>OX941088.1:87364126-87964126 GCA_954870635.1 Arctium minus | reverse complement strand
ATAGTAACGCTTTAGATAAGACACATACTTTATAATCTCATTAAGTACACTGTTAGGACTCCCAACGACTGCTGGTGGTCCTAAAGTCCCATTTTGTTGTAGTGTATTTTTTTCTGAATGAAAGAATGTCAAATGTCTTACCAAATAAAACGATTACGACGAGGGTCACGGCTCGGGAACCACCGCCGCTTTGATCCTTTCAACCGTGCACTTTATAAGACTATTGACTGTCGCGACCGACCCAAGTGACAGTTTTGCCGTGGGAACCGAATCAACTAGAATCTGAAACGCAACTGTCAGTAAAGATCCACCATTTCCGACCTCTAGAATCGTCGATCCTTGATGTTTTCCCGGTCCATCAGGAAGTATAGCAAAACCCGACGGTAGTAAGGCGACGTAATCAGGATCCCCACCACTTAACACAACATTCATAGCTGCAATATCTACGGGAGCGTAGATAACATATGAACCAGTTGAATCATTTGAGCTCTCCTGTAGAATGAGCATGTTTCCTTGGCTCGAATTCGCGCTCTAGAATTGGGTAAAAGATACAAAAAAATTGGTCATGTATGTGAATTATACGTGTTAGATTTGGCTTATCTTGCTGTCGAATGAATTTAATAAAGCTTACGTTAACTCGTAAAAGAGACACACAGTTTCCTGGATCCCGACCATTGGCAATGTGTGCCATTTCTTGAACTAGTCCACCATTCGAAAGTATGTCCCACTGCATATATAATCAATGAATATGGTGTCACTAGAAGTTTTTAGAAAGGCTAGATTTGGCGGTGGACGTGCAATCCATCGCCAAAATACGTTTGTAACACATATTTTGTCGTAAAAGCGACATACTCTACAACAAAATCGGGTTTATGTTATGTAAAAAAATATCTAAATGTCCTAATAGACCACTTAAGTTTATAGGATCAAACAATTGTATCCTATGTCAAGTGTTAAAATAAGTTTGTAGCACGTTTTTATACATTTTAACAAGATTTTTTAGGACCCTTTTGAAATAAAACGTCAAATTAATTTTTTAATATAATATTATTCGAGAAATTGTTTTATAAAATAAATGTCGTATAAAAAAGCTAATATAACACCTTTATTTTAAATGTATCCTTAAAAACTTGTTAAGATATCCTAAAGAATCATATAAACTTATTGTAACCCTTTTACGACGCACAATTATTTGTTCCTATAAATTTAAGTCATATATATAAAACGGTGTATTGTGACATTTTCGGCGACTTATAAACCCGATATTATATTGTAGTGTGATAATGATTTTTTAGATTTGTATTAGATGCTTTTGAAGGCTTTGTTACCTCGCTCCTTGAGTTCTCATCGCGAAGAAAATCAAAAACTCGTTTTGGTGGAACGGGGATCCAAAACGATGTAGCAGCACTTAGCACGATACCAGGAGGCCTTCCCGGATCGTCCACACTCTTTCTGGTCATAACACGAACATCATCCGCTCCACTACCAGATAACGTAGTCCACGTATGCGTAGTCGAAGCTCCAACTCCGCTACAAAAACTCAGAACCATCCTCTCGGCCAGCTTCAACATACTCTTCCGCCCTTCTAGAGTCGTTATAACTGCGTCCAACGTTGTTATTACCACAATCACCGATCAAACAAATGTTCTAGTACTATAATTAACTTTAATCCAAGGAAAGAAAAGATCACGAACTAGAAATTAAGTAATAATCCTTTCGTCCCAAAATAAGTGTCTACTTTAAAAAATAAATACCTACTTTACAATTCTATCCTTAATTATGACATGGATAAATTTAGTACTCCCTCATTTATTAAGGGCAAAACTGTTAATTAGTTTATTATAAAGTGTAATACTGTATGTCTTTTTTTTGTTCAAAAAAAAAAAATACTGTATGTCTTTTTAATTGTGGACGTTTATTTTTGTGACGGATGGAGTAAACGTATATTACCTCCAACGTCTCCTGCAGGAATATTGTTAGCCATTGCGCTTGCAAGCCGTTCACATTGTCGATCAAGAGTTGCTACCCATCTTCTTGCCCCAAATGCTAGACCAGAGTTCACTAGCAACCGATAGATATCATGAACGGCTCTATCATCGACTTCAACATGTTCAATCCACGTAACCTAGAAAATGAAAGCATAACGCAAATCTTAATCCTAGATTGATACTTCAATTCAGGATGTTTTTTTTTATTCACATTAATTAATAAAGCTTAGAACTAGAAACAATGTCTATTTTCACCTTCGAGTACCCGTTGAGCTGTTCTTGAATTAAACAGCCAGATGGCCTTCTTCGAGATCTTGACATTGAAGAAGGGCGTAAATTGTCTAGGGATACATCGACCACCGCCCAGGTCCCGTCAGTGTGTTGTTTACAGTACCTCGCGAAATAGTATTCTCGGGTTGGAACGAGTGGCGAGGGAACCTGATACTCCGCTGTCATCTGAAAAATAAAATGTTAGAAATTCGCAGATACGTAAAATGTTATTTGAAAAAAAAGGATATATGTAGAAGTGTTACAGTAAGATGTTAGGACGTATTTGGGCATCCTAACAAGTTCTTTAAAATATTTTTGAAAGCGTGTGCTATTAGTTTTTTACAGGACATTTTCGAGAAAGTTTCTCCGGTCGTCCTTTTGCTAATTGGAGCTAGAACTCCCGAAATGAAAAATACCAAAATAGGAATAAGACTTGATATTATTAGAAATGCCCAAAAAATATGGTGTATTATGAACACATCTTTTCTTTAATTTATAGAACATTTGTTTTATACAACATTTTTTTCAAATAATATTAATTTGACGCTTCATTTCAAAATTGTCCTAAAAACTTGTTGGGACGAAGCTTAAGATCAACTTATGGTAACACATTTACATATGACACACACAATTGTTTGATCCTATAAAGCAATCTAGACATTTAGAATTTTTTGGTATTCTATAAATCCGATTTTGTTTTAGTGATAGTGTTTGCGTATATAGTAATACAAATACAAATATAAAATTAAACCAGTAAATGGTTCTTACCACTTGTAGAGCTCCATTGTAGTTTCCAGCCACTCCAGTTGAAAGCACATCTAGAGTCATTGCTCTTGAAACAATCCCAGAAAACACATTTGACCATTGATTCTGCAAGGTCAGGATTAATTAGGTTAATTTAGGGTTTAATTATAATCAACTGAATTTCAATTTCAACTAAAAAGAAAGAGCATTTTAATTCCATACCACATCCATTAGAATTTCAACAAGATTGATATGATTCATGATGACAACCGCGGATTCCCTCGAAGCTTCAGATTTCATTCCCAACTGTTTCGGTCCAATGCCTCTTGGAAACGTTTGCACGTAATCGTCTTCGTTCAAGATCTCACATGAGTTATCAGAGTTTGGAACCCACAAAGGGTCACCAGATTGTGCCATTCTGACTAGTTCCTCCATGGCTGCAACCGCTAGTTCGATTATAACCGGCTTGTCTGCCTCACTGGGCCCTGAAACCGACCGCAGAAGGTTGCTGGTTCCAAACATGTCATCTACCAGTGCTGCTGGTTGTGGACTAAAACTAGCAATTGGTAGATCAAGAGACCGAGGTGGTCCATTAGGAGATAGATTAGGGTAACTTAGCATTGGTTTGCCAACATACTTTGCAGCAATTCCAGATATCCTATCAATCTGTTGAATGCACAAACCAGATGATCAAGTTTTAGGAATCAAACTTGCAAAACCAAGTAACAAAATTTAACAAAGAATCAAACATTTCAGGGTTATGATTCCAGTTATTTTATCAATCTGCTGAATGTTAATGCAAATCTAGTTTTAGGAGTAATCAACTTTTCGGACCATTTAGCAAAAAGACTACAGGGTTGTTTGTTTAAAAAAAAACCTCTTCGGTCAGACTTTTTACATTTAGACCGTTTTTTCCAGTTTTTAGAACCTCTTAACTCTTAAATATATATGAAATAAGAAGTGGTGACCTAATTTCTTAAAACCTCT
Organism: Arctium minus; assembly: GCA_954870635.1. NCBI lineage: Eukaryota > Viridiplantae > Streptophyta > Magnoliopsida > Asterales > Asteraceae > Arctium > Arctium minus. Next base: position 87,960,137 of record OX941088.1, on the reverse strand, counting down.
TATCGCCGACTCATTTCATATGCTCTCCTTTCTCTCGAGACCCATCCAGACGTTACTAAAACAAAAACAGTCTTATTGATTCAGATTTCAGACTTCAGCACCACCTCTTATTAATCAGCAGTGAAATAAGAATTCAAAGCTCTTAAAAAACAAACACCACCGTACTATTTTTTGCCAAAATGCAAGAAAAATATAATTTTGTCTTACAAAAAATGATCGATATTAGATTCAAGAATGTGAGATACATGGGTTGTTTTGTAATTTTATGTTAAAATAATGTTCAAAATCACTCATTTTTGCAAATTATAATAGTTTTTGGCATTTTCAATATGATTGTTCAAAAGTTAATTAATCGTTTAAGTAAGTAGAACTGCAACTAAATTAAACTAAATATTAAAAACTAGATTGCTTTTTTAGGGTTTTGGTTAATTTACTTCTTCACGTAGACGAGCATTTTCAATTCTCAGATGTTGTTCATCGAATGACATCTCCCCAATGGCCGCAGGACCACCGCAGTTGGGACATGTAGCGTTGGCAAGGGCTTCTTTGTATCGTATGTTTTCCATTCGCAGCTTTTCGTTCTCGTTCCTCAGCTGTGAGTTCTCGTGGCGTTCGTGTTGAGCCTAAATTAACAAGACAAAAGACATAAGTAATTGAGCAGCTAGCTAGATAAGTTCACTCTCCTTAGAATTCATAATAAATTACTTTGAGTATTTAGTAATCAATAGTTTGGCCCAACTGATACTAATCAAGTTTCTTAAATATGTAAGACTGTATTTAGTCATACTTTTAGTCCTTGATTAACATTTATAAGAGCATCTTTAACAGTTTCCTATAATTTCTCTAAAATAGAGAATCAAAATTTAACATCTCTAAAAATAATTACATTCAACTCCAAGAGATTCTCTAGTTTAGAGATTTTAAAACAACTTATATATTATTATAATATTATCTAATTTATCATCCCAATACATTTTTAAAAATAAAACTTAATATAAAATGATAAAAATTGAATCTCATTGGTGGGATAGAATAAAATAATCATTTTTCTCTCCTACCATCAAGTTTTAGAGAATTCTTTAAACTTGGAAAATTTCCAAGTTTTCTCTGTTATAGAAAACAAGATAGCAAAGCTGAGGTTTTGAGAAAAAAAACCCATTTTGACTATTTTAGAAACGAGATGTTGGAGATGCTTTAAGAAATGCAAGCATAGGCAAGTATAATGCCTACCTTTTCTCTACTTCTAAAAATCGAGTAGCATTTTGTGCGCTTGAGATGGCTTCTTTTATTAGAAATGTGTGTAATTAAAGTACCTTCATTTGAGTTCTTTTGTTTTGGAACCAAAACTTGACTTGCAAAGGCTCTAAAGTCAATCTTCTTCCAAGTTCTTTCCTTTGTTTATCATCTGGATGTGGGCATTCTTTGAAAAACCTACATTCAATCGAAATCAATTAACCGTGTGTGTAAAAACTTAAAAACCAATTAATTAAGGATGAGTTTGATCTTTTGAACTTACGATTCCAATTCTTGGATTTGATGTTGAGTGTGACGATGGTAACGTTTCTTCTTGTTGGGACGTTGATTGGGATCTTGTTCATCACCGGAGGGAGCTTCCATGATATCGGTCCCGGATTTGCTTTCATACTCATCATCTCTAAGCATGTCAAGCTCATTTTCTGGGGTTTTGTGGCTCATATCAAGAAGATGATGATGGTGGCTCTCAAACATGTTGGGTTGAAACATTTTTCTTTAATTCTTCACACTCTGATCATAAAGGGTGTTACTTGAAATTGATTATTTTACACACAAATTAAAAAGAACTTCAAATTATAAAGATCAGCAAAATATAAAACAAATTGATGTTAAAATGATCAAAAAGAAGATATATAATAATTAATCATGTTTTTCTAATATATTTGGGACTAATTTCCCCAATTTATTGTTATAATTATATTTGAATTTTAAGTAGATATGAGCATGTTTAATTTTAAAGAAAACATGGATGTAACGCATTAAATGGTGCAAGATATCTACAAATAAAAAAAATTATGTTACAAAATTTAAAAACATATATAATAAATAATTATATATCCATAAATACAACTTCAATATTGAAAATTCAAAGATATAACTATCAGTCATATATACAACTACCAACCAAAGCGAAAAAGAACACCAATTTTGTCTTGTATTAATAATAATATTTGGGCATAGTATGTTAAATTAATTTAAACATATTTATATTAATTTTAGAATTTTATTTAAACATCATAATTAATCAGTGAAAAGGAAAACATGGGAAATGAGACTTGGATTATCGAAATTTGCACACATTAAAGACATAAATATAAATTTATTGGAAGTCAACAAACCTCTATATATATATCTTCTTTGAAAACAAAAGTCAACTTTAAAGCATAAAATGTTGATACCAGTCAAGAAAACAGCATGTATGGTTAGTGGTTGAAGCAAAAGAATTACTAAAAACAAAACTCTAAATTCATAAGCCACCGCTTGATATTAATATATGAAGATGAAAGATAGCAAGCATTGATGGTCATCGGTCTAACCAATACCTTTTGTCTGTTGAGTTTCTTGAAACAAGGTTGCAAAACCCACAATTTTTTTGCTGGAATCCGATCTGGGTGTGGCTCAAAACTTGATTTCACAGACCATGTGTATGTGTGTATATATATATATATATATATATATATGTTTGTGTTTATCTTGATGAAACTGAGAGAAACTATAAAGGAGTTGAGTTGAAGACACATGAACATGTTTCATTGTTTCTTTTTAGTTGTTGTTCGTTAAAGAAAGAAAGCAAACACATACCTGATCACTGGGGAATTAAAACTATGTTTTGAAGTGAAATCAAATCTCAAACGCTGTTTTTTTATTTTTAACAAGGTCATAAAAAAAATCATGGTATATATATATATATATTATATCTTCAAGAAGATATATACACATTCAGAAACCCTAACGTACCGTTAACCTCTCTTTCTCTCTCTAGAGTTTTTTTTTTTTTTTTTTTTTTTTGGTGGGATTTGCTTCTGGTTTCATTTTGATAAGAAAAACTCAATGAATGACATAATTTGAAGAACCAAAAACAAAAAAAATATACAATCTTTTCTTGACTTTGTAATTAACAAATAAAGACCTTTTTTTTCAAGCCAATTCACCCAAACGAATATGTAACTTGTTAAAGAAATCTTGAAAGGAATTGAATATTGATCAAAACCACCACAAAATCTTATCACTTCCATATATACATATATATATATTTATATATATAACCCAATGAATTGAAGTGGAGAAATATATAACTTACTGATGAAATATATATTCTGTGTTGGTTTTTGCTGGTATTCAGGGAAAAAGGTCAACTGGAAACCTGTTTTAAGAGAGTAAAAGAGTGGTTTTCAGGCTGGTTTTTCCATTGAAGCAACCTGTGCCTTTCTTGTGATTAGAATTTAAGGAGAATGAAGAGAGAGAGAGAGAAAGAGGAGAGAGAGAAGGAAAGGAACAGGTGGGAGAATTGAAGAGATGGAAGGGGGAGATAGAGAGGAGTAAATGCTGTGTATAGAGAGGATGCAATTGCATTTATGGAGAGAGAGGGACTTGTAATTGCAAGCTGGTTTCAAACTTTGCATCTCTCTCTCACACTCATTGCGTGTAAATGTGTGTGTATGGTGAAAGATCAAAGTAAATGAAAAGTTATCTCTTTTTAATTGATTGCATATACTAGTTCATATATATTTTACTGGATGATTGTGTACGTAAATTGTAATTGTAGTTTTATTGAAGCCATTAGCTGTTAGTTTTACCTCTGGTTAAATGCCATTATATCATGCTGATACATGCATGTGTATGCATCACTCATCTTTACAAACAATTAGAATTGATCAAGAAAGAATTTAAAAAGAAATATATAAAGGATAGAGTGAATTGTGGATTTGGTGTTTTGATACTTTCTTTGACTAGGGTGCTTTTGGTATGTTTATTGTAGATTTGGTCCTTGTGGTATTCAATTTGTTTTGATGACTAACGTCTCCGTTAACTCCGTTAAATTAAGGACCATTTTAGTCATTTTACCTAATTTTTGTCTTTTTATGATAAGAAAAATATAAACAATACTTTACACACACACACATATATATAGGGGTATTTAATTTGCAACCAACGAAAATCTTAGAGCATCTCCAACAGCTATGTTAAAATAGAAAAAAATGAGATTTTAGCAACTTTTTTGCTCCAACAACTATGTTATATTGTATGCTAAAATAGAGAAAAGAAGAGAGAGAAGATAAAAATCTCCAAATTTGGAGAAATCTCTAAAACTCCATATTTAAGAAAGAGATTCTTTTCCACCAATAGGAAACATTGAAGTTGTGTGTTTAGGAGAGAGAAATAATATTTTATTAATATAATTGATGGTAGAATTACTAAAATAGAGTAGCTGTTGGAGTTGGATGTAATTTTTTTTAGAGATTTTAAGTTTTTCTACTCTATTTTAGAAAAATTATAGCATAGCTGTTGGAGATGCTCTTACAACCCATTCAACCCACTTCTTAACCGTTGGATTAAAGATCGATGGTTACAATACATGTGGGTCCAATATTTAAAATTAAAAAAATCAAAAAAATAAAAACAAAATAACCGTTTATCATGAATCCAACGGTTAAGATGTGGGTTGTATGGATTGTAAGATTTACATGGGTTGTAAATTATCTTTGGTATATATATATATATATATATATATATATATATATATATATATATATATATATATATATATATATATATATAGGGTCAGGTTCAGGGGAAAATCTCAAAAAAACGAAAAACTGAGGAACATCCTGGTAGCCTTTAATCTGGACGGTATGCACTTGCGTATACAAATAATTAATTTGGTTTTTGGTTTTTATGCACAAGTGCATATGCACGTGTGCATGTTCTAAATTACTTGTATTCACAAATGCATACCGTCCAGATTAAAGGCTAACAGGGTGTTCCTCAATTTTCCCTTTTTTTGAGGTTTTCCTTGAACCTCCCTATGTATATATATATATATATATATATATATATATATATATATATATATATATAGAAGGAGGTTCATTTGTTACCCAACATTTTCTTGTTAACTTTGTGAACCACTCCAACCAATAGAATTGCACCTTTATATGTTGTTTGTATTCCATTAACCATTAATGACAAAGGGTAAAAAGGTAAATATAAATATATACAATATTTATTATAATTATGTAGGAGTTACAAAAATTTAAATTCCACAATTTTAGCTTACTTTGATAACAAAATATTTTCTATAATCAATTGCTAAAATTGTATGAACATCACAAGAAGTATAGTAGCTCCATCTCTACAAATCGAAACAATGGTAGGTGAAAGTGCAGTGTCTAATAGGAGAGACCTCATCAAGAACACATGCATGCTTTTCTTTTATTTTCTCCCAGATACATGTTTTGTGAAAATCAGATTTGATTTTTGATTTATTTTTGCTTGGATGATTTATGTGTAAATCTTATGGGTTCTTTTATGTAAGTGCGATAAACCCATTTTATGTTGTTGGTATGAATCTGAGTCTGACCCCTTTTGGGTTCTATTCATGTTTACATGAACAACATTATATTGTCTTACTACTCGATTGAGGTTCATATTTGTTAACGCTATTCATGTTCATATTTGTTTACATGAATCTTATGGGTTCTATTCATGTTTGCATGAACAATAGTATATTGTATTGACACTCGATTCATGTTCATATTTGTTCACTCTATTCATGTTCATATTTGTTTACATGAATCTTATGGGTTCTATTCATGTTTACATGAATAACAGTGTATTGTATTGTAACTCGATTAATGTTCATATTTGTTCACTCTATTCATGTTCATATTTGTTTACATGAATCTTATGGGTTCTATTCATGTTTACATGAACAACAGGTAAGAGACCATGCGAAGTGGCGGGGAAGGGGGGGGGGGGGGGTTAAGGCTTATATTTTGTTCAAGAGTTCAAGGAAATACTAGAAGAGAGAATGGCGGATGTAGGTGATCAATATAGCAAAACTAGTTGGTCGAAGGCGATTCCGAAGAAAGTTTGTATATTTTTTTGGAAGGCAAAAATAGGAAGGTTACCGTGTAGAGAGGTCTTAGAGAGGTGGGGGATGGACCTAGATTCGGTGTTATGTCCGCGATGTGGAAAAGAAGTGGAAACGGTTAATCATGCGTTGGTGAAATGTCAAGAGGTAGAAAAAGTTTGGAAATTGGTGCTGCGATGGTGGAATCTCAAAGAAGAAAATTTATGTACTCTTCAAGATTTAGAGGAGTTGGGTCAACGGTCGACAGGTAATGGTTCGCGGTGCAAACTTTGGATAGAAACGGTGTGGAGTATGGCGTACATGATCTGGGGCCATCGAAATCAAATTGTTTTCAAAAACGATAAAAGGAAACTGGATGAAAGATTCTTGGAAGCACAACGGACGTGTTTTGAGTAGATCGATAAGAGAAGTAGTGGCATAAAAATCGACTGGGCTAGGTGGCTGACCGATCCAACAACCTGCCCGTGACCGTGCGGTGGCTACGACACAATATCGGTGATGTGGCCGACGGAACTGGTTCTAGTATCGGGACTGCCATAAAGTTGGTAATCGTGTTGCCGAAGTTTGGAATCGAAGAGGTAGATTGGCGACGACGAGTTGGAGGTTTATTCAAGAGGGAGATTGTACACGGGTAGTAAAAGGGGCTGTTCAGACCAGGGCCGAAGCTGGAAATTGGCGACAATGACGCAGAGATCGATCTGGGTAAGTGGGGCGAAGTCCGTGAAGCTGTTGCAGACCAACGAGGAGTTGCACCTGCTGCCCAAGGGGCTGCTATGGTTTTGATTGATTGGAAGGCTGATGTGAGATCCAATTTCCATTTGGTTGTGCTCGTGGGTCAAGGCCGCTGCAGGTGGTCTTCAGGTATTGGCTTTGGTCGCGGCTTGTGTAGGCGAATCGAAACGCTTTGTGTCGTTTTGGGTGTCTGTTGTATTGTTTTTTTGATGAGATATTGACCTGCGTTTGCTGCTCGCAAACATGGTCTGTTCTTCTATGTCGTGTTTGGTTAGGCTCGGGGTATTACGATTGCTCTCGATTTGTTTGTTTCGAACATTGTACTATTTTGCGGTAATAATATCGGTTTTGCTTGTTGTTCAAAAAAAAAGTGTATTGTATTGCCACTCTATTCATGTTCATATTTTTTCACTTAATTATGATGTCAGTTATGAAGCGAGGGTGAATGAGGGTGAATCGGGGGTTACGAATGGGGGTATGATTTTTTGGAAAGATAATTAATGGATAGAATAAAGAAGCTTATTTAATTGATTTTTTCCCCAAAATACCCCCAACACCATAGTTCATTCCTAATATTACATTAAATGTACATTTATTACACCCTCTAAAAGATATTTAAATCTCAACCCTTGATATCCAAGATCAAGGGCTAGAAATGGTTCACAAAGTTAAAAAGAAAATGTTGGTTACCAAATGAACCTAACCCTATATATATATAGGGTCAGGTTCAGGGGAAAACCTCAAAAAAAGGGAAAACTGAGGAACACCCTGGTAGCCTTCCATCTGGACGATATGCACTTGTGCATACAAGTAATTAATTAGTTTTTTGGTTTTTATGCACATGTGCATATTATGCACTTGTGCATGTTATAGATTACTTGTATGCTCAAGTGCATACCGTCCAGATGAATGACTACCAGAGTGTTTTTCAGTTTTCCATTTTTTTTTGAGGTTTTCCTTTGAACCTCCCTCTATATAGGGTCAGGTTCAGGTTCAGGGGAAAACCTCAAAAAAACGGAAAACTGAAGAACACCCTGGTAGCCCTTCATCTGGACGGTATGCACTTGTGCATACAATTAATTTGTAACATGCACACGTGCATATGCACAAGTGCATAATACACTTATGCATAAAAACCAAAAAACAACATAATTTACCTGTATGCACAATTAAGCTATAATTTTTTTAAAGTATAATATTAAAAAGTCAAAATCTTTAAAAAAATTAAATCTAACTCCAACAGTTACTCGATTTTTAATAATTATAATATTGACTATATTATTAAAATATAACACACACACATATATATATATATATATATATTTAATAAAATATTCTTTTTCTCGTGAAGATGTATTTTCAATACTTCTTATTGGTGGGAAACAATTAAAGTAATATTCCTTTCTCATATATATAGAGTTTTTAGAGATTTCTATATTCTCTCTTTTCATTTTTCTATTTTATACCACACAATATAGTATAGATGTCAGAGCACACAACTCTTCTAAATCACCAAAAGTTCTAATATATATATATATATAATATATATCATAGCTGTTGGAGATGCTATAAGAGTATCTAAAACTACTATCCTAAATTAGAGATTTTGAAGATTTAGGGCCCGTTTGGTTCGTTTTAAGGAATGAAAATGAAAATGAAAATGGGTATCAATATGCTAAGGAATGAGAATGATTACATCCATTGTATTATATTACTATTGCTTTACATTGCTTTCCATTGTTCATGTTTGGTTTAAAAAACTCTATCCTACAATGATAATCTCTGTATTTTTCTTTTTAAACCAGGAAACATGATCGACTTTTTTTTTTTGGAGAATATTGATGAAGAACAAATCAAGCCATGAACAAAGAAGCATCTCTATGAAACAAAAAGATTATCCAAACTATAGCCATGAAACATCTCATCTTCCCCATCTCAATTCTAAACCCATTATGAGGAACAAATCAAGCAAACCCAAAATCAAACAAAGAACAAAAAAGAAAGAAGAAAGAAGAAATCGAGCAAGTCTCGATTCCTTACTAAAACCGAAATTTTGATTCCTTCCTAAAACCCGAAATCGATTTCCATCTAGGGTTTCAAAAGAAAATTGAACAAAATCCAAAGTTTCACAATCAACAATGGAAATACATCGATTTCTATACTGATTCCTTCCTAAAACCGAAATTTCGATTCCTTCCAAAAACCCAAAATCGATTTCCATCTAGGGTTTCAAAAGAAAATCGATCAAAAATCCAAAGTTTCACAAAGAACGATCAACAATGGAAATCAATCGATTTCTATCCCGATTCCTTCCTAAAACCCAAATTTCAAATCATTCCTAAAACCCAAAATCGATTTATATCTAGTGTTTCACAAAGAAAATCGAACAAACTCACGATGTAGAAGATAAGAAGGTGAGAAACAAACCTATGATGTAGAAGATGAGAATATGATGTAGAAGATGAGTAGATGATGTATAAGATGAGAAGATGAGAAACAAACCTATGAGAAGATGAGGTTTAGATATGAGAAGATGAACAAACCTGTTGACAGATCGTATTACAAAAAAAAAAAAAAAATAGAAGATGGATTAATTTGGTCCATTGCCCCCAATTTGGAGTGGAATGGTTTTTAGGCATTTCTATTATAATGATTAAATGCATTACTTGCAACCAAACAACATCAATCATTCCATTTTCATTCCCTTTTTGAACCAAACAAATACAATGGATATCATTCCCATTGATTACCTTCTAATACCCCCAACCAAACACCCCCTAGAGCATCTCTAACAAATACATTAAAATAGAGAAAATTGAGATTTTGTTCTCTATTTTGTTTTAACATATTATCTATATTGTTCTCTAAAATAGAAAAAAAAACAAGAAAAAACTTTAGAAATTTTTTAAAAACTTGATGTGAGAAGAGAAAAAAATATATTTTTTATTCATTTCCAGTAATAAGATTGAATTGTTATTTTTTTATATAAAGTTTATTTAAAAAGTGTACTATACAAAATATATAAAATTCTAATAATATAATTAATGTTGTAATCTCTAGAATAGGAAATTTTTAGAAGTTCTTAGGAGTTTTTCCCCCTCCAATAGTTATGTTAAAATAAATAATTTAATAGAGAGAAAATAGAAATCTCCAAATTTAAAGAAATTTCTAAAACTTAAATACTTAATATGTACAAGAAATATATATTATTTTAATTGTTTATAGATTGAATGTGTTATAAACTTTTTTTTAAAATGTATTTTGATGATAAATTTTTAATATACTTTAATAAATATAATTAATGTTAAAATTATTAAAATAAAGTAGTTTTTAAATTTTTTTGATTTTAGATACTATATTTTAGAAAAATTATTTAACATAGTTATAGTTAATTTGTTGGAAATGTTCTAAACACATCTGACTTGTGATATGTGATAAACCAATGTCTTTTTTATAATCTTTACATTTGTAGATATATTTTTCTTGATACATGACCAGACAATTTATCTCATGATTCAATTAATGAGTTGACTGAGTTCATTATAGCAAGATTGGTTTATATGATGTCAAACATGTCTAAGTATCCTAATAAGTAATTTTATAACATTTAAGTTTACAATACCAAACAGATTATATATATATACCTTATGTAAAAGTGTTGCAATAAGTTTATATAATTTCTTGTACCACTACAAGAAACAGAGGCAACAAAGACGGATAAATCCGTAGCTGAAAGTCAAATCCGTAGCAAACAAGTCACGCTAATCAGCTGGTCGCAAAAATAGTTTGCTACGGATTTAGCGATAGATGATCCTGTAGCATATCTGTAGCAAAAAGATAGTTTATACTTTTTATTTTTTTCTTCTTTTCAAGTGAAAGTCCATCGAAAAACGATGAATAAGCTACGGATTAACTGGGGAATAGATTGCTACAGATTAGCTAGGGAATGTATTTGCTACGGATTAGCTAGGGATTGTATTAACTATAGATTAGCTATGGAATGTATTAGCTATGGATTAGCTACGGATTATATTAGCTACAAATTAGCTATGAAGTGTATTAGCTACGAATTAGCTAGAGAAATATCAGCCGCAAATTAGCTAAAGCTAAGGATTAACGTAAGAATTGATTAAACAATTCATTGTTAAATCTGATTTCGTTTTATTTAAGAAGTTAATGTTGTTTTGTTTTCATGTGTAAAACAATTTCAGTACATACATTACAAAAGAGAATATATTTGAAAAGAGAAAAGAATATTAATATGTAACTAAATTACGTACAAAACATAAATATATATATCGAAGTTAAACTAAAAAAATGAAACTACAATGAGTATTCTCTTCTTCATTCAGTTTTGCTAGACCAAAGTCTGATATCTTAGCCAGTCGAGAAGCACATTGGTGGCCTTTATGTCTCTATGAACTATTTTCAACCTTGATTCCTCATAGAGATAGGCTAAGCCCCGTGCTATCCCCATACATATCTTCTTTCTTATGGGCCAATCCAAATTAAGCTTATGGTCCTCACGGCCTATATAGAATGACAGATTGTAACTTTTACCTTGAATATATATAGAAACAGCGACATGGTGAAGTATTTACCAAAAAGGGCATGTGCGAGGCTATTATTTTCCAGGTATTCATATACCAGCAACAACACCTTTCCTTCAATGCAACAGCCATAAAACTTAACAAGGTTTGGATGCTACAAAGCGGATGTCATGCCTATCTCAGTGACAAATTCACGGTTCCTTGTTCTGATTTTGCGGATAGTTGCTTAACAGCCATTTCAGAACCATTTGTGAGTACACCCTGCAAAATGAAACAAGAAAACTCTCATATAATCACCTCAAACATAAAAAGTAAACAAAAAAATCATGTTCACAGTGATAATTAATATGAGAAAGTACCTTATAAACTGGTCCAAAAACTGTACTCACTTGGTTTTATTGAGATAGCAGATATAAGAGGTCCGTATACACCTCGATATGGAATTGAAGTAGTCCCCTTCCCTGCCCAGTACAAGTGAATCTCTAGGGTGCTACCGTTAACTATAACATTATCAGACTTTATGACGGTGCCCCTGCGAACACCTTTAGTAGCTTCCATGATGTTGAAGTATTTTCTTATCAAAACCCCCTACATGAAAACCGAATTAAGTTGTTAACTAATTCTCCAAATGAAATATACAGGGTGAACAAAAATTGGCATGTCACTTACTTGTATTGATACATCAAAATAGCGTCTTCCTAGACTACTAAATGTCATGTCATCAAAATAACTTATTTCAGCGAAGTGGAGCGTTACTTTATAACTCCCCTTCCACAAACACAGTCCATAGTACCCGAGTGAAGTGGGAGAAAGGTGAGTTGTTCTATATATATCTTAACCTGTCACATTTGTTGTTGTTGCAATATATGGAGCATGATCATTGGCCGTGAAAACACCATTGGTTCTTTAAGCCCATCTCTCAGAATTAGAAAAAAAGTAAGATCGCTCGTCGGTCGAATCTTCTATGAATTCGTTTCCTTTGAAGAAAGTTCTAGGTCCACCACAATTAATAAATAAAGAATGGTCGGCAATGCATGATGCATTTGTGAATATTACAATTAACCAAAAAAGAGTGCTTATTTTGTTACACTTACATTCGGGTTTTCTGCTGCAAGTAAGTTTCAAACACCAACCATCTCTATAAATTTTATTCACGTTAGGTCAGATCATTGTAAACAGTTCATAAGTGTTTGTATAAGTTGGTCATGGGACATACGTGTTGCTTGCAACTGAAGATGAAAGGGCTGAAACTAAAATCTTGTGGTAAAGGTACTAGTGAGAAGCAAACAGAAAAAGTAATGTTCTCATATAGTGGCAGTTTTTGTAGCTCCAGCTCTACAATATATATATATATATATATATATATATATATATATATATATATATAATATATATATATATAATATATATATATATATATATATATATATATATATATACAAAGCAACTCTCATAATAGCCAATGTAAGAGACCACAATGATGAAGTAATAATCAAGGGGAATCACTTACATCATTTTTTCGTTATCTAATATCCATCCAGGAATCTCTCCGGATAGTGCGTTGTTATTCAGAAACCTACATCCACATATTATTTTCTCTCTCAATTTTTACCAAAAAAATCCAAATAGGCAAGGAATGTATAATAAAATTGCAGGTGTAATATATTTCTAAGTAGTTGCATACATGGTGTCAAAGTTCAATAATTGTGTCATGTAAGGAGAAAAAACCATTGCCATGCCAGACATAATACTAATACTGCATGGAAAACAGAGATTATAACGCCTCCTCACTACCTTCTTGTTAGGTCCTAGATCTACAACATCTCAAGTGTTTGTAACAAGATTAGGTAGGTGAGAACTATTTATTTAAAAAGAGAAAGTAAATCTAATCCAGAGAGAAGAAATGTGATTAGAGGGCTACATCTTGAATTATGAAAACGAATATGAATTATTACAACACAAGACACCTATTTATAGTCCCTTACCCTTTCTACCCTTGTTACATCATGTAAGCCCAAGCCTATCTACAACTAAGCCCAATAGGCCCAAGGCCTTTTACAATACATTTTACTTTACAAAACTTTCTAAAATTAATACACTAACATTCTCCCCCTAAAGTTTTGGAAAGTAAATCATCTTCAAATCTTTAGTTCCTCTCCCCCTTGATTTTCTTGAAAAACTTTAGTGGTGCATCTCTTCAATTGTAGGCTCGACTCCCCCTTGAAAGTTGCTCTTACTCTTCATGTTTTCAACTTTAAAATCGGATCAAATGTGAACCATAACCTCGACTAAGTGCACGATAAACATCTCGAAATGTAGAAACTCAAGCTCGTTCCGATAAGCCCACAAGAATGATAACGAGTGAGTTTTACGTGACAAACCAAGTGCATTCTTAGTTTAAAACAAAGAATTCGTCAATAAACTGCGAGTTGAGTAGGAATTTGGCTTAAGAGTGTAATCAATCTTGCTTAAAGGAGGAACGATAAAGCACACACTACAATGTAGGGGTTTGAGGAACAATTTTTGGCCAAATTAACGTATTTTGGACCAAAAATGTTAGAAAAACTAACAGAACCGACGAGATCCGTTAAAACACTATTCATCTTCTTCCTTAAAAACAACATGATCTGCACCTTTTTTCTCTTCACTTCACTTCATAAAATCATGTTCAAACTAGCTTCTTATTGCATCTAATGACTTAATAGTCATCAAGTAAACGTTTTTCCAGCAACAAATACATCCATGCAATGTAAAAAAAGGACAGTTACAAATCGGCGATGCAACATAATGTTTCTGTCGAGAATAACAAATTTTTCCGGCGAGTTCATCAAACACCAAAAAAACTTCGATTTCTTTCTGGAAATCATGTAATAATCTTGCAAACTTATTGACATGAACAAATAACGAGATCTGGACGAAATTGCATAAAAAATTCCGGCGAGAACAATGAAGATTCCGACAATTTCGTTTTTCCGGCGAGGTGTTTTCAACATATTACAATTCTCGATTTTCATGCTCAAATTCCATCAAGAAATTGAAAATAAATCAAGATAAACATTATAAACTAATCTGTAACGAAGATTTGACAATATTAAAACTCAAACCTCGAATTTCTGGCTAGATCCCGATCAACTCGTTTTTTCGATCAAACAATTTCCAGCTTATAGATCTACCTCATTTCTTAACCAAAATTGATAGAAAAACTAGATTTATGCTCAAGGTTCATAAACAAATAGATCTGAGGTAGATAAATGTATGTCCCACAATACGTGCAAATCAAGATCAAGATGACACAATCAATTATCAAACAATTTTCAATTTTGATTACAAGGAAGCTCTTAATATTTATCTCTCTAAAAACGCGTACACCTCTTGCCTAATACACCTAGCCTAATGATACAAACAAAAAATAAAAGTATTTAAACTCTAACACATTACAAGGAAACTAAACACTTTGACTTTTAACAATGACTTATTACAAAGACTTTGACTTTAGCTTGAGAGTTGACTTGAGCTTTTGACTTGACCTTCATGATCTTGCATCCAACATATTTGTGCACTAACAATCTCCTCCTTTGGATTCAAGATCATCTTTAAAAAGATATGCAATACAATCTCCACCTTGTAAATTTCTTTCAACAAGAATCATCTTCAAGAAGATAAGCATTTGTCTCTTCCCTTTAGATTCCGAATAAATTTCAGCATCATAGAACAATCTCCCCTTTTGTTTAAACAGTCTTCAAAGTTCCTGTAATCTCCCCAAAATCTGTGAATATGCTCATCAAGAACTATGACAATCTCCCCCAAGGTAATAAAACCTTTCTTAGACTTCAGAAAAGAAATTATCTTCAGATTTAGCTCTTTTTGCTTCAACAAATTATCTTCAAAGAAAATTTTCAGTAAATTCAAACGAACATTCTGAATTCTTTGAGCTTTCTCTTTCAATTCTGTATAATCTCCTTATAACTTGCATTCCTTGACAAATCCTTGCAACGAACTTTCTCCAAATCATATTTCTTGACAATAAATTCTCCAAAATTGTTACAAACTTTTCTTCAACCAACATTTCTTGAAATTAATTTCTGCCATTTTTGATGATGTAGAGCAGAAAAATCATCAAAACTTCACCAAGAAATGTCATTAATCTTGTCTGACCATGGATCTTTATCACTGAGCCACTGAACATCCGTCAATTCATAAAGTATTCATCTGAATCTTTTCAAATTCAGACAAATAAGAGTGTAAACCTGAATCAACAAATGAATCAGTTAATAATGCCTGTCAGTAGCACGAATCCACTGTGTGTAACAAATACACATTGGAAAGGAGCTTTTTGATGTTCACTCCCCCAGGTCTTCCATTTAATCATCGAATAACACAAGGTTAAACTATGAACGTTTAGACAGAAAAACAAATTTCATATGTGTATGTGCTTGTGTATGAAAGAATTAATGTAATAACCGGATCCAAGTTTTAAATTTGTAGAGTTGGAGGTTTAGTTGACCAAGTCTCAAAGATGAAGGGGCAAAAGGTAACTTTGAGAAAAAAAGGGTTTTAACCCTAGCATCCTCCTTTCTTTCTCATTTAGCGGCTGTGCATTTAGAGAGAAAGAGAGAGAGGAGACCTGGGGCAATTCTAAGGAAAAAAAGGCAAGGGAAGAATGGAAGCTCGATTGGAAGAAAGGCCTGCATAATTTCTCTTCAAGGTAAGTCCTAAATCCTTTCTGTTTTGGGTTATGGGTCTTATCCATTAGAGGATTAGGTAGTCTGCTGATGCTTTTGGGGAAGGGGATTTTTCTACTTCTGTGCTTTGATTTCTAGACTGTGGTAGGAGCTCCTTGGGTTTTAGGAATCGAGACCTAGTGGGTGTGAGTGGGGGGTTGTTTCGACTCCATCATCGGAAAGCGACCCTTTGATCGTCCCTAACTCAACGACGCCAGCCCAAGGCTGCGTCGAAGAAAACTAAACCAAAATGAGTCTAGAGATACTCGACCGGGATGGCCCAGGAGAGCTCTACCGGGTGGGGGGGGGGGGGAATCGGGCGTGTAACGCCGAGAGTCGGGGGCGCCCGGTATTACTTCAGCCCCGGGAGTTGGGGTGGAACCCAGGCGGACCCAGGAGGCGGGGGCCCAGGCGGGTAGTGTGGGTAGAGACGGCAACCCAGGAGGGGCCGGAAGTCGGCGGCCCGGGGGTAGTGGAGTGGGCTTTAATTTGTTAGTTCGAGAGAGAGCTTCTATGGTCTTATTTCCTTTATCTGTTAATACTGTGGTAGGTTCTTTCATAGAGGGAGTCACAATGTAAAGTTCCGCAAGTTTCAGGTGAGTTTTCTAACGAAATGCTTGGTGGTATTAAAGTGGTTTATTTCATGTGGAAGTTACTTTAAAACATATCTTAATTTATGTGAGCTTTATACATGCGAGTTCCCTTTTAAACGTGGTCTATGCTTTTATTGTTGGTTAAATGTATGCATACATTGTAGTTGGAGAGTATGGCCTAAGTCGGGGGTGTGTCCCATTCATGGCAATGGGGGGTGTGTCCCGTTTATGGCAATGGGGGTGTGTCCTAGACTAAGGCAGTCTTAAGTCGAGGTTGTGTCCCGCCTGCACTCGTACCGGGGTGTGTGTCCCGTTTATGCCAATGGGGTATGTCCCATATTAAGGCAGTATGAGCCAGACACGTTGTTACGTTCGAGTGACAGTAGTGTGTGCCGAAAGCGAGTTTATGAATGTGGTTATTTTATTATAATACTGAATTGGTTTATAATTGCTTATAAATCTTTTATAAATTGCTGGAGTTGTGAACCATATTTAGAGGGACCTCACTAGACCTTTCGGTCTAACCCTCGCTCTTTCAAACTGAAAACCTTTTCAGGCGTGAGGTAGGAGGATCGAGCAAGAGTAAGAAGAAGGTGTGGGCCGGAGTTGAGTTAGAAGACCTCCATTATAGTTTTCGTTCCTTGTAATCTCATTTGTGTAATAGGTTGTCGTTCCTCAAACCTTGTAATGTAGATAGTTGTTTTGGGCCGTTTGACGTTGTTAGTTAATAAATTTTAGTTTTGCTCTATGACGCGAGTTGGGTTGTTACAATTGGTATCAAAGTCATAGTTTAAGGGATTTAGGTGACCGGATGGGCCTAAACTTAAACTTTGGAGTAGGAGACACAACTGAGATTTAGGAAGCCTTTAAGGAAGACCTTGATCATCGAGAGAAGTGATGACGATAGTGAGTACTCTCATGTAAGGTAAATTCAGAATTGCATCTGCCCAATGCCATTATGAATTTACAGGTGCATGGGCATACTCGATTTCTATTGTTGAGTGTAGTTTTGGGTAAAGAGTCCTATCTATGAATTGATAGTGTTGGTCTGGCATGTTGTGTGGGTTCGCTTGTGGTTGTAAGATTAATACCGTTTGGGATGAATATCGTGCGGGATGTAGATATTTCGTTGAGAAAGGATCTCATGGATCCATAAGGAAGAGAATAATGATTAGAGGTGAGCTTTTCGCTTCAAGGGAGTCTTCGGGTTGGTAGATTGTTGTGTCGATTAGTGGAAATCAGGAGAGTGTTAATACAAGAATCGAAGGATAGAAATGAGGCTTTTAGAGCTGTAGTTAATTGAAGGGTGGTTGAGAGACGATATCAGTGCTGACTGATAAAGTATAGTAAGGATCAGATGGAATTAAGCTACGGTTGGTAAATTTGTTTGAGGTCAAAGTGAGGATGCGCGATTTGCAAAATTTTAGTCGCGATGGTAGCTGGTACTTGGACATCCAAGGATGTTGGGAAGCGTTGGTGCCAGTGGTGGTGGCATAGGAGAGGACCCCGACTGGTGGGTCGAAAGTAAGGAGTCCAGGATAAATTTAGTGAGTGTAAACAGTTGACTTTGTTAGAGTAAATAGCCTTCAATGTCATTGAGTCCCATGCATTGTGTCTCAAACAAATAGCTGGAGCCTTTCATATCATTCATATCATTCATATCAAATATTTTGGCGTGAGTGTGCCTTACGAGGTATTCGTTTTGAAAACGTGTCGACGCGTGCAAATGTGAGTCTGGATTGAAAAGACAAGTTTATGGCGTTGGGAGATAAATTTCGATTTTTGGTGTGGGGGAACTATTTTATATCTCTTTGTAAATGAGTTAACTTTTGTTATGGAAATCATAACAACTTTTGATCGCATGGTTTTATAAGTGAGTTTGGTACAGACATGTGTTGTTATATCAATGAGGGTGAGAGTT
Organism: Arctium minus; assembly: GCA_954870635.1. Classification (NCBI taxonomy): domain Eukaryota; kingdom Viridiplantae; phylum Streptophyta; class Magnoliopsida; order Asterales; family Asteraceae; genus Arctium; species Arctium minus. The sequence continues at coordinate 87,941,493 of OX941088.1, read as the reverse complement.
GTCTCACACGCTCAGTGTAAGCAATTTTGTAGCTTTTTCTACAAATCGTGTGGGTAAAGTTCATCGAAAATAATTCCAATTGTGCCAACACCGATATTAGGGTGTGGTAAAGAGTAATTTGTCGTAGAGTTGAGGTTGAACGATTCTCGAAATCATTGTGCATGGCTAAGTCGGTGTTGTGTCGTGCACACTCAAGCTTGTTTCATAATGTAGTATCTCCTAAATTTTCAAAGGTGTTAAAAGTTTAAATTTTTGGTGTCATGCATGAAGGCTATGAACTCTCTAGGTCGTGGGGAAAGGTTGCATTTAAGAATGAGGAAAGTTTTGAGAGTGGAAGTGGAACGCTCGATCAGTGGGTGGTCAATTCTTGGCTTTGGTGTTCCTGTCAAGGAAAGGTGATAAACAATGGGAATGGTTAGGGGAGGCATTGATCTTTGTCGTTAGGGTTGTTTGTAATATAATGGCTTAACCAACTGCTCGGTGATTTGAGATGGGGATGGCGGCAGAGGGTTGTACCCAGGGTGGAATTCGAAGTCGTTATGATACTCTTATATTAGTAAGTTGTTGCATTGGAAGAGGTAGGTTTCAGTAGGAATCCTTGTTGGTCGAAGGCATGGTTGAGGTATTACCTTGTCGACTGATGATGATGAAGCCAATGATCATTTTCGTGAGTAGTGGCGGGACGCTAAAAATGAAGAAGTAGCGATGGATAGTTTCGTTGAGTTTTCATAATGAAGCAAAGAGTTTTCAGGAAAGGTGTGTACCGATGTGTTGTTGACCACCTTATGTGAGTATTACGAAAATAGAAAACCGCTAGTTTGGTCAGGTGATTTTCTTCGATGAAGTTTTGATGGTTTATATTGGGGTGACGCTTATATATAGCACAACTGGAGGGGTTGCGCTTCGAGCATCTAAGCCTGCGAGGTAGTACGCTTAATCTTTCAGGCTGTCGGAATTCGTTTCCATCAGGTCGCGATTAGCCGACAAGGAGCGATATCTTATTGAGTAGTTTAAAGGATCATGGTTTTGAAAGTTATTTAGATTCGAGAAAGGCAAGGTCATGGAATGCCTTGAATTCAGATAATGGTGTTATGATCATCGAGAAGAGGATGGTATATGTATGTGTTCAAAGTAGTCATGAAGATTTTGTTTGTATCTTTGAGTGGGAATTTTTATGCCATATCTAGACGTGCAATTCATTAGAGTGGTAAGGAGCTTCCTTGAGGATATGTAGAAGACTGGTGTTATTGATATAGGATGAATGTCCTCGTCCAGAGATTTCCGGGAAATGATTTATAAATGGCGAATATGAAGATGGGACGTGGGGATCTTTGGTTGGTATCGGGGTATTACTAAGTTGAGGATAGTTTTTGAATGATAGATGACGGCTATCTAAGAGAGGAACCATGTGTTGGGGTGTGAATGAGTTCTATCAGATTGGACAAGCTTGCTTGGAGAGCGAGAGTTGTGCAGTGCCTTCGAGTAATGAATAATGTTTTGGAAGAGCTCGGTTGATTACCTCACGTAAAAAAAATTGTGGGTAATTGGTTGACTAAGTAAAGTAATGTAAATGTGTTTCGACACATTTGAGAATCATCGAGGAATAGAGTAAGCAATGTTGGGTGAGCAATGTTTCATGCAACGAGAAGAGAGTGAAGATATTATGTCGAAAATGTGGGTAATATGAGAGTAAGAAGTTTGGCAAGTGATACAAAATGTGGAATTATGTTTTCAGATTTTGCCGTTAGTAAATTTATAAATCCCTAGTGTGGATGTGAGAAAGAGATTATGGCGCTTGGTGCGGTGTGAGTGTTGAGTGATCTAAATCGTGCAGTCAGCCGAAAGTTCACACCGTCAATCAATGAGTCGGTCGTTGGAAGTGGGTTTGAAGTCTTCGAGGAGGAAGGAAGAGGTGGTTGGATTTAGTGCTCAGAGTGAAGGACCATAATGTCAGTTTTGGTAATGCGTGGAAAGGATTCCAAGTGCGCCAGATGTTCAGTGTTAAACCATTTGGAATAGTATGTATGAGCATGGTCACTCTGTGTTGGGCGCGGGTGAAGCTTGGTTTTTTTGCGCATATGGTTGGATGATTGTGGATATAATGAGAAATGGAAGTATGTGTCGCATTATTTGGCCAGTTGGAGCTGGTGGATTACGAGGGTTTTGAATTATGGAAGTTTCTTCCAATATGTAAGAAGTTGGGGTGATGACGTTGGGGCGGTGTATATTTAGCGTGTCAGATTTGGATAATGCAGATGAGTTGAGATCAATGTGGGTCGAAAAAGAAAGTGCTTATGCATTAGATGTATGCCATATTAAGAGTGGTTGCTTTGCAATGGCAGGTTACAAGATGAAGCAACTCGTGATTGTGAGTTGTTGGTGATGTCTAAGGTTGACGAAGTGTTATATTGGCGAATTGGGTGGTTATTTAGTCAGTGATGCATGTTGTCGTGGCATTGGCTCCGGTAAAATTCTTTTATTTAAGGGAGTTGTAGTTAATCGAGGGGTAAGTATGATGGTTACGTACGACTATGTATTGATCAGAATGGTTTGGACAATTGAATGGAACTAAGTTGGTTAGATTGAGAAATATGAGGCATAAGTCCTTAGTGAGGATAAGGTAAAGTTACCAGCCTCGCCTTGGGAAGGGTGTGATTTGTACGGACTCAAGTGTAAAACACCCTTGTGATGGAACGAAGTGGGAGAACGACAATTGGCAGGTCCCAAGATAGTGCAATTAACCACGGATAAAGGGGGGTTAGCTCAGTTGGATAGGTAACATCCTGGGGGGTGTGGGTGAAAGCCACACTAACCGGGTTCGATTCCCACGAGTGATACTTTCCTGAGATATCTAGACTCTGGGTCTGGTCCTTCGGGGCCGGGGCCGGGACCGGTTCGAGTGAAAGAAGATGCAACACCAAAGTTCTTCAAAGATTCAAGAGGGAAAGAAGATCAAGGCCTGAAGTTTTTTTCAAGAAGATAAATGCTTTATTCAACTTTAGGGGGAGATTGTTAGGACTAAAAGTCCTTTGTGTTGAAAGTGGAATAAAGTATTTATAAGGGTGCATATTGTAATTACTTGAAAGTCTTATTAATTAAATGGGCCTAAGCCCATAAGCCCATTAGGCCTGTAAGCCTAAGTATATAAAGGCTTTATTAGTTCATAATTAGGGTTAGAGACGTTTTCGTTAGTCAGATTATTAGGAGTCTCATTATTTTACAAACAACTAGTTTATAGGTTTACTTTCTCTGATCAGAAATTCTTTCTGTAAACCTGTAACCCTTTGATTCAATATCAATCATATGACTAGTTGCTGTGACTCATATTCTGTTCTTATTTGATATAACTTGCTGCTGATTGCACTGTACTGGGATCTACAATTGGTATCAGAGCAGAATCGAGTTAATTTTATTCGATACGATCAAAAAGGTTGGCTCAACGAGGAAGACGATGAATAGTGTTTCCGTTAAGTGACGGTTAATTTTCTTACTTTTTGGTCCTTTTCCGTTAAGTCTCCGTTAGTTCCGTTAGTTTGTTAGTTTGGTTAGTTTTATTTCATTTTTAATCCTTTTTCGTTAGTTTTCAGTTAAGTCCGTTAGAAGTTTTATTTTTTACACTTTTAGTCCCTCTAGTTTTAAGTTTCAATTTGTGTCATTTTTAGTCCTACTAGTTTTATGTTTTAGTTAGTGTCGCTTTCAGCCCCCGTACTTCAAGGTTTCAGTATTTTGTCATTTGTGACCCTAAACTTTCAAGTTTCACACTCTGTCACTTTTGGTCCTTGCACTTTAGAGTACCATCTCTTGTCAAGTTCAGTCCCTGTATATCAAAAGGAATGCCTTCAAGCGAAGCTCTTTCAATAAGTATGGATGAGATGCCACCGGTTCTTTACAGAGGAGAATATGACAAATGGAGGATTCAGTTCTTAGACTTCATTGATAAACATGACTTGGGTGATTATATCAGATTATCTCTGAGGGAAGGAAGAATGGAAACTCCGATAGATATTTGTTATTTTATGGGAGAAAATGGAAGAACGGAACACGAAGTGTACACACTACCATTTAAGGATTACACAGATGAGCAAAGAAAGAGATTTGAAGCTGATAAATTGACTAAAGCTTTTATCTTGCAAGGAATTTCCGAGGAGATTTCAAAAGAGATTTCTGTAAGTTTAGACAGTAAAAAGACTACAGGAAAACAGCTGTGGGAACACCTTGAGAAGATAATGATAGGACCAAAGATGTCTTCAAGAGTAAAGTTTTTGGAAACAGAGAACTCTGAACTAAAAAGACGGATTTCTGATCTGGAAGTTCAAATTGTCCAAATCCAACAAGCAGCATCTGTTGAAAGTTCTGAGGAGCAGATTGAGCATCTGAAAGATACAAATGCTGAGCTTCAAAAGCAAATATCTGATTTGGAGCAAAAGCATGCTCAAGATAAATCCGAGTGTGAGAAATCGTTCGCAAAGAAGTTCTCAGATTTTTCGAGAAAATGTGTTGACGAGAAGAAAGAAGTTGAGCTGAAATGCATAAAACTTTCTCAGCAAGTTTCTGATTTTCAGAAAGTAATCATTCTTGAAAGAGAAAAGTTTGAAAAAGAAAAGAAGGCCATTGAACAGAAGAATGTGGGATTCTTCAAAGAAATATCCGGCCAAAGAAATGATGCTGAGAAGGGATTTGAAGAAGAACGAAGCATGTTTGAGACGGAGATCAAAAAGCTTACTGCCAAGTTATCTAAACTATCTGAGAAGGCACTAAAAGAGCAGAAAACGAAGTCTGAGTTCACGAAGAAGATTGACCTGCTTGTTAAAGAAAGAGACAACTTTGCATCAACGATTAAAGTGCTTGAAAATGATGTATCAAGCTCAAATCAGAAATATGTCTCTTCACAAAGGTCAGTTAAATCTTTTGATCGGATTCGTAAAACTAACCTTTTCTATGATAGAAATATAGATGGTTCAGGTACACGTCCTAGAAGAAGGAGACACAAAGAAGAGGAATTGGTCTGGAAGAAGAAACCAGTTGAAGATGAGCTGAAAGAAAAAGAATCATGTGTACATGCGTCCAATGTCAAAAAGAACAAAGTGCATAAAGGTAAACCTGATCATATCTACTCAAGAGATCAATTACTCAAGTTGTCAGGTAAGAAATACCACTGTTCTTATTGTAGTACACATGATCACATTCATAAAACCAGTGATCATTTCTGGTATGGTTCTTATTCTATATCCCCCACAAGAACTGCAACTAACATTCGAGGACCCAAATACCAGTGGGTACCAAAGCCGAAAACTGATTCTTTGTTGCAGGCACCTACTGTCAAGGGGGAGTAGAAGAATAATGGCTTCTAAGTAAATCAGCTTAGAACCCGGACTTCAACGAAGTATGGCTTCTAATCACATGACAGATCAGGACCCGTTCTTCAACGTTCAGACTTGGATATTTTGCAAATATCCAGGGGGAGCTTAATAGATCTATATCATTCTATCATGATTTGAGGGGGAGCTTAAAAGGTAAATATCTTCTAATCCTAGATCTCTGATTGTTTGAAAGAAGAACAACTTTCAAGCATGAAAAACAGTTTATGAAATGTTCAAACCACTTCTGGTTCTCAAAAGATTTTATGAATATAGAAGTGTGATTTTAAATGTTTTTCAATTTTTGAGCTTTAATGTTTAACTGACTGTGTGTTTCTAAAGATCAATACTTGCGTATTATCTTATCCTTATACTATAACGTATTCATACACACAGGTTCAGTACTTCATTTGTACTTGTTATTACCATGTCTCATAACGAAACAATTTTTCGATGGTAATACCCCCGTTTGATATTCAATGTTGTTGAGCATCTATCATTATTTCTAAATTTGTGCTTTCATTGCTAAATTGTTTATATTTGTTCATATAAACATAGTATCCAATTCTTTGATACCCTGACCAGTTTAGTTGATCTGATTGATACATTGTTAGATTTTCAAAGTTTAATTGCTCAAATCTCATGAGCATACATTTTGACAATGTTATCATACTTTTTGAGCTTAAATGTTCAACATAAACTGTTGAGCTATCATTCTTTATAGGAATTACATGGGATTTGTGTGAGAGCTTAAACAGAACTTCCATGGATTCACGTAAACCAGTGTTTCCTACCCCGGAAGTTATCCTAGAGTGATTTGAGGGGTGAGGGGTCATATATCAAAGAGTGGGGGAGATAACTCATCGGGTTGAGTTTTTCTCATTATGCTGAGCGGAAAAATGGAAAAGAGAGCTTGGTTAGAAGTGAGCTTTAATGTTAAAAAGAAAGAGGGTGTGAGAACAGAGTTAAAAGAATATGAAAACTCTGCACCAAACACTTTCTGAGCCGGGCAGCCACATATTCTGATTGGTTCACACTCATTGGTGACCATCATTGAAACAGGCAGTGAGCCCATGCCAACTCTTGCATATAACCCCACCAACCACTCGTTTCTTTCTTAACAAAGAAATGTTTCATTTTCTTTGGGGACGCAGCATATATGCTATCTAGTCTTCAATCGGAAGATTTAGATATTGAAAAAGAAGGAAAGTTGCCCCACCTTCGCACCTCTTTCATGCACATTGAGTCCGTGTAATATCTGTTGCTGTCTCAACAGTGTACACAATTTGAGCTTGATCAAGCTAAGTAGCTTCAATCATTTCTACACTTGCACGAGCACACAAGGAATGAGTTTTCTTGTCATAACATTCATAGAAAATTCCTTTGTGATTTTTCAATGATTGAATGGAAGCCCCGGGGGAGTGAACATCACAAAAGCTCCTTTCCAAAGTACATCCGTTGTACAAAGTGGCTCCGTGCTACTTACAGGCATTCTAACTGTTTCATCTGTTGATTCAGGTTTACAATTCCTATTATATCTGAATTTGAAAAGACTCGGATATATACATTTCATGAATTGACGGATACTCAGATCACAGGTGGGAGAATGTCAACTTATCATAAAGGGGAGATCAAAGAAAGTGCTGAAATTGAAAAAAAGTTTTGATGATCATGATGCTCACTATCATCAAAAAGGGGGAGAAATTTTTCAAAGTTCAATTTCAATGTTTTAAAGAAAGAAAGTTATTTCTGAAGACAGTCTAGAGATCAAAGAGATGAAGATGATGTTTCAATTTTTCATATTAAAAAAAAAAATTAACCAAGCAAAATAACTCCTAAGGGAAAAAAATTGAACCTAAGGAAAGAAAAGCTCCCCCTCGGACATTGAGTGGAGTGCGAGAAACTGCTCCCCCTCGACGAGAAACTTACCTGCGCCCCCTGGAACGGAGGACTAAAGAACCTTACCGAACATCGTACGGTCGTGTTCCCCCTGAACACATGAACATCTTCTAACGACCACTACAAACGACTTACGCTTTCAGATATCAACCGGAGAAACTGCAGAAATAAACACAAAAGCACCACGAAGAAAAAAAAACACACGAGAGAAGAAAAAAAATAAACGAAATCTACTTTATTGATACAGAGGTTTGACAAAGACACAGAACTTAGCGAGTAAAATTCAATAACCAAGGAGTGTGGATCGGAGCAACCAGAGACAAGTCACTGGGGCATTAGACACAGTCATTTGTTATTGAATGAAACTCGTTGAGGGCTGCGAGAGGATTAAACTTTCAGATTTAGCATACCTAGCTTGGACACAAGATAATTAAAGTGTTTTTCGTCTAATGCTTTGGTGAATAGGTCTGCTAACTGATGCTCCCCCTGGATATTTCAATGTTGATATTTATATCAATCAGAGGTTAAATATGCTTGGGTAGCTAAGAAGTCAAAGGAAAGCTCGACGACACCAGAATTAGTTGATCCAGTTTTAAAGTCTAGGAAGAACAAGAACAATCATGATATTTTTAATTCTAAACCTTTAGTTGAATGTAATGGAACTTTGCCGTTAAAAGTTTATTCTATTTCGCATTTACTTCAACTGTCTCATGATTGTCTGTGTTGCTCTTATTGTGGATCGAATGATTTTGTTGATCGTCGTTATGCATCTGATCGATTAACGCTTCGTGAAAAGGAGCACATACCTGACATGGAGAGCTTTGATCTTCATCATCAGTGTCAGAAGGTGATTAATGCTTGCTTATGAAACACAAGTGTGCTTCGGCATCTTCAGGTTCTTCATCAGAGACTTGTAGTCAGTAGTCATCTTCAGCCATGAGAGCCTTACCAGCTTCCTTCTCTTTGGCCAGTAGCAGCTTGGCTCTATAGTAATCTGCGTTGTGCACAACAGGCTTGCGACAATTCTTGGCAAAATGACCCAACCAACCACAGTTGTAGCATTTGATCGGCTCTTCTTTTGGCTTTTCTTCATGTCTCTTGTCAAACTTCTTCCCATCTTCTACATGTCTTTTACCTTCAGACTTCTCTTGATGATCCCGGCGAGTGGAAAACCTTTGCTTGTTGGAAGACTTGTTAAAGAACTTCCTTTTCTGGAAAGCTTGAGTTAGGTAAACCATAGCTTCTTTCATCTTAGTGAATTCAGGATCAGAATCACTATCAGGATCTTCGGGTTCAGACTCACTTTGAACAGGCTTCTTTTCAGACGAACGAGTGACAGACTTCACTCTCTTCTCAGATACGAGTGCTAAGGGATCAACTACCGACTTTTCTTCAGTTTTCTGATTCCCCATTAGTTCCATAACTTCCTCTTCATCCTGGAGCAGCATTTCGTAAAGTTCATGTAGATAAAGCTTCTCCAGAGTCTGAGTATGACGAATATGAGATACAAACGGCTTCCATTCAGGCTGGAGGTTGTTCATGAACTTGATGTTGTTCTCAGTGTTCGTCTTTGTGATCTTGTTTTTTTGGAGATCATTCAGAAGCATGTTGAACCTTTCATAGGTTTCTGTCAGTGTCTCGCCTTTTCTTGCTTTAAAGCCATCATATCTGGTGATGAAGTTTTTCACCTTAAGCTGATTGTTGATGTGGCTCCCCATCATAATTTTTTCAATCTGGTCCCACATTTTCTTCGCAGACTCCTTATAACTGTCGATGCAAGCATAGATATCATTTGGTAGACTTTGTAGAAGATATGACTTTGCTTGCTTTTCAGCCTCATACAGAGCCTTTTCTGGATTTGTAAGTTCCCCGATAGTTTTTGGAACTTTACGCTCTGGTCGACCTTCGGCTGGGTCTCCCGGTATGACCTTCATTGGCCAGTCTTGTGGCCCCTCTGTCAGACACTTGTATATTGCTTCATAATTTGATTTTGCTTCAATGAAGTTCATGAAGCGATCGTGCCACTGAGGATATTCTCCCCGGTAGAGCACCGGGGGCTTCTGATCCGAACCAATAGCTAAAGCATCTCTTGAATTCATCTTAAATCTCTTAACTTAAAAAACACTGTAACGATCGTGAGACAAGCAGGATGATCCAAACACAATAATAAACAAAAAAAAAAAAAATAAGCATAATAGGACAAGGGTCCGGTCGAACTAAGTATCGGTCAAGCAAAAGACCAATATAGACAACGTACCGGTCGAGCAAAGGGCCGGTATTGACAACGTACCGGTCGAGCAAAGGACCGGTATTGACAACGTACTGGTCGAACCAAAGGACCGGTATGCACAACGTACCGGTCAAGCAAAGGACCGGTATAAGCAAAGTACCGGTCGAACCAAAGGACCGGAATGGACAGACTATCGGTCGAATCCAAATGACCGATAAACACAATGTACCGGTCAAAGGACAATACTTATATCGGTCAAACAGAAGGACCGGTAAAACAGGGTACCGGTCGAAGCTAGGTGCAGGTCGAACAAAATGACCGATAGTGATAGCAAACAAAGGACCGGAAAATGCAAGGCACCGGTCGAACACAATGACCGGGAATTACAGCTTCCCGGTCGAAGGATGCCTATCGGTCAAATAACAGATTAGCAGATTAGATCGATAAAATCGAAGAACACCGAAGAACTCGATGAATTTCAATATTATTCGACCCAGAAAATTTAAATCGATAAACCAATTAAACCAGAAGGCAGATCAAATCAGATAATCGATATTAGACCCAGATCAATATTAGACCGATAATCAACCCAGATATATTCAAACGACAGATAAAAAAACTTTTGAAAAAATCAGAATCCTTCGATCGATAAAAAAAAACTTTTTCAGATAACAAAAAAAATTGATCGAAATCAAGCAGATACAATGATCGATTAACAATCAACCCAGATCGATAAAACACATAAACAGATAATCAATTAAAACACACAAAAGCGATTAACATAAATAATTGATTATAGGGTTTTAGACAAACCTTTTTCTGGATCAAACCTTTAGTCTCTTTGCTCTGATACCAATTGTAGATCCCCGTATAGTGCAATCAGCAGCAAGTTGTATCAAATAAGAACAGAATATGAGTCACAACAACTAGTCTTATGATAGATATTGAATCAAAGGGTTACAGGTTTATAGAAAGAATTTCTGATCAGAGAAAGTAAACCTATAAACTAGTTGTTTGTAAAATAATGAGACTAAACTGTAAATGAAAGTAAAATAGCCTTTATATATCCAGGCTTTACACAGATGGGCTTATGGGCTTTTAGGCCCAACAAGCTAATAAAACTTTCAACTAATAACCATTTACACCCTGAACTTCTATTTAACATTAAATTAACCCTAACAGTCCAGTCTATGGGACCCTCTACCCTGTCGGTCGGGTTCAACCAAAAGCTGGGTCGGGTTGCAGCGGATTAGTGGGATTGCCCGTAATGGAGGCCCGATACCGCTGGAACGTGTGTGTGCGTTAACTTGTCTTTTAAAAAAAATAACCACGGATAAGGTAGATCAGATTCGAGAAAGACTAAAGACAGGGCACGACCGTCAGAAAATGTACGTGAATAAGCGAAGGAAGTCAATCGAATTCCAAGTGAGAGACATGGTTATGTTAAAAGTCTCGCCTTGGAAGGGAGTAGCCCGTTTTGGAAAGAAGGGTAAGTTGAGACCAAGAGTCGTTGGACCGTTTGTTATCGTGGAACATGTTGGAGAGGTAGCATACAAACTGGAATCACTGATGGACTTACAAGGAATTCACCCTACATTTCACGTGTCTAATTTAAAGAAGTGTTTAGCTAAAGCGGATGTGGTGGTACCATTGGACGATATTCGGGTAGATGAGAAACTAAGCTATGTGGAGGAACCGGTGGCCATTTTGGACCGTAAAGTGAGGGAGCTGAGGAACAAGGAAACCCAACTTATGAATGTGCAGTGGCAATTTCACAAAGGTTAAGAAGCGACTTGGGAATTAGAGTAGGTTATGAGGTCCCAGTACCCTAGTTTGTTCAACGAAGGGATTCCGGGGACGAAATTCTATTGGGGGGGAGTATTGTAATAACCGGGTCCAAGTTTTAAATTTGTAGAGTTGGAGGTTTAGTTGACTAAGTCTCAAAGATGAAGGGGCAAATGGTAACTGTGAGAAAAAAACGGTTTTAAACCTAGCATCCTCCTTTCTTTCTAATCTGGCAGTTGTGCATTTAGAGAGAGAGAGAGAGGAGACCTGGGGCGATTCAAAGGAAAAAGGCAAGGGAAGAATGGAAGCTCGATTGTAAGAAAGGCCTGCATAATTTCTCTTCAAGGTAAGTCCTAAATCCTTTCTGTTTTGGGTTATGGGTCTTATCCATTAGAGGATTAGGTAGTCTGCTGATGCTTTTGGGGAAGGGGGTTTTTCTACTTATGTGCTTTAATTTCTAGACTGTGATAGGAGCTCCTTGGGTTTTTGGAATCGAGACCTAGTGGGGTGTGAGTGGGTGGTTGTTTCGACTACGTCACCGGAAAGCGAACCTTTGATCGTCCCTAACCCAATGACGCTAGCCCAAGGCTGCGTCGAAGGAAACTGAACCCAAAAGGGGTCGGGAGCTACTCGACCGGGATAGCCCGGGAGAGCTCTAACGGGTGGGGGGGGGGGGAACTAGGCATGGAACCCCAGGAGTCAAGCGCGCCCGATATTACTTCAGCCCCGGGAGTCGGGGTGGAACCCGGGCGGACCCGGGAGGCAGGGGCCCGGGCGAGGCCGAGCGGACAGTGTAGGTGGCAGGCCGGGAGACGGCAACCCGGGCGGGGTCGGGAGTCGGCGGACCGGGGGTAGTGGAGTGGGATTTTATTTGTTAATTCGAGAGAGAGCTTCTATGGTCTTATTTCCTTTATCTGTTAATACTGTGGTAGGTTCTTTCATAGAGGGAGTCACAATGAAAAGTTTTGCGAGTTTCAGGTGAGTTTTCTAACTAAATGCTTGGTGGTATTAAAGCGGTTTATTTCATGTGAAAGTTATTTTAAAGCATATCTTAATTTACGTGAGCTTTATACATGCAAGTTCCCTTTTAAACGTGGTCTATGCTTTTATTGTTGGTTAAATGTATGCATACATTGTAGTTGGCGAGTATGGCCTAAGTCGGGGGGTGTGTCCTGTTTATGCCAATGGGGTGTGTGTCTCGTTTATGGAAATGGGGGGTGTGTCCCAGACTAAGGCAGTCTTAAGTCGGGGGTGTGTCCCGCCTGCGCTCGTACCGGGGGGGTGTGTCCCGTTTATGCCAATGGGGGTGTGTCCCAGATTAAGGCAGTATGAGCCAGACACACTGTTACCTTCGAGTGACAGTAGTGTGTGCCAAAAGCGAGTTTATGAATGTGGTTATTTTATTATAATACTGAATTTGTTTATAATTGATTATAAATCTTTTATAAATTGTTGTAGTTGTGAACCGTATTTAGAGGGACCTCACTAGACTTTTCAGTCTAACCCTCGCTCTTTCAAACTAAAAACCTTTTCAGACGTGAGGTAGGAGGATCGAACAAGAGTAAGAATAAGGTGTGGGTCGGAGCTGGGTTAGAAGACCTCCATTATAGTTTTCATTCCTTGTAATCTCATTTGTGTAATTGGTTGTCTTTCCGCAAACCTTGTAATGTAGATGGTTGTTTTGGGCCGTTTCGCGTTGTTAGTTAATATATTTTAGTTTTGCTCTATGACGCGAGTTGGGTTGTTATAATTAAGCATGATGATTGCTTTATAAATTAGGCTAAAAAATGTGTAAACCATTGAGACAACAATAGTAATACACAGACTCAATTGTGCATGATCGAAGTGCGAAGGTGGGGCAGACTTCCTTCTTTTTCAATATCCACATCTTCCGAATGAAGACAAGATAGATTATGTGTTGCATCCCCAGAAAAATTGAAACATCTCTTTGTTGAGAAAAAGATGAGTAGCTGGTGGGGTTTAAATCAAGAGTTGGCATGGGCTAGTTGCCTGTTTTAATGATGTTCATGAAAAAATTTGTGAAACAACAGTAATATGGTTGCCCGACTCAGAAAAAGTTGGTGCAGATTTTGATATTCTTGTACGCTGATCTCTCACCCTCTTTCTTTTTAACATTTAAGCTCACTTCTAACCAAACTCTCTTTTCATTTTATCTCAGCACACACCCACACTCAGATATTGACGCCTCACCTCTCGATCACTCAAGGTTAACTTCTTGGGTAGGAAACACTGGTTAACGTGAATCCATAGAAGTTCAAATAAGCGCACACAATTCCCATGTAATTGTCCTAAAAGCACAATGTTGCTCAACTGGTTTAACTTTTCAGTTAAAGCACAATATGAAATACATGTCAAATATTTGTATGCTGATGAAGATAATCATGAAGATTTGAACATTTTAATCATGAAAGATTCTCTCAAAACAAGGATATTGAATGAATGAAATGAATACAAATTTCTTGTTTGAGAATTTGACTATATGAAAAGATCAAATATGAATGATTTGTCAATAAAAGCTTAGGTCATGAAAAATTGGACATTGCCTATACGAATCAAATATAGACAAGTCTTGAAAAAAACGTTTTGAATGAATCAACGCTCGAATATCAATTAAATTCAAACGGGGTGTCTTACCATCGAAAATTAGTTTCAATTTGAGACATGGTAAGAACATAGACAATAAAAGTACTAACCCGGTGTGTGTGAATACTTGACAGTAAATGGAAAAGATAATACACAAGTATTTATCTTTGGAAACACACGGTTATAGTAACAAATATGAATATACCATTCATAGCTTCTCCTCAAATCATGTTTAACTAACCGTGTAAGAAAACATTTAAAATCACACTTCTGTATTCATGAAATCTGTTTAAGAATCGAGAAGTGGTTTGAACATTTTGGAACATGTTTTAATGTATGAAAGTCGTCCTTCTTTCAAACATGTATGAGATTTAGGTTAGAATAACCGTTACAATCAGCTTGAATCTCATGAAGTCGGCTCGAAAGTCATGATAGATTTGATCATGTAAGCTCCCCCTCAAAATCTGCATTTAGTCAAAAAGTCGTCAAAGTACAAAGTCTTATTCACAAACTTTATTGAAAAATAAAGACATGAAAGCAATAAAACTTGTTAAGAACGAATTCTGATCAGATGTAATCAGAAGTCATTGTCCTTACTCCCCCTGAAAATATGCTTTATAAAATACGTCAGTGTAAGATATATGCAAAATTCTCTAACTCTCCCTAAAATGTAGATCATCTCTTTTGATGCATTGGAGTACACTTTCTTTTGATCGTTGAAGTATGAGTCCTAAACTGTTGTGTTTAGAAGTCAAACTCTTTGACATTGAAGTCTGAGTCCTGAGCTGATTTACTTAGAAGTCTTGTTAGCCCCAAATCAGAACCAATGAAAGTATTGAAAATAACTAAGTCTTCATCTAAAGACTTCCAAGGGACATCAGCAAGTCTGTCTCTGAAGTCAGTTCAGAGTCAGTCTGAAGAGAGCAAGTATGTCTCTGAAGTCAGTTCAGAGTCAGTCTGCATAAAGCAAGTCTGTCTCTGAAGTCAGTTCAGAAACAGTCTCACGGAAAGACATCAGAGAGCTCCTCATCAGAGATCCTAGTTCAGAGCTCTGAAGATGTTCACTCTGAATTTCTTGACAAAGAGGAACAGATGACACGTCACCTAGTGATAAGATTTACTTTCTAGAGTAGGTCACTTTTCAAGCATGTCTTGATCTTACCTTTTAGGTAAGATACTGTTCAAGCATGCTTCTATTTGTCAGATAAGTACACTGTTTACTTTATGGTCCTATAAATAGGACCATCACCTTATTGTTCAAAGTGTGCTTAAGAAGTCTTATAACTGATAATATAAGTTGAATATTTTATTCAAAGAATATCTTGTTTATCTATTATCTGCTTTATGAACTGTGATATTTGAATCTTCTTTGATATTAAACTATATTGCTTCCGCTGTTATTACTCTTATTGTTTATATCATTGTTGTGAGATTAAATTTGGGATCCAACAATTGGTATCAGAGCCTCCTTTGTTTTCTAAACAAAGAAAGATCGCATTTGCATACTCGGATAGATTTACATCTCATTGATTCTAACTTTCAATATCTGTGCATGTTCAAATAAACCTGGTTTATTAAGAACACTATATGCTCAAGATTTGATAGTAAATCACTGTTCAATACAAAAAGCATCTTTTTCTTCAAAAATGGCAAACTCAAGCATAAGTGCCATTTATACAGCTGGGTCATTAACAAAACCTCCTACACTTTTAAGGGATGAATATACCCAATGGAAGATAAGGATGGTAAATTTCTTAGAAGGTATGGACAAGGATCTTTTTAGATCAGTGAACGTTGGACCTCACATTCCAATGGTGTTGGTACCAAGAGTTCCTGCAACAGCAGATACTGCTGAAATACCTGCATATTATGAAAAGAAGACCACAAACTTCACTGATGAAGAAACTAATATGATGGATAATGACTCAAAAGCTGTTAGATTATTTATAATGGCCATTCCCAATGATATCTTTCAAGAACTTGATTCTTGTAAAACTGCAAAAGAGATATGGGATCAGTTGTTAAATCAACTTGAAGGAGGCCTACAAACCCAGAAAAATAGAAGAAATCTATGGATCAATGAATATCATGATTTTCATGCTCTACCAGAAGAAATATTACACCAAACTTACTCAAGATTCAACATTCTTATCAACAAATGCAGAAAGTTTGGAGTAATAAGAACAAAAGAGGAAAACAACGTTCTTTTCTTGAAAAGCTTAAATGAAGAATGGTCACAACTGTCCATGTCTATTCAAGCCAATCAAGATCTTGAGTCATGGTCATTAACTGACATTTATGGCACTCTTGTTGCACATGAAAAGGAAGTAATGAAGCAAAAATCAAAACTGTCTTTAGGTGGACCCCTTGCACTTGTTTCAAAACAAATTTCGAAAGAAAACAACTGTGAAGAGTCACAAAAAGGTTTGGAAACAAAAAGAAGATCCAAAAAGGTCCTAATGGCAGAAGAAAATCATTCAGATTCAGACTCAGAAGATGATATCAATGCCTTCGCCAAATCTCTTGCATTAATCACTCATCAATTTAACAAGAAATTTGGCAAGAAAGTATTTGAAGGAAGGAGAGAGAATGAAGAAAGAAGAAATCCTGAAAGAAGATTTCAACAAGATGGTGTCAGATTTCAACAAGAACCCATATTCACTCCATATAGTGATCAAAAGGGTACAAACTTTAACAACAATGATGCAACACAAAGACCTCAACAACCATTTCAACCAAGGTATCCACAGCCACAGAGATACTTCAAACCTCAAGAACAGAAGCCAGAGACAAGTACTGCCACTCTTCCAACAAATCAAAATGATGGAAGATGTTTCAGATGTGGAAAACTAGGCCATTTCTCTGCAAACTGCAGAGGAAAAATTGTCAAAGATCAAGATTACTACAAGAACAAATACAAGTACAACGTAAAAGAAAGAGTTCTTGTAGCAGAAATGGAAGACTGGCTATCAGACTCAACAAGCGACGGCGAGGAAGAGCCTACCAATCTCTGTGGTATGACTTTTTCAGATGGAAATCAAACTGATGGAGCATCAGAAGACAACTCTGAAAAGGTATACTCTCTTTACACCTCTGACAGTGATCCTGAAATAGATGCTTTTAAACTAATTAATGAACTTCAAGATCTAGAGCAAAAGTTTCTTGAAGAGAAAAAGAAAAGAGAGCAAGTGACAAAAGAGCTCATTTTTTTCAAAAGAGAAAAGAATCTTCTGGAATCAGAAAAGAAAGAATTTTTTCTTGGAAAAACCAAACTTGAAGAAACTCACAAGCAAAAAGAAAAATCATTTTCAGAAGAAATAAGAAAAATTGAGAAAGTTTTAAAAGGAAAAGAAGAAGAAGTAAAGAAATTTGAGTATGAAAGGCTCAATTCTATTGCCTTAACCAAAAATTTTCAAAAGGAAAGAGAAATCCTACATCAATCTCTAGATAGAAAAAATCTTCGAATCAAAAGCTATGTCAATGCACAAGGTGTTTTCGACAAAATAAAAACTCAAATGGACTCTCAAGGGCTGGGATTCAATGAGTTGAATTCATTCACTGGATTGGAGAAAACTTCACTTTCTTCCACTTTCCGTATGGGAAAGGTCCAAAGCTTTGAAGGTACATCTCTGAATAATTTCAAAAGAATGAAAACATCAGAGGGATCAAAAACAAGAGCTTTGAATTTCAAAAATACTACATACTCTGAAGAAAAAAAACTTTCAAAAGTCTGTGTTACAGATAAAAGAAGACACTTCAGAGGTACTCTTCACAAAACCTCAAAGCAATGATC
Source organism: Arctium minus (assembly GCA_954870635.1). Classification (NCBI taxonomy): domain Eukaryota; kingdom Viridiplantae; phylum Streptophyta; class Magnoliopsida; order Asterales; family Asteraceae; genus Arctium; species Arctium minus. Next base: position 87,923,825 of record OX941088.1, on the reverse strand, counting down.
CCAATTTTTTTTTTCAGATTTGATGCTTTCATCTCAAATGAATCAGAAACATCCGAACCAAGTACCTCTGATACAAGTACTTCTAAAAATGAATCTCAGAGTTCACTTAATCCGAATGCCCCTCTGTATTCACCAAAGTCAGATGAAAACATCAGAACTACATTTGAAGATGATGTTAAAAAGATATGGAAAGAAAATGTCATGGAGGACTTAAAAAGAAAAGAAAGCATGAAATGGATCATTAAAGTCTCTAGAACAAAAGAAATTAAAAAACCAATAGTGGTAGCTATCTCTATTAAAACTAAGAGAGACTTTCTTGAATCTGATTCAGAATCTGATCAAGAGATTGATGAACAGATTTTTTGTAAACCAGGGAATGTAATTCACAAAAAGAAAGAAACTGTTGGCTCTGGTATTTTGAATGTTCCAATTTCAATTTTGAAAACCAAAACCAGAATACCAATAAGTCCTGATTTTGCAAATATGTGTTTACAAGCAAAAACGTCTCTGGAACTTGAAAAAGAGTTACAAGAAAAGGCAAAGAATAAAACAAAAACTTCTGAACCTTACACCTATAAAACAATAAAATTCTCTCCTGAACAAAAAGGCAAATGGACAAAAATTAACCATATTGATCCTGTTTGTGCACTAAGCAACAAAGAAAAGAAGATGTTTTTGATTAAGAAAAAGCAACTTGAAAAGAAGACTGTCTTTCAAGCAAAAAGGAAAGAAGTAGTTAGGGATACATGTAATATTCCTAGTGCTAGTTTCAAAAGAAGTCAAAATGTAACAAATGATTTAATAAAAAGAAAAACTTTGCTCCTACTTCTTCTTGTTCTATTAATTGCAACTGCATTCATCTCTTGATAAAACTGAAAAATCATTTCAAAGGATCACATTGTCTTCTGAATCAATCTCTGAAAAATATCTCAGAGACAAAATTTCAAAAGAAGACAGGTAACGGCAAGACATCAAAAGATGAGATGCCAAAAAGTCATACAAATCCAGCAAAGTCTAACATAAAAGGACCCATAATGAGATGGGTACCTAAGAAACAATAATCTGTCTTGCAGAATCAGTCAATGCCAATCTGGTACTTAGATTCTGGATGCTCAAGGCATATGACTGGAGATAAGGAACTGCTATCCTCATTCAAAGCAAAATCTGGAGGAGCAGTTACTTTTGGAGACAATGTGCAAGGACAGATTAAAGGATATGGTGAGTTATCAAGAGGAAATGTTTTAGTATCAAAGGTTGCTTATGTGGATGGATTAAAACACAATCTGATCAGCATAAGTCAACTTTGTGATAATGGTTTTGATGTGAAATTTCAAAGAAAATATTGTTCACTTCTTCACTCAGAATCAGGTCAAGAATTACTCAGAGCAGACAGAAAAGGTAACCTCTACAGAATGAATTTTACCAAAATCAACGACACTGATTCAGAGAAACTTTGTCTTGTTTCTCTGAATAGTGAGGAAGTCTGGCTCTGGCATAAAAAAATTTCACATCTAAACTTTTCTTCACTTGATAAATTAGTTAAACTTAATTTAGTTAAGGGATTACCATCTCTGAAGTTTAACAAAGATCATCTTTGTTCTGCTTGTGAAATAGGAAAAATGAAAAGATCTTCCCATAAAACCAAAAGTGAAAACAACTGTACTAGACCTCTGCACATGCTTCATGTGGACCTCTGTGGTCCTATCTCTGTACAGAGTCTAGCAGGTAAGAAATACATGCTGGTTCTGATTGATGAATTTTCCAGATTCACATGGATAGAATTCATCAGAGCCAAATCAGATGTACCTGAAATTTTGATAAGATTGTTGAAAAGATTTCAGGTTCTATTTAGCAGCAAAGTTCAGAAACTATGAAGTGATAATGGAACAGAGTTCAAAAATGCCAAAATCAATTCATATCTATCAGAAGAAGGCATTACTCCTAACTTTTCTGCAGCAAGAACCCCTCAACAAAATGGAGTAGTTGAAAAGAAGAACAGAACACTTGTTGAAGCTGCAAGAACAATGCTTGCTGGATCTGATCTTTCACCAAATTTTTGGGCAGAAGCAGTGGCAACAACCTGCTTTACTCAGAATAGATCTACAATTGTCAAAAGATTTCAGAAAACATCCTATGAACTCATTAACAATAGGAAACCTAATGTTAAATATTTTCATGTTTTTGGATGCAGATGTTACATTCTGAACGATAGAGAATCTCTTGGAAAGTTTAACAAGAAAGTTGATGAGGGCAAATTCATTGGATATTCATTAGCCTCAAAAGCTTTCAGAGTGTTCAATCTTAGAACAAGGACCATCCAAGAGAGCATCAATATCAGTTTTGATGACAATAAAAGCTCTGAACAACAAGAAAGTCTCTCAACACCTATCTCTGAATCATCAAGAGAATCTGAATTAAACAGAATATTTGAAGATTTCTTTGATGAAGAAAACCCAGAAGCTATCTTTAGAGATAGACCAAGAGAGAATTCAGAAGGACCCCAAGAAACAGGTACAACCCTTTCTCGACCCTCTGAATTAACACCTTCTGCTTCACCAAATGCAGATCAGCAAAGTGAATCAGAAGAAGCTGAAGATCAAAAAGAGGATGATCAAGGAGTGTCTGAAGTAACTCCAGAAACAAATAGTGAAGAAATTCAAGAATCTGCTTCACCATCTCGGGAACCAACTTCAGAGCCTCTGAACAACACAACAGAGATGTCATCAACTGTCATCTCTGAAACTCAAACTCCACCCCAAATTTTTGCTCCAATCTCAAGATGGACAAAAGATCATCCAATTGATCAAATCATTGGATCCTCATCAGAAGGAGTTAAAACAAGATCTGCCACAATCAATGAATGCTTCTACGTAAACTTTTTGAGCATTATTGAACCAAAGAAGGTAAAAGAAGCTCTTGAAGATCCTCATTGGATTTTTACAATGCAGGATAAACTTCAAGAGTTTGTAAGAAACAAAGTTTGGACCCTAGTTCCCCTTCCCAAAGGAAAATTTGCAATTGGAACAAAATGGGTTTTCAGAAACAAAAAGGATGAGGATGGAATAATAATCAGGAACAAAGCCAGGTTGGTTGCTAAAGGATATTGCCAAGAAGAAGGTATTGATTATGATGAAACCTTTGCACCTGTAGCTAGGCTAGAAGCAATCAGAATCTTCTTAGCCTATGTTGCACACAAAGGATTCAAAGTTTATCAAATAGATGTTAAATCTGCCTTTCTACATGGTAAATTAAATGAAGAAGTTTATGTCCAGCAACCACCTGGATTTGAAAATACAGAGTTTCCTAATCATGTTTATTATTTGGATAAGGCTCTGTATGGACTTAAACAAGCTCCAAGAGCTTGGTATGCAACACTGTCCACTTTTCTGATTAAAAATAGATTTGACAAAGGCACAATTAATACAACATTATTCATCAAAAGGTACAAAAATGAGATGCTATTAATACAAATTTATGTTGATGACATTATATTTGGCTCTACAAATCAAAAGTATTGTGACAAGTTTTCAGAGTAGATGAAGAGTGAATTTGAGATGAGCCTCATGGGAGAACTAACTTTCTTTCTGGGCTTACAAGTAAAACAAACTTCAGAAGGTACTTTCATAAGTCAAACTAAATATGTCTCTGAAATTTTGAAAAAAATACAAACTCAATGATTCAACTTCTATGAAAACGCCTCTAGCCACCGGAGTCAAACTTGACTCTGATCCTTCAGGACAATCTGTGGATATAAAAACCTACAGAGGCATGATAGGTTCACTATTATACTTGACTGCAAGTAGGCCTGACATAATGTTTGCAACATGTCTTTGTGCTAGATATCAAGCAAATCCAAAAGAATCTCATTTATCTGCTGTCAAAAGATTTTTTAGACACCTGAGAGGGTCACCCTCATTAGGCCTCTGGTATCCAAAACTTTCTAGTTTTGATCTAACAGCTTACACTGATGCAGATCATGCAGGATGTAAGCTTGACAGAAAAAGTACCTCTGGGTGCTGTCAGTTATTGGGCAATAAGCTGGTAAGTTGGTCATCCAAGAAACAAAACTGTGTTTCAACTTCAACTGCAGAGGCAGAATATGTTGCTGCTGCTAGTTGTTGCTCACAAGTAATATGGATGAAAACTCAACTCAGAGATTATGGCCAACAGTATGAAAGAATACCCATTCTCTGTGATTCAAAAAGTGCCATAGCCATCTCTACCAATCCAGTACAACATTCAAAGACAAAGCACATTGATGTAAGATATCATTTCTTAAAAGATCATGTTGAAAGGGGAACAATAGAAATGTATTTTGTACCAACTGATCTCCAACTTGCTGATATTTTCACAAAAGCACTAGATGAACGAAGATTCAATTTTTTAATTAGCAAGTTAGGAATGTTGAATATGTCTACCTAACAAGGAAGAAACTCAGAGTCTCTGATCAAATTATCAGAGCCTCTGAACCAATGAACCAAGTAGCGTATGTCAATATCAGTCTCTGAATGTTCTCCAATCACATAACAAGGGAAGAAAAATAAAAAAGTTGTTCTTTTGTCAAGGGGGAGAAAAAGAATTTTTCAAATGTCATCTCAGAGTCTCTAAATTTTGTCTCTGAATTTTATCTCAGAATCAATTAAATTCATCTCAGAGTCTCTGAATTTAATCTCAGAGTCTCTGAAATTGAGGATTTTTTTTCACAAATCATCTGTCAAGGGGGAGTCAACAACTTTCAGACCAGTCATTCCTCAAACAAGAACTTTTTAATTAATTAGCAATTTTTGATATCATTTGAAATTAAAATTTCAGATTATCTGAACCTTTTTATTACAAGTGATATCTTAAATTACTTCTCAAGGCGAAAGGTTTGTCTAGTCAACAAAAAGAAGTTATTCAATTTAATATTGAAAAATGGCGCCCCATTCCTATTTTCTTGGAACCTACATCCGTAGGTACAACAATTTTCAAGGCCACGTGTCACAAGAGGGATGAGTGAAAGGCCAAACGGCTTTATCCAAAGGGTCAAATCACTGCCGTTTCACCTTATGCACTCAAGTGTATCTTTTTCTAAATTTGGATACAAAAACAATTTTACATCTGGATATTCATTTTTACAAATTACTCTCGATCACTCTCTCTCTCTCTCTCTCTCTCTCCAAATAGAATTTGAACTTCATCTTCTTCACTTCAACTCAAAAATGGCGTCTTCAAATGAATGGTGCAAGATTTTTCCCAAATCTGGCGAATCTTCAAGAATGTATCGTTTTCCAATCAAAGACAACAATCACATGATTCAGCTTGATTCTCCCAAGTTTGAGGAACAATACGGAGTAATCTGCGAGTTCTTCTCCAACTGTGAACTGACTCAAGCCCTAACTGCTTTTACCAATGAATGTCCACTCTCGTTTGTTCAAGAATGGTATTCTTCCAGTCACTACAGCGATGCACATAACGGAATAATCGGCGAGTTCGACATATCTCAAGTCATAAAATGTCGGATACTCATCACTCCTACTGTTCTAAGAGAAGTTCTCCCACTCCTAACAACTGAGGAACTTCAAATCACACATTTTGAAAAACGCCCAACTTCTGAAACCCTCCTCCAGTTCATTCGAATGCTAGGTTACAACACTGAAATCACCAGATTGAGCAACTTCCGACGACAACATCTACCCCCAATCTGGAACTTCATGTTCTCAGTACTAAACTGCACTCTCACCTGCAAACTGGGGAGCATAGATCAAGCAACACCAGAAATTCTGTCAATCATGTATGCCCTATTCTTCAATCGAAACTTGGACATGGCCGGCAAAATTTTTGATATGATTCTGACATCCATAGAGAAGAAGAACAAATGTTTGTCAAAAGACCCTGAACAAACGACCCAATCATCCAAAGTTCCTTCAATAACATTCCCTAGGTTTTTGTCTCTAATCATCCATGCGGCGATCGAGAAGCTTCATATTTTGATCGCCATTGAACAACCCAAAACTCCTTTCTACATAATGAACAACTTGAAACCGACGATTCTATCTGAAGGCTATCCAGAAGCAAGGAGGATCCCTCACCACATGCTGAATCAGGTAAATCCTCAATCTTTAGCCTTAGCTTCTTATCTCAATGTTGCCCATGGACTAGAACCAGTTCTGGGAACCCCAACACAATTAGGTCCTGAACCTGGAATGGAGAGTAAGAGCAACTCAGATTCAGAGGGATCTGAGGACCCTGAAGTTCAGAGCTCTCACAAGAGTGAACCAGAGGGTACTCTTGCTAGAGAAACCGAAGTTAAGAGAGATGACAGAGCACCTAAAGGGGCTGTCAATGAGGGAGTTATGGAAGAAACCTCATCTGCAAGTGAAGAAGATAGCTCTACTAGCTCTGAGGAAAGTGAGAATGAATCTTCAGAGACTAGCTCTGAAGATTCTCAGAGATAAGAGAGCAAGTCTTTTACGGACTTAGAGAAACCTGAGAGTTCTTCCCCTTCCACACAAAAAGATGCCCCAAGGCACATATATTTTAGGACACCAACCCCATCTCCCAGTGCAACCACACAATCTAACCTACCTGATCCAGAGGTAATGGTTATTGAATCAGAGGTGCACACCTCGAACCCAAACCATCAAGCCACTTCAGAGGTACCTTTTTCCACCTCTGAAGTTCACATAACTGAGGAAACTCAATTTCTGGATAAGCCCTCTTCACAGGACTTAGCCAATACTTTAAGTACTCAATTGCCTCAGAGTACATCAGAAAATCCTACATATAATAATGCCTCTGTGGCTCATCTCTCACCCTTTAGGATATCCAGAAGTAGCTGTCCAACTCAGGGACAATGACTTGACCTACAAGAACAAGGATTGACTTGCCTGGATCGCAAGCTCAACTCCCACATTCACTTCCAGTCCTCTGAATCTGAGGAGGAGGACTTGGTTAAGAACAGAACACTCAAGGATGATTCTCCGGAACATCAAGGATTGAGTGGAAGTCCTTCCAGAGACAACATCAAAACATCTCTGAACGAAGGCTCCTCAGAACTCGAGGAAAAATTGGCTACATGTGTTGTAACCAATGTACCCCTCTCTGAACTTCTCACAAAATCTGAGTTCTAGAGATTCTGTGAGGAAGTCATAGGCTCCATGACAGAGCATAACTTTCAGCGAATTGACGGTTCAGAGACCTCTGCTCTTCGCTCTGAAAATACCAACCTCAGAGCAGAGGTTTCCACTCTAAAGACCCAACTATTGGATTCCACTAACAGAATCTAAGAGTTGGAACAAGAACTGTTCAAACAGAAGGCTCAATCATCCCTAGAGGTAGCCGCTCTTAAAGTTCAGAATGCTGCTCTTCAAAATCAAGCATCTACAACCATCGATGTCCAGAAGGCTCTACAAGAACTAAGGGACGAGGTAGTAGCCACCAGATTATCTTCATTCTCAACAGATCAAATGGCCTCTATCTCTGATCTCATGAAAACAACAATTCAAGTCTCTGTACCAGAAGTCAGCGCACCATCAGCAACACCACAACCGCCACCCCGGACTACTGAAGACCTCATCAACAAAAGTGATCTGGCCTCTTTCAAATTCTCAATCATGAGGAGAATGCTAACTTGTTCTTCAAAGATCTCTACTATTGCTCAGAAGCAGGTCAAAGCTACTCTGGAACATCATCACTATAAATCAGAGGACCAGGTTGCTGAAATCAGAACCGCGGCTTCAGAAGCAATTGAATCCATTCATAAGGCTTTTCTTGACCCCAAAGGAAAAGGAATCGCTGAACCTGACTCTCCCAAATACAAACGCAAGTTTTCTGGTGGGACATGTTGCGAAGCAGCGAAGAAAGCCAGATTTAATGATTCTGAGGACTCAGATGATGATGAGGCCTCTGAATCACACGATAAGGAGATCAGAGATACAACCAAACACACCTCTAAAACTGCTCACTCTGCACCAGTTCAAGAGAAGGAACCAGAGAGGAATACCACCTCTTCTGATGAAAACCGAACTTTGCAAACATTCACAGCACCGGTAATACTTTTCGCATCATCAACACCAGGTGTTCCAATCACTCCAGTTACCGATGCAACTCCAGAGAAAATTGAAGCTCTGGAAGAGGAAGAAAACGAACAACTTGTAGACTTCTCTACGTCCTCTGAAGATGCATTCTCATCACCCGAAAGACAACCATTGGTGATGAGAGATGCCTTTGACTCAGAGTCTGAGAAAGAACAGAACTCAGATTCTGACAGAGCGAAAGAAGCTGCTGGATATCAGATCGAAGTAATTGATGTCGAAGAGTATGTTTTCAAAAACGCTCAACCTCATCATACCTCAACAGCTTCAGAATTAAGAAAATTTCCAGAGATAGATGGATATATCTCTGAACAGCCTTCAGAGATAACTCAGTCACAGCCCAAGGACAAAGAAACCATGGTTGTTGATGAACAGGCTCCTCAAGAGAATCTTGTTCAGAAGACAAGCATCGGTTTACCAGCCAAAGTATTCACTCATCCTCCCACATTCTTAGAATCCACTCCTAAAGCATCGATAGAAGATCACTTTCGGCATATCTACTGCGAGTTCAATATGAGAGACACACAAGTAATCCCTCTGAATCCAAGAATCAGAGAGGATATGCCAGACTACGAACGAAGATTCATACAGGCAAAGACATCACCAAGACTGGCGGTTCTCAACGATGCTCCAATAATAAAAGTTGAGAAAATCACTGAAAAGACATTCGCCTTCAACAAAATCATATATAGGCATTATGTGGTGACTCGATCTGATCAAAAGATTTACGAGTTCAATGATAATGATCTCATAAATCTAAATCCATATGATCTCACTCATCTATATGCCTATTGCTCTGCGAGTTACGATTCAGGAAGAAGGGAGATAAGAATGAGCATGGTTAAAGTAAGACGGTCAATGGAAGCTTATATCAAACACAAAGCCAAACGTGATTTTCAGATTGCTCTGAACTTAGGTGAAGAAAAGTTCAGAGTGACTGAACCAGTGGAAACCATCGAAAACCTGGACAAACAGAAGATTGGATCAATCATTGAAGAACCTTTGGGTTTCATCTACAGAGTGAACCAAGAGAAGAAAATCTTTCTAGCTTCGCAAGTAGAAAAGTATTCTGATGAAACCTTGAAAGGCATACAAAAGTTGATTCATGTAAAGAAAGAACAGCACAGAGCAGACCTACTGGCAAAACTAGACTTGGAAATTGGCTCAATGATTAACTTCAGAGAGCTCATCATGAATTTTCATAGGATATGTTCTAGTGATAGGTTCTGATTATCTTTTTGAATATTATTCTCTTTTGTAATTTCAAATTATTATAAGTAATATTTAAAGAGGATAGCTTTCTCCTCTTCGCTTTCTAGTTTAAACATTCTCTATCCTTTATTTATTTTCAGTACTTAGGGGGAGATTACTAGCCCCAAATCTGAACCAATGAAAGTATTGATAATAACTAAGTCTTCATCTAAAGACTTCCAAGGGACATCAGCAAGTCTGTCTCTGAAGTCAGTTCAGAGTCAGTATGAAGAGAGCAAGTCTGTCTCTGAAGTCAGTTCAGAGTCAGTCTGAAGAAAGCAAGTCTGTCTCTGAAGTCAGTTCAGAAACAGTCTCACGGAAAGACATCAGAGAGCTCCTCATCTGAGATCCTAGTTCAGAGCTCTGAAGATGTTCACTCTGAATTTCTTGACAAAGAGGAACAGATGACACGTCACCTAGTGATAAGATTTACTTTCTAGAGTAGGTCACTGTTCAAGCATGTCTTGATCTTACCTATTAGGTAAGACACTGTTCAAGCATGCTTCTATTTGTCAGATAAGTACACTGTTTACTTTATGGTCCTATAAATAGGACCATCACCTTATTGTTCAAAGTGTGCTTAAGAAGTCTTATAACTGATAATATAAGTTGAATATTTTATTCAAAGAATATCTTGTTTATCTATTATTTGCTTTATGAACTGTGATATTTGAATCTCCTTTGATATTAAACTATATTGTTTCCGCTGTTATTACTCTTTTTGTTTATATCATTGTTGTGAGATTAAATCTGGGATCCAACAAGTCTATCTTCTCAACATTGAGGTGTGGGTTTTGAACTATATTATCCAAAAGACATCATTCATTGAAGCACGGGTTCTGAACTGATTTATCCAGAAACCTAAGTTCTTTTACTCCCCCTTGACTTGAGATGCCTTCAACACAGATGAATCTTTTGGATTTGGTACCCACTGGTATTTGGGTCCATGTTTGTTAGTTGCAGTTCCATTAGGAGTAATAACAGGTTTAGGTACCCATTTATATCTGAGTCCTAGCACGTTAGCACATGATTTTGGCATCCATTTGAATTTGGACCCTTTGATCCTTTGAATTTTTTTAAAACATATGAATTATAATAGACATGATATGAACCAAACCAATTATCAGAATATTGTCGACATACAAAATCATTTCTAAGATATTTAGAAGACTTATTAGTAGACGGAGATAATTGGAGCAATTGCTTTATTGAATAGGTCTTGTAAGAAGATGCAAGTTTTGGTTTAAGAAAATCAATATTACCAACCACATCAGTATCACTAACATTCATTCTATTACATTCAATATTAGAACATGATTTTGTAGTCTCTTCAACTTTCTTCTTTGGTCTCCATTCCGATCTCACTTCAGGCTTTTTCTTTTTCACATCTTAAACATATGAACTTTGAAAGTTAGAACTGTGAGATCTAAAAGATTGTCTTTTCCTAGCTTTACCAGTGTCAATCTGTTTCTGTGAATGCCTATTCTTTTTCTTCTTACCTTTGGCACATTTAGTACTCACAGAAACTGGTTTATCAACTTTCGTTGATGATTCACCTTTCTCATACACACTGGGTAAACTTTTGGAATTTATAATAAATGGAGAATGATCTGGAAGTTTTGCATTAAAGTCAAATTGATCAACACGGTCACCAAAACAACCATCAGAGTTTAGGAAATCAAACTCTTCATCAAACAGACCATTAACATCATTTGATTTAGAAGCTTTGGAAGAATTTGAGAAATCTGTGTTAACAAAAACAGTTGAAAATATCATTTGTTCTAGCCCAGTCAAAATCCTCTCTTCTACAAGAGTGTTCTCAAGTTCAGAAATTTTACTTTCTAAAATGAGTGGAGGAACATAAATTTTTCCTTCAACTGGTGTTGCCTCCATTTCCTCTGTAGAATATCTTTGAAAATAATCATTAGAAAGAAATTTTGACTGTGTAGAACTATAACTAGAATTCAACCTCTCATAACGAAATGGAAGTTGCAATTTAGTTATATTCTTCCTTTTCTCAATTTCTTTAGCTTCATCTTCATCAGATAGTTTTGTCCATTTAACTTTGAGTTCAGGGTATTGAGGTGCCAATTTTAGAAAACCAAAATCATACAAGGCAGGCACTTTGGAAATACCCTTTTTCAGATTGTGTGGGATATTGTAACCAATACCCCAACACTCACTACTCTCTTTTGATTTATTAAGATGAATGGTTTGTTCAGTTTGACCTATAGTATAAAGTTTTTCTTCCAAAACACTTACTTTCTCAACCAAAGATTTGTTTTCTTTCTTTAATGATATACACTTTTTCGCACCTTCTTTAATCTCAAGTTCACACAGTTTAAATTTTGAAGATGTTTCAGATAGTTGATTATGGATTACAGTCTTTTCTCTAGCACTGGTATCAATATTTTGTGTAAAGCCTCAATCAATACATTCTTCTCGCAATATCATTGTTGAGTTTCAGTATTGCATGGTTTTTCTCTTTAATGATACTTTTTTCACGTTTAAGTTTAGACTGTAAATCCTAAAGTTCAATCATCATGGATTGCATCTGAGTTAAGAAATCAGATTCAGTCATATCGTTTACCTCTTCAGAATCCTCAGCATCAGAATCCTTAGCATCATAATCCTCTTCAGTGACATTCTGACCCATAAAGCACATATAAGAAGTTTCCTCTTTCTCCTCTTCAACAACAGAATGATCCAGCCAGTATTCGTCTTCAGCCATTAATGCTTTGCCAGCTTCTTGCTGCTTGGCCAAAAGCATTTTGTTCTTGTAATATTCTGAATTGCGGACCTTCGGCTTCCGATAATCTTTAGCAAAATGGCCTAACTTGCCACAGTTATAACACTTAACTGGTTCAGACTCTTTCGTCTCCTCATATCTGTTTCCATACTTCTTCTCTTCTGGCCTTTTCTCCTCAATCCATTTACCTTTCACTCTCTCCTTATGCTCGTAATTCTTTGATCCTGATGAGTACCTATGAATGTGTGACCTTGGTTTCTTGTAAAATTTCTTCTGGAAAGCCTTGGTCAATAGAAGCATTGCTTGCTTCAAGTTCTCACCATCATCAGAATCAGAATCCTCATCACTTTCATCCTCAGATTCAAACACTATTACCTTCTTTTTCTTCTTCAGACTTACTGACCTTTTCTCTTTCTTCTTAACTACCAGGGCAACTGGATCTGCTATCAGTTTCTCAGCTTTCTTCTTATCATCTCTAATCTCTCCTACCACTTCCTTATTTTGTCTCAAAGTCTCATAAACTTCTTGTAGAGGTATCTCATTCAAATCTTTCATCTGTTTCATTTGACGAGTAAACCTATTACACTCAGGTTGTAAGATACTCAATAATTTCACATTTAGCTCAATCTGAGACTTCTTGACTCTGTTTTTGCTCAGCTAGTTCAGAAGAGTAACAAACCTGTCATAAGTAGCCTCAAGACTTTCACCTTCTTTTGCCTTGAATTCTTCATAGTTGTTCAGACAGTTTGACACCTTTAACTGATTACCAATCTTAGACCCTAACATCATCTTCTCGAGCTGATCCCACATCTGCTTCCCTGTAGCATTGTAGCTATCTATTTTGAAATAAATCTCATTGGGAATTCCTTGCAGTATGAAAGATCTGGCCAGTCTGCCAGCTTTTTGCCTTTTCCTCTATTCCTCAAAATATTCTTCTACCGACATCGGTAATTCCTGGTTTACAACTTCCTCTATAGCATCTTCAGTAGTATGAATCTTAGTTGGAGGTTTCATCACACCTTCTTTCAGTGATAGTCTGATGTAATCACCCAAATCATTTCTGTCAATGAAGTCCAGGAAGTTGTCCTTCCATTGCTCGTATTCTCCTTTGAAAAGAACTGGTGGTTTTACATCTATACCGATAGCCAGAGCCTCCCTTGAAGTCATCTTGAACTTTGAACTAATTTGAAATGATCGTCAAAAATTCAGAAGTAAACTTGACCTATAAAGTCAAACTTGGTCAACGCTGAAAAACACAAAAAAAATTCTAAGTGTTCAAACTCGCAGAACAAAGAAATTGAACTTCGCACAAAAAGTGATATGCGCATTCAAGGTTTGCACAAAAGGAACCGTGAATGTTCTAAGTTTGCGCAAAAGGAAGATTGCGCGTTTTAGCTTCGCGCAAACCGAACCGTGCGTGTTCTAGCTTCGCGCAAACCGAACCGTGCGTGTTCTAGCTTCGCGCAGAAAGAGTTATGCGAGTTCTAGCTTCTCGCAGGCCAAGACTTGCGTGTTTCTTGAAAACCACTTCTCGCAAACACTTTGCACAATCACATTGCGTGTTCTGATACTTAGAATATTTTTCCAACTTTTAGTTCACGCACAAAGTTTACTTCTCGCAAAGTACCAACTTCACCCAGATCAAATAAGCACCAAAACTCGCACACAAAGACGTGTGCGTTTCTACTTCTCGCAAGCTTAGTCTTGCGAGTTCTTCACCCTTTGCGTGTTTTACCCCCGTGCGTGTTCTTGACTAAACACCTTGCGTGCTCTTCAGATCTAGCGCGTTCTTCATCATTTCGTCCAAAAACTAACTTTTTCCACATGAAATTGATTCAAACCTGAGAAATTGACTCTGAAACTTTGCAGATTTGCTCTATACCAAATCTCGAACATGTTACAAACAAGTAATTTCAATCAAAAACACCAAAGATTACAGATTGAACAAGATACAATACGTTTTCACACTTCGAACAAGAAATACAACAAAATCTAAAATTCACACCAAAAAGTTGTGAATTAGACAAAGCTATTCAAACAAAACATGTTCTAAACATCAAATCGAGTACAAAGAAATCAAATTCAGATAAAAAAACATCACTAAACAACGAAATTCGAATCTGCACAGTTTCTTTCCGAGTTCTTGAAAATTGTCGACCAAAAATCTTGATTTTGAATTCTTGTTAATCTCTGATATCAATTGTGTGTCCCACAATACGTGCAAATCAAGATCAAGACGCCACAATCAATTATCAAACATTTTTCATTCAATCTTCAATTTTGATTACAAGGAAGCTCTCAATATTTCTCTCTCTAAAAACGCGTACACCTCTTGCCTAATACACCTCTTGCCTAATACACCTAGCCTAATGAGTCTACGAACAAAAAATAAAATTATTTATACTCTAACACATTACAAGGAAACTAAACACTTTGACTTTTAACAATGACTTATTATAAAGGCTTTGAATTTAGCTTGAGAGTTCACTTGAGCTTTTGACTTGACCTTCATGATCTTGCATCCAACATCTTTGTGCACTGACAATAAACATCACGAATCTGGTTGAAAATCGAATTTCCGGCGAAGCTCCGATCAGATACGTTTTTCAGGCGAACAAAGTTTCGGAACTTATATCTCACTCAATTTTTAACGAATTTCGATTCTAAAAGATGTAGAATGCTCGAAATTCACAAACTAACATATTTGAGCAACTTGAATCATCTCATGCACAATTTTTTTCAGATCTAAATAATGATAACGAAGAACACCGAAAATTTCGATTTTTTTTTCTGAAAAACATCAAAACTCGTTGAACTTCGATTCTAAAAATTGTAGGTGATCTGAAATTGTATAACGATCAAATCTTCAAGAGCATGAGAGATTTGAACAACTTACATGTAGATCGGGCAAAACTACTTGAAATGTCAAGATCCGAAAATCGTATCGAGAAAAGTTTCATCGATTTGGCTCTGATACCACTTGTTAGGTCCTAGATCTACAACATCTCAAGTGTTTGTAACAAGATTAGGTAGGAGAGAACTATTTATTTAGAAAGAGAAAGTAAATCTAATCTAGAGAGAACAAATGTTATTAGAGGGCTACATCTTGAATTATGAAAATCAATATGAATTATAACAACACAAGACACCTATTTATAGTCCCCTACCCCCTCTACCCTTGTTACATCATGTAAGCCCAAGCTCATCTACAACTAAGCCCAATAGGGCCAAGGCCTTTTTCAATACTTTTGACTTTACAAAACTTTCTAAAATTAATACACTAACATTTCTAATATCCCTAAAGAATCCAATCAATAACTAACAAGTAAACTTATTCTATTGCTCATTGTTTCCTTCTCTGGACTAGGTAACAAATACAAACAATGAAGGGGTTGTTTGGTAATTGCTGAATGATTTAGTGCAGAATGATTAAGTGGTCAGAATGATTAAGAGACTCATATGATATAGTGCAAAACGAAATATGGTTGTTTGTTAATTGTTCAAAATGAAATCAGGGCTCTGAATGGTTAAGGGAAGGCCAAGATACAAAATCATTCAGAGGCTTTTGGAACCATTAAGAGGCAGACCTTTTGTTTGCCAAACAAGATTTACCTCTTAGCGATTCAGAGGTTGCCTCTTAATGGAACCATTAACAGATAAACAAACAGCCCCGAACTCTTAACATCTCTACTCAATCACACTTACAGATACATTGATAATTAAAAAAGAATGTAACCACTCACAGGTGATATATCAAACGAGATCAATAACTATTAACATCTCTACTCAATCAATAACTCTTAACATCAATGGTATATCAAAACAGTAAAAAAAAAAGAGCAAACAAGAGAGAGATTCAAAGGGAGATCGAACAAAGTTTTAGGAAAAAGTGTTCTTGAATAGATATAGATCTGATATGTCAAAGCCACAAAAACCTAAAAAATTGATCGATAGATGTGGTGGAGAGAAATTGAGAGAACATACCAGGAACATGAGAGGGAATACGATAGAGGAGAGGAGTGCCGATGAGAGACCACCGAGCAGGAGCAGAGAGATCGTCAATGAGGGGTGTCCATGAGTGGAGAAGATTGCATAGTTCTTCGACTAGAGATGAATCGTGATGAGAGGAGAAGACTACAAAAGTGATGAATTGTGAAGAGGTTGTGAGGTGCAAAGCAAATGAGAGGGTAAAAGTAGCAAAGGGGCGATGGAAATTAGGGGGAAGAACTAGGGCTTTGTTCAATTTTGGGGAGGATTTGGTGGGAAGGGGAAATTTTGTATTTCCGCTTTGTTTTTATTTTCAGTATTTTAATGTAAATAAATAAAACTTTACTAAGTAATTTGTATAAATATATACATAATATATATATATATATACGTACATATATCTACATAATTTGTATAAATAAATATTAAATTATTTTTCAGGAAAATTAAATATTTTGATTAGTTTTTAAATTATTGGACATAATTAATTAGAGGGAGTATCAAACGAGAACACTAACTTTTTAAGAAAACATGAGAACAACAAATCATGTGCAAAATCACATGTGATTTTACAAAAAATGGATCGCAGGCGACTTTGGCTGCGACTTAAGTCATGGGGCAAAGTCGCGTGAATTATATATGATTTTGTACGTGAATCATGTATGATTTTGTACATTAACGGTCGTTCTTGTGTTTTCTTAAATATTTAGCGTTCTCGTTTGAACTCATCCCTAATTAATAATACTTAAATTCAAATGATAACTAATTTTAGATAAAATAATACTTAAATTCAATTTATAGTTATCATTGTATCTATAAAACATCTTAAGTTACATTTAAACTATATAAAACTAACTAATAAACATATTCAAGTACATAATAAGCATTAATCCTTACTAGTATGGTATTACATAATCATTGAATCACATCAATTTTCTATTTTTGGTTTAAAATAAATATTTTACATCCTAATATAATGCATGGGTATACAACATGTATCTTTCAAATGCAGTGACTCTTATTAACTTAATTGGGTCTTACTAAGCTTAAATGGGTCTTAATGAAGTTGATTGGGTCTTGATGAGCTTCATGCTATTAATATTAAGTTCTAATGGGTCTTGAGGAATCGTATTTGACTCATATGTTGATAATGAACCTCATTGGTCCCTCATGGCTTTGGTAGTTGTTAATGAACTATATTTGGCTATTACGAGCTTTAGTTGCTCTAAATTAATTGTAATGGCCTTAATGGATCGTATTTGACTCAGTAAGTGTTAATGAACCTTGTTGGGCCTTCATGAGTATATGGCCTCGATTAGTCGTATTTGACTCAGTGAGAATTAATGAACCTCGTTGGGCCTTCATGAATTATAGTAACGAGTCTTGATGAATCGTATTTGATTCATTGGTTGTTAATGGGCTTCACTGGATTCTAATAAATTGTTCTAGTGGTTATAATAAATTTGATTCAGTGGTTATAGTAATTTTGATTCAGTGGTTATAGTAAATTTGATAAAGCCTCAGTGGGATTCAGTGGATCCTAATGAATTGTAATGAGTCTTGATTAATCGTATTTGATTCAATGGTTGTTAATGAATTTCATTGGGTCTTTATAAACTTCAGGTTTGTAACGGGTTTCGATGGGTCGTATTGGACTCAATGACTCTTAATGAATTGTAAAGAGTTTCACGGGATTCATTGACTCTTAATGAACTTGATTGGGCGTTGATAGATCATATATGACTTAATATTGGGTGGCAATGAATTATATTGGATCTTAATGGGCTTCAGTGGCTCTTAATGAACTTGATCTGGCCTTAATGGGCTTCACTGGTCTTAATGAACTAGTATGTGCCTTAATGAATCATATTTGACTCAATGGTTGTTAATGAACCTTATTAGACCTTTATGAGCTTCGGTGGCTCTTAATAAACTTTATTAGGTCTTTATAGACTTATAGGGCTCTTAATGAACTGTAATGAGTTTTGATGGGTCATATTGGACTCAAAGACTTTTAATAAACTGTATATTTAATAGGATTCAATGGATCTTAATAAACTTGAACAAGCCTTGATGAATCGTATTGGTCTTAATAGTTGTTAATGAATTGTATTGGGCCTATATGACTTTCATCAACTATTAATGAATTGTATTGGGCCTTGATTGACTACAATGGGTAATAACAAACTGTATTATGCCTTGATGGGCCGTAATGGACTCTTTGATGTTAATGAACTATATTGGGCCTTAGAGGCTGTTTGTTTACCACTTTATAGTTCCATTAAGAGACAACATCTAAATCGCTTAGAGATGAATCTTGTTTGGCAATAAAAAGGTATGCCTCTTAATGGTTCTAAAACCCTCTGAATGATTTTGCATCTTGGGCTCCCTTAACCATTCAGCACCCTAATAGCCTCTTAATCATTCTGACCACATTTTTTTTTATCTTTGGCAATATAGATACAAGAAAGCATGTTGCTTAAGACAGATCTTAGGCAACCAATGGAATATATTATAAGTTGCCTAAGTTAACTTTAACGAATCTTTAATAGGGTGTCATTGATCAAGCTTAAATCTTTCAACTATCTATATTTATTAATATTTTTGACCTTATCAACTACCTTTATCAAGATTTGTTTTGTTTTTTTTAATATCGAATATTATTAGGTTCGTAGCAAAGCCTTGACGAATATAAATACATTTGTCTCGGATTAGCTACACGTTTTACAAAGATTTGTTTTGGTTTTTCTAGTATTGAATATAATTAGATCCGTAGCAAAGCCGTGACAAATCTAAATATATTTGTCTCAAATTAGCTAAAGATTATATTAATTTTTTTTTTTAATATCGAATATATTTTGATCCATAGCAAAGTCGTTACAAATCTACATATATTTGTCTCGGCTTATCTACGAATTTTATCAAGATTTGTTTTTTATTCTTTGCTATTAGATCCGTAGCAAAGTCGTGGCAAATCTAAATATATTTGTCTCGGATTAGCTATTGATTTTATCAAGATTTTTTTTGATTTTTTTAATATATAATATAATTAGATCTGTAGCAAAACCGTAGCAAATGTAGTTTTTTTTAATTATTTAGCTAAGGATTTGCCATAGATCTTTAAGTTCAAGTTTTATTTATTTTAAAAATAAATGTTTTATTTGTCCGTCGCAGATCTGTAGCAGCTATGTACAATTTGCCACATATTAGCGACGGATAATACATGCATAGCAAAAAATGTGAGTAAAAATTAAAAAAATTGGATCCGTCACTAATCCATCGTTGATCTATCGCAAATTAGTGACAAATCCGTCCGTAGCAAATTATTGGTCGTTGATACCCAGTTTTCTGGTAGTGTACATCTTAACAAGTTTTTAGAACCATTTTTGTAATAAAACTTCATATTTTTTTTTATGAATTTTTTTTGGAGAATGTCATATAGAACGTCGCATAAAAAGATGTGTTTATTGACGATTCTTAAGAAGTTTCATATAACAAAACTAACATAACACTTTATTTCAAAACTGTCCTAAAAAACTATTTAAGACACCCAAAAACGTCAAAAACTTATTGCAATGCTTTTAGATAGAATACACAGTTGTTCGGTCATATAAACTTAAGTTCTATAAGAGCATCCACAATAAAGATTCTCGTTAAGGTTTCTGTTGGAGTTTTTATAAGAACTTCCTTTGTAGAACATAAGTTCTTGTCCAGTCACAAGTTCTAATAAAAACCCAGGTGCTTGAACAAGAACTCGGGTTCTTGTCTACCTTCCTTTATTATTATTATTATTTGTTTCTTAACCAATTTTGTTGTTTTAATAAATCTATAAAACATATAAGTTAAAAATTGATAAAAAAAAATATAAATTAATCTATACTATATTATAAAGCATGGATAAAAAACTCTTCAATACAAATTATTAGGCACAAGGTACCATCATTTTATGCAAGATTTTAAAAATATATTAATTTACAAGTATCAAAGCGTACAAGATACATATTACTGCTGCAGACTTCTAACACCCACCAATTTGATACGTGCAGGACATTCCTTTTATGCATACTTTTTCATGTATCACTATTAATTAATATATTATATTTATACTATCTATATCTATACTATCTATACTATATTATAAAGCAGGTATAAAAAACTCTTTAATACAAATTATTAGGCACAAGGTACAATCATTTTATGCAAGATTTTAAAAATCTCTTAATTTACAAGTATCAAAGAATAAGATACATATTACTACTGCAGATTTCTAATACCCACCAATTTGATATGTGCAGGGTCTTCCTTTTATACAGACATTTCCATTTATCATTATTAATTAATATATTATATTACTATAAATTTGTTTAATTATATTATTAAATATGTAATTGGTTATTTTTCTAGATATCATTAAAATATATAAGATAATAATTGAATTCTAACAAAATACTTAATTTTTTATATAAAAAACATTATATTATTAAGACTAAATTAAACAAATTTATATAAAAAAAATATTATCACTTTCTCAAAATCATCCAAAATCATACTGTAAATCAACAAAAAAACAAAAAATAAAATGAAACATTAAAATCGTGATGTATCTCGCTGCATTGTGTGAGTACGCTTCTAGTATTATAAAGCACGGATAAAAAAACTCTTAAATACAAATTATTAGGCACAAGGTATCATCATTTTATGCAAGATTTTAAAAATATCTTAATTTACAAGTATCAAAGCACAAGATACATATTACTACTGCAGACTTCTAACACCCACCAATTTGTATGTGCAGGACTTTCTTTTTATACAGACATTTCCATGTATCACTATTAATTAATATATTATATTACTATAAATTTGTTTTAATTATATTATTAATTATGTAATTGTTTATTTTTTCTAGATGTCATTAAAATGTATAATATAATCATTGAATTCTAACAAAATACTTAATTTTTTTATATAAAAAACATTATATTATTAAGCCTAAATTAAAAAAATTTATAAAAAAAACATTATCACTTTCCCAAAACCATCCAAAATCATATTGTAAATCGACAAAAAGATAAAATGAAACATTAAAATCGTGATGTATCTCGCTGCATTGCGCGAGTACGATTCTAGTTATTATAAAATATACTTATTAATTATGTTTTGTTTTTTCTTTTGTTGTAAATTTGTATACAAGTTTTTCTATTTTATTAACCAACTCATTAGTGTTAACCATGTTAACCAATCACAACCGTTCACAACCGTTCATGTATGAGATCAATGGCTATAACTTTTTTAATTTAAATAATGCACTAAACTAAAAGACTCATGCGCTTACTAAGTTGTGCATACATGAAAAGGGGTACAAAGGTAAAAAGAATAGGATAGTTAAAGAAAGAAATAGGAGATTAATATGGAAACCGGCTCCAAAATTCTATCAACATCCTTTTCCAAGATTCAACTTCTAGATTTGATATCATTTTTTTAATTATTGAAAAATATGCAAGATAACTCATGTTTGACTTGTTTATTTATTGTACGTGTACAAAAATTTAAATTGACTTCGATGAATTGTTTAACTATACTTTTGCACATATGCACAATACATCATGTGCATAAGTGCACATTGTTTCAATATTAACTACTGTGTACATAATCACTACATGGTAACTATGTGTAGTTGAACATTGTGTACTAGTGAAGATTGTGCATACATAAATGCATATTGTGCATACGATAAGGTTGTGCATACATGGACATTTTGTGTGCCTTCTGTAGGGTGAAAATTGTGTAGGGTGAACATTTTCCCTACTTTTATTTAGAAAATTGAAAATCATACGACAAAAAATAAGAAATAATCTTCAATAATTTAAGAAATTATTGATAAAGGATAGTACCAAAAAATTATAATTAATAAGCTATCATGATTAGCAGTGAGAGAATTAAGGAAATTACTTCATCCACATGGCTCTTGAAAACTATTCCAATTTTACCCTCCCCTAAGTATTTGGATTTACACAACATGGAAAGGAGAAATCTCATTGGTCAATTTTTGGTTAACACATTGTGTTGGTTAACAAAAGAATGAGCCTATATATATATATATATATATATATATATATATATATATATATATATATGGGTGGGTTATTATGCAACCTTTTACATGATGCAACCTTTCCAACCCCTTTATCCACCACACATTTTACTTTTACCTTTTTTCCTTTTTTTAATTACATAAAATGTGTGGTAGATAGAGGGGTTGTAAGGGGTTGCACCATGTAAATGAGTTGCATTTGAACGTCCCCCCCCTCTCTCTATATATATATATATATATAGAGAGAGAGAGAGAGGTGCGTTATTATGCAGCCTTCTTCATTTGTGCAACCAATACAACCCCATCCTAGCCCTCCAATATGCAATCTACGGTGAGCATTAAATCGGGATAAAATATATATTTTTTTTTATTTTTTTATCTACTTCCCAAAACTATATCCAAATTAGGGGTAATTTGGGAATACACAAAAATGGATGTTGTGTGTCCCAATAACAAACGATTCAATCAAGTAATCAAATAAACAATAATGATATGCAAACCTGATATTGAATAAACAAACGATTCAAAGGATTACAAGGTTTTTGATCAAACTCTTTCTCTCTTCCTCTTGATGTTCACGGCGCACCAACAGCAGCCTCTCTCTCAAATAATTAATTTTGCAATTAAGCTTCTTAACCTCTATTAACCCTAAACTAATCTTATTTATATTTAGGCCATATAGCCTAATGGGCTTGACAAGGTTTAGGCCCAACAACTAAAACTAAACTTATTTAACTAAATATAAAACTAATAAATAAAATACGTAAACAGACTGTGACTATTTATTACAAAAGGACCCTAGACTATTTATTGAGATGACTTTATCAGCTTTGACTTCAGTTTTCCATCTTCAGATAATTATGATCTAGAATCCAATAAATATGTGCTTTAACAATCTCCCCCTTTGGATCAAGATCATTCTTTAAGCTCGAAAAATATAATCTTCCTCTTTGTCTTCAGAATGTAGCAATCTCCCCAATCGATGAGAATATCTTTTGGAAAGAAATTATCTCCAGTTTCAACTCAGAATGCTTCAGCAAATCATCTTCAAAGAAAATTTCTTCATTTCAGCATATCTTCAGAATATCTTTCATTTCTTGGTTGACGTTTCTCCCCCTTTTCGATGAAAAGAGCAAAGAGTTCATCAAAACGTGTCTTCAAGAAATTTCTTCCACCATTGATCTTGCAAATAGAACCACTGAGTATCCGTCAAATCATTAAGATGTTCTTCCAGATCTTTGCAAATCTAGACAATTTAGAAAATAAAGTGTAACACCTGAATCAACAAATGAATCAGTTAAAATTGCCTGTCAGTAACACAAAGTCACTGTGTGTAACGAATACACAATATAAAGGAGCTTTTATGATGTTCACTCCCTCAGGGCTTCCATTCAATCATCGAAAAACCACAAAGGCAATTTCTATGAACGTTATGACAAAGAAACAAATTCTTTGTGTGTTCGTGCAAGTGATAGAATAAAGTAAGCATACGATGATTGCTTATAAGGCTCAAAAAGTGTAAACCACTGAGACAAGTAGTTAAACACAGACTCAATGTGCATGAGTGAAGTGTGAAGGCGGGGCAGACGTCCTTCTTTTCAATATCCAGATTTTCCAAATGAAAATCAGATAGCAGATGTGCTACGTACCCTTTTGAAAATGAAACATTTTCTTGTTGAGAAGAAAATGAGTAGCTGGTGGGGTAATGTCAAGAGTTGGCATGGGCTAGTTTCCTGTTTCAATAATGTTCACCAAAGAATTGTGAAACATTAGAAATGTGGCTGCCCGGCTCAGAAAGTAGTTGGTGCAGAGTTTGATATTCTTTTACTCTGATCTCTCACCCTCTTTCTTTTAATCTTTAAGCTCACAGCTAACCGAACTCTCTTTTGACATATTCTCTCATCACACATCCCACACTTATTTCTGTTGACTCCTCACATTCAATCACTAAAGGATTAACTTCTGGGGTAGGAAACACCGGTTAACGTGAATCTATAGAAGTTCAGATAAGTCCTAGCACACTGATCCCATGTTTTCCTATGAAGCATATGATGCTCAGATGATTTAACTTGAATAATTAAAACGCAATGATGAATCAGAAAACATTTAAAAGCACACTTCCAATTCAAGAAATCTGTTTGAGAATCGGGAAGTGGTTTGAACATTTAAGAACATGTTTTCTTATGATTGAAAGTTGTCCTTCTTTCAACCATAAATGAGATGAAGAGAAGAAATTATACCTTTTTTTAGTACAGTCTCACATCTCGTGAGGTCAAGCTTAAAGTCATAAAGATATGATCTTTGAAGCATCTCTCAACCTGCAAAAGTCTAAAAGTCTAGTCAAAGAAACTTTATTCACTGAAATTTAAAGTACATAAAGAAGTAAAACAATTAGTGTACGAGTTCTGATCAAAAATAATCAGAAGTCATATCCATACTCTTTACTTGTATGCTCCCCCTAAAATCATGCATTACTAACAAGTTATAAGTAAGTACAATGCATTCAGTTTTGCTCCCCCTCAAAATAACATTGACCATCTATAAGATACTTCTCACACTCCCCCTGAGATCATGAACAAACTATTAACGAGTAGGTATCATGCGGAAATAATAAGAAAGAAATGATAAAGAGATACAATAAGAAACTTTAATAGGTAACCACCGATTAGGTCTTAAGATTTAGCATACCAAGTCTTGAGACAAGAAAATTAAATCTCTTTTCATCTAAAGGTTTGGTAAACAAATCTGCAAGCTGATAATCGGTTTTTACAAAGTAAAGTTCAATTGTCCCCTTTTCTACATTATCTTTTATAAAATGATACCGAACATCTATGTGTTTGGTCTTAGTATGCTGAACAGGGTTAGCGGTAATCGCAATAGCGCTCTTTGAATCACAATAGATCGGGATTCTATTGAAATGAAATCCATAGTCTCGCAGTTGTGTTCTCATCCACAAGACCTGAGAACAGCAGCTAGCAGCAGCTACATATTCCGCTTCGGCCGTTGATGTGGAGACACATAATTGCTTCTTCGAAGCCCAACTAACTAGTTTATCTCCGAGAAATTGGATATGACCCGAGGTGCTCTTCCTGTCTAACATGCAACCAGCATGATCTGCGTCTGAATAAGATGTTAGTTCAAAGCTTGTATCCTTAGGATACCATAGACCAAGATCTGCGGTCCCCTTCAGATACCTGAAAATCCGCTTTACAGCAGACAAATGGGATTCTTTAGGATTGGATTGATATCTAGCACATAAGCATGTAGAAAACATTATATCCGACCTACTAGAAGTAAGATACATTAAGGATGTCAGGATCTTAATTCTAAACAAGAATAAACTCTCAGAAAACAATATCAAAGAAGTTTGCGGAATAACACTTTGATATTTAATGAAACAGTAACCAAAACCGTAAATTTGATGAACAACTTGCAAACTTTATTGAATGATTGAAATTTACAAGATTAAACACACAACCTCAATATTGATGAACAGACTCACCAAAACGAATTCTACTTCTCTAGAATTAGGGTTCTAACCTTGAGGTTGATTTTCTCTTATGAAAGCTAAAACTCAGAATTAATGTTACTTAAGAAAAACAAAACTATTCTATACATATACTGAAGATAAAAAATAATTACAAAATAATAAAAGATCTTCAGTATAATCTTCCATTATTATCTCTAAGCTTCCATAGATATCTTCAATCCAGCTGTCATCCTTGCCATACGAATCTTCATGTCATAAGCAGCATTAATACTCTGAGCAGTATTAAGTTCAGCAGTACTAACCATGCTCAGCAGTATTAACTTTGTTCTAGCAGTACTAACTACTAGCAGTAGTAAAATCTACTAGCAGTAGTAATTCTTGATATAGCAGCATTAACCATACTTGATCATTTCTGAATTTCCCAATAATCTCCCCCTAACTTGACTTTTAGGAAGAGAAGTCAAGTTCTTCAGATGGTCTTCAAGATGCTTTCAACACTTCGGTTCATACCCCTAGATTAGGATCCAAACCCAAGCTTTGATTAATGATTCTGCTAACCAAAATCTTTGCCATTTCTGAATGTTTTGAACATGTAAGCTTGGCATTCAACATAGCTTGTAATTTAGCCTTCCTGTGATCATAGATTTTATCAACCAAGTAGTACTCATGATAAGCTCTGTCCACAGTGATGACATAGACTCCACACCTTTCAAATATCATCCAGTTTTCTATTCTTTGGAATTTATTCTGTAGATGCAAATCTCTGATCACATGTTGAACTTTGCTAGGATCAAACATCATGCATAAGTATTCCATGGCTAATCTGATTAAGCTCATTCCTTCTCCTTTCAGCTCCTTTTCATATATACCCAATCCAACGTTAAACATCTCTTCTAAATCTGATCTTGAACAGCTTCTGATGAGTCTACCCCAAGTAGAGTACACTTCATATATATCTCCCACTCTCTTAAGCCTGAAGTATTTCTTTCTTTGATCTTCCAGAATATCCCAAAAGATGACTTCTGGTTCTTTCATAGAAATGGGATCAACTTGAATTGGTTCATCAGCTGTTGTAGTCATATAAAGCTCAAGATTATATTGCTTATTGGACTGTTCTGGGTTCTGCACAGATTCAGCTGAAGGAGTAACTGAAGGTTCTGCTGCAGTTTCTGCTCTTTCTTCAACTCTTGGCCTTTTGCTTTGCTTCTTGGAAGCTATAGTCTTCACCCTCTTTGCAGATTTAGCCTCTATACCAACATTCTCTGAGTCTTACTTATGCTCTTTTGTAGGTGTGACTTCCTCAGGGAATGGTTGCTGAATGTTTAGATCATGTCTCTCCTTCATTCTTCTTTCAGCCTCTTCCCTTTGTGAGGAGTCCCCTTGCAGCTTAGCCATCTCTTTCTTATACAGCTCCTCCACTTGACTGTATGCCATATTATTAAACATTTCTCCTTTGACTCCAATTGAACCTTTCAGGAAATTTATCATTTTTCTTCTTTCCTGATTGGCCAAAAAGGTATTGGAGGGTTGTCTCTTCTGCTTTTTGAGTGACATTCTTTTGACTGGAAGTTTCTTGGCCTCTGCTGCTGCTTTTAAGCTCTTTTGATATTCTGCATTGAGTTTTTTGGCCATTATCCTTGCAAGCTCTCTATATGTTTCAGTTTGGATTTGTTCTTCTTTGAAGGTTGTTGTTCAGGTTCAACCATCTTTCCTTTTCCCTTAGCATCCTCCAGACTTGCCTTACCTGTTTCTTTTCTTTTCTTTGGAAGACCTCCTTCATTGATGATCACTCCTTTGGCCTTTTTACTAGCCTCAGGAGTGTCATTCTTGTCTTTTACCAAGGTCTCTGCAATCTCCATTTCTTCAACAGACAACCCTGTTACTGCTGCTTCTTTTACTTCAACAGCATTAATAGTTTCTGCTGCTTGAGCAAATTCTGTTTCCTTTTCTGCTGCTATTGATTATGTTACTTTCTCTATTTCTGCCTCTTGATCCCCCTCAACCTCAAATGCCCTCTCAGCTGTACTTTCTTTCTCTGTTTCAGCCTCTTTCTCCCCCTTGTTGGAAGCATTTTTATCATTTGACCTCATCTTCAAAACAAACTGCTTTCTCCTCTTCTTTTGCACCAACCTTGTCACCATTTTCTTTATTTTGGCAATCTGTACTTGTTGGGACAAGATTACCAATTTCATTTCTTCTATCTCTTTGCCTTGTTTAATAACATCCAGGTTGATGTTGCCCATTGTTTCCATCAATTCATTATAGTCATATCTGTCCTCACTTTCTCCAGAAGTGTTACCCTCTTTTGAAGGATCATAGGATCTTTTGTAGTGGAAGTCTTCTGCCTAGCAGAAGCACTATCCACCCCCTTGGTTTCTTGGCACCTGGGACCTTTGAATGATTGCTCATTCAAAGTTGCCATGGGGGAGGTCTTATTTATGTTACCACTGTCCTCCTCTGTGTTAGCAGGAGTAGTGGCAGTCTGCTCACCCATATGTTCATACATCTTCTCATTGAGCACCTCCTTGGGGTTGGGAGACACCCCTGAGGTTTCCCTGTAGATATTCTCTAAAGGAGAATTGTCCCTTAGAGGGTGATGGTACAAGAAGGGAAGGAGCCTTCTTTACCTTTTTCCTGATATAAGTTTGGGTGATAGGAGAAGTTGGCTTATGAATTAGGGACTTGGGGATTGATATAGAGTGGGAAGGTTGGGATTGGCTAGCAGTGGGATGGTCTAATGAGGGCCTTGACCCTACTACCATACCTTCTTCAGTATGGGACACCACCATCATTGTAGAGAACAATGGGGTGTCAACTCCTTCCGAGTCCAGAGGGGATCTCTTCATGTTTGAAAAGACCTTACCTTTGGGAATTTTTGGTACATATACCTCATCAAAGTGAGGCATATCCGTCAATTCGTGGGTGATAACTTCTTGTACATACCTGGGGTACATATAAAAACTCTTTTTACTTCCCAGGTTTGAGACAAGATCACTGAAAATCATTTTAGAAAAATTGTACTTTCTGGCAGTGGCCAAGCAGACCAAAGCATAAGCAATGGTACTACTAAACTCACTCCATCCAGTAGTCTTTTTAGAGATACAATGCATTAAAGTATGAATAAGAAAACGCCATTGGGTATAAAATTTAGCTTTTGAGAATTTAAAACCACCCAATTGGCCTCCATACCCCATTCTTGATAAATTGGAGAACAACTCCTCATTAGGAAGAGAAGTAATACCTTCAGCATCGTCTAGACGTAGACAGATGCGTATCACCTCTTCAGAGACAGACAAGGGTTTGTCACACACCCTTGTTTTAAGAAACTGCACACCATTCTCTGTAACTATGGTGGCATTAGCCCAGAATTGCCTTTGATGCTCTATGTAGATTGTTGGTGAGACAGTAAGATCATGGGCAATGTGGCTCGTCTTGAGAAAATCCACAATCTGGTGGAATCCAATGGCCTGTTTGGGCTTCTGTAGCATTGCAATCTCGTTATGCTCATCTATGAATGCCATGGATGCCATTGATTCTTGAGTGTTCTTGCCTGAGACTTACTAAGGAGCTTGAGGGAGAAGGATTAGAGAGACGATGAACAGTATTCAAAGAGTCGTTATGATCTTTTAGGCGGGCAAAGGGTATTTATAGTATACGGGACATAAGCAGTATTAACCTAGAGCAGTATTAACTAACTAGCAGTATTAACCTAGAGCAGTATTAACTAACTAGCAGTATTAACTTAGAGCAGTATTAACTACTAGCAGTATTAACTGAGAGCAGTATTAACCACTAGCAGTATTAACTAACTAGCAGTATTAACTGAGAGCAGTATTAACCACTAGCAGTATTAACTGTGCACTGGCAGTATTAACTTTACTTACTCTTTTTGAAGCTTATGAAGGTCTGAGCAAAGCAATAACTTCCTGTGAAAGATGATTAGCAGTACACAAGTAACCAAAATAACAGGTATAAGAACACTTTTTAAGAGTATGAGATCATTCAGAGTTGATCATGCCCACACTTGATACCAAGAAAGTGAATCTACCCACATCAAAAGCTTTGGTGAATAGATCTGCAAACTGGTTGTCAGTATGAACTTTAGCAACTTGAATGAGCTTCTTTTCATTGCAATCTCTGATAAAGTGATACCTGATCTCAATGTGCTTTGTCTTGGAGTGCTTGACTGGATTATTAACAATGCTTATAGCACTGCTATTGTCAATAAAGATTGGAGTGTGAAGAAATGTTACCCCATAGTCCAGCATTTGATTTTGAATCCATAGAACCTGAGAGCAGCAACTTGCAGCAACAATATACTCAGCTTCTATTGTTGATAAGGACTCTGTGGTTTGTTTCTTACACTGCCAAGATACTAGTCTTGCACCCAAAAGTTGACATCCCCCTGAAGTAGACTTTCTGTCCATGTTAGCACCACCCAAGTCACTATCTGAATAAGCAATCAAGTCAAATGAAGATTCGTATGGATACCAAAGACCTAATCTAGGTCGCCCTCTTAAGTATCTGAAAATCCTCTTCACAGCTTGAAGATGTGATTGTTTTGGCTTGACTTGGAATCTGGCACATACACATACTGGAAACATGATGTCTGGTCTTGAGGCTGTGAGATACATGAGAGATCCAATCATTGATCTGAATAGATGGACATCAACATCCTCCCCCTCAAGATCAGCAGTGATCTGTTTGTGAGTTTCCATTGGTGTGCTTGCTGGCTTTGAGTTTTTTAAACCATATTTATCCAGGATGTCTTGCACATACTTTGATTGACTGATAAAGATCCCATCTAACTGTTGTTTCACCTGAAGCCTAAGGAAGAAGGTAAGTTCACCCATTGAACTCATTTTAAAGCTCTTGTGCATCAACTCTTCAAAGTCTCTACACATCTGATCTTTTGTGGATCCAAAGATGATATCATCCACATAGATCTGAACTAATAGGATGTCCTTCTTACTTCTTTTAATGAAAAGGGTCTTGTCAATAATGCCCCTTTCAAACCCATTCTCCAAGAGATAGGTAGACAGAGTGTCATACCATGCTCTTGGGGCTTGATGTAGACCATAGAGTGCTTTCTTCAGTTTGTATACTCTGTCAGGATATGAAGGATTTTCAAAACCAGGTGGCTGACAGACATATACTTCTTCATCAATTGTACCATATAGAAAGGCATTCTTTACATCCATTTGATAGACCTTGAACTTCATGTATGAGGCATAAGCTAGGAACAGCCTAATTGCCTCTACCCTTGCCACTGGAGCAAACACTTCATCATAATCTATGCCCTCTTCTTGAGTGTACCCTTGTGCCACAAGCCTTGCTTTGTTCCTAATCACAATACCTCTCTCATCCTTTTTGTTCCTGAAAATCCACTTGGTGCCTATAGATCTATGACCTTTTGTCAGGTCCACCAAGTCCCAAACATCCTGTAGTTTGAATTGAAGTAACTCTTCTTGCATGGCTTCTATCCAACTTGAATCCTTCATTGCATCATAGGCCTTTTTAGGCTCAATCTGGGATAGAAAGCAGGAGAGTACTGTGTGTTGTTGATCTTGCATCTCTTGAAGTCTGCTTTGATTCCTTGTAATCATAGGAGAAGAGATGTCTCCTATTACCAGCTCTGGAGGATGATTCTTTTGTGTTCTAGTCTGAAAACTAGGTTCTTCATTAATTCCCACATCCAGATTGGAATCATTTAAGTCAGCTGAGGGGATCTCATCAGCTACTTCTTGTACTTCATTCACTTGATTCTCCTCATTTCTTCTTTCTTCTTCACTCTGACTTGGCTCAGATATAGTTTCTTTTTCATAGAATTCAACAGGTTCTTTTATAGGCATAGGAAAGATCACAGACTGAGGTATAATGTCTTGAACTTGTGTATCCCCTGATCCTCCACTTCCTGAACCTGCATAATCATCACTACTGAAACCAAAAGAGTTAGTTAGTGAATCAATGTCAAACAGCCACTGAGGACCAGACCCAATAGGATTTGGTGTGTTCTCATTGCATTTGACATTGTCACTTTCCTCAATTATTCTGAAGAAGTATTAAAAACTCTGTAGGCCTTACTCTGAGATGAGTAACCAACAAGAAAACCATCATCTGCCTTGCTATCAAACTTTCCTAAGTGAGATTTGGTATTGAGAATTGTACAAGGACACCCAAAAGGTTTGAAAAATCCAATAAAGGGTTTTCTTTTATTTAAAAGCTCATAAGGTGTCTTGTTTTTAGGCTTGACTACTAGTACTCTGTTTTGGACATAGCAAGCAGTATTAACTGCTTCTGCCCAGAAAGTTATTGGCAGTTTAGAATCAGCTAACAGAGATCTAGCAGCCTCAATCAGTGTCCTATTCCTTCTCTCAGCAACACTATTTTGTTGTGGAGTCCTG
Source organism: Arctium minus (assembly GCA_954870635.1). Classification (NCBI taxonomy): domain Eukaryota; kingdom Viridiplantae; phylum Streptophyta; class Magnoliopsida; order Asterales; family Asteraceae; genus Arctium; species Arctium minus. Next base: position 87,891,778 of record OX941088.1, on the reverse strand, counting down.
GGTGCACTGTATTGTCTCTCAATTCCTTTTTCTTCACAAAAGGTGTTTAGGTCAATATTTTTAAATTCAGTACCATTGTCTGACCTAATGACTTTTACTTTTTGATTGGTTTGGTTTTCAATTCTTAGAATAAAGGATTTGATCAGTCCACTTGTCTCATCCTTAGTCCTTAGAAAATATACCCAAGTAAATCTAGAGTAATCATCAACAATAACTAGGCAATATGATTTCTTACCTATACTCATAACATTTGTAGGACCAAACAAATCCATATGCAATAAATGAAGAGAAGAAGAAATAGTGTTCACCTCTTTGGACTTATGAGAAGTTTTATGTTGTTTGCCTTTAAGACAGGCAACACAATGATCATCACATGAATAGACTTTAGAAGGCAAACCTCTTACAAGGTTGTTTTTAACAAGTTTATTTATTGTTTTAAAGTTCATGTGACACATCCTTCTGTGCCAAAGTGATGATTCATCCAGAGAAGCTTTTGAAACAAGACAATTTAGGGATGAATCAGATGAAACACTTTCCATATCCAAACAGTATACATTGTCCTTTCTGGGGGTTCTTAGTAGTATCATATTTTCATCAACTACCTTGAATCCAGGAGCAAGGATAATACATTCAGAATCTGTAAATAATATACTATGTTGTGTGTCACAAACCTGTGATACACTTAACAGGTTGTACCTTAACTGCTCAACATAGAATACATCTTCAAAGGTCATTTTACCTTTGGTCACATCACCTTTACCACTGATTTTACCTCCATCTAGAGTATTCCCAAAAGCAACATGCCCACCATCAATCTTCTTGAAGTTTTTGAGGTAAGACATGTTCCGTGTCATGTGCCTAGAGCAACCACTGTCAACATGCCAGATGCTCTTCCCCTTGAGCTGTTGGTTTCCCTGCACATAAGTTTAGACAATTAGTATTAATTGGGAACCCAAGCCAAAGTGGTCAAGATTAGAGTACTTTGTCAAGATTATTGGTCTAGCAGCACTAATACTAGAAGCAACACTATCTTTAGAAGTACTAACCGAGTTAGCAGTACTAACAGGTTAGGCAGTATTAACCTTGTTGGCAGCACTAACAGAGGTAGCAGTATTAACATTTGCAGAAGTACTAACAATGTTAGCAGCACTAACATTGTTGACAGTAGTATTGCTTCTAGCAGCACTATCACTGTCAGCAGCACTATTTGTGGTAGCAGTACTAACAGCTTTAGGTATCCAGATCTTGACACTGTCCTCCACATTCTTTTTCTTCATGTGGATTTTAGATTTAACAACTTTCTTAGCCACATGGTTCTTTTCTTTCTTCTTATAACCAAAGGGTTTTTGATTAGGTCTTTGAAAATTAAGCCTTTGGTTCATAGGATTGAAAAAACAGTATTTGGCAATGTGGTTAAGCTTTCCACAAATAAAACATGGTTTTGGTCTATTGATTTTCCTCAGATCAACCCCTTGTTTCTGTGCCCATTGATTATACTAGTTTCTCTGATTTCCCCTTGGTTTATCATGTTTTTGGGGCTCAGATTTATTGCATGAACACTTGTTGCAAGGGATAGGGTTCACAACAGTGGTCTACTTATAATGAACCTTCTTGGTCTTTCCCTCAGTCTTCTCTATCTCATTGGACTTGACCCAATGCTTTCCACATCCCTCATTGGTAATTATGTGGTTTTCTATAGGAATCTCACCACTCACAGTACTGTCCTTATTCTTGACAGTTTCTTTCTCAGTTTTATCCTCAACAACTACTTCATCTAAGGGATCTATCTCAGTGGCTCCCTCAAGAAGGTCCTTCCTATCCTTTGTCTCTAACAAGTCTGAACTAGGAGGGATGTGTTGTAGGGAGGTGGTGTGGTATTGTACCCTATTCCTCTTCTGAGTTTATCATGAATCTGAGTTTGTAGTAAAGAATCCATTGCTTTAGAAGCATTAGAAAACTTTTCTACATCTAGCTTGACTTTAGCTAACTCTCCTCTTAACTTTTCACTCTCCTCTTTGGATTTGGTTAGTTGAAGTTCTAGGTCATTCTTCTCCCACTTCCAGTAGTTTGTGTCATAAGAATGTTGAAGCTCATTGGCTTGAAAACTCTTAATCTGCTCTTCAAACCTCTCAACAATCCTCACATAATCTTTTATGTCCTTTTCTAATCTCTTAAGGTCATCACTCATGTTCTGGTTGTGATCCCTGTACCTTTTAACAGTGTTAATGCAATTTTGAGTACAAAGATTAGAAGTTACCTCTGTTGGGAGATCAGACACCTCTGCCATTAAAGCTTGATTTTGGATAGCCTCTTCTGCTTGATCACTCCAATCAAACCCCATACCTTGTTGAGAAACTAGGGCTTGTGCAGAGTTTCTGTTATTATTGAAACTTCCAGACTGTGCTTGTTGGTGGTTGTTGTTGTGAGACACTCCACTTCTGCATTCCCTAGCAAAGTGTCCCTTCTGGTGACATTTATAGCATTCCACCTTTGACTTGTCAAAACCTGCTCCATCTTCTCTTCTTTGGGAGAAGTTGTTCCTCCCAGTTCTCTTGATGAACTTCTTTACTCTCATAGAGAGCATGGCCATCTGCCATTTAATGTCCATCTCTTCAAGATCATCTGGATGGAGTTGTTCCAAGTCATCATTAATTAGAGAAGAGTTTCCATGACTGGATATAAAGGCTTCAAACACAGATTCAGTGCATTTCTCTAGATTTGCTCCATTAGCAGCACTAACTGATTCAGGGTTGGAAGTAGAATCAATTGATGCTGATAGGAGTGCAACATTGTGAACATACCCAGAAGGCTTCTTCTTAGCCTCTACCTCAGATTCAAAAACTCTTAGATCATTGTATAGATCATCAAGTTCCTTTTCTTCCAGTTGATCATTCTGTCTGAAAGAGACAGTATACATGGTCCATTCATCACCTAGGGACCTTAAGAACATCCTGTTTAGATCATCTTGATCAATTTGTACTCCCACAGTAGCTAGTTCACCAATCAGCTTGTTGAACCTGTCAAAAGTTTGAGTCATGGACTCATTCTTGGTTGACATAAAGTTCTCATACTGTTGCTTCAGTATGGCCTTCTGATTTCTCTTGGTACTTTTGGTACCAGAGAATCTCTTCTCTAGAGCATTCGAGAGCATCTGTGCAATTGCAGAATTGGTGTTGATATTCATTGGGAATAGCCAAGAGCAAAGTGCTCAAGGCTTTCATCTCTGTCTGTCTAGTCTTTCTTTCTGCATCAGTTTTTGGTGGTGTTCTCTTTCCATCTGCACCAATCTTTCCTGCTTCAGATGGACCATTCTCAATGATGTCCCACATAGAATAATCAGTGAGGAGTATGTATTGCTTGATTCTGATCTTCCACATGTCGAATTCATTGGGTCTGAGCATTGGAACCTTTGAGACCAAGGTACTGTTTGATTCAACTGCGTTTTCCATGATGAATAAGATTTCTGAGAATACAGGCTCTGATACCACTTGTTAGGATCTTAATTCTAAACAAGAATAAACTCTCAAAAAACAATATCAAAGAAGTTTGCGGAATAACACTTTGATATTTAATGAAACAGTAACCAAAACCGTAAATCTGATGAACAACTTGCAAACTTTATTGAATGATTGAAAGTTACAAGATTAAACACACAACCTCAATATTGATTAACAGGCTCACCAATACGAATTCTACTTCTCTAGAATTAGGGTTCTAACCTTGAGGTTGATTTTCTCTTATGAAAGCTAAAACTCAGAATTAATGTTACTTAAGAAAAACAAAACTATTCTATACATATACTGAAGATAAAAGATAATTACAAAATAATAAAAGATCTTCAGTATAATCTTCCATTATTATCTCTAAGCTTCCATAGATATCTTCAATCTAGCTGTCATCCTTGCCATACGAATCTTCATGTCATAAGCAGCATTAATACTCTGAGTGTATTAAGTTCAGCAGTACTAACCATGCTCAGCAGTATTAACTTTGTTCTAGCAGTACTAACTCCAGCAGTACTAACTACTAGCAGTAGTAATTCTTGATGTAGCAGCATTAACCATACTTGATCATTTCTGAATTTCCCAACAAAGGAACCTATCATCCCTCTATAAGTCCTAACATCAACATCCTTTCCCGAAAGATCGGTGCCAATCTTAGTACCAGGTGCCATTAGGGTACCAATCGGTTTACAATTTTCCATTTTGAACTTCCGAAAAATATCTAGAATGTATTTAGATTGATTGATAAAAATCCCCATTGAAAATTGTTTGACTTGCAATCCGAGAAAGAAGTTCATCTATCCCATCATGCTCATCTGAAAACGTGACACCGTGAGGTTTGCAAAGTTCTTACAGTACTTAGGATTTGTAGAACCAAATATAATATCATCCACATATATTTGAATAAGAATGATATCACCTTTATCCTTTTTAATAAAAAGAGTGGTATCAACCGTACCTTTTGTAAAACCTGACTTGACCAAGAACTGAGATAGAATATCATACCAGGCGCGAGGAGCTTGTTTCAGTCCATAAAGCGCTGTATCCAGGATGTAGACGTGATTTGGCTTATCTGGATTTACAAACCCTTCTGGCTGAGAAACATAGACTTCTTCCTTGAGTACTCCATTAAGAAAAGCTTTCTTCACGTCCATTTCATAGACGGTGAAGTTCTTGTGGGTTGCGTAGGCTAAGAACATCCGAATCGCCTCTATACGTGCCACTGGAGCATAAGTCTCATCGTAGTCTATCCCTTCCTCTTGCCTATATCCCTTGGCGACAAGTCGTGCTTTGTTTCGGATAACGGTACCATCTTCATCTTTCTTGTTTTTGAACACCCATTTCGTACCAATGATAGTTTTACCTTGTGGTTTGGGTACGAGTCTCCAGACTTTCAGTGCTTCAAACTGATTCAGCTCATCATGCATCGCAGTTACCCAATCTGAATCGGCAAGAGCCTCAGATACGCGAGTAGGCTCGATCTTGCTCAGAAAGGATTCATACATACATAGATTTGAAGTTGCAGATCTAGTTTGCACTGGTGCAGAAGGATCTCCAATAATTTGATGTACCGGGTGCTCTTTGGTCCACTTATGTTCATGAGGGAGTGGATTAGATGCATGTTGATCATTGTCATCATCTAGGAATCCACTGTTATCGCCTTCAGATGGTTCAGAATTAACGGGGGTGTCAGTTGAAGTAGTCGTTGCAGAAGTTGCAGTAGGTACAGCTTGGTCAATCTGTTGATCAATCCTTACAGTACATCCTACTGAGTCAGCTATTTCTGTCTCGGCGTTGTTGATCACAACTTCAACTGTCGGAGTAGGCTTTTGAACTGTAACTTCTTGCTGAATCAGGGAATTTGATTCAGTGGAGATATCGGAAGTGGTCGGATGAGTAGTCATCGAGTCTTCTATTCTGTCAACCACAACAGAGTTAGGCAACTTAGATCCAAGAAATTCATCATAGAACAGTTCAAATAATAAATCCAAATCAGATAATTTAGAAGTAGACGAAGAAGCGTCATCTGATTTGTTCTCATGAGGTGCAGGTCCTGGACTGGTTGGCCCAGAAGCTAGAACTCCGGTAATTACGGATTCTGAACTGACGTTCTCAGAAGCCAGGTCCTCATCAAATGTAACATTGACGCTCCTGATCACAGTCTTCGACTTCTTCAAGTAAACACGATATGCAGTAGATGTAGAGGAATAACCAACGAAGATGCCCTCATCCGCCTTAGCACTGAACATGTTCAGATTCTACCTGTCGTTTAAAACAAAGCACTTACAACCAAAAACATGAAAGTATTTAATGGTTGGTGTTCGGTTGTTGATCAATGCATACGGAGTCTTCTGAAATCGGCGGTGTATCATGGAGCGATTCTGAGTGTGACATGCAGTCGATACAGCTTCAACCCATAAAAATAAAGGTAAGTCAGATTGGCTGAGCATTGTCCGAGCGGCCTCGACAAGTGTACTATTGTAACACCTCAAAAATCATAGTAAATTAAAACCTGGAAAACCTGACAATATGACGAAAGTAAATCCATTAACTTCCCATAAATGGGATCAGTCCTTAAGACTAAACAATCCTATACAAGGATTTCATCAAAAGAATGGGACTTAACAATGCCCAGCAATAATACTAAAACATCTCCAAAAACCTCGAGACTTAAAACTCGTCTCTCCAAAAACCCCGGCACCCACCGCTAATGGAAACCTGTTACACATACCATTTAAGAAAAGTGTAAGATTTAAAGCCTGGTGAGAACATACAGTTTATAAAGCTCCAAATCAGACATATAGACGTCAGTATCATATGGAAATCTTTCATAAAGGTTTAATTTATAAAAGATAACATTTCGCCACAACCGGGCCTTTTCGGTCCAAAACTCATCATACGATGACAAAAGAACCATTTTACCAAGGATTGTGGTGTAACACAAAGTAGACCACAAATCCGAGTTATGAGCTAACCACTTGGAGTCCTCAGCAATGAACCCTAAGTCCGTGCTACGATGTGAGATCGCGCTCCCAAGGAAAACCAATGTATACTCCTTCACTAGGATCACCATGAACCATGGCTAGTATCCGGCCTCACATAACCGTACCAAGTTGCCCTCGAGGAACATGTGATCCATAGCTACAAATTTGGGGAATGTAACATCCCAACAATACAGTCTACTCAAAACCTAGGGATCCACTAGTAATGGTAAGGACTCGTCACAACAACATATGTGACCCACCATAAATAAATATATGGTATAAATACATTTTATAAACAAAAATGCTATTCCCAGTTCAACTTCTGGTAAGAATGAAAAATCATTAAAAGGAGTTCTTTCAAATATTCTTTTCGCATAAACGCATAAGTAAAACGTCATTTTACTTTAAATAAGATAAGATCAAAAAGGTAACTTTTGATATGTATACAGTTTAAAATAGTAGGAACTCACCTCTGTTTCCTTCTTCTTAACGAGCGCTACCTATGACAACACCGAAAGAATCGGTAAGTCGAAATACAGATAATCCTCTCGCTACTTGACTAGAACTCAAAGACACAGAAGCTAACAACTTAACAGAACCTAAACCGGTCAAAAAGGCAAATACCGGTCAAACGGGTTCCGGTCGAAGGATACCGGTCGAATACACACTACCGGTCGAAGCATCTTCCGGTCGAAGCATCTTCCGGTCGAAAGGCACTACCGGTCGAAAGGCACTACCGGTCGAACACACACCGGTCGAATGAATCTTCCCTGTCGAACACAAACCGGTCGAATGCATCTTCCCGGTCCTTAGCATATCCGGTCGTCTTGTTCACCAAGAACATGCCGGAGATGCTGAACCCAGATCCAAATCAAAAATACTCAGATCTCGAAATGGAACGGTTTAAAACCTTCACAACGAGATTCTACACGGCTAAAAGCATTCCGATCAAAGCATTAAGCTAGATTCGTATCTTGATTTTCCGAATCAGTCGATCGCCTTTTCTCCTGCTTTCTCTCTGGCTTCTCAAAAGAAAATCAGATCAAATGAGATATTTAGAAAATATCTCAGATTTGATTTATATTTATATAACCCAAGTTACAAATTACCCCCTTGAACTTTGGGTAAAGGTCAACTTTTCACCCAACCCCAAAATCCAGGGTGTTACAATCCTCCCCAACTTGGGAATGATTTCGTCCCCGAAATCCAACTATACAAAGAGGTGAGGATATCTACGCTTCATATCCTTTCAGATTCCCAAGTCACATTTGCTCCTCGGTGATGCTTCCACTGCACCTTGACCAAAGTGACTTCTTTGTGACGCAACTTCCTAGACTTTCTCTCTAAGATGGCATCGGGTTCTTCCACACAACGGTTACCTTCGTCTACCCTTAACTCTGAAAGGGGAATAACGTTGTCTTCTACCGCCAAACATTTTCGGAGGTAGCAAACATGAAACGTGTTGTGTATTCTGCTCAACTCCGGTGGCAATTCCAACTGGTAGGACTCAACTTCCCACGTTTTCCGAACCGAATAATGCCTTTCCATGGCGATACCTTAAGCATAACGCAGTCGCCTACTTGGAATTCCATCGGTCGCCTCTTCTTATCGGCATAGCTCTTCTGACGATCCTGAGCCGCTTTCATCCTCTCACGAATGCACTTGACCTTATCGGCAGTCTCTTGCACGATTTCAGGCCCAGAGAACTGCTTCTCTCCCGCTTCAAGCCAACACACGGAAGTCTGACACTTTCGCCCATACAATGCTTCAAAGGGTGCCATCCCAATACTCGAGTGGTAGATATTGTTGTAAGCAAACTCCACCAAAGGCAGGTGAGAGTCCCAACTACCCCCGAAATCAATGACACAAGATCTCAACATGTCTTCCAAGGTTTGGATCGTTCGTTCGCTCTGCCCATCGGTCTGCGGATGGTAAGCCGTACTCAACTTAACTCGCGTACCAAGCTCTTTCTGAAACCCATCCCAGAAGTTCAAAGTGAACCGACTGTCGCGATCCGACACGATCGAATAAGGTATTCCATGCCTCGAGACCACCTCATCGATATAAAGCTTCGCCAACTTATCCATCGGTAAAGTCTCGCGCATAGGCAAAAAGTGAGCGCTCTTTGTCAATCTATCCACTATCACCCAGATGGTATCGTGTCCCCGAAGAGTTTTAGGCAACTTCGTCACGAAGTCCATGGTGATTTGCTCCCACTTCCACTCGGGAATCTCTAAGGACTGAAGACTCCCATATGGTCATTGATGTTCGGCCTTAACTTGCGAACACGTCACACAACGCTCAACGTAACGTGCAACGTTAAGTTTCATCACCGGCCACCAATAGTGCAACTTCAAGTCCCTGTACATCTTTGTACTTCCCGGATGAATGGAATACTTGGACTTGTGTGCATCTTCTAACAACAACTCACGGTTTCCCCCAATCTTGGGCACCCATACACGACCGTTGAACAGTTTCACTCCACGGCTATCTTCCGTCAAGAGCAATCGCTGTTTTGTCATGACTTCCTCTTTGAGATTCTCTTCCAACAATGCTTCCATCTGTGATGTCTTGATCTTCTCAACAAGACCAGACACTAGCTCGATTCTTGAATGGGTAGCCCGAATACTCCCGCTATAGCCCTTCCGACTTAGCGCATCGGCCACCACGTTCGCCTTACCGGGATGGTAAAGCAATTCACAGTCGTAATCTTTCAGCAACTCGAGCCACCGCCTTTGCCTCATATTCAGCTCTTTCTGATCAAAGACATACTTCAGGCTCTTGTGATCCGTGTAAAGAGTACATTTCGTGTCGTAGAGGTAGTGTCGCCAAAGCTTCAGAGCGAACACCACTGCCGCTAACTCCAAATCATGAGTTGGGTAATTATGTTCGTGTATTTTAAGTTGCCTCGAGGCATAAGCGATTACCTTGCCTCGTTGCATCAACACACAACCCAGCCCCATTTTTGAAGTGTCGCTGTAAACCACGAAATCTTCCGACCCTTCAGGAAAAGTCAAGATCGGAGCTTCACACAACTTCTTTTGAAGAATCCTGAACGCCTTCTCTTGGGCTTCTGCCCATTCAAACTTCACATTCTTCCGAGTCAGAACTGTCAAGGAAGAAGCGATCTTCGAAAAGTCTTGAATGAATCTCCTGTAGTATCCCGCCAGACCTAAGAAACTTCGGATCTCAGACGGACTCTTAGGAGGCTCCCAATTCATCATTGCTTCAATCTTGGAGGGGTCCACTTTTACTCTGTCCCGAGTGACTACGTGCCCCAGAAATTGTACTTCTTTAAGCCAAAAGTCGCACTTGGAAAACTTGGCGTACAACCTCTCTTTTCTCAACACTTCCAGAACTTCACGTAGATGTTGCTCGTGCTCTGTCTCACTCCTGGAGTACACGAGTATGTCATCAATGAATACAATGACCGACTTGTCGAGGAATGGTCGACACACTCTATTCATCAAGTCCATAAACACTGCTGGTGCGTTCGTCAGGCCAAAAGGCATTACAAGGAACTCGTAATGGCCGTAACGCGTTCTGAAAGACGTCTTCGGAACATCTTCTTCTCTTACCTTCACTTGGTGATAACCCGAACGTAAGTCGATTTTGGAAAAACAACCCGCTCCTTGAAGTTGATCGAACAAGTCGTCTATTCTCGGAAGCGGATACCTGTTCTTCACTGTAGCTTTGTTCAACTCACGATAGTCGATGCACATTCTCATTGTGCCATCCTTCTTCTTGACAAATAAGACCGGAGCTCCCCAAGGTGACGAACTCGGTCTTATGAATCCCTTCTCAAATAGCTCTTGGAGTTGTGCTACCATCTCTTGCATCTCCGATGGCGCTAAACGGTAAGGTGCTTTAGCGATCGGTGTTGCGCCAGGCACAAGATCAATCCGGAACTCTACCTGACGATCGGGTGGCAACCTGGGCAAGTCGTCCGGAAAGATATCTGGAAACTCACGCACGATCTTCACATCTCCCATCTTGGACTTCTCTAACTTGGCATCGATCACATAGGCTAGGAAAGACGAACATCCTTTTACTAAACACTTTCGTGCTCTTGCCATTGTGATTATTGCCACTTCACCCTTTCTCTTTTCACCATAAATGACAACGACTTCGCCAGAGGGGTTGAGAAGTCGAATCATCTTCTTGGAACACACGATTTCGGCCTGATTGTTTGACAGCCAATCCATACCGACCACCACATCAAAACTCCCGACTAACATCGGCAGCAGATCGATCGGGAATTCTCTCCCTTCGATACTAAGAGTACACTGCTTCAGAACTTCGCGGATCAGAACTTGTCTACCATCAGCTATCTCTACTACTAACGCATCCTCAAGACTAGTAGTGGGCATAGCAATTTTCTGACGGAACAATTCAGATACGAAAGAGAAACTAGCACCCGTATCGAATAAAATACGAGCAGGTACAGAGTTTATAAGAAGAGTACCCGATACCACATCAGCGGATGCCCTGGCCTCTTCGGCCGTCATCTGAAAAGCTCGACCCTGAACCTTAGGAGGGTTCTCCTTCCTTGCTGGCGCGCTACCCGACACAAGCTTCGGGCAATCTTTCCTCATGTGCCCCGGTGCCTTGCACTCATAACAGATGACTCCCCTGACCGGGCAATCTCTGACAGAATGACCAGGCTTCCCACACTTATAGCAAGCTTGAGAATTGCTGTAACAGTTACCGTGATGCTTGGTTCGACACTTCGGGCACCACTTTGCTTCCTGATAATTGCCGAAGTTGCGGTTTCCAATAAAAGGTCGGGCCCGCTTGGGAGGTACCGAACTGCTCTCCCACTTCCTCTTTTCAGGCACCACCACTGACTTCTCATATTTGCTCTTCGCGAACATTTCCTCCATGAACTGAGCTTCTTCAACCATCTCTCGGAGGTTAGAAGCTTTGAAATTATGGACCATAGATTGCATGTCCGCTGGTAAGCCGTTGAGATAGGCTTTCATCTTGTCCTTCTCTGTCGGGGCAGCGTGCCCCACCAGACCAAGCTTCTCCATAAACTGACGGGTGTACTCCCTCACCGTCAGGCTTCCCTTCACCAAGGACCGGAATTCTTTCTCAATTCGGTCCATCGTTCTCTCGTTGCAAAATTCCTCTAGCAACTTCTTCTTGAACTCGGCCCAAGACAATTGAGCCAACACTTCAGGAGATAGAGTGGATTGGATGATATTCCACCAGATGAGTGCAGTGTCCCTCAGCAGTTGGGTACCGAACCGCACCCTCTGATCATCACCACATTCGGAAGAGCCAAAAGCTTGCTCAACCGCTCGGATCCACTTTACACACACCGCCGGGTCATCTGAACCAAAGAATTCTGGCGGTCCACATCCCAGAAAGGACTTATAGGAACAACTCTTCCTATTCTCCGGAGCACCAGAAATCCTGCGCTCTACCACCGTGACCCTTATACTGTCATCTCCAGAACCTGCTACGATGTTCTCCACCACCGTCTCACTTCTCCGATGGTTTATATCGCGGTCCTCCATAGCCTTCAGCAGAAACTCTTGCTGCTTCTCCATCTCTTCCCTCATCGCCAACATCACGCTGGCCAACAACTCGGATTGGGGATTAGTATCCACGATAACTGGGTGGGACGAAGCCAGGTCTACTCGCGGAATGACCTCTGGTCCCCCACCGAGTATTTGCTGAACCGGCGGTCGTACAACAACCTCAACTCTTCCCGGCTGATCCGTTGTAGAGGCTGTCGCTTCCAGACCATCAACACGAGTACGCGGTCTTCCACGCGTACCTACCATTCTGAACTGCTACACAGAGCAGTGGAAGAGATAAGGGAGAGATAGGAAAACACGAAAGGAAAACGTACTACCACATTACCAAATGTCATATTAACAGCAATTCAAGCACTCTTACGTACAGTATCCTCATAATAACATTAGCTAAGTGAAATTATGAACATACAACACATAATGGTTCTTGTCACCACTACTACAACGCCTGATAAACGTACTTTCCGTCGACTCTAAGACTAACCCATCTTAAGAGCTCTACCCAATTCTCGCGGATCAATTCTTAGTATATTCAGTCTAAGTCTAGACATCTTACATTCATGCCAAGTTCGCTTAAACTAGGGCTTTGATACCAACTTGTAACACCTCAAAAATCATAGTAAATTAAAACCTGGAAAACCTGACAATATGACGAAAGTAAATCCATTAACTTCCCATAAATGGGATCAGTCCTTAAGACTAAACAATCCTATACAAGGATTTCATCAAAAGAATGGGACTTAACAATGCCCAACAACAATACTAAAACATCTCCAAAAACCTCGAGACTCAAAACTCGTCTCTCCAAAAACCCCGACACCCACCGCTAATGGAAACCTGTTACACATACCATTTAAGAAAAGTGTCAGACTTAAAGACTGGTGAGAACATACAGTATATAAAGCTCCAAATCAGACATATAGACGTCAGTATCATAAGGAAATCTTTCATAAAGGTTTAATTTATAAAAGATAACATTTCGCCACAACCGGGCCTTTTCGGTCCAAAACTCATCATACGATGACAAAAGAACCATTTTACCAAGGATTGTGGTGTAACACAAAGTAGACCACAAATCCGAGTTATGAGCTAACCACTTGGAGTCCTCAACAATGAACCCTAAGTCCGTGCTACGATGTGAGATCGCGCTCCCAAGGAAAACCAATGTATACTCCTTCACTAGGATCACCATGAACCATGGCTAGTATCCGGCCTCACATAACCGTACCAAGTTGCCCTCGAGGAACATGTGATCCATAGCTACAAATTTAGGGAATGTAACATCCCAACAATACAGTCTACTCAAAACCTAGGGATCCACTAGTAATGGTAAGGACTCGTCACAACAACATATGTGACCCACCATAAATAAATATATGGTATAAATACATTTTATAAACAAAAATACTATTCCCAGTTCAACTTCTGGTAAGAATGAAAAATCATTAAAAGGAGTCATTTTCGCATAAACGCATAAGTAAAACGTCATTTTACTTTAAATAAGATAAGATCAAAAAGGTAACTTTTGATATGTATACAGTTTAAAATAGTAGGAACTCACCTCTGTTTCCTTCTTCTTAACGAGCGCTACCTATGACAACACCGAAAGAATCGGTAAGTCGAAATACAGATAATCCTCTCGCTACTTGACTAGAACTCAAAGACACAGAAGCTAACAACTTAACAGAACCTAAACCGGTCAAAAAGGCAAATACTGGTCAAACGGGTTCCGGTCGAAGGATACCGGTCGAATACACACTACCGGTCGAAGCATCTTCCGGTCGAAACATCTTCCGGTCGAAAGGCACTACCGGTCGAAAGGCACTACCGGTCGAACACACACCGGTCGAATGCATCTTCCCGGTCGAACACAAACCGGTCGAATGCATCTTCCCGGTCCTTAGCATATTCGGCCGTCTTGTTCACCAAGAACATGCCGGAGATGCTGAACACAGATCCAAATCGAAAGTACTCAGATCTCGAAATGGAACGATTTAAAACTTTCACAACGAGATTCTACATGGCCAAAAGCATTCCGATCAAAGCATTAAGCTAGATTCGTACCTTGATTTTCCGAATCAGTCGATCGCCTTTTCTCCTGCTTTCTCTCTGGCTTCTCAAAAGAAAATCAGATCAAATGAGATATTTAGAAAATATCTCAGATTTGATTTATATTTATATAACCCAAGTTACAAATTACCCCCTTGAACTTTGGGTAAAGGTCAACTTTTCACCCAACCCCAAAATCCAGGGTGTTACAACTATTTCGCCTTTCGACGACTCTGTTCTGTTGAGGCGTACGAGCAGCATAGTATTGATGTGAGATCCCAACCGACTCGAGATATTCTTCAACTATCTTGTTCTTGAACTCTGTGCCATTGTCAGTCTTGAGAATCTTGACTTGTTTTTGCAGATTGACTTGGGTCGTTTTCATAAATGTAATGAGAACATCGGGAGTCTCATCTTTAGACCGTAGAAACTTAACCCAAGTGTATCGCGTATAGTCATCCACGATAACCAACACGTACTTCTTTCCTCCTAGGCTTTGCGTTCGTATAGGACCGCACAAGTCCATATGCAACAACTCTACAGGAGAGTTGGTACTCGGTTCAGGCTTTGGTTTGTGTGGGGCTCTCTTCATCTTTACCTTTTCACATGCTGCACACAGGTGTTCTCTTTCATAATTCAGCTCTGGAAGTCCTTTCACTAACTTGCCACTGACCAGCTTGTTTATGTACCGAAAGTTGAGGTGAGAAAGTCGTCGATGCCATAACCAGCTTTGTTGCATCGAGGCCTTTGATAGTAGTCCTTTCCCTTCTTCAGTGCGTACTGAACATATCTTGGCCTTGAAATTAACCTCTAAGTCTTTGTCGCAGAACTGGCCAATGCTGAATAGGTTGTGCCCTAAGCCTTCAACGTAGCTCACCTTCTTGATCGTAATATTTTCATGTACAACATCACCATATCCCAGAATTGGTGAAAACCGATCATTCCCAAAACGAACTGTGCCGCAGTATTTGTCTGTATAATTAGACAACATAATCTTTGTTATCCCAGTTTAATCTAGTTAATAATCAAACACACAAACACAATAATAATCAAGAGATATAAAGATCAAATAAACATACCAATCCCTTGAATAAACGGTTAAACCTTGAGTGTTCTTGATACCCTTCAATACATAGAATACGTACGGCTATTAACTAGAATATTATCAGAGTTAACCTAAAAACTAATTAAACAAAACTTTAAATACTTAGGCCATATGGGCTTTAACCTTAATGGGCTTTCTAGCAGGCTTTAGGCCCATAAGCTAATGACTATTAACTTATTACAGAATAAACCCTCTAATTAACTTTAGAAAAATTACACTTTAAACCCTTAACTTTAACTTTAATCTTGAATACAATTATTTGATCCAACAATCTCCCCCTTTGGATTCAAGATTAAAAAAAAATCGCAATTGTCTTCGGGTCTTCATGTTTCTTCTCTTTTCTTGAAAAACTTCTGATATGACGTTGATAGCTTCAAAACTTGATATCTTCAAATCTTTGATATCTTTGAAAATCTTCAGCAGTCTTCAGATTATATTCTCCCCCTTAATATATTCTCCCCCTTTTTGATGAGTGGTGAGAATCATCATCATCAAAACTTTGCAAAACAATCTCCCCCTTTTCAAGACAATCTCCCCCATTGTGTATGATCACATAAGCACAGTCTTCATCATGTAACGAGCCCTGTATAGAAATAAGAGCAGTCTTCCCAGATGGAAAGAGTGATTATTTCAATCTTTTTCAGATTAAAATAGAAAGTAGTAACCATTCGAATATTTTCAAATTCAAACAGTTAATAAGAGTAACCTTGAATCAACAAATGACTCAGTTAGAATGCCTGTCAATGACACAAAGTCACTGAGTAACACAAAGTTACTATATAAGGAGTTGGTTTTGATGTTGGCTCCCCAGGTCTTCCATTCAATCATCGAATAACACATGGTTATCTATGAACGTTCTGACAGAAAACAAATTTCTGTGTGTTCGTGCATGTGTATGAAATAATTAAGCATATATGATTGCTTTTCATTTTAGGCTCAAAGTATGTAAACTTGTTGAAACAACAACAAATTATACAAAGACTCAATGTGCATGAGAAAGGGTTCGAAGGTGGGGCAACTTTCCTTCTTTTTCAATATTAGTATCTTCCAAATGAAGAACCAATAACATATATGCTGCTTCCCCAGAAAATGTGAAACATTCTCTTTTTGAGAAAAGAATGAGTAGCTGGTGAGGTTGTATGCAAGAGATGGCATGGGCTAGTTGCCTAGTTTAATGATGGTCACCAAAGAATGTGATCCAATCAGATTATGTGGCTGCCCGACTTAGAAAGAATTTGGTGCAGAGTTTAATATTCTTTTACTCTGATCGCTCACCCTCTTTCTTTTAATTCTCACTTCTAACCAATCTCTCTTTTCCATTTTACCTCATCACACACCATCACTCAAATCTTTTTGACCCCTCTCCCCTCAATCACTCAGGGAATATTTCCTGGGTAGGAAACACTGGTTATCATGAATCCATGGAAGTTCTGTTAAGTACTCACATTGAATCCCATGTATTTTCCTAAAAGAACATGTCGTTCAACAGGCTTTTTGTACATGTAAGCACAAATACTACTTGTTACATGAAGAATAAAATATGGAGAAGTCAAAACAGTTGTGTTTGACGATGCAATTCTCCCCCTCAACCTAAAAGAGTTTGACAATTAAGCTCATGTCATTTTATCATGAAGAATAATATTTTGGAGAATCAAAAACGAATGTTGTTTATATGAACAATATATAAACATATTTTCAATGAAAGCACATGAAATGACGTTTGATTCAATCAACAGTGAAGACAAAGAACGTGAGTATTACCATAGAAAGATTTAACTTTTGATACATGGTAATAACAAAGTCAAATAGAATGTTCTGAACCGTTATGTGTATGAATACTTGACAACGTATATTGACAAGATAAAACGCAAGTATTTATCTTTAAGAACACACGGTCAGATAAACATTTAAGTATCCAAAAATCTGTTAATATCACAGATTTTCTTTTTGTAAAACACTGAGGTGCGGGTCCTAATCTGGTGTGATTAGAAGCCATTGTCACTTAACCAAACCTGCATAAACAAAAGAAATAATGGTAATCATTTATGAAAATGATTCCTCTCTCGTTAACAACGGTTTAAAAATAGCACACAAGATAAAAACGTAGAATACTCCCCCTAGAATCATGAGTAAGGTCTAAGACATGTTCAACATACCAAGTTTGCTGATGAGAAATTGAAATCGTTTTTCATCCAATGGCTTGGTGAAAAGATCAGCTAACTGGAAGTCAGTTTGAACAAATTGCATTTCAATATTACCTTTTTCTACATGATCCTTAATGAAGTGATAGCGTACATCGATATGCTTGGTCTTCGAATGCTGTACCGGGTTAGCAGTTATAGATATGGCACTCTTGGAATCACAATAAATAGGAACACGCTTGTAGTTGTATCCAAAGTCTCTTAACTGTGTCGTCATCCAGAGGACTTGAGAACAACAGCTAGCAGCAGCTACATACTCAGCCTCGGCAGTGGATGTTGAAACACAATTTTGTTTCTTTGAAGTCCAACTTACAAGTTTGTCACCTATAAATTGACATGACCCAGAGGTGCTTTTCCGGTCTAGCTTACATCCTGCATGATCAGCATCTGTAAAGGCAGTTAGTTCAAAACGAGAATCCTTTGGATACCAAAGGCCTAGATTGGGAGAGCCGTTGAGATATCTAAGGATTCGCTTAACAGCAGTTAAGTGCGACTCTTTAGGATTAGACTGATATCTCGCACAAAAGCATGTGGCAAACATTATATCTGGGCGACTAGCAATCAGATAAAGTAAAGAACCAATCATGCTACGATACACCTTTTGATCAACAGGTTTCCCGGAGGGATCCGCGTCTAAGAGTGTACCAGTAGCCATTGGTGTTTTCATGACTGAACTATCTGACATATTGAACTTCTTCAAAATATCATTTATATATGTAGCTTGATTAATAAATATGCCTTCGGGTAATTGCTTTACTTGTAGACCAAAAAAGAAATTCAATTCACCCATCATCGACATTTCAAGCTTTGTTTCCATTATTTTTGAAAAGTTCTTACAAAATTTATGATTTGTCGACCCAAATATTATGTCGTCAACATAAATCTGAATGAGAATCAAGTCGTCGCCTTGCCTTTTTAGAAATAAGGTAGTATCAACTGTACCTTTCTTGAAACCAGAAGCTAGGAGAAATTTAGTGAGAGTTTCATACCAGGCTCTCGGTGCTTGTTTAAGACCATACAGCGCTTTGTCTAGGACGTAGACATGGTCAGGGTGATGAGGATCAACGAAACCTTTAAGTTGAGCCACGTAAACCTCCTCATGTAGAACGCCGTTCAGGAAAGCTGACTTTACATCCATTTGATAGACTGTAAAGTTTTTGTGCGCTGCATAGGCTAGGAAGATTCTGATGGCTTCGATCCTTGCAACTGGGGCGAATGTTTCGTCATAGTCGATGCCCTCTTGTTGACAATACCCTTTGGCGACCAGTCGATCTTTGTTTCTCACGACTACTCCAGCTTCGTCTTTCTTATTTCTGAACACCCACTTTGTTCCAATAACGGATTTATCTTTAGGTAGTGGGATCAAGCGTCATACCTTGTTCCTTTCGAATTGTAGAAGCTCATCTTGCATAGCAGAAATCCAGAAGGGATCACGTAGAGCTTCAGACGCTTTCTTTGGCTCTAAGGAAGTGAGGAAGCTTGAAAACATGCAGAAGTTGGTTGTTGCTGACCTTGTTGTGACACCAGATTGTACGTCACCTATCACATTGGTCAGGGGATGATCCTTAGTCCAACGATGTGTGCTTGGTAGAGCTTCCATATGTTTGTTGCGTATTCGACGCATCGTTTTCATCATGCACGGCAGGTTGCTCCATAGATGTACTCGGGACATCTTGTACTGGTGTTTCTGATACTGAAGCTTCTGGGCTAGCAGTTGAAGTGCTCGGGACTTCGTTTCCAGAAGAACTATCTGTAGAGACAGATTCAGCATTAGTAGAGTCAGAAACTAACTTTGTAGTCGTACCTGATGGAGATGAAGTTTCAGTGACTTCTTCGGAAGGTCCATACATGTCTTCAGATATAGTAGGGACCTCCGAGCCTGTACCACTTGTTATTGATGTTGATATGCCTTTTTCAAAATCTGCACATATATCATCAAAGGCATCAATAAACAATAAATCGAACTCAGATGAAGTAGAGTTAGAGTTAGAAGAAATAGATCCTTTAGATGTTGGTTCTATTCTGGAGTGAATAGAAGTTTTGTCCTTAAGTACGAGTTCTGAACTGTTGTGTCCAGAAGTCCTAGTAGAATTCTCATCAAAGGAGACATTCATGCTCTCAACAACCGTCTTGGTTCGAATAATGTAAATTCGATAAGCTTTGGATGTCAGAGAGTATCCAACGAGATATCCTTCATCCGCTTTCTTATCAAACTTTGATAATCCTTGACGCTCTTTTAGAATGTAACGCAATGGTATGATTCTGAGTAAAACATGTTGTAGCGACTGCCTAGGCCCAAAGGTACATGGGTAGATCTGAGTAAGCAAGCATAGTCCGAGCTGCTTCAACTAGAGTGTGGTTCTTTCGTTCAACAATGTCGTTTTGCTGCGGAGTGTAGGCGGCGGAGAAATTATGTGAAATACCCATGGAAGTAAGATAACTCTTCAGGGTGTCATTCTTGAACTCCGTGCCATTATCACTGTGAATGGTTCTGACTGGCAGTTGAAGACGTACTTGAATGCGCTTGATGAAAGTGATAATCAACTCTGGCGCATCAGACTTGTTGCGAAGAAACTCGAGCCATGTATACCTTGAGTAGTCATCTATCATTACCAACACATATTTCTTTCCGTTGATAGATGTTGTGCGCATTGGGCAACAAAGGTCCATATGAACAAGTTCCAGTGCAGATGAGGTCGATGATTCAGCTTTGGACTTGAAGGAGCTTCTCTTCATTTTGCCCAACTCACATGCAGAACACAGTGAGTCTTTTTCGAACCTCATTTCTGGTAGACCTTTGACCATACCTTGTCTCTGTAGCTTTGCTATAGATCGGAAATTCTGATGAGACAAGCGTCGATGCCACGTCCACGATTGTGCTTTGGAAGCTTTGGCTAGTAGGCATACTGGACGTGTGGCAGACAGTGTAGGAAAGTCTACATAGTATAGATTTCCATGGCGCTCAGCCTTGAAGACTTCGTAACCATCTGGATCCTCTAGATAGCAATGAGTTGTTGTGAAGCGGACTTGATATTTCATGTCACAGAAGTGACTGGTACTGAACAGGTTGTGATCAAGTCCTTCAACATATAGCACTTTTTGAATCTTCACAACACCGTTATCGAGCATTCCATATCCTCTGACGTGGCCTTCGGCTTCAGAATTGGCAAATCTAACTGCTCCGGCAGGCTCCTCCACATAGTTATGCAAGAGGTGCTTGAATCCTGTCATGTGGCGTGAACATCCGGAATCTATTACCCACAATCGACAGGCCTGCAAAAGAGACAATTAGTTTTGCTTAGGCACCCATATTAGGATGGGTCCTTCGCGGTTAGCATCAAGCAACTCAGGAATATCATCTGGTTTGACTTTCACTCTCTATTCATAACGCGGTTTTGGAACCCATTTCCAAACCATCTAAACATTTAATTCCTGAAAGTGCTTTTTAGAAGTAGGATTGGCAACCTTAGCTCGATACACTTTGGGTTGTGTAGAAGAATTAGAATTAGAATTAGACTTAGAGTTCAGCTTAGCTTTGCTTTTATTCTTTTTGGACTTAGGAGGGGAGTAGTATTTGAATGAATTATCCCAACAGTGTTTGCAATAAAGATTCTTTCGAGAAAAATTCATAAACTTAGATTTATCGGAACAAATCTTACATTCATGTTTATCAAAAGAAGTACTATTCAAATAACACTGTCTGTAGGACAACTACTAGAATTCAAACTATTCTTTCTATTCAAACTAAGATCTTTATTCTTCTTACTCTTCCCAACTCCATTTCCTCTTATATCTGAAACAAAAATAGGAATCTCATTAGTCTCATGCTTAGAAGGTGATTCTTTTCTTGAATTAGTTGAAGTTTCACCCTTCTCAAAGATGCTAGGTAGATATTCAGGACAATCAGAGTAAACAACTGAAGCTTTTGTAGGGGCATCAAATTCTGGATTTGTTCTTATCTTCCAGGTTGGATCATTTAACATCTGTTTATCATTTGAAGCATTTTTAAACAGAGTAATTTTCAAATCATTGATTTCTGTGCAAAGCTCTTGATTTTCTTTCAAAGATTTTTCAAGTTTAAACTTGAGATCAAAGTTTTCATCTTCAACCTCATCAAGAGACTGTTGCAACAGATCAATTTACTTCATCAAGTCAGATGTATGATCACTCACTGAATTCGACTTCTTTGGAATAGAAACAGGATCAGAGTCTGAAGCATTCATCATTTCAGAAAATAATTCTTTTGTCATGGACTCAATAAACTCCGTTTTATCATTTTTCAAACAAGATTCATTCGTGTTTACAGTTTCTTCTTCAACCTCTTCAACAAGTAAAGGTTTAGGAGTAATGGGATCTGAGACTGATGGTATAGTAGATGGATCAACATCTTATTCATACTCATCGTATTTGCATTCAGTCTCAGATGGAACAGTGTCATTGCTGACTGATTCTTTAGTAGAAGTGGTAAACAATGATTCAAACTCAGTAAATTCAATCTTTCGAGTTGCATAGCTTTTGTTCAAATCATTGTATTTAAAACCAACTGATTTAAAAGCATTTTGAGAATCAGTGTCACAAGACTTGTTTTCTCCCATTTCTTCTTAACCTTTGGTCTCAGTAAAAAGTTTAGAAGCACTAGCTTCAATAAAAGTCGCACGAATGTTTGGAATGGGTCTGATTGCGGAGCCAAATTTATCAAAATTATATAAATGCTCCGGTGCCTTTTTCAAAACATCATTAGTTGGCACACCCAAACTTGGTTTCAGTTTATAAAACCTTTCATCTTGGAGTTTATTAGTCAACAGATTTAATATCTGCTCAGTCTGACCTCATTTCAAATTGATGTCCTCCAATTGCTTAATCTTTAAATAGGCTTCATTTCTTTCTTGATAACAAACCTCAAATTTTATTTTGAACTCACCTTTTTCAGCATTAATATTCACAAGATCCTTTTCTAAATCAGATATTTTGCTTTTCAAAGAATCCTTTTCAGCTTTTAAACCGTCTTTTTCCTTTTCTTTTTCTTCCACAACAACTTTCAGCAAAGCGTTTTAATCACGAAAACTCAATATTGATTGTTGTGCAGAGCTAAGTTTGCCTTTCAATAAAGCAAATTCATCTTTCATGCTATGTATTTGGGCCATAAGAGATTCAATAAGCTCAGAATTATCACTTACCTCAGAGTTTGTGTCTTCAGAATACGCTTCAGAATCTTCATCGTCACCATCCAACTTTGCCATGTAGGAAACTTGGGTGAAGTGTGCTTGCTCCTCATCATCAGAACTTTGGAACAACCAATTCTCTTCTTCAGCCATTAGCACCTTTTTTTCTTCAGCTTTCTTGGCAATAAGTGACTTTCGCGCATAATAGTCTGAGTTCTTGATCTTCTTGAATCTACAGTCTCTTGAGAAATGCCCAAATTTGTCGCAATTGTAGCATCTTCCTGGTTCATCAGCTCTGTCTTCTTTCTTTTCTTCTCTCTTATCTTCTCTTTTGTCTTCTTTTCTCTCTTTTCGTCTTTCCTCTCGCCGTCCTTGCCTTGGCTTGTATCTTAATTCAGCCTTCTCTTTCTTGTGACCTTCATACTTAGGCTTTGAATAAAACTTCTTCTTACCAAAGGTCTTCTTGAATCTTCGAGTAATAAGAGCCAAGTCCTCAGAGAACTTCTGAATATCTGGATCAGAATCAATCTCCAGTTCTTCATCACTTGAAGCAGAGTCAGAGTCGGTAACTTCAGTAAGTAGAGCTTTTGTCACCTTTTTCTTTGACCTTGCGGAAGATACAGAACTTTTGCCGGCTATGAGAGCCACAGAATCCTTCAGTTTATTGGACTCAAGATTGATGGTTCTCACCTCATCCTCATGCTAAGAAAGAGTAGAGAAAATATCAGTGACGTTTTCTTGAGCCATGTTCTTTGACATCTGAAGGTTGATGGCAAAGTTCTTCCATTCTGGATTTAAGTTCTTGATGAACTTATAATTAATCTCCGAAGCAGACTTAGAGATGTTGTTCCTCCGCAGGTCATTGAGAATGATGTTATATCTGTTGTAGGTCTCTAGCAGCGTCTCTCCTTCTTTTGCATGAAACCCCTCGTATGCATTTATGCATATATTCTGCTTAGCTTGGATAGAGGCTTCACTTCCTTCAAACTGTCTGGATAGTTCATCCCAGATTTGTTTTGCAGAGTTCCGACTGTCTACACGGTTGTAGATGTCGTTCGGGATAGCCATGGTCAGATAGATAAGAGCCTCTTCATCTGTCTTGTACTGTTCCTTTTGCTTTTCAGTAAAGTACTGATAAGGTTTAGGAACATATCTGTCCGGGATTTCTAGAGAAGTGTCAGTTGCTGCTTGTCGTGGTACCCTGATCATCGGGTTTACAGGACCATTGATGATTGACTCCATATAGTCTCTGTTCTTGTGGTTCAGAAACTGGACCATTCTTTTCTTCCATTGCTGATATTCATCAGCCATAAGGACCGGTGGTTTGGACTGAGAGCCCATCGAGAGAAGCTGATTTGACATCTTAGTTGTACGATTAGTAATTTAAACTTATCTGTACCAAGACAACCAACTAGATGAGATCGTTAGAATCAAGAGTAAAGACTACACTAAAAAATTTTCATAAAAATAAATTTCCAAAAATAATCAAATGCAATCCTCGCACACAGTATAAAGCACTAATATCTATGAATAAAATACTGAAAAATTAAGAAGATTTTGATCACGAGCAAAACTTTGTCCCCCTTCGCAGACTTAGTCACCAAAACTTTTAGGGGCCCTGTAACAGTTTGCAAAAATTTGTCTAGGTCTGGAAAATGTGCTTCGACCGATAATGTTGTTCGACCGGTAAAAGTGCCTCGACCGGTATTGAGTCAACCGGGATCTTGCTTGGACCGGTACCTTGTTTGACCGGTAAGATGTAACAACTGGTCTTATGCTCGACCGGTAAACGACTAAGACCGGTATAGAGAGTTCGACTGGTAAGTTGCTTGTACCGGTACTTTGTTCGACCGGGAATATAGTTGACCGGTATAGCGAAGACCGATAAAAATATTCGACCGATAAAAGTCTTCGACCGGGAGGTTATAAGACCGGTAAACCACTTCGACCGGTATTGATTCGATCGGACAAGGTATCGACCGAGGTGGTCTGTGAGTATACCGGGCGATCGGACTATTTGACCGGTGTCCTGATTTGACCGATATTATGCGTTCGACCGGGACGTTCTTAGTTTACCCAGAACGATGAACAACCCAGAAAAATCAACCCAGTAACACACAAATCACGAAAATTGAATGCAAAAATTAGACTTTTGTAACCCAAAACATGTACCAAGCAGAATGCAATCAAAATCAAAGGCTAAATCCAACTTTCATGAATCAATTTTATGAACACAACCTTCGACAGTTTATGAACCCAGAAACCATAAATCATAAAAAAAATCAATTAATTGGTGAGTTTAAATGCAATTAACCAATCAGATAGCCTTCAATAGCATAAAACTCATCTTATCATATCAGATTCAAGCATAATATCACCTTAAATCGAAGAATCGATTTTTACAGATTTATATATATATTGATGAACACAGATACTAGATAAATCGATAAACAGTAAAATCTTGATACTTTTGGCTCTGATACCAATTGTTATCCCAGTTTAATCTAGTTGATAATCAAACACACAAACACAATAATAATCAAGAGATATAAAGATCAAATAAACATACCAATCCCTTGAATAAATGGTTAAACCTTGAGTGTTCTTGATACCCTTCAATACAGAGAATACGTACGGCTATTAACTAGAATATTATCAGAGTTAACCTAAAAACTAATTAAACAAAACTTTAAATACTTAGGCCATATGGGCTTTAACCTTAATGGGCTTTCTAACAGGCTTTAGGCCCATAAGCTAATGACTATTAACTTATTACAGAATAAACCCTCTAATTAACTTTAGAAAAATTACACTTTAAACCCTTAACTTTAACTTTAATCTTGAATACAATTATTTGATCCAACACTCTTCTGCCCGGTCATATGCTTGGAACACCCGCTATCCAAGTACCACATATGACGGGTCTGCACAAAACAAATCAGGAAAGAAGAGGTTTAGGAACCCATTTAAAAATGGGACCTCCACTGTTAGTACTTGATTTTGGCACCCATTTAAAATTGGGCCCGCTTTGTTTTTGAGAACCATAAACATGATACGACGAATGAGAACGATAAGATGAAACATTATATGAACCATACCAAACATCAGAATATTTACGAGAAGCATAATCACATTCACCATAATTTAAAAACTTTTTATTTGATGGTGCTAACTGGAATAATTGCTTTATAGAGTACTTCTTGCGAGAATCAACAAGATTAGATTTAAAAGTAGCAACATTCACAATCACATCATCTTTACTAGAAGTCTTTTTATTCAAAATAAAACTAGAACTAGATTTAGCTTTCTCGTCTATCTTCTGTTTCGGTATCCATGCAGTTTTAACTCCAACTCTTTGCTTTCTCAAATCTGAAACATTTGAAACTTTAGAGTTAGAATGATGAGAATTAAGAGAATGCTTCTTATTTGGCTTACCAGTGTGGATCGGTTTCTGTGAAAGCTGAGATTTTTGTTTCTTACCTTTTGCTTTCTTTGATTTCACAAAAACTGACTTATCAACTTTTGTTAATGTTTCACCTTTTTCAAACACACTAGGTAATCCAAAAGAATTAACAACACAAGATGAGTGATCAGGAAGTTTAGAGGTAAAATCAAATTGAGCAACACAATCATTCAAACTACCATCAGAGTTTAAAAAATTAAGATCATTCTCAAGTGAACCAGACCTGTCATCAGAATTTAAAGCCTTGGAGAATTTAGGAAAAATAGTATTTTTGAACACTGTTGAAAATACAATTTGTTCTAAGTCCATCAAAATTCTTTCCTCTGTAAGAGTATTCTCGAGTTCAGAAATTTTACTTTCCAAAACTAGAGGAGGTACGTAAAGCTTACCTTCGATGGGTTTAGCCTCCAACTCTTTTACAGAATAACTCTCAAAGTAATCATTTGAAAGAAATTTTGATTTATTAGAACTATAACTGTTATTCAACTTCTCATAGCGAAATGGAAGTTGAACTTTAGCTGTGTTCTTTCTTTTATCATATTCCTTGGCTTTATCTTTTTCAGACAGACTAGTCCAAAAGGGTTTGAGTTCCTGATGTTGAGGAGCCAACAACATAAATCCAAAGTCATAAAGTGCAGGCACTTCAGATATACCCTTTTTGAGATGATGTGGGTTCTTGTAACCAAGTCCCCAAGTATCAGGTTTCTCTTTAGGTTTGTTCAAATGAATAGTGTGTTCAGTTTGACCTAAAGAATGTAATTTCTCTTCCAAAGCATTCACCTTGTCTATTAAAGAATTCTTTTATTTTGAAGTAAAAAAATACCTTTTAGAAATCTCTATAGACTTAAACTCACATTCTTTATATTTAGAAACAGTTTCAGATAACTCTTTATGAATTATAGTCTTTTCTTTAGCGCAGGTGTCTATATTTTTATGCAAAATTTCAATTAATACATTTTTCTCAGCAATATCATTACTAAGTTTGTGTATAGATTGATTTTTCTCATTTATGACACCTTTCTCTCGCTTCAGTTTAGACTCTAATTCTTGGAGTTTAGACATCATGGCATGCATTTGGTTCAGAAAATCAGATTCAGTTAAGTTACATACCTCATCATTGTCTCCATCATCAGAATCAGCTTCAGCTTCTGACTGGTTCTGCCCCATCAAGCACAGGTGTGCTGTCTCGTCCTTCTCTCCTTCATCAGATTCTTGGTCCAAATGGTCGAGCCAATATTCATCCTCCGCCATTAATGCTTTTCCAGCCTCTTGTTGCTTGGCTAGAAGCATCTTATTCTTGTAATATTTGGAGTTTCGGACTTCAGGTTTTCGGCAGTCCTTGGCAAAATGACCGAATCTGCCACAGTTGTAGCACTTCATCGGTTCTTCCTTCTTGAACTCATCAGCTCCATCCTTCTTCTTGTCTTCTGGCCTCTTTTCTTCAACCTTCTCCTTATGCTTGTAGTTATTCGGACCAGACGAGTACCTCTGACTGTTGGAGTTTGGCTTTTTATAGAACTTCTTTGGAAAGCCTTGGTTAACATTAGCATGGCTTCCTTCAGTTGTTCACAATCGTCAGAGTCAGACTTTGCCTCGCTATCAGTCTCTTCTGATTCAGATTCTATCACCTTCTTCTTCTTAGACTTCTTCTTTACTACAAGAGCAACTGGATCAGCAACTGCTTTGTCAGCCTTTTTCATCTCAGCCTTGATTTCATCCACCTCTTCCTCATTCTGTTTGAGGATTTCATAAACTTCATGAAGTGGAATGTCGTTCAGATCTTTCAACTGCCTCATCTGTCTGGTGAATCTCTTCCACTCTGGCTGAAGGTTGCTGAGAAATTTCACATTCAGCTCAACTTGAGATTTGATGATCTTGTTCTTGCTGAGCTCATTCAGCAACGTGACAAATCTGTCATAAGTGGCTTCGAGTGATTCTCCAGCTTTGGCTTTGAATTCTTCAAAATTATTCAAGCAGTTGGAAACTTTAAGCTGGTTGCCGACTTTTGATCCAATCATCATCTTCTCCAATTGATCCCACAATTGCTTTCCGGTAGCATTGTAGCTATCAATCTTGACGTATATTTCATTCGGTATGCCTTGGAGAATAAATGATCTTGCCAGCTTGTCACCCTTGTGTCTCTTCAGCTGATCTTCAGTATATTCACCAATCGATAACTTATACTCTGTCTCTTCTTCTTCACCATTTTCTCCGGCTACAGTGAGAACCTTGGTTGGAGGTGTCATGATTCCTTCTTTCAGAGATTTTCTGATATAATCTCCCAAATCATGTCGATCGATGAAGTCCAAGAATCTGTCCTTCCACTGCTCGTACTCCCCCTTGAAGAGTACTGGAGGCTTCACATCTGTTCCAATAGCAAGAGCTTCCCGAGACATCTTTACTTATATGATTAGAAATCAAACTTATCTGATATTGAAACAATCAACTGGATGAGATCGTTAGAAGTCAAGATAAAAACCACACTCAAAATTTTCAGAAAAATAAATTTCCAAAAATAATTAAATGCAGTCCTCGAACACGGTATAAAGCACAAATAATACTGAAAAAAATCGAACTGTGAGAATCTGACGAAAAATAAATTTCGCAAAAAAAAGAGCAGTGAATAGTGAAGTGAACAATACTTGCGCAAAGTGAACAGTAGTTGCGCAAAGTGAACAGTAGTTGCGCAAAGTGAAGTTTGCGTATCAAGTGGGTTGCGCAAAGTGAAGGTTTGCGCGTCACTTGGGTTGTGCAAAGTGGAGGTTTGCGCGTCACTTGGGTTGCGCAAAGTGGAGATCGACCGGAACTTACTTCGACCGGTATGATGTTCGACCGGAAACTTGTAAAGACCGGTATAACGTTCGACCGGTAATGTTCCTAAGATCGATAAAGCCTTTGACCGATAGTGAGTGTTCGACCGATAAACTGTGTTCGACCGATATATTGATATGGACCGGCATAGTGATAGACCGATAAAGCGAAGACCGATATAATGCTTAGACCGATAGTATCAAAGACCGAAAGTGGACTGTGTGTGTACCGGTCGACCGATAAGGTGTGATCGACCGATAGTGAAAGGACCGATATAAACAAAGACCGGTATAGCGTGTTACGCAAACCAAGTCGACCGATATGAATGTCGTGCGACCGGTATACTTGATGTTCTTCGACCCAGAAACACCAATCAGTCTAGAAAACACTCGAAATCTCGAATTAAACTACCAAACTTTGCCAATTCGATCAATTTACCGACTAGAGCAGATTGCAATCAGTTAATTTCAATAAAAACCACTTTAAGAATAATTCGATTTAAGACACAGTGCGTACGAGACCGAACCCAGAACAGCAAAAAATCAACAAATTGATAATCGAAATCAATGCAATACTCAAAACAATCAATGCCAAATCAATAGCATATGCATATTGATTACAACCCAATATATAATAACTTGAATGAACAACCACACAATAAAAATTATGAATCTTTGACAGAAAAACAGAACCGAACAAAAATTATTCAATTCAATCTGTACTTGCTCTGATACCACTTGTGTGTCCCAATAACAAACGATTCAATCAAGTAATCAAATAAACAATAATGATATGCAAACCTGATATTGAATAAACAAACGATTCAAAGGATTACAAGGTTTTTGATCAAACTCTTTCTCTCTTCCTCTTAATGTTCACGGCACACCAACAACAGCCTCTCTCTCAAATAATTAATTTTTCAATTAAGCTTCTTAACCTCTATTAACCCTAAACTAATCTTATTTATATTTAGGCCAAATAGCCTAATGGGTTTGACAAGGTTTAGGCCCAACAACTAAAACTAAACTTATTTAACTAAATATAAAACTAATAAATAAAATACGTAAACAGACTGTGACTATTTATTACAAAAGGACCCTAGACTATTTATAGAGATGACTTTATCAGCTTTGACTTCAGTTTTCCATCTTCAGATAATTATGATCTTGAATCCAATAAATATGTGTTTTAACAGATGCCTTCCCTCTTCTTCCCAAATATACAACCTTCGAGTTCCATTTTCTGCACCCATATCATCCATGATGCCTTCCCTCTTTTTCCTCCCTTTCACAATCTTCTTCGAAGCTTCAAGAACAAGTCGTCGGCCTCCAGTTCCAGATCGGTTTCACCTTCTATATCCAGTCGTCGGCCGGAGATCCAGTCGTTGTCGCCCCATATTTGCTTCTCTCATTTTTTTTCTCGATCATTTTTTGAGTCCACAAGAAACAAGGGTTTTAGCAACGACTTTTGTCGTCGCTAAAAGTCAATTTATCGTCAAAAACAGTTTATAGAGACGACATGTCATCGCTATAGCCTCTTGCTGAAACATTTTGTCGCTAAGGGTCTGTCGCTGAAACTCACTTTTCTAGTATCTACAACCCTTGTTTTTGTTCTATTGTTTGTGATAACATTATGCTTTGTTCATGAAATATAGGTTAAATCTGGTTACATTGGTGCTTTGGTTCATGATGAAGTCGATGAAATCTGGATGAAAGTAGGGATTGTGTTCATGAAATATGGGTTAAATCTGGGTGTATAGTTGCATTTCATGATGAAGTCGATGAAATCTGGGTACATAGGTTCATGAAATCTGGGTATATTAGTGCTTTGGTTCACGAAATTTGGGTGAAATCTGTATGTATTTTCATTAAACATAATACTGTGGCAATGGATCCATGTTTCCATGAAAAAAAAATGGATGAAAAAAAGTAGATGGCAAGAAGAAGGAAGAAGAAGATAATAATATAAAATGTGGTAAATTTGTTTCCAAACCGTTTATAAAAAAATTAAGGAAAGATCTCAAGCAATCCCAAAAAAAAAACTTAAACAAAATATATATGGAATTATCTATATAAATTAGATTACCGAAATTACCCTTTTGAAATTTAAAAAAAAAGGAAAAACCAAAAATAAAATGAAGGGTGGAGATGAGGGTTGTGTAGGTTGCATGACTTATAGGGGGTGCATTTGAATGTCGCTATCTCTCTCTCTCTCTCTATATATATATATATATATATGTGTGTGTGTGTGTGTGTGTGTGTGTGTGTGAGAGAGAGAGAGAGAGAGAGAGATATGACTCATTCGTCACACCCCTCCTTAAAAAATGGAAAAAACTTTAAGAACCAAGAAGTCTCTCAAATGCACCTAATTTCTTCATATCCCTGACATTCACTCTGAGTCTATGACCAACAAATTTTCCAAAATTTTCTTACATTTCACTAATTTTTTTCTAAATGTTGCTCAATCTCCAATTTTTAATCATCATCCTCGATATTAACAAATTAAAATTAATATAGAAAAATAAAAACTAATAAATTATATTTGAATTATTTTATTAATTTTATAATAGATAAATATATATATATATATATATATATATACATGATGGTAATCAAATGAGAACCAAAAAAGGATGTGAACCGTGAAAACCGATCTAAACCGTTTATTGATTTTAATCTATGGACATTAAGCACAATGACATTTTTGTGATTTCTTGTAAATCTAAAACCATTTATTGAATATATGCCAAATTGAAAGGGCATTCACGTCTATTTCCATATTTCAATACTTTTTCTAGATCTCAATTCTTTTTCCAGATTCCCTTCGTCTTCTTCATCATCCCAACACAGTTGCCTCAACCCCATGGATCCATGCCTTCTTGTTTCTTGAAGATCACAATTCCTATTCACGTTCTCATCTAAATCGTTGCAATTATCTTCTTGTTCTTGCAGTTTCTATACATGAAATTAACAACAGTAAATTGTTGGGAACTGAAGAAATGCCAAGTACAGTTAATGCTGCTGGAAGAATATGGTTACTACTTCTGAGGTTAATGCTGCAAGTTGAAGTTAATGCTGCTACAACAGAATTACTACTGCTGGAGTTAGTACTGCTAGAACAAAGTTAATACTGTTGAGCATAGTTAGTACTGCTGAACTTAATACTGCTCAGAGTATTAATACTGCTGAAGATTAATGCTGCTTATGAGATGAAGATATGTATGGCAAGGATGACAGCTGGATTGAAGATAATCATGGAAGGCTTGAAGATAATTATAGAAGATTATTTTGAAGATCTTTTAATATATGTAATTAGCTTTTATCTTCAATATATATAGAATAGATTAGAGTTGATAAAATATACTTTTGATAACTTTAGAATTCTGAATTTTTGTTTTAATAGAGAGAATCAACCTCAAGGTAAGAACCCTAATTCTAGAGAAGTAGAATTCGTATTGGTGAGCCTGTTCATCAATATTGAGGTTGTGTGTTTAATCTTGTAACTTCAATCTGTCAATACAAGGTTACAAGTTATTCTGTTGATTCACTGTTTAATTGTTTTTCTGAATATTAAAGTGTTATTCCGCAGCTTCTTTAATATTGTTTTCTGAGAGTTTATTCTTGTTTAGAATTAAGATCCTGACAAGTGGTATCAGAGCCTGTATTCTCAGAAATCTTATTTATCATGGAAAACGCAGTTGAATCAAGCAGTACCTTGGTCTCAAAGGTTCCAATGCTCAGACCTAATGAATTCGACATTTGGAAGATCAGAATCAAGCAATACATACTCCTCACTGATTATTCTATGTGGGACATCATTGAGAATGGCTCATCTGAAGCAGGAAAGATTGGTGCAGATGGAAAGAGAACACCACCAAAAACTGATGCAGAAAGAAAGATTAGACAGACAGAGATGAAAGCCTTGAGCACTTTGCTCTTGGCTATTCCCAATGAATATCAACACCAATTCTGCAATTGCACTGATGCACAGATGCTCTGGAATGCTCTAGAGAAGAGATTCTCTGGTACTAAAAGTACCAAGAGAAATCAGAAGGCCATACTGAAGCAACAGTATGAGAACGTTATGTCAACCAAGAATGAGTCCATGACTCAAACTTTTGACAGGTTCAACAAGCTAATTGGTGAACTAGCTACTGTGGGAGTACAAATTGATCAAGATGATCTAAACAGGAAGTTTCTAAGGTCCCTGGGTGATGAATGGACCATGTATATTGTCTCTTTCAGACAGGATGATCAACTAGAAGAAAAGGAACTTGATGATCTATACAATGATCTAAGAGTTTTTGAATCTGAGGTAGAGGCTAAGAAGAAGCCTTCTGGGTATGTTCACAATGCTGCACTCCTATCAGCATCAATTGATTCTACTTCCAACCCTGAATCAGTTAGTACTGCTAATGGAGCAAATCAAGAGAAAGGCACTGAATCTGTGTTTGAAGCCTTTCTGTCCAGTCATGGAAACTCTTCTCTAATTAATGATGACTTGGAACAACTCCATCCAGATGATCTTGAAGAGATGGACATTAAATGGCAGATGGTCATGCTCTCTATGAGAGTAAAGAAGTTCATCAAGAGAACTGGGAGGAACAACTTCTCCCAAAGAAGAGAAGATGGAGCAGGTTTTGACAAGTCAAAGGTGGAATGCTATAAATGTCACCAGAAGGGATACTTTGCTAGGGAATGCAGAAGTGATGTGTCTCACAACAACAACCACCAACAAGCACAGACTGGAAGCTTCAATAATAACAGAAACTCTGCACAAGCCCTAGTCTCTCAACAAGGTATGGGGTTTGATTGTAGTGATCAAGCAGAAGAGGCTATCCAAAACCAAGCTCTAATGGCAGAGGTGTCTGATCTCCCAACAGAGATAACTTCTAATCTTTGTACTCAAAAGTGCATTAACACTGTTAAAAGGTACAAGGATCACAACCAGAACATGAGTGATGACCTTAAGAGATTAGAAAAGGACATAAAAGATTATGTGAGGATTGTTGAGAGGTTTGAAGAGCAGATTAAGAGTTTTCAAGCCAATGAGCTTCAACATTCTTATGACACAAACTACTGGAAGTGGGAAAAGAATGACCTAGAACTTCAACTGACCAAATCCAAAGAGGAGAGTGAAAAGTTAAGAGGAGAGCTAGCTAAAGTCAAGCTACATGTAGAAAGGTTTTCCAATGCTTCTAAAGCAATGGATTCTTTACTACAAACCCAGATTCATGATAAACTGAGAAGAGGAATAGGGTACAATACCACACCACCACCCTACAACAACAACTACATTCCTCCTAGTTCAGACTTGTTAGAGACAAAGGATAGGAAGGACTTGCCTGAGGGAGCCACTGAGATAGATCCCTTAGATGAAGTAGTTGTTGAGGATAAAACTGAGAAAGAAACTGTTAAGAATAAGGACAGTACTGAGAGTGGTAAGATTCCTATAGAAAACCACATAATTACCAATGAGGGATGTGGAAAGCATTGGGTCAAGTCCAATGAGATAGAGAAGACTGAGGGAAAGACCAAGAAGGTTCATTATAAGCAGACCACTGTTGTGAATCATATCCCTTGCAAACAGTGTGCATGCAATAAATCAGAGCCCCAAAATATGATAAACCAAGGGGAAATCAGAGAAACTAGAATAATCAGTGGGCACAAAAACAAGGGATTGATATGAGTAAAATCAATAGACCAAAACCCTGTTTTATCTGTGGAAAGCTTAATCACATTGCCAAATACTGCTATTTCAATCCAATGAACCAAAGGCTGAACTTTTAGAGACCTACTCAAAAACCCTTTGGTTATAGGAAGAAAGAAAAGAACCATGTGGCTAAGAAAGTTATTAAATCTAAAAGCCACATGAAGAAAAAGAATGTGGAAGACAGTGTCAAGATCTGGATACCTAAAAGCATTAAAGCTGTTAGTACTGCTACCACAAATAGTGCTGCTGACAGTGATAGTGCTGCTAGAAGCAATACTACTGTCAACAATGTTAGTGCTGCTAACATTGTTAGTACTTCTGCAAATATTAATACTGCTAACTCTGTTAGTGCTGCCAACAAGGTTAATACTGTCAAACCTGTTAGTACTGCTAACTCGGTTAGTACTTCTAAAGATAGTGCTGCTTCTAGTATTAGTGCTGCTAGACCAATAATCTTGACAAAGTACTCTAATACTAAGTGTTCTGATTTTAAAAACCTCATCAAAAAGGAGTGTAAGTATTTTGATGAGAAAGGGAGACCAAGACCACTTTGGCTTGGGTTCCCAACCAATACTAATTGTCTAATCTTATGTGCAGGACAACCAACAGCTCAAGGGGAAGAGCATCTGGCATGTTGACAGTGGTTGCTCTAGGCACATGACAGGGAACATGTCTTGCCTCAAAAACTTCAAGAAGATTGATGGTGGACATGTTGCTTTTGGGAATACTCCAGATGGAGGTAAAATCAGTGGTAAAGGTGATGTGACCAAAGGTAAAATGACCTTTGAAGATGTATTCTATGTTGAACAGTTAAGGTACAACCTGTTAAGTGTATCACATGTTTGTGACAAACAACATAGTATATTGTTTACAGATTCTGAATGCATTATCCTTGCTCCTGGATTCAAGGTAGTTGATGAAAAGATGATACTACTAAGAACTCCCAGAAAGGATAATGTTTACTGTTTGGATATGGAAAGTGTTTCATTTGATTCATCCCTAAATTGTCTTGTTTCAAAAGCTTCTCTGGATGAATCATCACTTTGGCACAGAAAGATGTGTCACATGAATTTTAAAACAATAAATAAACTTGTTAAAAACAACCTTGTAAGAGGTTTGCCTTCTAAAGTCTATTCATGTGATGATCATTGTGTTGCTTGTCTCAAAGGTAAACAACACAAAACTTCTCATAAGTCCAAAGAGGTGAACACTATTTCTTCTTCTCTTCATTTATTGCATATGGATCTGTTTGGCCCTACAAATGTTATGAGCATAGGGAAGAAATCATACTGCCTAGTTATTGTTGATGATTACTCTAGATTTACTTGGGTATATTTTCTAAGGACTAAGGATGAGACAAGTGGACTGATCAAATCCTTTATTCTAAGAATTGAAAACCAAACTAATCAAAAAGTAAAAATCATTAGGTCAGACAATGGTACTGAATTTAAAAATATTGACCTAAACACCTTTTGTGAAGAAAAAGGAATTGAGAGACAATACAGTGCTCCTAGGACTCCACAACAAAATGGTGTTGCTGAGAGAAGGAATAGGACACTGATTAAGGCTCCTAGATCTCTGTTAGCTGATTCTAAACTGCCAATAACTTTTTGGGCAGAAGCAGTTAATACTGCTTGCTATGTCCAAAACAGAGTACTAGTAGTCAAACCTAAAAACAAGACACCTTATGAGCTTTTAAATAAAAGAAAACCCTTTATTGGATTTTTCAAACCTTTTGGGTGTCCTTGTACAATTCTCAATACCAAATCCCACTTAGGAAAGTTTGATAGCAAGGCAGATGATGGATTTCTTGTTGGTTACTCATCTCAAAGTAAGGCTTACAGAGTTTTTAATACTTCTTCTAGAATAATTGAGGAAAGTGACAATGTCAAATGCAATGAGAACACACCAAATCCTATTGGGTCTGGTCCTCAGTGACTGTTTGACATTGATTCAGTAACTAACTCTTTTGGTTTCAGTAGTGATGATTATGCAGGTTCAGGAAATGGAGGATCAGGGGCTACACAAGATCAAGACATTATACCTCAGTCTGTGATCTTTCCTATGCCTATAAAAGAACCTGTTGAATTCTGTGAAAAAGAATCTATATCTGAGCCAATTCAGAGTGAAGAAGAAAGAAGAGAAGAGGAATCTTCAGTTCATAAAGAGCTAGAAGTAGCTGAGGTGATCCCCTCAGCTGACTTAAATGATTCCAATCTAGAGGTGGGAATCCACGAAGAACCAAGTTTTCAGACTATAACTCAAAAGAATCATCCTCCAGAGCTGGTCATAGGAGACATCTCTTCTCCTATGATTACAAGGAATCAAAGCAGACTTCAAGAGCTGCAGGATCAACAACACACAATACTCTCCTGCTTCCTATCCCAGATTGAGCCTAAGAAGGCCTATGATGCAATGAAGGATTCAAGTTGGATAGAAGCCATGCAAGAAGAGTTACTGCAGTTCAAGTTACAAGAAGTTTGGGACTTGGTGGACCTTCCAAAAGGTCATAGAGCTATAGGCACCAAGTGGATTTTCAGGAACAAAAAGGATGAGAGAGGCATTGTGATCAGGAACAAAGCAAGGCTGGTGGCACAAGGGTACACTCAAGAAGAGGGCATAGATTATGATGAAGTGTTTGCTCCAGTGGCAAGAGTAGAGGCAATTAGGTTGTTCCTAGCCTATGCCTCATACATGAAGTTCAAGGTCTATCAAATGGATGTAAAGAGTGCCTTTCTATATGGTACAATTGATGAAGAAGTATATATCTGTCAGCCACCTGGTTTTGAAAATCCTTCATATCCTGACAGAGTATACAAGCTGAAGAAAGCACTCTATGGTCTACATCAAGCCCCAAGAGCATGGTATGACACTCTGTCTACCTATCTATTGGAAAATGGGTTTGAAAGGGGCATAATTGACAAGACCCTTTTCATTAAAAGAAGTAAGAAGGACATCCTACTAGTTCAGATCTATGTGGATGATATCATCTTTGGATCCACAAAAGATCAGATGTGTAGAGACTTTGAAGAGTTGATGCACAAGAGCTTTAAAATGAGTTCAATGGGTGAACTTACCTTCTTCCTTGGACTTCAGGTGAAACAGCAGACAGATGGAATCTTTATTAGTCAATCAAAATATGTGCAAGACATCCTGGAGAAATATGGTTTAAAAGACTCAAAGCCAGCAAGCACACCAATGGAAACTCACAAACAGATCACTGCTGATCTTGAGGGGGAGGATGTTGATGTCCACCTATACAAATCAATGATTGGATCTCTCATGTATCTCACAGGCTCAAGACCAAACATCATGTTTCCAGTATGTGTATGTGCCAGGTTCCAAGTCAAGCCAAAACAGTCACATCTTCAAGCTGTGAAGAGGATTTTCAGATACTTAAGAGGGCAACCTAGATTAGGTCTTTGGTATCCATATGAATCTTCATTTGACTTGAATGCTTATTCAGATAGTGATTTGGGTGGTGCTAACATGGACAGAAAGTCTACTTCAGGGGGATGTCAACTTTTGGGTGCAAGACTAGTATCTTGGCAGTGTAAGAAACAAACCACAGTGTCCTTATCAACAACAGAAGCTGAGTATATTGCTGCTGCAAGTTGCTGCTCTCAGGTTCTATGGATTCAAAATCAGATGCTGGACTATGGGGTAACATTTCTTCACACTCCAATCTTTATTGAAAATAGCAGTGCTATAAGCATTGTTAACAATCCAGTCAAGCACTCCAAGACAAAGCACATTGAGATCAGGTATCACTTTATCAGAGATTGCAATGAAAAGAAGCTCATTCAAGTTGCTAAAGTTCATACTGACAACCAGTTTGCAGATCTATTCACCAAAGCTTTTGATGTGGGTAGATTCACTTTCTTGGTCTCAAGTGTGGGCATGATCAACTCTGAATGAGCTCATACTTTTAAAAAGTGTTCTTATACCTGTTATTTTGGTTACTTGTGTACTGCTAATCATCTTTCACAGAAAGTTATTGCCTTGCTCAGACCTTCATAAGCTTCAAAAAGAGTAAGTAAAGTTAATACTGCCAGTGCAGTTTTAATACTGCCAGACTGCTAGTGGTTAATACTGCTCTCAGTTAATACTGCTAGTTAGTTAATACTGCTAGTGGTTAATACTGCTCTCAGTTAATACTGCTAGTTAGTTAATACTGCTAGTAGTTAATATTGCTCTCAGTTAATACTGCTAGTTAGTTAATACTGCTCTAGGTTAATACTGCTTATGTCCTGTTTACTATAAATACCCTTTGCCCGCCTAAAAGATCATAACGACTCTTTGAATACTGTTCATCGTCTCTCTAATCCTTCTCTCTCAAGCTCCTTAGTAAGTTTCAGGCAAGAACACTCAAGAATCAATGGCATCCATATCATTCATAGATGAGCATAACGAGATTGCAATGCTACAGAAGCCCAAACAGGCCGCTGGATTCCACCAGATTGTGGATTTTCTCAAGACGAGCCACATTGCCCATGCTCTTACTGTCTCGCCAACAATCTACATAGAGCATCAAAGGCAATTCTGGGCTAATGCCACCATAGTTACAGAGAATGGTGTGCAGATTCTGAAAACAAGGGTGTGTGACAAACCCTTGTCAGTTACTGAAGAGGTGATACGCATCTGTCTACGTCTAGACGATGCTGCAGGTATAACCTCTATTCCTAACGAGGATTTATTCTCCAATTTATCAAGAATGGGGTATGGAGGCCAATTGGGTGGTTTTAAATTCTCCAAAGCAAAATTTTATACCCAACGGCGTTTTCTTGTTCATACCTTAATGCACTATATTTCTAAAAACACTACTGGATGGAGTGAGTTTAGCAGCACCATTGCATATGCTTTGGTCTGCTTGGCCACTTCCAGAAAGTACATTTTTTCTAAAATGATTTTCAGTGATCTTGTCTCAAACCTGAGAAGCAAAAAGAGCTTTTATATGTACCCCAGGTTTGTCCAAGAAGTTATCACCCATGAATTGACGGATATGCCTCATTTTGATGAGGTATATGTACCAAAAATCTCCAAAGGTAAGGTCTTTTCAAACATGAAAAGATCCCCATTGGACTCGGAAGGAGTTGACACCTCATTATTCTCTACAATGATGGTGGTGTCCCACACTGAAGAAGGTATGGCAGCAGGGTCAAGGCCCTTATTAGACCATCCCACTGCTAGCCAATCCCAACCTTCCCACTCTATATCAATTTCCCAGTCTCTACTTCATAAGCCAAATTCACCAATCACCCAAACATATATAAGGAAAAAGGTAAAGAAGGCTCCTTCCCTTCTTGTACCTTCACCCACTGAGCCTTTAAGCCCTCTAAGGGAGAATTCTCCTTTAGAGAATATCTACAGGGAAACCACAGGGGTGTCTCCCAACCCCAAGGAGGTGCTCAATAAGGATATGTATGAGCATATGGGTGAGCAGGCTGCCACTACTCCTGCTAACACAAAGGAGGACAGTGGTAACATAACTAAGACCTCCCCCATGGCAACTTTGAATGAGCAATCTTTCAAAGGTCCCAGGTGCCAAGAAACCAAGGGGGTGGATAGTGCTTCTGCTAGGCAGAAGACTTCCACTACAAAAAGATCCAATGATCCTTCAAAAGAGGGTAACACTTCTGGAGAAGGTGAGGACAGATATGACTACTATGAATTGATGGAAGCAATGGGAAACATCAACATGGATGTGATCAAGCAGGGGAAAGAAATTGAAGAAATGAAATTGGTAATCTTGTCCCAACAAGTACAGATTGCCAAATTGAAGAAAATGGTGACAAGGTTGGTGCAAAAGAAGAAGAGAAAACAGTTTGTTTTGATGAAGAGGTCAAAAGATAAAGATGTTTCCAACAAGGGGGAGAAAGAGGCTGAAACAGAGAAAGAAAGTTCATCTACAAAGAGAGTTGAGGTTGAGGGGGAGAAAGAAGATGAAATAGAGGCAGAAACAGAATTTGCTCAAGCAGCAGAAACTGTTAATGCTGCTGAAACAGCAGAAACAGTTAATACTGTTGAGGTAAAAGAAGCAGTAGGAACAGGAACATGGCTCTCTGTAGAAGAAATGGAGATTGCAGA
Organism: Arctium minus; assembly: GCA_954870635.1. Taxonomy (NCBI): domain Eukaryota; kingdom Viridiplantae; phylum Streptophyta; class Magnoliopsida; order Asterales; family Asteraceae; genus Arctium; species Arctium minus. Next base: position 87,851,158 of record OX941088.1, on the reverse strand, counting down.
GACATTGGTAAAAGCCAAGAATGACACTCCTGAGTTAATACAAAAGGCCAAAGGAGTGATCATCAATGAAGGAGGTCTCTCAAAGAAAAGAAAAGAAACAAGTAAGGCAAGTCTGCAGGATGCTAAGGGAAAAGGAAAGATGGTTGAACCTGAACAACAATCTTTAAAGAAGAAAAATCAGATTGAGCTAGATGAAGAGTTAGCAAAGCAGCTTCAAGAACAGATGGAAAAGGAGGAACAACTTCAAACTGAAACAGATAGAGAACTTGCAAAGATAATGGCCAGAAAACTCAATGCTGAGTATCAAGAGAGTTTAAAAGCAGCAGTTGAAGCCAAGAAAAGCTCTGTGAAAGTTTCTAAGCAAAGAATGCCAGTTATGAAGCAGAAAAGACAACCTTCCAAGACCTTTTTGGCCAATCAGGAAAGAAGAAAAATGATAAATTTCCTGAAAGGTTCAATTGGTGTCAAAGGAGAGATGTTCACCAACATGGCATACAGCAAGGTTGAGGAGCTGTATAAGAAAGAAATGGCTAAGCCTCAAGGGGACTCCTCACAAAGGGAAGAGGATGAAAGAAGAATGAAGGAGAGGCATGATCTTAACATTCAGCAACCATTTCCTGAGGAAGTCACACCTACAAAAGAACATAAGGAAGAGCCAGAAAATGTTGGAATGGAAGTAAAATCTGCAAAAAGAATGAAGACTATAGCTTCCAAAAGGCAGTTCAAAAGGCCAAGAGTTGAAGAAAGAGCAGAAACTGAAGCAGAACATCCTGTGACTCCCTCAACAGAATCAAATCAGAATCCAGAATCATCCAGGAAGCAAAAGAAAGAGCAGAAATGTTCATGACTTTAACAAATGATGATCCAGTACAAGCAGACCCCATCTCCATCCAAGCTCCTGAAATCATCTTTTGGGATATCTTAGAAGATCAAAGAAAGAAGTTCTTCATGATTAAGAGGCTAGGGGACATCTATGAGGTGTATCCTACTTAGGGAAGCTTCATCAGAAATTGTACAAGATCAGACCTAGAACAGATGTTTAGAGTTGGGATGAGATTGTATGGAAAGGAGCTGACAGGAGAAGAAAGGAGCTTAACCAGATTAGCCATGGAGTACTTGTGCATGATGTTTGAACCTAGCAAAGTTCAACATGTGATAAGGGATTTGCATCTGGAGAATAAATTTCTAAGAATAGAAAACTGGAAGATATTTGAAAGATGTAGAGTCTATGTCATCACTGTGAATGGAGCATATCATGAGTACTACTTGGTGGACAAGATTTATGAGCACAGCAAGGGTAAACTCCAAGCAATGTTGAATGCCAAGCTTATTTGTTCAAACGATTCAGAAATGGCAAAGGTTGTGGTTAGCAGAATCATCAATCAAAGCTTGGGTTTGGATCCTAATCTAGGGGTGTAATCTGAAGTGTTGAAAGCATCTTAGAAGACCATCTGAAGAACTTGACTTCTCTTCCTAAAAGTCAAGTTAGGGGGAGATTGTTGGGAACTGAAGAAATGCCAAGTACAGTTAATGCTGCTGGAAGAATATGGTTACTACTTCTGAGGTTAATGCTGCAAGTTGAAGTTAATGCTGCTACAACAGAATTACTACTGCTGGAGTTAGTACTGCCAGAACAAAGTTAATACTGTTGAGCATAGTTAGTACTGCTGAACTTAATACTGCTCAGAGTATTAATACTGCTGAAGATTAATGCTGCTTATGAGATGAAGATATGTATGGCAAGGATGACAGCTGGATTGAAGATAATCATGGAAGGCTTGAAGATAATTATAGAAGATTATTTTGAAGATCTTTTAATATATGTAATTAGCTTTTATCTTCAATATATATAGAATAGATTAGAGTTGATAAAATATACTTTTGATAACTTTAGAATTCTGAATTTTTGTTTTAATAGAGAGAATCAACCTCAAGGTAAGAACCCTAATTCTAGAGAAGTAGAATTCGTATTGGTGAGCCTGTTCATCAATATTGAGGTTGTGTGTTTAATCTTGTAACTTCAATCTGTCAATACAAGGTTACAAGTTATTCTGTTGATTCACTGTTTCATTGTTTTTCTGAATATTAAAGTGTTATTCCGCAACTTCTTTAATATTGTTTTCTGAGAGTTTATTCTTGTTTAGAATTAAGATCCTGACATAAATCCAAGACCAGCTTTTGAAATCTTCAAAGATGTAAGTAATCTTTCTCTCTCTAAAAAACCCATACGGTTTATCTCTCTAAAACCTTAACGAATTTCAATTTTCTTTTGTGGGTATGTTCTGAATGTGCAGATGATTCAATTAAATGGGAATTTATGCGGCAACAAATATGCCCAACTGAATCATCTACGTCAGATTTCGATCAGCAAAACCCACAACAATAAGGACTTTTCATTGGGTCTACTCCAATCAACCAATCTCCGGTGGACTCATTACCCTCTGTTCATCTATTCACCGAAGCTTTCACCCAAGTTAATAATTTTTACTCCAAAATCCAAATTTTTAACGTTAATTCATCCTTAAAATTAACAACCCACGATCCGAATTTTTGATCAAGTTTGCAGGATTTGAAGCTGATGATCTTCATAGCATTGTGAATATGGGATTTAGAGAGAATCATAATAATCAAACATCTAAGGTGAAAGTTTTATTTGATTTCATTAGGTGAAAATAGATTATAGATGAAATTTTTGTTTGATTTCATGTGCTGAATTAATATATACATGAACCTATGTTTGGATTTCATTAAATGAAACAACATATTTATGAAAATTGTGATTTATTTCATGTGGTAAAATAAGGTTAATATGTGTTTCATATGGTGAATTCGTGTGTTTCATCTGATGAATGAATTTGTATGTTTCATCTGGTGAATTTTGTTACCAAAATGACGATTATGCCCTTTTCATGTGGTGAAACAACTTTTAATTAAAACCATTTGATCAAAACCAATTTACGGCTTAGATCGATTCTCACGGTTCTCAATCTTTTTTTGGTTCCCATTTGATTTAACCCCTATATATATTAAATTTATATAATAATCTATAAATAAATTTACATTTTATAAATAAATAATGGAAAGTGAGATTTTTGTAAGAACCTCCGTTGTGAAGTTTTGTTGATGTAACAATTAGGGGTGCTCACGGGTTGGGTTGATCGGGTTGAAGACATTTCAACAACCCAACCCAATGTTGGCGGTTTGAGAATTTTCATCCCAACCCAAACAAAAGTGCAACCCAACCCAACTCAACCCGTTCGGGTTGGTCGGTTTGGTCGGTTCGTGTTTAATTAAACAAAATAAAAACAATATTGAAAACATAAAAATAAGAAAAAAATTCTTTGAAATATGATCCATCATTCAAAAGAATATAGAAGTTCATCAAATATTTAGGTATTACATATAATTTTCCAATAATGTCCTCTTATGAGCTTTGTTGCTCGTTATTGCTGAGTTGTTTTTGGTAAGTTATACATATTAAAGGGAAATATAAATAATTTTAGAGAAGTCGCTAAAACGTTTATAGGGTTATCGGGTTGGTCGGGTTACTTTGAGCCTAACCCAATATCAACCCAATAGATTCGGGTTGTCCTAATTTTGTATCGATTATATGTCGGGTTACCTCGGGTTGATTGTTTTCCAGGTTGGTCGGGTTGGGTTGATCGGTTTGGTCGGTGTTTTGAGCACGCCTAGTAACAATGATGTGGCATGAAAAAAATATGGAAAATGAGGTTCTTAGAGGTTCTACCGTTGTGGATGTTTTAAAACAGTCTATTGGAACACTTAAATAAAATATGGAAAATAAGGTTCTTAGAAGTTCCACCACTGTGGATACTTTAAAGCTGTTAGATAACTTAAATATGCATGACGTCTATCGATTGTATTGTAGTGGTTGTAAGTCAATACAAAGTGTTGAAAATATTTTAATCATGAAAATGAAGTAGAAGTAACTATTTATTTAACCATAAACGTTATTCAAGCAAAATGTATGCATACATTTCCTCTACTTCAAGAACATAAGCCATCTACTATGGATAGGGAAAACACCAGGCAAATTCCATTACAGCAAACCTTTAATCTTCGACTCAAAGGGACTTACACCGGTAGTTGAGTGTATGATTCCCATTCCTACCAAACAAAAATGAAAGCACAAGCTTGACGAAGGTCCTAATCATTGAAGGATGAAGTGGATGGTAAACGCCATGCCTGAAATCCAACGGGGGATACTAACACGAAAAAATTATACGTAATAAATAATGACCACCCACAAACCAACAAACAACCATAAATGTCGTAATCATAAACATAAATTCTTTTTAGTTTCAACTACTATAATACTTTACTTTAATTCATCGACTCATCAAGATAATTTTTATAACCAAAGTACCTTTGGCCTAGTGATATGTGGGTTATCGGTAATACCCAGTCTCTTAGAAGGTATAGGTATAGCGTTCAGACATCAACAAAGGTGAAAAAGATATGTAATTTTATTTGTCCTATAAATATTATATACTTCAAAAGAAAATATATTTTTTTTTGACTTAAACCAATCGGTAATATGTCTACACAAAAGGCTAAACCAAAATATGAAATTGATTTTTTGGGCATAAAATAAACGACAAAGCTTAAAAGTATTCATATATATTTTCCTTTGCATATATTTTATTTTTGAAGTCACGAAACCCATCTAGATGTGTAATAGTATCTCCAAAATCTATACTATATTATAAAGCACGGATAAAAAACTCTTAAATACAAATTATTAGGCACAAGTTATCATCATTTTATGCAAGATTTTAAAAATCTCTTAATTTACAAGTATCAAAGCACAAGATACATATTACTGTTGCAGTCTTCTAACACCCACCAATTTGGTATGTGCAGGGTCTTCATTTTATGCAGACATTTCCATGTATCACTATTCATTAATATATTATATTACTATAAATTTGTTTTAATTATATTATTAAATATGTAATTGGTAATTTTTTTCAAGATGTCATTAAAATATATAAGATAATCATTGAATTCTAACAAAATACTTATTTTTTATATAAAAAACATTATATTATTAAGCCTAAATTAAACAAATTTATAAAAAACATTATCACTTTCTCAAAACCATCCAAAATCGTACTGTAAATCAACAAAAAATCAAAAAATAAAATGAAACATTAAAATCGTGATGTATCTCGCTGCATTGCGCAAGTACGCTTATAGTATTCTTTAAAATGAAAAATTAAGATTTTGAGTATGTTTTTTTGCTTCAACAGATTCTTTAAATCTTTTCTTCAAACCGAAGTAAGTAGAAGAAAAAATGTAAAATTCTTTAAATTTAGAGAACTCCGCAAAACTGATTCCTATGAGAAAGAAATATTTTTTATTAAATTCTCACCGATTTAAAATTAATTGTTTAACAAAGATAAATAATATTTTATTAAATATATAAAATATTTTAATTGTGAAATAAATGCTGTAATTTACAAAATAAAAAAGTTGTTAGAGTAAATATAATTTCTTTGAAACGTTTTAATTTTGATTCTCCATTTTTAAAAAAAATAAAAATTTATTGGAGATGCTCTAAACTTTTCCTAGGGTCAGATTCAAGGGAAAACCTCGAAAAAACGGAAAACTGAGGAACACCCTGGTAGCCTTTAATCTGGACGGTATGCATTTGTGCATACAAGTAATTAATTTGTTTTTTGGTTTTTATGCACAAGTGCATATTCTAATATGGGTTGACCCATATTATGCACTTGTGCATATGCACGTGTGCATGTTCTAAATTACCTGTATGCACAAGTGCATACCATCCAGATTAAAGGCTACCAGAGTGTTCCTCAATTTTCCGTTTTTTGAGGTTTTCTCTTAAACCTCCCTCACTTTTCCTATTCGTTGAAATCTTACCTATATATAAAAGTCCTTTAACTATGGATCATAATAATATTTAAGAATTTGGCATAATTATTTAAATAGTAAATTACGTTTTTTGTTAAAAATTACCATTTTTATTCTTATACTTTTAAAACTACAATTTTCATCCATACAATCTATAATTTATTGTTATTTTTGTTTTTATGATTTACAATTTTATTGATATTTTCGTCGTTGTGGTTTACAATTTATTGTTGTTTTCGTCCTTCATCCTTAAAAATAAAAGTTACCCTCGAGAAGAAAATAGTAATGAGTTGCAAGCTACATTGAAGAAAACTACGATTTCGAAACTAGGGCCGTGCCTAGGGGAGGGAGGGTCGGGCGCACGCCCAGGGCCCACAAAAAATAGGGGCCCAAATTTTTTTGTATATAATATATACTATATATAGTACTATAGTAGTTAAAAAAATTAGTAAATAAAAGAGACATAATTTTTTTGAAGTATCTAATAAGTCATCAAAAAGAATTTAACATTATATTAAGGGTCCAAATATGTATTAGTTAATTAAATTCGAGAATAAAATATGTAAAAGTTCATTGATCGTTCATTTTATAGTATTGGTTATTTGTTTATTGTTTCTCTAAGTTTTTTTATTCAATATTAATATATAAAACTACTTTGTCCAACAAACGTTGATATATTTTACATCATTCATCTTTTACTAACTCTTTTAAGGTAGTGGGGGGCACCTTTAAGATAGATTAAAGGTCTGCAAAATCGTTTGATATGTCTTTAGCCTAATTCCACGATTTCGAGCGATTTTTTAAAGTTTTTTGTTTGATTTCAAGAGACTTTTTAGTATTTTTTTTATCGATTTCGATGTACTTTTTCAGTTGATTTCAAGGAATTTTTTAGTATTTTTTGTCGATTTCGAGAGACTTTTTCGGTTGATTTCAAGAGAATTTTTTGGTTGGTGGGGGCACAAACGAAAAATTACTGGGAGGAACTATAACAGGAAGTTAAAAAAATGATTTTTAACCTAGGTAAAAATATTTTTTTTAATGGGGGCTCATCCCCCACCTTTTACATGCTACATCCGCCTTTGCATTTGCATGAATTATATTTTTGTATTAGAATATAGTAGATTTCTTGTTATTAATTAAGAAAACTTATACATTTTGAAATTTTTTTACCAACAAAATGAGATGATCCAACTTATATCTATATTTAAGATTTCAAAACTACCATTGTTTTTCATACAATATTGACTCATATCTCTAAAACAAGAATAAGATCTCAAACTATTACCAACATGAACTTTAGATTCTAAGATTGATGGTTAATAAAAAGTTTGTTTTAACCCTAAATTAAATTTTAATTGGTGAATGGTGATGAAAACATTAACATGAGGTGACATGGAAAACCAATTGATTTACATTGATTAACATAAAGTGTAACTCTGAATAGTCAAAACTCTGACCCAAAATGATGTCAATCTATATATTAAAGGTATATTATATGATGTGTTCGATGGTAGAACAAATTTACAGTGCTATGTAAAAATGATATGATAAATAATATTAATCTAGAAATAATTTTTTATTACGTCTAGGAATACTTCGAAAACGGTTTTATATGAAATAATAGTATTTTCTAAATTCGTTATTAATCTAATGATAAAAACAACATATTGAAATTTTTATCGTACTTATCGAGGGCCCACTCTCACATGTCGCCCAGGGCATATAAAATGTCAGTTCGAAACCATAGCGACGAAAGTTATTAACTTTTAACAAACCATAAGGACTAAAAATGTAATTTACTCTTTTTAAACGTGATGCCTCTACAATTGAGATAAACTCATATTTCGTTAAAAAAACAATATATTGAAGATGATAAAATTGTAAATTCTTATTAATTATAAGCTCCGTAAAATGGGATGATTATATAGAGAATGATAATTATGGAAAGAAGATTTACTCTATAAATAACTCTAAAAATTTATGTGCATATCTACTGTCACGTCTTTTTGACGATGACACATTTATCCCACAACGGTCCCCTTTGTGTCGTGTCAAACGAGTGGTGATGCAAATTGTTGTCTCGCTAAAACTTTAAACCAGAATAAAAAACCCAATGGAACAAAAACAAATCAGATGAAGAAAAAGTACAATGCACAAGTTTCTTTGTAACATAGAACTTTTATTTTAGTCTAATATTCCATTTGATTCATATGTTAATAGAGGCTTCAAAAACGAGATGGTATATAAGTTGTCTCTAAAACCTCACACTAAGGAACAAAACCCAATGGAAAAAATAAAACCTTGCACGGAGGAAAGAGCATAACATATCAATCTTACATGTATGGTATACTTCTCATTTTGTCTATTTACTCCCCTTAATTCGTACATCAATCATGGGAGTTTAGAAAACAAGATGGTGTATATACTGTTGGCTCGCTAAAATCTTGCACTAATAAACAAAACTCAATAAATAAAAAACTTTGAATGAAAGAAAGAGCACATCCTATCAATATTACATGTGTAGTAGACACCTTATTACTGCCCCCTGATTCGTACAATCAAGGGAGTTTGGAAAGTACTCGTATTCCAATACTTCCTAAAAGTTTCTCATATGTGACTTTATGTAATGATTTGGTAAACAAATTTATCTAATTCTCCTCACATCTTACTTGATCACTTGAATCTTGAGAAAAGTCTCTTATTGTTGATTGTATAAAACTTTACGAGATATGTTTTGTATTATCACTCTTGAGGTATCCAACCTTTTATTACTTTGATATAAGTTGCATTATCTCCATAAAGTTGGATAGTGGTTAAACTCAAACCACTAGCTCCTTTAATATGTATAATGATACACATTGACCATATACATTCTCGCACCGCCTCACGTATAGCAATAACCTGGAAATAATTCGAAGAGGTAGCTAAAAGGGTGTTCTTGGTTGAATTTTAAGCAATCTCCGTGTTACTTGTAACACCCCTAAATTTGTGGGTAAATTTAGACTAGAATATGGGTAGAAATTAAACTTCAATAAATACATCACCCATAAATGTGGAATTGGTAAGGCGTTTACAATAACAAATAGGAGAGATAAATACAACAACCTACTAATCTAAACCAGACTAGTCTAGATTAAGGACAAGCGTCTCTATCTCTTCTAAAAAGGAAACCCACATCAAAACAAATAACTACCATGGCACCGAACCACAAAAAGTGCCACTATCCACCATCAAACTCTTCGCTCATACCCGAGGAGTCCACCACTAGAATGACTTGTTATACATGTCATTTTAAGAAAAAAGTGTAGGCTAAAGCCAAGTTAGATCAAACAGTTGCAAAATAAAGGTGTAAGTAGAGAATGCAGAAGACTTGAAATCATACATTTTACCAATCGAGATGGAAAATGGAGAAACCAAGTAACTCATATAGCACCTTGCGATGACGGGGGAGACTCGATATCTATGTTTAGTGACGGAACACAGAAGTAAGTCACAACACATATTAAATAAGGCACACTCATGGATTATAATCATTTGATATATCAAGCTCAACTACTTCAAGTCTATTGCTCGTGGAGTCTCATGTTCAACCACACCAGATTTATACCTTGAGATATCCAAAATCCGAGATAGTCTTAATCATTACGAAGTTACATTTTACCGCTCTTAGGTGATGCTCGACCGAGTAACCCACATCTTACTTTCCCACGAGACTCATTGCCTACTCCATATTAAACCATGGGAAATGACATCCCAATTCAAATATAACAACTACTATGGCTATGGATTCATTGCATTATAGTCTAACATAATCATGCAACCAAAATATGCAATACCAATGATACATACTTAATCATTTAGGCCTACGAAAATACTAAGTATTAAATCCCAAAGTTTGCCATAATATCATAAGTGTGGAAAATACCCAATGGGGTCTAAAAATACCCAAAGCTTGAGTTAGGAAATATCGAAATAGATGGAATTATTATTCATGGACATTTCATCAAACATCCAAAATTCTACAAAAACACTAGTTTGACCTAGGTTTTCCAATATTATCCAAATGAGTTTAATGTGTAATATCAAACTTGTGAAACCATAAATAGGCATGAAAACTCATTAAAACATGTATGTAATAAATACCCCTAATAGCTCCCAAAACCTTAAAATCTCCTAAATCTCCCAAAATGAAGTTTGGGTCTATAAAATAAGAAATGTAACCAAGAGGAGGTTGGAAGAATCAAATACCAAGTTTTAACATGAATAAGGTTTTAAAAGTTAGGATGAACTCACCTTAGGGTTTTGTAGAAAACCCAAACCATAGAAGGGGTTGCTTGAAGATTCCTTGAGATAAATGTTTCTTCACACTTAATAACTAATAACCAAGAAGAGTTGCAATAAATAACCAAGAATGGGGTAGCTTAGAGGAGTAAATGAGGGGAGAAAGTTGGGGAAGAAACTTACCAAGATTATGTAGAGGAAAAGACCTAGGAACCCCAAAATCAGTTGAAAAATGGTTAAAATCGCAACTTGGCAAGTATTTAATGTCTGGTGCTCGACCGTGACATTGCCCGACGAGAGTGACATATATCACAATCGCTGGCATAGTCGCCCGGGTTGGGTACCTTTCAGTACAGACCCCGCGAGAGTGCCAGACGAGAGTGACATATGTAACAATCACCAACATTGTCACCCCACTCGTACCACGGTGGTCCTTGGGCCGCGACCTTGCCACGCGGCTATGCCTCTGGCACTATCGTCGGGCATAGTCACTCCAACTGTACCGAACCTAAATTTTTTTGTTTTTCTTACCAACACTGATCGGGGTTAGTCCAAAGGTTAAAGTGAGACGTTCCCGATTAGATTTCCCCAATTACTTATTGGTTACAAAGTGAAAGAGAAGAAACGGACACTTACCAAAATCCGGGTGTTACAATCCTCCCCAACGTGGAAATGATTTCGTCCTCGAAATCCAAACTACGCAAAGAGATGAGGGTATCTCCGCTTCATATCCTCTTCGGCTTCCCACGTCATGTTTGCGAGCCGGTGATGCTTCCATTGGACTTTGACCGTCTTGACTTCCTTGTGACAAATTTTCTTCGTCTTTCACTCTAGGATGACATCGGGTTCTTCTACACAATTGTTACCTTCATCCACTCTTATCTCAGAGAGGGTAATAACACTCTCCTCCTATGCCAAACACTTCCATAGGTAACAAATATGGAATGTGTTGTAAATTCCATTCATCTCCGGTGGGAGTTCCAATTGGTAGGCCTGAAGTCCTACCCGCTTGATCACCGTGAAGAACCAAGGAATCGAGGACTCAACTTTCCACGCTTACCGAATGGATGATACCTTTCCACAGGAACACTTTGAGCATCACACGATCTCCCACTTGAAACTCCATCGGTTGCCTTTTCTTATCGGTCTTTTGTCGGTCCTAAACCGCCTTCAAATATTCCCGTATGCCCTTAACCATTCGGACGTGTCTTGAACTATCTCCGGGCCGGCAAACTGCTTCTCTCTGGCTTCCAACCAACACACAGGAGTTCTACATCTCCGCCCATACAATGCTTCAAACGGAGCCTTGTCGATGCTAGAATGGTGATTATTGTTGTAGGCAAATTCTACCAAAGGTGGGTGAGCGTCCCAACTTCCCCCAAAGTCAATCACACACAAACTTAGCATATCTTCCAACGTTTGGATCTTCCTCTCGATTTGACCGTTGGTTTGTGGATGACATGTCGTGCTTAGCTTTACTCTAGTACCCATTTCTTTTTGTATGTCATCCCAAAAATGCGAGGTGAATCGGCTGTCACGATCTGAGACAATGGACAAAGGCACCCCATGCCTAGAAACCACTTCGTCGTTGTATAGCTTTGCCAACTTGTCCATTGGTAACGTCTCTCGCATAGCTAGGAAATGAGCACACTTGGTCAATCGTTCAACTACTACCCAAATGGTATCGTGACCCCTCAAGGTTTTTGGCAACTTGGTCACAAAGTCCATGGTGATATGCTCCCATGGGGATCTCTAGGTATTGAAGACTTCCATAAGGTCGTTGGTGCTCGGTTTTCACTTGTAAACAATTCACACACTGCTCCACATAGCGCGCCACATCTAACTTCATAACCGACCACCAATAATGCAACTTCAAGTCCCTATACATTTTGGTACTCCCCTGGTAGATGGAGTACATGGATTTATGAGCGTCTTCTAGGAGTAGCTCTTGATTGCCTCCAATTTTAGGCACCCAAACTCGCTCTTTGAACAGTTTCACTCAACGACTATCCTCATCAAGAGTAAGTGTTGCTTTGCCATTACTTCCCCCCTTGAGGTTTTCCTCTAATAAGGCTTCGGTTTGTGATGTCGTAATTCTTTCGATAAGCTCGACACTTGATCGATCCTCAAAAGGGTGGCCCGAATGATTCCGCTATAGTCCTTCTGACTTAAAGCGTCGGCTACCATATTTGCCTTACCGAGATGGTAGAGAAATTCACAGTCATAATCCTTGAGTAACTCAAGCCATCGTCTTTGCCTCATGTTCAAATCTTTCTGATTGAAGAGGTACTTCAAGCTCTTGTGGTCGGTGTAGAGGGTACACTTCGTGCCGTAGAGATAATGTCGCCACAACTTCAAGGCGAACACCATAACCGCTAGCTCTAAATCGTGGGTAGGATAATTTTTCTCGTGAATCTTGAGTTGCCTTGATGCGTAGGCGATCACTTTACCTCTTTGAATCAAAACACAACCTAACCCCAACTTAGAAGCATCACTAAAGACCACAAAGTTTTTGGTTCCTTCGGGTAAGGATAGAATCGGTGCTTCACACAATTTCTTCTAAAGAGTCCAGAATGCTTTCTCTTGGGCATCGGTCCACACAAACTTCACATTCTTTCGCGTGAGAGACGTAAGAGAAGAGGCGATATTTGAGAAGTCTTGAATGAATCTCCGATAGTAGGAAACTAAACCCAAGAAGCTTCGGATTTCGGATGGACTCTTAGGAGGTTCCCAATTCATCGTGGCTTCGATCTTCGAGGGATCCACCTTTACTCCCTCTTTGGTAACTACAGAACCCAAGAATTGCATTTCTTGAAGCCAGAAATCACACTTAGAGAATTTAGCATACAACTTCTCTTTCCTTGGCACTTCTAGGACTTCTCGTAGGTGTTGTTTGTGCTCCGTCTCGCCCTTGCAGTATACGAGTATGTCATCGTTGAACACTATTACTGACTCATCAAGGGATGGCCTGCACACTCGGTTCATCAAATCTATGAACACCGTCGGCGTGTTAGTCAGTCAGAACAGCATGACCAAGAACTCGTAATGCGTCCTACACTCCATCTTTGGAATATCGTCCTCCTTCACCCGCATTTGGTGATATCCTAAATGTAGATCGATCTTTGAGAAGCATCCCGCTTCTTGGAGTTAGTCGAAAAAATCTTCAATCCTCGGAAGCGGATACTTATTCATCACGGCGGCCTTGTTCAAATGTAACAACCCACCTTAAAACATAACATGTATCATACAATACATACTACCATTTACATTACAAACACCCACATATTACATATAAGGTCACGAAGTCTAGAATAACACTAACTACATATTATAGTACAAGCTTTATGCTTTTGAAATATAAGCACATACATACATACATAATACTACATCCAACAAAAACCATTGACATATAACATTGTTCAACTAGAAGTAGTAACTCATAATAGCTTCCCACGTGCAACACATTTCATAGCTTATCTTTTCCTTTTGCCTTACCAGTCATCTGTCTTGGAATACAGATTTGGAAAAACATTGAGGGTTAGACCAATTGGTCTAAGTGAGATAATCCCAAACATTTTAATAACAATATTATGAAAACATTGATATGAAAAACAAATCACAATTCAAATCTCATGCAATGTACACAACACACTCCATTGGCCTATAACACCAACAACCCATAGCCATATCAGAATTAGTTGGCAGTTAAGCACAACTAATTAATTTACTTCGAAGTACCTCAAGTACAACCAATCCCGTTTCTCCTTTCGGTACAACCAACTCCATCCGGCCTCTACGTCCGACCAAAATACAATAGTGTAATGCAATGCTCAAACATATGAGATTTCATTTCAATAATCACATTCCATATAACTCACAATCATTACTACACATATCACATATAAACCAATTCATAACATAAGTATTCCAGTTCGAAAATGGTTAAAAGAAAACTCACCTTATTAAGAGTTTGAAGCCACACACGCTCAAACGACACAACCGAACACCACTTATATCAAACTTCACTGACGAATAACCGAGCCTGTAATATATACACATTGATGAAGTCCACATAATTATATGCATATAAGACTCACTACTACAATTTACGACCATAAACTACCCACTAGATGCCCCCGAATCGCAACCGAGCTAGAAACCAAACATCCGACATAAAAAAAGAAAAGTTGGAGTTGTGATATGCACATACTAACATGTTTAATGTGTTCAAAAGCTACTCTACACTCAAAACGAGTACCCATACCTCTATATTACGCCTAGAAACAAGACGAGTACGCAATAAACAAAAATTAGAAGATGCTGAAACAGTGCTTGGCGCGACTTTGGTGTGACCCAAATCGCGCCAAAAGTCGCGCGGACCTCTGTAGACAGCAAAAATTCCCTGTTTCATCCCCTTGACACCCCAACTCAAACCCAACTAAATTTGGGTCATTTCTATGGAAGTTTTTAGCATAAAAAAGAGGCTCTAGCATCAAATAACAAGGAGGAACTCATATCAACTCTATACATGCATATCTAACCATTTAAACTTACAATTACCATCTATCTTACAACCTCCAACTTGCCATAATATGAACTCCATCACTATAGTGGAGAGTTAAAGATTGAAACTTGAATCAATACTAAGTATATGAAGATATATAAACCATAAACCATAGATTTTCTTAAATTCAAGACTTGGATTCAACTTAAGTATTATTCATGGAGGAACTTATACAAACCCTAAAATGACTAAGATAACCTAAGCAAGGAAGAAGAAGTTTCAACATAACAATCTAAACTATCCTATCTTAGTGTAATTCTTAATTAGTGTAATTCCATCGACTCCAAAACTATCCTATCTTAGGAGTTCTACACATATATTACCAAGCACAACTTAATAATGCAGTCTAAGTCTAGTTATCTTACATTCATACCTAATTCGTTTAAACTAGAGCTCTGATACCAACTTGTAACACCCCTATAATTGAGGGTAACTTTAAACCTGAATATGAGTACAAATTAAACTTAAATAAATACATCACCATAAATGGAGAATTGGTAAGGCGTTTACAATACCAAATAGGAGATATAAATACAACAACCTACTAATCTAAACCAGACTAGTCTAGATTAAGGATGGGTGTCGCTATCTCTTCTCAAAAGGAAACCTGCATCAAAACAAAAACCGCCATGGCACCGAACCACAAAAAGTTCCACTATCCACCATCAAACTCTCCGCTTATACCTGAGGATTCCCATCACTAGAATCACCTGCTATACATGTCATTTTAAGAAAAAGTGTTAGCCTAAATCCTAGTGAGATCAAACAGTTGAAAAATAAAGGTGTAAGTAGACAATGCAGAATTATAGATTTGAAATCATACATTTTACCAATCGAGATGGAAAATGGAGAAACCAAGTAACTCATATAGCACCATGCGATGACGGGGGGGACCCAATATCCATGTTTAGTGACGGTACACAGAAGTAAGCCACAACACATGTTAAATAAGTCACACTCATGGATTATAATCATTTGATATATCAAGCTAAACTACTCCAATTCTATTGCTTGTGGAGTCTCAAGTTCAACCACACCAAATATATAAGTTGAAATATCCAAAATCCGAGATAGTCTTAATCATTACGAAGTTACATTTTACCGCTCTTAGGCGATGCTCGACCGAGTAGCCCATATCTTACTTTCCCATCGAGACTCATTACCCACTACATCTTAAACCATGGGAAATGACACCCCAATTCAAATATAACAACTAGTATGCCTATGGATCCATTGCATTATAGTCTAACATAATCATGCAACCAAAATATGCAATACCAATGATACATACTTAACCATTTAGGCCTACGAAAAATACTAAGGTGGTGTTTGTTTTTTAAGAGGCCTGAAGTCTTATTTCAGTTCTTATTAATAAGAGGTGGTGCTGAAGTCTGAAATATAAATCAATAAGACTGTTTGTTTTTGTAACGTTTGAAGTCTGAAATCTTAATCTGGATCAATAAAATTGTTTTGCTTGTGATAACAATTATTCAGAAAAATGTCACCACTTCTAATTTCAGTTGTATTTAAGAGTTAAGAGAGTCTAAAATCTGGAAAAAAACAAACGGTCTGAATGTAAAAATTTCTGACCGAGTCAGATTTAAGAGTTTTTTTGAAAAAAAACAAACAACCCCTAAGTGTTAAATCCCAAAGTTTGTTGGTGATTTTAGTGTCACCAACCATTTAAGTATAATTGGATATAACTTGAGTGCTAATGGGTTTCAAACTGTGATCTAATACAAGTTAGGTGGTGCGGAGTGCACACTTGTTATAAGACGAGTTTGATCCCGGACACGTCGAAATGGCGGGGGTTAAGGGGCAGAGCCCCTGGCTGTGGTCTTCAGAATTTTAGATTTGGAATGCAGCGGAAAAACTTGGTCAGAAGCTCTCAGCAGAGGCTCTGGTGGCTTTCTGCAGAGGCTCTGGTGGCATTTTACAGAGTCTCTGGTGGCTTTTGCAGAGTGTGTGTCCCTAATTGTGCAATATGATCAAGATAACAATCAAATCTATGATTCAAATAGCCATATGTAATTCATGAAATCACAGATTACAAGATGCTCTCAGTTACAAATATTCTCTCACTATAATGCTCTCTGATAAGTGCTACAAGCTTAACAAAAAAGAAAAACCTTTTATACATACAAGGTTACAAAACAAAACCAAACTAACACTAATTGACTTTGAGAGACTTTGATTTTCCACTTTTAGCATTGACTTTGACTTTGCTTTAAGAGGCTTTGACTTGATCTTTGACTTTGTATCCAAATGATCTTGGATCCAACATTTATGCATTAACAGTCTCCCCCTTTGGATTCAAGATCATCTTCAAAAAGAAATTTTGGCAATAACGAGAAATCTCCCATTTATTTGATCTTTAACGAATTCAATCCCCCCTATAACATCTTCACAAAGATAAACATTTCATCTCCCCTTTAGATTCAAAACGAATTTCAGCATCAAAGAACAATCTCTCTCTTTCCATGAGAACTCTTCAAATTTGCACTATTCTTCCTAAAGTCTGTGAATATCTTCTTCAAGAATTATAACAATCTCCCCCAAGGTTATGAAAACCTCTTCCAGACTTCAGAAAAGAAATTATCTTCAGATTCATCTCACTTTGCTTCAACAAATAATTTTTTTAAAGAAAATTTCAGCAAATATCATCAATCTTTTAGAACTTCTTGAACTTTCTCTTTCATTCTGAACATTCTCCCCATATTTCTGAATTTGAATCTTTCACATAACTTTCACTTCTTGACACTATCTCTCCCATTGATTATTTCTTGAAATTATTTCTCCCCCTTAACCTTGAAAACAAAATTTCTCAGATTTCACCATTTCTTGCTACCACCACCCCCTTTTTGATGAACGTGAGAATTTACTTCATCAAAACTTTTTGCAAGAAATGCATTCAATTTCTGACCACCGATCTTTCCATATGATCCTCTGAACATCCGTCAATTCAAGAAATGTATTCATCCAAATCTTTTCAAATTCAGACAAATAATAGTGTAACCATGGATCAACAAATGAATCAGTTAAAATTGCCTGTAAGTAGCACGAAGCCACTTAGTACAACGAATATACTGTACAAGGAGTTTTATTGATGTTCACTCCCTAGGTCTTCCATTCAATCATCGAATAACCCAAGGTAATTCTATGAACGTTCTGAAATAAAAACAAATTTTCTGTGTGTACGTGCTTGTGTATGAAAGAATTTAAGCATTTTGTGCTATATTAGGCTCAAAACGTGTAAACCATTGAGACAACAATAGTAATACCCGAACTCAATTGTGCATGATCGAAATGCGAAGGTGGGGCAGACTTCCTTATTTTTCAATATCCAAATCTCCTAAATGAAGATCAGATAGTGTATGTGTTGCGTCCCCAAGAAAATATGAAACATCTTCTTGTTGAGAAAAAGATGAGTAGCTGGTGGGGTTTAAGCAAGAGTTGGCATGGGCTAGTGCCTGTTTCAATGAAGGTCACCAAAGAATGTGAACCAACAGTAGATGTGGCTGCACGACTCAGAAAAAGTTTGGTGCAGAGTTCTGATATTCTTTTAACTATGTTCTCACACCCTCTTTCTTTTTATCATTTGAGCTCACTTATAACCAAACTCTCTTTTCATTTTACCTCATCACACACCCACACTCAGATATTGACCCCTCGCCTCTCGATCACTCAAGGATAACTTCTTGGGTAGAAACACTGGTTACTGTGAATCCATAGAAGTTCTGTTAAGTCCTCAACTGATCCCATGAATTTGTCCTAAAAGAATAATGTTGCTCAACAGTTTAACTTTAGCAGTTAAAGCACAATAAGATGAATTACATATGTCAGATATATGTATGCTCATTAAGATAATCATGAAGATTTGAGCATTTTAAAACATGGAATATTTTCTCAAAACAAGGAAATTGAATGAACGAAGTGAAATCAATAGATATGTTTTGAGAATCTGACAATGTAAGGAAAAGATCAAATAAGAATGATTTATCAATAAAAGCTTAGGTCATGAAATAAGTAGAATTTGTCTATATGAATCAAGTATAGACATTCTTCAAAGAAATGCTTTAAATGAAATAACGCTTAACAAACATTGAATGTACAAAAGGAGTGTCTTACCATCGAAAAATAGTTTCATTTTTGAGACATGGTAAGAACATACTCAATAAAAGTACTAAACCAGTGTGTGTGAATACTTGACAGTATATGAAAAAGATAATACTAAAGTATTTATCTTTGGAAACACATGGTTAGTGAAACATGAAAGCTCATAAAGTGAAAACATTTAAAAACACACTTCTAAATTCATAAAAACTTTTTGAGAATTGAGAAGTGGTTTAAACATTTAGAAACATGTTTTCATATTTAAATGTCATCCATCTTTCAAACAATCAACTTTACAGTCTCAAACTGTGTGAAAGTCAAATTATGAATATAACTAACCATAAATCTTATAAGCTCCCCCTCAAAATCTACAAGTAGTCAAAAAGTCGTCAAAGTATAAAAGTCGTTGCCAAAGTAAACATTGAAAAACGAGTTCTGATCTGAACTAATCAGAAGTCATATACTCCCCCTGAAATATTGCATTCACAATATTCATCGGTAGGAATAATATGTACTCCCCCTTGAAGGTTGATCATCTCTTCTTAAGCATCAAAGTACAAATGCTTTCAATCGTTGAAGTATGAGTCCTAAAATGTTGTGCTCAGAAGTCAAACTTGATCTTTGAAGACCGGGTCCTGAACTGTTGTATTCAAAAACCACCATTCGTTGAAGTACGGGTTCTGAACTGATTTATCCAGAAGCCTAGGTTATTTTAGTCCCCCTAGACTTGAGGTGACTGCAACACATATGGAGCTTTTGGCTTTGGTACCTACTGGTATTTGGGTCCAGGTTTGTTAGTTGCAGTTCTTTTCTGAGTAATATAATAAGAACCATACCAGTAATTCACATAATTTTTACTAACAAAACCATTTGAACCACAATAAGAATAATTGATTTTCTTTTGTACTAACCCGATCAATTGATTAACAGTATAAACAAGATCAAGTTTGCCAAAAGATTTTCTTTGATAAGCATTGTTGTTCTTTTGGCAGTAGGTGTGTTCACAAATGATTTTTTATCCTTCTTCTCATCATAAGATCCTTTCACTTTCCAAGCCAACTTTTCTTTTCCATTTCTCTTTTGAAATTTACATGTACCATCAACATTCCTATCATAGAATAGGTTAGTAGTACGAATCTGATCTTTTGAATTAACTGACCATTTTGTTGAAACAATTGTTTGATATGAACTTGATGTTGTCTTGAACAAACATTCAGAGTCAGCTGAATCATTTCTAGGTGATTGTTCAATTGAGTATGGAGTCTTCTGCTCATTTAAATTCACCTTGAAAACAATCTCTTCAAGTTCTGTTATCTTTGAAGATAAACTGTTCCTTTCTTTGGAGAGTAAGTTAATCTTTTTCTTTAATTCAGACTTCGTGTTCTGCTCTTTCATTGCTTTTGTTGACAGTTCAGATAACTTCCTTGTCAGCTTCTTAATCTCCGTCTCAAAAACCTTCCTTTCTTCTTCAAAATCTTTCTCAACATTCTTTCTCTGATAAGATATTTCTTTAAAACTCCAACATTTTTCTGCTCTAATCTCTTCTTATCCTTCTCAAACTCTTTTCTCTCTTTTACCAACAAACTCTCTAACTCAGAAATCTTGCCAGAAAGATTAGCAATCTTTTCTTTGAATGATTTTTCTTTCATATCCAAACTCAGCTTTCTCTTTCTCAAGTCTATCTCTTTCAACAATTATTACCCTTTCAAAATTTGATACTTGTTTTGAGAGCTTTGCACATTTCTGATTTACTGATTTCTTCTCTTCAAATGTCTTTCTTGAAAATTCAAAAAATTTTCTTGCAAACATTTAATTTTCATCCTCAAAACCTTTCTTCTCTTTCTCAAACTCTTGTTTTTCCTTCTTAAACTTTTCCATAATCTGAGTAATTTGATTTTACAATTCCAAATTCTTCTTCTGTAGCTCAACATTTGCTCTTTCTAAACTCTTTGTTGTCTCCTCATACTTCTTGACAGAATCTTCTTGTTTGATTTTGACAATCTGAGCTTCTAAATCTGAAATCTTTCTTTCCAACTAAGAATTTGCATTTTCTAATATCTTTGACCTCTCTGCATTCTTTTTGATGGCATATTTCTCTATCTCATAAATCTTCTTCTTTAACTCAGAATTCTCAGTCTCCAAAACTCTTGCCTTTTCTTCAATCAACTTGATCTGATCATCTTGTAGTAAGTTAAAGACTCGTTGTTTGAGATCTAGATTGGTTTTCTGTAAAGTAGTGATCTCACTTTTAATTTACCTTCATTCTCTTTCCTTTTATTTTCGCGCCGAATTAAAGTTTTGCTGAGTCGATCATTATCTTCTCTTAACCTTTCAATGATACGCGTATGTGCTTTCTGTTGATCTTCAAGTTCTAAAATCTTACGCTTCTGATCTTTCTCTTAACGTTGTTCAGAAGTATATTCTTCAACAAAGAAATAATCATCCATTATTCCTGATAAAACTTGCACAAATTATTGTTAACAAAAAATCAGAAATTTTGATCACACTCAAAAATTTGTCCCCCTCCGCAGACTTAGCACGGGGGTCTCGCTAACCTTGTAATATCACTTTTCTCAAACCAAAGAACCTTACAATTTGTAGAGTACAACCTGCGAATTCTGAGATTTTCGCATAAAGTAGCTTGCGAAATCTGAGCTTTTCGTAAGAAAGGTAGTGCAAATTCGTAACTTGACTTGGAAAATCACTTGAGCTTTACACAAAAAATATTATGCGAAATCTGGACTTAGAAAAATTTCGAAGCTCTTCAATGTGCAATATATGTAGCTTTTCGCAGGTCAAAGGGAGTGAATAGTAGTTTTTCGCAGCATGCATCGTGCGAATTCTGATCTTTTCGCAGGCTTGACTTGCGAATTCTGATCTTTTCGTATCCTTGTCCTGCGAATTCTTGTACTTTACGCACAAGCCTTCTGCGAAATCCTGACTTAGAATTTTTCAAATGCCCCCCGCGAGTTCTTCACAATGAAGGATGTGAAATCTGAAGATCTTGCGAGTTCTTCAATTCTTCAACTAAAAACACACTAAAATCACCAAGAATCAAATCAAAACCCTGAAATTGACTCTAAAACTTCACCAATTTTCTTTTGATCACTATTAAAACATATTACAAATGATCAATTTCAAACAAAAAGAACACTATTACAACTCGATCAAGAAGACAACATGTTTTTACAACTCGAACAAAAACACATTCAAATCTAAAATTTACACAGATTGATTGTGAATTTGGACAAACTATCAACACAAGTTCTTTTCTACACTATAAAATGATTACAGTGCCACAATTACAACTCCAAAAACAACACAAAAACTCAAAATCGATCCTGGACATATGAGTTTGCAAGTTCTTGAAGTTCGACCAAAAAATCTCATATTCTTGAAAAATTCTGATTGAATTGCTTGCTCTGATACCAATTGTGTGTCCCTAATTGTGCAATATGATTAAGATAACAATCAAATCTATGATTCAAATAGCCATGTGTAATTCATGAAATCACAGATTACAAGATGCTCCTAGTTACAAATATTCTCTCACTAGAATGCTCTCTGAGAAGCGCTACAAGCTTAACAAAAAAGAAAAACCTTTTATACCTACAAGGTTACAAAACAAAGCCAAACTAACACTAATTGACTTTGAGAGACTTTGACTTTCCACATTTAGCATTGACTTTGACTTTGCTTTAAGAGGCTTTGACTTTGTATCCAAATGATCTTGGATCAAACATTTATGCATTAACACAGAGGCTCTGGTGGCATTTTATAGAGGTTTTGGTGGATTTTTACAGAGGCTTTGGTGGCTTTCTGCAGAGGCTCGGGTGGCTTTTTATAGAGGCTCTAATGGCTTTCTACAGAGGCTCTGGTGCCTATCTCTGGATTGGTTGTCTCTAAACCTGTAGTTACTGAACATTTAATGTTCAATTATTTTGAGCCCATGATTTTAGCTAAATTGATTGTAACCAACTATGATTGATAATACCTTGCAATCATTGCCATTTCAGTTATTTTCCTATTTTATGAATGGGACTAGTATATATTCCATATATGCTTATGTTTTTAGACTCACGATTTTAAACAATCCTTTTATACTCTCCAACAAATTTGCTCTCGTTTTTGTGCCTAAAACGATAGTGTTCTTGAGTCTTATCCCATATTGTATTTCGTGCAACCCAGGCATATGGTCGAAATACCAATTCGAAAAGTGAAAGACACGATTCTCAAGAAATCCGGTCACCTGATCGACTGCCTTGCCCCCTTTTTATCTAGCAATCGAATTGGTATTTCATGATGTTGATCATGGCCGATTCTGTGAAAGAGATGACTTCAAAGTTCGGAAAGCTGGAAAAGTTTTAAGGCACTGACTTTAGACGCTGGCGGAAAAAGATGCATTTTCTGCAGACGACTCTGAAGGTAGTGTATGTGCTGAGTACCCCCATGCTAGAGGTGATGTAAGATGAGACATTGGAGTACACTAGGAGAAGGAGCAAGTGGGAGAATGATGACTATATCTGTAGGGGACACATCTTAAACGGTATGTGCGATTTTTTTTTGATATCTACCAAAACGTGGCAAGTGTGAAGGAATTGTGGGATTCCCTCGAGTCCAAGTACATCGCTGAAGATGCTTCTAGTAAGAAGTTCTTGGTTAGCGATTTTAACAATTATAAAATGGTAGACTCGAGGCCCGTAATGGAACAATATAATGAAATCATTCGTATCTTGGGGTCAATTTACACTACACAAAATGAATATGGATGAATCCATTGATGTGTCGAGGGTGATTGACAAACTACCACCCTCTTGGAAAGATTTTAAGCATAACTTGAAACATTAAAAAGAGGAATTGTCATTGGTTCAACTTGGGAGTCATTTGTGCGTCGAAGAATCTCTTCGGGTGCAAGAAAATGACAAATCCAAGGGGAAAGTTGAATTTGGACAACCCTCTAACAATAACGGAAAAGGCAAGAAACGAAAGTTTGATAGACCCAATAAATCCTCTAAAAAGAGAGGAATTGGTGTGTTGGAGATGCAACAAGGTGGGCCATTGCAAACGTGATTGTCGAGTGAAGTTGAACAATAATGGTGTTGGTACGAGTGGAAGTGGATCGGGGTCTAAGGATCACGATCAAGTGAAAGGAGGTCAGTTTTTGACTAACTTTCATAATTCTGTCCAGAATTATGTTTCACTTATACCTGAGTCTTTTTATTTACAGGATGATGACTGTGCATGGTGGATCGACTCGGGAGCGACAAGCTATATTTGCAAGGATCAACGGTGGTTCGAGAAATTGACACCGGTTGAAGACGGTTCGGTGCTTAATATGGGAAACGAGTTGAGTACACCAATTTGTGGAGTTGGAGTAGTTAATTTAGAGTTTTCTTTTGGAAATAATGTTAAACTTTATGATGTTTTATTTGTGCCTAGAATCCGTAAGAACTTGGTGAGTGGAAGTCATTTAAACAATCTTAGTTTTAAGCAAGTGTTTGAATAGGATAGGTTTATCCTATATCGATGTGGTAGCTTTATTGGTTTTGGATATTTGAGTAATCGTATGTTCCGTTTGAATGTGGTGATAAAATTATATGTTCTGAAAATTCTGCTTTTATATCGTCATCGTCTTCTTCTAAAATTGATAATTTAATGATATGTCATGCTAGATTGGGTCATGTGAATTTTAGAAGGATGCATGAAATGTCAAAAGATGGTTTAATTCCAGCCTCTGACATTAATGCAGAGAAATGCAAAACTTGCATGCTCACTAAAGTTACAAAACAACCTTTTCCGAACATTAAA
Source organism: Arctium minus (assembly GCA_954870635.1). NCBI lineage: Eukaryota > Viridiplantae > Streptophyta > Magnoliopsida > Asterales > Asteraceae > Arctium > Arctium minus. The sequence goes on along the minus strand of OX941088.1, from coordinate 87,826,494 downwards.
AGGAATACGAATGTTTTGGAACTTGTACACAGTGACCTGTGTGATTTTCACTCCACCCCCTCCTTGGGAAATAAGAAGTATGTTGTCACTTTTATTGACGACAATACTTGATTTTTGTTATGTATATCTTTTGCATGCAAAAGATGAAGCTTTAGATAAGTTTAAAATTTACAAAACTGAAGTCGAACTACAATTGGGTAATTCGATTAAATGTCTCAGAACTGATCGGGGAGGGGAATATATGGATCCCCAATACTTTCAATCAGTTAGAATCAACCATGAGACAACGACACCTTACATACCTCAACAAAACGAGATTTACGAATGTAAAAATCGAGTCTTAAAGGAAATGGTAAACTCGATGCTTTCTTACTCGGGATTGAGTGAGGGATTTTGGGTAGAGGCCATGTTAACGGCCTGTTATGTTTTGAATAGAGTTCCAAATAAAAGGAACAAAGCAACCTCATATGAACTTTGGTTCAAGAAAACTCTGAATTTGACTTATTTTCGAATTTGGGGTTGTTGGGATGTTGTAAAACTACCCGAACCCAAAAGGAAAACTTTGGGTGAATGTAGAATTGATTGTATATTAATTGGATATGATGAAAATTCCAAGGCTTATAGGTTCTACGTAATCGAACCTAATGATTCGGTGTCGATTAACACCATAATCGAGTCGCGTGATACGATTTTTTACGAGATGTGATTTTCATCGATGCAAAGGCCTAAGGACCTGATTCCTAGCACTAATAAAGTGCAAAATACATAAAGTTTGGATGATGTTTCAAGTCCAGAAACACAGCAGGTCCGGAGAAGCCAAAGAGGTCGAATTGCCAAAAATTTTGGTCCCGACTTCCAACTATATTTGGTAGAAGGTTCAAGAGATAAGCTTGGGCTTCAATACTTTTATTGTTATAGTATTGAGGATGACCCAACTACTTTCAAAGACGCTATGGAGTCTCGAGATGTCGCCATTTGGAAGGAAACAATTGATGACGAAATATCATCAATTCTTGATAATAACACTTGGGTGTTATCAGATTTGCCTCCAGGTTCTAAACCACTTGGATGCAAATGGATATTCAAAGATAAGATTAAAGTTGATGGTACTATTGATAAATTCAAGGCCCAGTTAAGGGTTTCGGCAAAAACCCGGTATTGACTATTTCGATATGTATGCTCCGGTGGCACGTATTTCGACTATTAGATTGTTAATCGCCTTGGCAGCAATACACAATCTGATTATTCATCAAATGGATGTTAAAACAACCTTCTTGAATGGCGATCTTCATGAGGAAGTTTACATGAAACAACCGGAAGGTTTCGTTATGCCCGGAAACGAGCATAAGGTATGTAAACTAGTGAAATCCTTGTACGGATTGAAACAAGCGCCTAAATAATGGCATCAAAAGTTTGATGAAGTTATTTTGTCATGTGGTTTTGGTTTAAATCAATGTGACAAATGTGTTTATAGTAGATTTGATGCTACTGGTGCAGGTGTGATCATCTGCTTGTATGTAGATGACATGCTGATTTTTGGGAGTGACCAAAATCATGTAGATGAGACTAAGAAATTGTTGTCATCTAATTTTTCCATGAAAGACATGGAAGAGGATGATGTAATCCTTGGTATAAGGATTAAACGGGCTAACAAAGGGATTGTTATGATGCAACCGCATTATATTGAGAAGATTCTCAATAAGTTCAATTACCGTGATTGTTCTCCCGTAAGCACTCGCATGGATCCAAGTGTCAAATTAATGCCTAATACGGGCAAGGCAATTTCACAACTTGAATACTCTAAGGCCATTGGTAGTTTGATGTACACCATGACAAGCACCAGGCCCGATATAGCTTATGTCGTGGGACGGTTGAACCGATATACTAGTAATCCTAGTACTCAACATTAACAAGCGGTTCAAAGAGTATTCAAATATCTTAAGGGAACCATGAATTATGGTTTAAGTTATTTAGGATACTGTTTAGTCTAAATATTGTATCCAAGATTTAATGGGAAAGTCAAAGATGTAAAAGTCAACATTGTCATTGTAATAGATAGTCAAAGGTGTTTAGTTTACTTAGTCATTAAGTCTTTGTTAGATAGATGATATAAATAGGTTTAGTTGTATTTAATTGTAATATCATACGTGAAATCAATGACTTCAAGACTTTCAAGATCTACTTTCTCTCTCTACTCTCTCCCTCTCTACTCTCTCTCTCTAGATTTTCATTGCTAAATCTTAATTGTTTTGAGAATTGCTTGATTGTTTTTCATTCACAATTGGTATCAGAGCTGAACCAAACTTTTCAGAAATTATTTGATCAAAGTTTGAATTGAATCCTAGAGTTTAGATCGAAAATTTGATTTTCTGAATTTTTTTTTCAAGAACTCGTGTTTTTCACTGTTCATCCGAATTTTGTGTGAAAAATCGTTTTTAGTGCAAGAAAATGGATTCATTGGATTCGATTTGTGTTTAGGATTGATTCGTGTATTGATTACATCTTGTGATTCTAACTAATTCGATCTCAATTTTCGATTTTTGATCTTTTCTTGAAATATTTGCTCGTACACTGTTCTTGAACGAAATCGTGTGAATTATTGTTTTTAATCGAAATTTGTTTGTAAATTTGTGTTTCATAGTGTTTTTCGATGATTCTGATAAGTTCTTGAGATCAATTTTGCAGATTTGAATCGATTTGGATCGAAATGTACAAGTCAGTTACAAGTTTGCGCTAGATCCACGGTTTGCGCGAGTTCATACGATTTGCGCGAGTTCATAGAAGTTTGCGCGAGCTTTTCCAGACTTTGAGAATTTCAGTTTGCGTCTTGCACTTATCACGCAAAGCTACATTTGCGTTTCTAGTTGGTCACGAAAGCAAAGGCTCACGCAAATGAACTTTGCGCCTTACAAGGATCAAGAGAACTTCATTTTGCGCTTCAAGACTATCACGCAAAGTTCACTTTGCGTTTCAAGGCACTCACGAAAAGTTACATTTGCGTCTTCAGTGGGTCGCGAGAAGTCTACTTTGCGCCTTGCACTGATAGCGAGAAGTTTACTTTGCGTCTTCTGCGGTTCACGAGAACCTTACTTTGCGTCTCACGCTGATCACGAGAAGCTACCTTTGCGCCATTCACAGTTCACGCAAAACTCGACTTTGCGCCATAACAAGTGTTCAAATTTTAATTTTTACAAAAGATTTCAATTTAATCTTATTTTTGATTTTCTGATATATAGTTTGGAACGATCATTCAATAGATTTCATTTTCAAATTCTTTGTCCTTCCCCCCGATTTTTGCTCATTAATCATAGGATTTTTTACAGATCTTGAAGAGAAGAATAGAAAGCTGGAATTAGAGAAAGTTAATCTGGGTTATGCTGTTGACTTTCATTCTCAAAAGTCAAAAGAGTATTTTGCTGAAATCATCTTATTGAAAGAAGAAAATTGTGCTTTAAAGACAATCAATGAAGATTTTATGAAAAGATCTTTTGTGCTGAATGATGAGAAGATAACGAGATTGGAATCTGAGAACAATGAGCTTAGAAAGAATATATCTGATTTGGAACAACAACTTGCTGAAAATAAAGCTGATTTTGATAATGAAAAGAAAAATTTTCAAAGAAGTTCTCAGATTTCTCAAAGAAGTGTTTTGAAGAAAAGAAGTCTGTGGATCTTAAATGCATAAAACTTTCTCAACAAATTTCCGATTTTGAGAAAGTGCTTATTTTGAAAAGAGAGAAATTTACTAAAGAAAAGAAGGCCATAGAACAGAAGAATGTGGGATTCTTCAAATAATTATCAGGCCAAAGAAATGATTCAGAGAAAGGATTTGAAGAAGAACGATCCATCTTTGAGACTGGAATCAAAAAGCTGACTTCCAAGTTATCTGAACTATCTGCTACTGCACTGAAAGAGCAGAAAACGAAGTCTGAGTTCACGAAAAAGATTGACCTACTTGTGAAAGAAAGAGACAACTTTGCTTCAAAGATCAAAGAGCTTGAAAAGTCAGTTTCAAGTTCAAATCAGAAATATGTCTCTTCACAAAGGTCAGTTAAATATTTTGATCAGATTCGTCGATCTAACATTTTCTATGATCAAAATTTAGATGGTTCTGGAACATCTCAAAGAAGAAGAAGTTACAAGTCAGAGGAACTGGTCTGGAAGAAGAAAATAGTTGAAGATAAGAAGAAAGATGAGCTGAATGGAAAGACATCATGTGTACATATTCACAAAGCCAAGAAGAACAAAGCTCATAAAGGTAAACCTGACCATATATACTCAAGAGATCAATTACTCAGGTTTTCAGGTAATAAATATTATTATTCTTATTGTGGTACACATGATCATATTCACAAGACGAATGATCATTTCTGGTATGGTTCTTACTCTATCAACCCCACAAGAACTGCAACTAACATTCATGGACCCAAATACCAGTGGGTACCAAAACCGAAATATGATTATGTGTTGCAGGCAACTCAAGTTAAGGGGAGTAAGAGAACCATGGCTTTTGAACACAACAGTTCAAAACCCGGACTTCAATGTCAAGATCATGGCTTTTGAACATAGCAGTTCAAAACCCGGACTTCAATGTCAAGATCATGGCTCTTGAATAACAGAGTTCAAGACCCGCACCTCAATGTCAAGATTATGGCTTCTAAGTACACAACTTAGGACCCGTTCTTCAAAGGAGTTTGACTTCTAAACACAACAGTTTAGGACTCGGACCTCAGCGATCAAAAGACCTTACTCCTGTTTTTGCATCCGATGGATATGATGGTCTACATCCCAAGAGAATTGATCTGATCTCTATCCTGTACTTTTTCACTGATAGATTTTACTGATATGATGGTCTACAATTCAAAACGGAGTGTCTGATCTCTATCCTGTTTTAACTGACATATTTCAGATGCCTAATTTAAGGGGGAGTATAGGTGATGACTTATGATTATTTCAGATCAGAACTCATTCTATAAAATGTTTTACTGCTTTCTGTCATTTTATTTTTTAATAAATGATGTGAATAAAGTGGCTTCTGATCACATGACAGATCAGGACCCGTTTTTCAATGATCAAAGAAGAATATTATGCTAATATCCAGGGGGAGCTCAAAAGACCTAAATCATTATATCATGATTTGAGGGGGAGCTGAAAAGGTAAATATCTTCTGTCCTATATCTCTGATTGTTTGAAAGAAGAACAACTTTCAAGCATGAAAAACAGTTTCTGAAATGTTCAAACCACTTCTGGTTCTCAAAAGATTTTATGAATTTAGAAGTATGATTTTAAATGTTTTTCAATTTTGAGCGTTAATGTTTAACTGACCGTGAGTTTCCAAAGATCAATACTTGCGTATTATCTTGTCCATATACTGTAAAGTATTCATACACAACGGTTCAGTACTTCATTTGAATTTGTTATTACCATGTCTTAGAATAAACCAATTTTTCGATGGTATTACCCTCGTTTGAATTTCAATGTTGTTGAGCATCATTCATCTTTTTTCATATTTGTGCTTTTATTGTCAAATTGTTTATATTCGTTCATATAAACAAACTATCCAGTTCTTTGATACCCTACCCATTTCATTTGATCTGATTGATACATTGTCAGATTCTCAAAAACAATTCTCTTCATTTCATTTCATTTCATTCATTCAATATTTTTGTTTTGAGAGATCTTCAAAGTTCAAATGCTCAAATTTTATTCATAATCTTAAATGAGCATAAATTCTCACATTGCTATATTTGTGCTTAACTGTTCAGTTAAATTGTTGAGCAACCATGTTTTTTAGGACTTACATGAGATTCGTGTGTGAGCTTAAACAAAACTTCCATGGATTCACGTCAACCAGTGTTTCCTACCCAGGAAGTTATTCTTGAGTGATTGAAGGGTGAGGGGTCAGAATCAAAGAGTAGGGGAGATAACTCATCCGGTTGAGTTTTTCTCATTGCGTGGAGCGAAAAAATGGAAAAGAGAGTTTGGTTAGAAGTGAGCATAATGTTAAAAAGAAAGAGGGTGTGAGATCAGAGTTAAAAGAATATCAGAACTCTGCACCTACCACTTTCTGAGTCGGGCAGCCACATCTACTGATTGGTTCACATTCTTTGGTGACCATCATTGAAACAGGCAGTGAGCTCATGCCAACTCTTGCTATTACCCCACCAACCACTCATTTGTTTCCCGAAAAAGAAATGTTTCATTTTCATTGCGGACGCATCACATCTGTTATCTAATCTTCATTCGGAAGATTATATATTGAAAAAGAAGGAAAGTTGCCCCACCTTCGCACCTCTTTCATGCACATTGAGTCCGTGTATTATCTGTTGTTGTCTCAACAGTTTACACAATTTGAGCCAAATGAAACACAATCATTGTGCCTAAATTCTTTCATACACAAGCACGAGCACACAGAAAATTTGTTTTATTTCATAACATTCATAGATAAACCTTGTGTTTTTCAATGATTGAATGGAAGTACTGGGGAGTCATCATCAAACCAGCTCCTTATATTGTACATTCGTTGTACACAGTAACTTTGTGTTACTGACAGGCATTCCTAACTGTTTCATTTGTTGATTCAGGGTTACCATGTTTATTATGTCTGAATTTGAAAAGATTCAGATATATACATTTCATGAATTGACGGCTCTCAGATCAAAGCGCGACGACTGTCAAAGGGGAGATTGTTATTTGAATACAAAGGGGAAATCAAAGTCTGTGCTGAAATTGATGACATTTTGATGATCATGATGCTTTCAATCATCAAAAAGGGGGAGAATTTTCCAAAGACAAAAGTTTCTGAAGAAAGTTTGTTCAATGTTAAATCAAGATGATTTGTTAAAGTTTGTTTTCTCAAGACAGTCCAGAGATCAAAGAGATGAAGATACAAGATCAAAGTTGTTTCGAAGTTTAAAGTCAAAGTTTCAAAGAAAAGTTTCAAGAATTCAGATTCGTGTTCAAGACTTGTTGACTTTCAATGCTACAATGTACAAAAGACTTTTCAAGATTCTTCAAAGGCTGAAAGAGTAAAGACTGTGAAAGCTTCAAAGTTCAAAGTTAAAGAGACAAAAGCTGAAGAATCAAGAGCTGAAGATCAGTATCAAATTTTTATTAAATCTTGAATACAAAGGGGGAGATTGTTAAGTCTAAATATTATATCCAAGATTTAATAGGAAAGTCAAAGATGTAAAACTCAACATTGTCATTGTAATAGATAGTCAAAGGTGTTTAGTTTACTTACTCATTAAGTCTTTGTTAGATAGATGATATAAATAGGTTTAGTTGTCTTGTAATTTCTTAAGAACCTAATTGTAATATCATACGTGAGATCAATGACTTCAAGACTTTCAAGATCTACTTTCTCTCTCTACTCTCTCTCTCTCTCTAGATTTTCATTGCTAAATCTTAATTGTTTTGAGAATTGCTTGATTATTTTATATTCACAGATACCCTTCGGTTTTAGAATGCTATTCGGATGCATGTTGGATATCCAACATGGAGGATCATTCCTCGACTAGTGGTTGGGTATTTTTGCTTGGAGGAGGTGCCATATCTTAGGCATCCAAAAAGCAAATTTGTATTAGAAACTCAACAATGGAATATGAGTTTGTTGCACTAGCCGCCACCGGTGAAGACTCGAAGTGGCTATAGAATTTAATTTTTGAGGTTCCATTGTGGCCGAAGTCGATTGCACCTATTTCAATCCATTGTGATAGTGCGACCACTTTGGCTAGGGCTTATAGCCAAGTTTACAATGGTAAGTCTAGACACTTGGGTGTTAGACATAGTATGATTAGAGAACTAATCATGAATGGTGTAATTTACTTTGAGTTGGTTAGAACGCAACAAAATTTGGCAGATCATTTAACTAAAGAACTGACAAAAGACTTAGTGCATAAGTCTACGATTGGGATGGGATTAAAGTCCTTATAATTTTATAAAGGTGAGACACCCAATTCCTTTCTAATATGACTTTGGAAGCTGAATTCAATGCGGAAAGCTCACACTTATAAATTGGAACACAAGTTGCTTCATCCCGAGTATGTGTTCAGTTCTGTAGTGGGTAGGTTGAAGTTTATCTTCTTAATAATTCCTTTGATAAAGTGTATTTGCAGGTACACGAAGTAAAAGAATTACTTATGTGTGTTAGGTCCATAGATCACAGTTAATTCGATGTAAGAAAGATTAACAAGAGGATTGGGAAGGAAATGTTTGTATTATTCACAAATCTAGAGAGAGCATTAATGTTTCTCTCTCTAGAACACAGAGTTCACAAACGGCTACATTGTGAGAATGAAACTTACAAACACAATTACAAACAAATCCTATATATACCCCTATCATCCTTGTATACAATTAAGCCCAAACCCAATGTACAAGGCCCAAATAAAAATACATGATTACTTTACAAAACTTATATACTTAGAACATTTTATGTTCCGGAGATTTTCTGCATAATGCATATGTGACATCATTCCTATCTTCTGTTGGTCGCATATTTTTAGCAACTGATCTAAAATTTTCACGAGTGCTCATGCTTGTCAAGATTTTCAGATACTGGATGTTTGGATTTAGTCTCTGATTGGATTGGATTAGTAGCCTGAGTATCTGCAATCATCAGTCTGGAGTCATTCTCTACGATGTTAGACCTTTGAGTGCTCTTAATCATTCTTCTGACCTGATCAATTAGAAGTGTGAGTGACTGCAATCATTGTTCTGATGCTTTGGTTGTGATTCAGAATTTTGAGTGCTTATAATCATCCAGCTGATTCGTGAAGAAAGGAGTTCTGAGTTCTTTCATTCAGTGTTCTGAAAAGCAATTAGAAAATGAGCGTATTTCATCAGTTGTTGAACAAATATCAGAATTTTCTTCTAACCCTTGCATAATAGTGTTTGCTACAAGATGTTTCCTCCTGCAAGTTGATCAGATTAAGTTCTTAAGCTGAATTCCTATTCAACTCGTGGTTCAAAGACATATTCGGTGTTATAAACTGAAGATGCATTTTGGTTGTCACGTCATAATTCACACATTTCTTTCTTGTGGGCATAACGAATGTGTTGGATTTACAAGAGATAAAAATTGTGTTTGTGTGCACTCAGTCGAGGTTATTGTCTACATCAGATCTGGTATTAAAGCTGAAACATCAAGGATAAGAGCTATTTTCAAGGGGGAGTCGGAGCTGTTTTGAAGTTTAAGCAACTCTAAGTTTTCTAAAGAAATCAAGGGGGAGAAGAGCTGAAGCTTGAAGAGGATGATTCCTTTACAAAACTTAGGGGGAGAATGTTAGAACATAAAATGTTCTATGTTTAGTAGTTTTGTAAAGTCATCATATTTTTGTATTTGGGCCTTGTACATTGGGTTTGGGCTTAATTGTATACAAGGATGATAGGGGTATATATAGGATTTGTTTGTAATTGTGTTTATAACTTTCATTTGAAAATGTAGCCGTGTAAGTGTACTCTGTATTCTATCTCTAGACTTGTGAATAAAACAAACAATTTCCTCCCAATCCTCTTATTAATCTTTCTTACATCGAATTAAATGTGATCTATGGACCTAACAATGTGATTGTGAGGTGTAGCCGCATTTCAAAAGGTTGGGGACTTGGCCTTTATACAATCATGAGAGGATTAGGACACACGACTTTATAATTGTGTCATGTTTTATTTTTCTGGACGGTTATAGGAAACTTGTATGTATTTTATCTTCATGTATTCAAATGAGTTGATGGGTTCAATCCTTGGGACACCTTGATTCTCGAATATTTAGAACATGTAAAATACTAATATAGAAATTCAATCGTTTCGTTATTTTCATTTGTGTGCAAGTTTGGTTTTCTTAATTTAATGTGTTATTTCATGGGTTACACTAAAATGGGGGAGGATTGTTCGTGATTTTAGTGTCACCGGTCATTTAAGTGTAATTGGATATAACTTGGGTGCTAATGGGTTTCAAACTGTGATCTAATACAAGTTAGGTGGTGTAGAGTGCACACTTGTTATAAGACGAGTTTGATCTGGGACACGTCGAAATGGCAGGGGTCAAGGGGAAAATCCCCTAGCGGTGGTCTTCAAAATTTTGGATTTTGAATGCAGCGGAAAAACTTGGTCAGAGGCTCTCAGCAGAGGCTCTGGTGGCTTTCTACAGAGGCTTTGGTGCCATTTTACAGTGGCTTTGGTGGCTTTTGCAAAGGCTCTGGTGGCATTTTACAGAGGCTCGGGTGGCTTTTTACAAAGGCTCTGGTGGCTTTCTGCAAAGGCTCTGGTGCCTATCTCTGGATTGGCTGTCTCTAAACCAGCACTTACTGAACATTTAATGTTTAGTTATTTCCAGCCCATGATTTTAGCTAAATTGATTATAATCGACTATAATTGCTAATAATTTGCTATCCTTGCCATTTCAGTTATTTTTCTATTTTATGAATGGGACTAGTATATATTCCATATATACTTATGTTTTTAGACTCACGATTTTAAACAATCCTTTTATACTTTTCAGCAAATTTGCTCCCATTTTCGTGCCTAAAAACGAGAGTGTTCTTGAGTCTTATCCCATATTGGATTTTGTGTAACCCAGGCATATGGTCGAAATACCAATTCTGAAAGTGAAAGACACGATTCTCAAGAAATCCGGTCACCTGGTCGACTGTCTTGCCCCCTTTTTCTCTAACAAAGTTTGCCGTAATATCATAAGTGTGGAAAATACCTAATGGGGTGGTCCAAGACTACCCAAAACTTGAGTTAGGAAATATTGAAATAGATGGAATTATTATTCAAGGACATTTCATCAAACATTCAAAATTCTACAAAAACACTAGTTTGACCTAGGTTTTCCAATATCATCCAAATGAGTTTAATGTGTAATATCAAACTTGTGAAACCATAAATATGCATGAAAACTCATTAAAACATGTATGTAATAAATACCCCTAATAACTCCCAAAACCCTAAAATCTCCTATATTTCCCAAAATGAAGTTTGGGTCTATAAAATGAGAAATGTAACCAAGAGGAGGTTGGAAGAATCAAATTCCAAAGTTTTAACGTGAATAAGGTTTTAAAAGTTAGGATGAACTCACCTTAGGGTTTTCAAACCCTAGAAGGGGTTGCTTGAAGATTCCTTGAGAAAAATGTTTTTCACACTTAATAACTAATAACCAAGAAGAATTGCAATAAATAACCAAGAATGGGGTAGCTTAGAGGAGTAAATGAGGGGAGAAGGCTGGGGAAGAAACTCACCAAGATTATGCAGAGGAAAAGACCTAGGCACCCCAAAATCAGATGAAAAATGGTTAAAATCGCGACTTGGCAAGTATTTAATGTATGGTGTTCGACTGCGACATTACCCGGCGGGAGTGACATATGTCACCATCGTTGGCATACTCGCCGAGTTGGGTACCTTTCGATACAGACCCTGCGAGAGTGCTAGGAGAGAGTGACATATGTCACAATTGCCGCCATTGTCGCCCCACTCGTACCGCTGGTGGTCCTTAGGCCGAGAACTTGCCACGCGGCTATGCCCCTGGCACTACCGTTGGGCATAGTCGCTCCAACTGTACTAAACCCACAATTTTGGGTTTTTTCTCACCAACACTGATCAGGGTTTGTCCAAAGGTTAAAGTGAGACTTTCCCGATTAGATTTCCCCAATTACTTATTGGTTACAAAGTGAAAGAGAAGGAACAGACACTTACCAAAATTCCGGGTGTTACATTACTCATGGTAAATTCTTATCCAGTTTTGGAACTACATTTGTATGGGTCAAAGAAAAAAAATCAACCAATACATTATTTGATATTTTTTATATGGGATGATATTTTTTTCGCTCTCATCCTCTGTAGGTATTGAAGCTTCATTATCAATCACATTTCTCTCTCTGTAGGGAAAGAATAAGCCCAAATCAATGGTTCCTTTTAGGTATCTGAAGATATTTTTGATACCGTCCCAATGACTTTGTATTGATGTTGAGCTAAATCTAGCTAACAAGTTCACTGAGAAAGCAATATCCGGTAGGGTGCTATGTGTTAAGTACAATAATCCACATAGTGCACTTAGATACGGAATTCCATCTACAAACACTTCATTTCTTCGTAATCATTCTTTGGGCAAAATGGATCTTCCCTTGTATCCAAAACTTCGACCGATCATGAGAGTGTTAGTCAAATGCATTTTGTCCTTATTAAATTATATGATCATTTTCTAGACATATGTAGATCGGTAGATTAATATTCCACAAGCTCAGTGTCCTGAATCAAGTAACTAGTCGACAAAATTGACTTGTCCCAAGATCTTTCATCTCAAATTAGATTTCAAGGAGCTTGTGGTTTCATTTATATCATCAAAAGCGTCTATTATGTTCATATCATCGACATATAGAGCAACCATTAAAAATCTAGAATTCGTGTTCTTTATTAACATGCAAGGGCACAATTCATCGTTCTTATAGCCATTCCTAATCAATTATTCACTTAGGCAGGTATACCACATCCATCTGGATTGCTTTAATCTGTAAAATGAACGTTTCGGTTTTGTTGCCAACCCCCTATATGGTTTAAAGTTACTTGAATTGGGTAATGTAAGGCTATCAGATACTTTTATAGATATCTCTGAATTTAGATCCCCAAAGAGATAATGTAATGATGTTTCCAATAATCACTTAAACCCATAAATCAACCACAAATACATGAAACCAACCAATATGCACATTGTATAACCATGTTGTCGGTCCACAATACTATCAAGTTCTTATAGATACAAACACATAAACGATTACCAACCTGTTTGATTAATAACAACGATTACAAGGTTTGATCTTTGTTCGATTTGAAGCTCTATGTGTTTTCTCTCTAAGTTTACACCGTGAGTGTGTGTGTATGAAAATGTACGATTCTTAGATCTGATCCTCGCTTCCTAGACACACTAACAAACCACTTGCAACCTTAATAATATTAAACTAATAATAATATCTAACTAAAGATATTATAATATCTAACTAATTAAACTAAGATCCTAATATCTATTAATTAGATATTTAGGACAAACAACAAATACAATAAACAATACTTTGACATTTATTACAAACTGACTTTAGACTAATATTAAGAGTCGACTTTCCAGCATTAGCTTCAGATTGCAAACTTCAGATTGGATGATCTTGAATCCAATAGATATGTGCGCTAACACATGCAAATATGATCCGAAGAGAATCAACTAAAAATAATCTTCCCAGAATCACCTCAAATACAATTACGGAAATAATAATTCTAATCACAATAAAAATAAAAATACTTACTAACCAATCGAACAAGGATCATTTGACATAAAATTCCAAAGACAAAAACTAAATCGACAACAACGAGAACAACTGAATAAATTCTAACCGGAGATTTAGACTTTTACCGATCTATGATAACCCAAACTGATAACTGAATATAAATAACTCAATCAATACTAGCGAACTGGTAATTGAATCCACTCTCAACTACCTTTTTTCCAAGCTAGCAATCCCAATATAAAATTCACCTGAAAATACATTAATTTTAAAAACGAGGTTAGAGCAAAAGGTCTAGTGAGAAATCTCTGTCCGAGAAATAATTCAATAAAATCACTTTGACATAATGCCATAAATAGTTCATAAAGTAGGCTCTCAGGCATTACGAACCAGTTAGTCATAAGTTGGCACTCAGACAAAACATCCCTCCCAGGTAACTAACCACAACAGTTGCCACAATTCAATCATACACTCCACAATAAGATTGCAATCTATATCTATTTGTGGCTCGCTACACGAAACAAGTTCGTTGACACTATATCTATAACCCCTAGCACGGACCATCACAATCGTAACACACCCGACTTCTATTGTGAAAGTCTCTTATACCCAGTAATTTATAATCAAACCACACGTGTTAATAATAAACAACATGTAATAAAAAACTTATCACTGTTAACAGTAATAATCCAAACATACCCATAAGGTATAACATCAAAGTAATAACCATCTGATAATATATGCATTTCAGTTGGAAAATGATTAAAAGAAAACTCACCTCATGCTCAACACACCATCCCAAGTTCTTACGATTAAAATCGCACAACCCAAACACCAGAATTAACCAATTTAGGACAAGTGTTAAACTCTGTTGAATATCCAAGTTTACACCTTTTTTAAACCTCTAAGCAATCCCGGGAAACGATACTCCGATCCTAGCCCAAAACGAGAAACGGAACAGATAAAGTCGCACCAAAACAATGGTCTATGAGATTTGCGTCACGACCTAGGTCACGCACCAAGTCGCGCTACCTTTTGTTTTGCATTTCTTCGTCCCCAATAGACCAGGTTTGTTCCCAAACTCTACAACTTAATTCTCATAAAATCTCAACTCCTAAAATTAATCAAAGAATTAACCAATTATAATCTCTAACATATTTAAATCCTTTATAATCACCAAAATCAATGGGTAGCTCTTGTCAATCCAAAGAGAATATACCCAAAAATCAAAACTTAAAGAATCAAAATCAATGATAAACATTCCAATCAGAACCGGGAGTAACTCAAAATTAACCAAAAGATGGAGTTTAATTTATTGCCATCAAATAGCTTAGAACAAACTCAACACCATAATAACATCAAACCCAAAATTTCCATTCACCAACTAAAATAAACCTTGGATTGAAAAGGAACTATAAGAAGGATTCATACCTATAAACGAGAAAATCCCCAAAACCAATCCTTCTTTACTTAACTTCCATATCATCTCCAAAACTTACCTTCTTTGGAGCTCTTATCATGAAACACACATGCAAGGTGGAAACGTGGAGAAGAAATGAGGAATAGAGAAGTCAAAATCCTTTTTATACATCAAATTTCAATTTGGTCCTCCAAGATTAAAACTTTTTTTCCAAACAATCCTTGAGCTTTTTGAAATAATACCATTCAAGAATTTTGGGTTTATTACAGATATATAGTAACCATGCCCATTAGCTTTATTTCCAGTCCTTTAGACACTATTAGCCTAATTAAATAGTGAAATATTATAATGTATATCCAGGGCATTGTGTGAAACTTCACGCTAAATGAGAGCGCTATGCATTAGGACTTCATTATTCTCATTATATTTTCTAACAAAGAATCATCTATGTCCTACAGACTTTACACTTGATGGGTTTGCACTACGGGACCAAATACTAGTTATTTGTCAAAGAATATAATTCTTCTCGGATTGCTTCTTTCCATTTAGGTCAATTTGCTCTTTGTTGACATTCTTCAACTGAGCATAATTCGATGTCATCGTACTCTATCATCTCATGATCAATAGTATATGCGAGTGTATCATCAATGAGTATGTATGATCTATCCATCGAATAATATGCACTTTCATAATTCATTTGAGATTTCACTGTTTTTCGAAATCAATATTAAATTTGAAGCGTCCTCCAATAATGATTCATGTACATAACTATAATTAGGGACAATCTCATGAGAGGTTTCTGAATTGATGATAAATGATTGTGTCTTACATTTTGATAGTCACAGAATCAAGCTCAAATAATGTAAATCACACAAAGATTCTAGAGAGAGAAAGCATAAAGAGAGAGAACGTATTTATGTTATAGATCTCACAAATAGTCACAAGTCCCACAAGTACAAAATGATCTCTCAAAGAGTACAAGTGTTATGAAAAACCAAGGATTAAAGGCTATTTATAATAAGTCACAGGACACCCCCTTTTGACATTACAAGGAATGATTAAATAACAAAAGCTTTGACTAAATTGGTTGACCTTGACTTCCAACATGCTTTAACAATCTCCCCTTTGGAATCAAGGCAACAAAGGTCTTCTTCTCTTTCTTAGTCCCAAATAAGTTTCAAACCTCCTCATAGTCTTTCTAATTCTATCATCCAAAGCTTCCAAGGCTCTAAGCAGTAGCAATCTTTCTCTCTTGGGCATTCTTTCACCTTCACCAACTTTCTCATTCCTCTGATATCTACTATCCAACTGCAATCTGATTACCTTAAGAGTCCCATTAGAAAACTTAGCAACTTCATTGAACCTTAAGAACGTCTTCTCACTCTTTCCATTCTTGTAGACTACCCTAAATGGAATCTTCAGATTTGGCTTCAACATGTTGATCTTTGATTGGTTGCTTTCCAAACCAAGTTGAAAATCAAAGCAGTAAGAGTAGATGATGTGCCTGTGTAAGAATCTCTTGATAGCATCCAAAGCAATAGTTATGTTCTCCTTTCTAAAAGTCAACCCTCTGAAGTGATGATACATAAACTCAAAGTCATCTATATGAAGGTTGTGGAAGTCTGCCTCTGAGAATGTATAAATCTGCCCATCCTGTCTTTGCATAACAAATACGGGGTACCAAATTCTGAAGAACAGTTTGGCATATACCTCCTTGATTGTCACAATGAGCTTCTTGGTTTTGACATGACTGACTGGTTTAGCTATATATCTCATCATATACAAGTATTCTTTTTTGTAGGATTTAGACTGGATTTTCACCCCCAAAACTGCATAAGGATCAAGTTCTCTGATGCAGTGAACAAATATCTTCTTTTAAGCTTCTTCAAGGAAGGGTACTTTCATACTTAATTTCATCAAGTTCACTTCATATGGATTTGGCTCTAGTTTGCTTGAAGTAGATGGACCCGCTTGGCTTTCAAAAACTGGAACTTGAGATGATTATGTTGGAGAAGGCACAAATGGCATGGATTGTCTTGGAACTTCAGAAACATTGACTTTAGGGAAATCTGTGAAAGGAGATCCAAATGGACTAAGACAGATATCATCAGGAGTTTCTGCACTATATAACTTCTGTAAGAACTCAGTATCTTTCTTATCAAACAAACTTTCAGTATTGACATCAGCAGCTTCAGCATCTGAAATCTCAATCAAATCTTCAAATTCCTCCTTAGCCTTCCAGAAATTTGTGTACATTTCATCACCATATTCATCATCTGAACTGATCTCTACCACTTCCACATAAGATTAGTGATATGAAGTATCTCTTCTTCATTAACCGCAGGCTTTGCAACAGTTGGTTTTGTATATGGATTCACATTTAATACTATATGTTTGCCACTTTCTTCACCATACTCACCCGATTCAAATCTTTGAGCTATATAATCAGCAGTAGTATAGTTCACATTGGCATGCCCTGAATCTGTACTTTCATTCACCCTCTGTCACTTAGAGTTCTCCCCTCATGGTCTTGTTAATCCTCATCATGATCATGCCTACTTTTTATGCCCTGAGTCTGAGTCTTACAAGAAGTCTGAATAACATATATTTTTGCTGAAAGAGAGTGAATGGATTGTTGCATAGAGTGTAGAGTAGACAGAACTTCAGACCTAAATGTATTGAACTCTTCAGAAGTCACATGGATGGTAGTGGGAACAACATGAGTAGCGGGAACTTGTTGAGATTTGAGAAGAACAACCAAATCAGCATTTGATTGACCTGTTGGGGCTTGAGATAAAAGCTTGGCAAAGAGCAGGGATTAGAGTTCATTTACAGAAAGATCAAATGCAGAAAGTTGTTGAACAAGTGGTGGTTGAGGTGTAGGCATTGACTCAGTCACTGGCTCCTTTCCCTTCAGAATCCTTTTTACTTATGAAAGTTCCTCCAACAAACGATTTTGAACAGCCTTTAAGGTACCATCGAGAAATTCCCTTGACACGAAGTCGGGTAATATAATTTCGAGGTCACTTAGATGCTCCGTGTTAGCTCCATCTGTCATGTATAGAAGTATTGAAAAATAGGTTAAGTGTAGGAACCTCAGAAGACATCTGCCTTTCACTAAGTCTCAACAAAAGTATAGTGGTCAGAGCCTCTGTCGACCATCATCTACAAAGAACTTAACCAGAAGATCAAATTCAAACCGCAGAGCCTCTGTGGTGGCTACCTTTGGAACATGGAAAACTTATACTTTTCATGAAGAAACAAAAACACGCGCTTATCACATGCCCCTGCTGTACGAAGATTATGTATATCAAATAGTACACACACGATGTTCTACATTCCAGGTGTCATTCCTTTTATGGAAATGGCAGCCTTTTCATTGTACGTTTGTATGCTCCACTAATCTGTATATGTAGGGAGCACCTCCTATCCAGTAGAAAAAAATCTGTTTGAAAGCATTTTACACACACAACTATGTGTTCTTGGTGTATTTGGCAAGATTAATGAAGATAAACTTTTACTTCTTACAGTTATCTTTATTTCTTGTTTGTTCATGTTCACTACCAAGCAAACCATTCATATGCATTAAACCGCTTCCACATATCATTATGTTTTGCATTGTTTAGTTTATATCATTGCTAGACCCAAACTGGGAACCTACAATTGGTATCAGAGCAAACTTTGATGTTCAATATCAAAGGATCTTGTTCTGCAATGATTCATAGTCGATTTGGTAGTATTTTGAACTGATTTTAGCTTTGCATTTCATTCTCTAAGAACAACCCATGTTTTCTGTGTTTTTATCAACAAGTTTGATTTGAACATAGTTATAGGAAAGTTTCTTACCTCAAATCATTCAAAAGTTTGTTATATGTGTTTTAGTACTCTTTTCTTCCTTAGTTGAACTCAATCTCTTTTTATTTCATCCAAAGTTCATCAAAATCCTTCTTTACTGTTTGCACTCTGTTTTTCTTCAAAAACACTCCATCTACTTCAAAATGGCAAACACAACTAAATTCTTTACAACTGGGGCTCAAACAAAACCCCCTACTCTATTGATGGATGAATACCCTCAGTGGAAGATTCGTATGGTTCATTTCTTGGAGGGGGGTGACCAAAAACTTGTTGAGTACCTTCACAATCCACCATATGTGCCTATGGTCACTGTTCCTAGAGTTTCAGCTACAGCTACTACCCCTGAAGTCCCTGAATATCAAAAACCTAAGCCAATAGCTGAATGGGGAGAACAAGACTAGGAAAAACATGAAATGGACAAGAAAACCAAAAGAATACTCATCATGGCCATTCCAAATGACCTTTTCCAATACCTTGACTCATGTGAAACTGTTATGGGCCTATGGGTGGAACTAGAGAAATAGCTTGAGGGGGGAGCTAAGACCCAAAAGAACAATCGAGCTCAATGCATCAATGGGTATTATGCATTGAAGGCTCTGTCGAGCGAACCCCTACAGAGCACCTATGATAGGTTTAATTCTCTCATCAACAAGTGTAGAAAGTTTGGGATTCACATAACCTCTGAGGAGAACAATGTCATTTTCCTTAAGAGCCTAAATAAAGAGTGGATCAAACTATCTTTGTCCCTATAAACCACAGAGGATCTAGATACTTGGACTATGTCTGACTTCTTTGGTACTCTAGCTGGACAAGAACAATGCATAGTCAAGGCCAAAACTCAAGTGGGTGGGCCTCTGGAACTAGTAAGCAAGCCCATAGAGGGTCATGAAAAGCCACAGAAGGACAAGGTTGTGGAAGAAGGAGTGAAGAAAAATAAGATGAAAAAGGTATTGATGGCAGGGAGTGATGAAGAAAAAGGTTCAGATGAAGAACAAGTGAACATGGCTTCAATTGCCAAGTATCTGGCACTGATTACAAAAGAGTTCAATAGGAGACTCAAGAACAAGCCCATGTTCATTAGAGGATTGGATGAAAAGAAGGAAGAAGTGGTCGGTTCTAGGGTCATGGACCACAAAGCGACAGAGATTACCATGACCAAAGACAATTTGTACCACCACAGGGTTTTGAACAAAGAGGATATGGAAGGGAAGACTTTGTGGATCAGCAGAGGATGTACAAGCAAAGAGGAAACGAGAAAAGGAGTGGAGAATACAAACAGAGATCCATTTAGTACCCACAGAGGGGCACTCAGAAGGATGATGTGAAAGGAGGAGAGAAGGCAACAACAAAAGCCCCACAGAGCAATGGCTGCTTTAAATGCGGAAAGCCAGGACACTATGTTGCAGAGTGTCGAAGTTCTTGATGGCAGAACAGGACAACTTCATTTTTGACGAGTCATTAGATGAAGGGGACAGGAATGCTTTGTTTTGTGGAATGGCTAACTCAACTCCTCTGGCGCTGAAAGTGAGGTATCCACTTCTGAATCTGACTCTGATGATACATAATCAAAATTGCTTAAATTGACAAAAGAATTCTATGCTTGCAAAAATACATGTTCAGACTTAGAAAATAAATTTGCTTTCTTTGAAAGAGAAGCTAGACTTCTTACTCAGGAAAAGGATAAGTTATTTATTGAAAAGAAAAATCTTGAAGCTGAACACATTAAGGAAAATAAATCCTTAAAAGAAAAGACCATTTCTCTTGATAAAGCTTTGAAAGATAAAATCAAAGAGCTGAAGGATAATGAGAGTGAGAAGCTGAACACCCTTGCCTTGAAAAACTCGTTTCGAAAAGAAAGAGAAGTCCTATATCAAGACTTGCTCGACATAGATCTTTTGAAAAGGAAGTATCAGGATGCACAGAAGGTGCACGAGAAAGTGAATATCCAGGTTGGTAGAAGAGGTATAGGGTTCAGTGGTATTGATCCTTATACTGGAAACAAAAGAAATCAATCCTTATCATTTATCATCTGCCATGGGAAAGTTCAGAAAACTGGATTTCCCGACTTAACTTCTACCCTTAAGAGGCGCATAACCTCTGGAAGACCACATGAGAGGAATCCATTGATAATGACAAATGTTTGGTATGTAAACAAGGATTTGTCATCATCAACCTCTGTCAAGAAGAAATCTATTCCAAAGAAATATCTGTCACAAAAACAGATAGGACTCTTCAAATTTGGTCATCTAGAAACACAAACTCAAATGGCCTTTGTGTGCATGATAACTCCTAAAAAGGAATTGTCCTCTGAGGCTCCTGAGTTCATTCCACCATCTGCAGAAGGAAAGTTGATGGAATATTTTGAAAATGATTTGAAGGAAGCATATGAAAACCACTTTTTCAACAATCCTGATATGACCTCTGTCATGAAATATATCTTTGAACATGACTTGATGGAAGTCTTTAAAGCTCCTAAGATTGTCCCTTGCATTTCAAAGGCTCTATCAAGACATGTGGACAATGAAAAGAGTAGTACATATCCAGAAAACCATGCCCCTAGTCACAGAGATTTTTTTGACTCAGACTCTGAGCCTGAGGATGATTCATCTTCTAACGATCTAAAGACTGGCTCTGTAGAGCTAGAAGTAGTTCCTTGCAAACTAGAGGGGACTAAGTTACCTTCTGGCATTCTTAACAGATTGATTACTCCTAAAATGAGTTCTTCAAGGATTCCTATTTGCCATGACTTTCTTGATATGTATCTACAAGCTAAGACTTCTCTTGAGCTGGAGAAGATAAACAAAGAGAAAGAATTGTTACCTCAAAGCTCTAAAGCTCCCAGAGTTTCAAAGCCCAATCATGTGAAATACACTTGTAAACAAAAGCAAAAATGGATAAATAATGACAAATCTTTTGCTTCTGTGGCAGTGAATCCAAGGGAAGGATACCACAGAGGGCGGGTACAGCCAAAGAGCCATCCGAAGAGAAGTTTTAATAAAAGCAGTCTAGCCTAGATAGGTCCTTCTGTATAGGAGAGATTGTAACAAAAAGTGCTATGTACCCACCTTTGATGAATTTAATGAAAGTTTTAAGAAACTCACTTATGGTGTTCATCATTGCAATTGTTTCCATCTCATGCATAAACTATGCCAACATTTCTCTTGTCTATACTGCTTCCTCTCTCAACCCAAAAATAAGAATGCAAAATTCAAGGGTGAGAAGAAGCAAAATGGTTCTTCTACTACAGAAGGTAAATCCAAACTTATGGATGCCAAGGCAACCTCAAAGACCCCCTAACAACAATGGACCCATTTGGAAATGGGTACCTAAATCTCCTTGATCTATGCAGAAGAAGCAACGTGTGCCTATATGGTACCTATACTCCGGGTGCTCTAGGCACATGACTGGAGACAGAAGGTTACTCTCCTCGTACAAAGAAAAATCGGGAGGAGGTTCTGTAACCTTTGGAGACAACAAAAAGAGTCAAATCAAAGACTACGGAGTCATAGCCAAAGAGGACATCGATGTCTGTAGAGTTGCATATGTGGTCTTCCCAATATAAAGTTTGATAGAGATCATCTATGATCTGCTTGTGAAATGGGAAAACTCAAAAGAGTTGCCCACAAGTCCAAGTCAGATGTGTCATGTACTAGGCCTCTATACATGCTTCATGTCGACCTCTGCGGACCAATTCCAGTGCAGAGCCTAGGTGGCAAGAAGTACATTCTTGTGCACATAGATGAATTCTCTCGATATACATGGGTTGAATTTGTTCGAAAAAAGTCTGATGTTCCTTTAGTACTAATCACTCTTATGAAGAAAATCCAAGTTCTGTATGATAGCAAGGTTCAGAAGCTTCGAAGTGACAATGACACAGAGTTCAAGAACTCAACCATTGATGCCTATCTTGTCAAAGAAGACATATCACAGAACTTCTCTGCCGCAAGAACTCCACAACAGAATGGTGTCGTTGAGCGTAAAAATTAGACACTAGTGGAGGCTGCCAGAACAATGCTCACTGCTTCTGGACTATCTACTTCTTTTTGGGCAGAAGCCATTTCAACTGCATGTTTCACTCAGAATAGATCTCTAATAGTGAAAAGACACTCGAAGACCCCATACCATGTAATCAACAAGAGGAAGCCGAATATCAAGTTCTTCCATGTATTTGGTTGCAGCTGCTTTATCCTGAACGACAGAGAGCATGTTGGGAAGTTTGACCGTAAAGCTGAGGATGCCAAATTCATTGGCTACTCAGCAACCTCTAAGGCTTATAGAGTCTATGCGCTTATGTTAAAACTAATATTGGAAAGTTCTAATGTTTCATTTGATGACTCTTTTCAGGTGACTTCTAAGCAAATCAGCTCAGGACTCGAACTACAAATGCAAGAATCTAGTGAATCATCTACTCGAGCAAATAAGTTACATCACTTATTCGAGGAAATGTTTCATGATGATGGTCCCTCTAAAGATGATCACAGGGCCTCTGGAGTCGAGCTCTCTGCGGACAAAACAGGTACATCCCTAACCGTTCCTAATGTTACTTCACCCTCTTCCACTACTTCTGTAGGACCAACTGTTGAGGGGGAGCAAGGAGAGAATACAGAAAATCAAGATTATATGCCAACTCAAGTAAATGATCATGCTACATCAACCACATAGGATTCATCCCCAGAGCAATTCAGAAACTCCAATCAAGGCACCACAGAGGCTTCTACATCAACTCATGAAACCAACTCAACTCCTGTGATGAGCGCGAATGATCAGCCTTCTACCACAAAAGCTACTCTATAGCCTGAATATCTCTCTATGGAAGTGCATTTTGATGCTTCCAATGACCATCTTCCAAGAATGACAATATGGACCAAAAGTCACCCACAGAGCTAAATCATTGGTGACCCATCTGACAGTGTCAAGACTCGCTCTGCTACTGCAAATTTTTGTTTCTTTACAAATTTTGTTAGTATAATTGAGCCCTAGAAGATTTCTGAGGCCCTAGATGATCCAAACTGGATAGAGGATATGTAAGTGGAGCTTCTGTTGTTTGAGCGCAACAAGGTATGCACCCTAGTGCCTCTGCCGAAAGACAAATCTGCAATAGGGACCAAGTGGGTCTTCAGAAACAAAAAGGATGAAGATGGGGTGGTCATTCGGAACAAGGCCAGACTGGTGGCTAAGAGATATTGACAAGAAGAAGGGATTGACTATGAAGAAACCTTTACCCCTGTTGCACGGCTCAAAGCAATTAGGATATTCCTAGCCTTCACAACCCACAGAGGTTTTAAAGTATATCAAATGGATGTCAAGTCAGGCTTTCTAAATGGTCAAATACAAGAAGAAGTTTATGTCCAACAACCACCAGGGTTCGAGAGTTCCAAATATCCTGACCATGTGTACTATCTAGACAAGGCCCTGTATGGACTCAAACAGGTCCCAGAGCATGGTTTGATAGGCTCTCAAACTTTCTGCTTGCCAATAATTTCGAAAGAGGTACAACTGATACTACTCTATTCTTCAAGAAGAGAAAAGTTGAGATTCTGCTTGTGCAAATATATGTGGATGATATTATTTTTGGTTCTACAAATGAATCTTATTGCAAAAAGTTTGAAACATTGATGAAGAGTGAATTTGAAATAAGCATGATGGGAGAATTAACATTCTTCCTCGGGCTTCAAGTCAAACAAACCACAGAGGGTATTTTCATAAACTAGTCCAAATATGTCTCTGACATACTTTCAAAATACAAGCCCTCTGACTCTTCTGCAATGAAAACCCCTATGGCCACTGGATCCAAGCTCTATGCATATCCAGAGGGTAAATATGTGGAGAGTAAACTCTACAGAGGGAGGATAGGGTCTATTATGTACTTAACTACTAGTAGACCAGATATAATGTTTACCACATGTCTTTGTGCAAGATTTCAAGCTAACCCAAGGGAATCCCATCTTTATGCTGTGAAGAGGATCTTTAGATACCTTAAGGGAACCAAGAATCTTGGCCTCTAGTATCCAAACAACTCTGTCTTTGATCTTATGGCATATACAAATTAAGACTACGGGGGATGCAAACTCGACATAAATAGCACTTATGGAAGTTGCCAATTTCTAGGAGGAAAACTTGTTAGTTGGACTTCTAAGAAACAAAATTGTGTCTCTACATCTACGACAGAAGCCGAATATGTTGTTGCTGCTAGTTGTTGTTCACAAGTTCTGTGGATGCTAACCCACCTGCGAGACAATGGTCTAGATATAGCGAAAATTCCCATCCTATGTGATTCAAATAGTGCCATTACTATCTTTGCCAATCCTGTTCAGCACTCTAAAACCAAACACATCGATATCAGGTACCATTTTCTAAAGCATCATGTAGAGCAGGGCACAATAGAGATGTACTTCGTGCCCACAGACTATCAGCTTGCCGACTTATTCACCAAAGTTGTAGACGAGAAGAGATTCTCATTTCTAGTTGGTAAGTTAGGTATGCTCAACTTAAGTTGATCCACAGAACCTCTACACCTTGTCACAGAGCTTCTGATGTACATATCTTCTTATCAGTATGTATAGCTTCATTTCCTGCATATACAGTTTTACTTCTGCTTGTACAGTTGTTTCTTTTAAAAATTGGTCCTGTTGGTTCAGAACTTTGTGCTTCTTTAATCTATGTCTTGTGCAAAACTTATCACATTTGATCCAAGCATAGGTCAAGAGGGAGCAGAAGAAGACCTTGAATCTGATCACAGAAGTTGATCATTCAAGGGGGAGCCAAAGAAGCCATCTCTATCGAGAAGATTGTTGTGTAAGGTAAGCTCTTCGCACAACCAAGTGTCAAAAACACTTTTCTCGGACACCAACTTCCAATTATGTCCAAAGTTACCAGTATAAACAAGTCAAAACTTTGATTGGTCAAAATCTTTCATAGTCTTCCTTTTTTTTCAGAAATTTATTGGTCCTAGAGCCTCTGTGACCTCTCACAGAGCCTCTGCGAGATGTAACAGAGTCGCTACGCCCAAAAGAGACCTCTTTGATTATATCATTGTCTTTCAACTATTTTGGTAAGGAAAAGTTATTACTCTGTCGAAGTTTTTTACCACCCCCAGAACGCAGAAACTCTTAGACCCATAGAGCTTCTGTAACTATCACCACTTGTGAGAATTCTTAAAATGCATTACGGGGTGCGGGTTCTTTTAAAAAGGGTCACAGTCATTTAGGTATAGCAAATGTCACACACATGAGAATAGTGGGTGGTGCACGTTCTTGATCGTGCACTGCCTCTAATGACGTGGCAACATACGATTGGGCAGTAAATTGTACCGTCAATTTTTAAACGTCTATTCAAAATGGCTATGTACTCATCACAGATTTCAAATGTTTATATTTTACCGCCTAATTTTTACCCCTCTCACCATAAATACCCAAACCCTTACACATTTTCACTTTTACCAGCAAACTTTCTCAAGAACTCGAGCAAAAATACCTGCAACTCTTTTCTTCTACATTTTTCTTCAATGGCTTCCCACTCCATTTCTAGACAAAACTCCAACCAATCTGACCAAAGCATCCACGACAACAACTCTGCTTCAGTTGATCAAGAACCAATTACCAGTCAAATGGTTTCATTTGCTCGCCATGAATACCACTTGAACACCCTTCCACTGAAACCCAACAACCACTTTGTGGTGCTTGAACCTAAGGGTTTTGCCAAGGAATTCGAACCCCTCATCCTTTTACTGTAAAACCAATTTCTGACCAAAGCCCTAATCAAAGAACATACATTCCTGAATCCTATGTCCAAAAATTTTGGCAATCATGTAGATATGAAAAACATGAGAAGTTTGGACCTTCTATCATGGGATATGCCACTGCATCTAACGTTAATGATGTTGTTGAACTTGGAATCAACAAGAAAGTAATTTCCACCATCTTCGAACTCCCCACCAAGACTCAATTGAACCTAATAAGGTACTCAGATGAACCCTCTGATAAGGAAATTATAGACTTCTTGATTTTCATTGGGTATGGAAAAAACATTACAAAGAGAATAGACTTTAGGAGGCAATTCCTTCCACCTCTGTTGAATGTCCTCTTTTCAATTTTGAACAAAACCCTAACAGGAAAGGTAGGAAGCCCTTACCAATCAAGCCACAACATGTTGGCGATCATGTACGGAATTTACTTCGACCTACCTCTGAAGTATGCCAAGTTAATTCTGCGGGAAATGATCAATACTATGGTGAAGAAGTGCGAAGAACAGAGCAGAGACAAGCCTCTGTCATCATTAGTCTACAATCGTTTCATTGTTGTCTTGTTGGGAGACGCCATGATAAGGGAGAACAAACTATCCGCAGAGGGTAAGATCATCAAGCTTTATGCCATGAACTCCCACAAGCCAACTATCGTGCCCTCTGGATAACCCAACGCACGACCTCTGCCAGCCAAAATCCTGACCTATTTGGGTAGAGAAGATAAGAGGGTATATATACGTGGAAGTAGGACTCCAGAACTGTAACCCCTCCACGCATAGGATCCGCAGAAGGTGAGCTAGTGATTTTTCTTAGGCCTAGTGCACAAGAAGGAGTATAGGGGAGAGTAGTTGGTGAGGAGAGAGTAGACAGAGAGGAAAGAACTGGTAGAGGAGAGGGGAGTGAGAGACAAGAAAGAAGGAAAAAAAAAATTAAAACCCGAAAGAGGACTGCAGATGAAGAAGTCCCACATATCACAAAGGTCCAAGTCACAGAGGTCGAAGAACCTCCCAAGAAAAAGAAGAGAAGGTTGAGACAAAGAGTAGAAATTGAAGAGGCTCAGAAACTTCAGGAATCTGTACCCTCTCTCATGATACAAACCTCAATCGCCACCAAAGAACTAGTAGAGGTAGAGGAGGCACATCTGCAGAGGATAAGAAGAAGAAGAGTGGTAATCGAGGAAGCCCAAAACACTGAGGAAGAAGCTAGAATCGAAGACACAAGGCCTCAGAGCCCTCTGACCATAGCAGCTAAAATAGCTCATGAAGTAGTAGAAAGGATAAATCCTTAAGCCACAGAGATCCCTACACCTCCAGAGCTATCACCATTAAAAGCTCTACCTAAAGAAGCGGAGGTTCTAGTAGAGGACGTGAATGAGGATGAGGAGAGTGATAAAGAAAAGCATGAAAAAGAGAAGGAGGAGATAGAGGGAGGAAAATATGCCCTAAATGGCACACATCCAAACCCACCTCTCTGTGCAAACAACCCATCTACCTCTGCAAGTCTAGTGCAGATAGGTATTGAAGCAGGAGTGCACACTCCGAACCAAACCCCAACTAGCCCGACAAAGGAACCTTTTTCCTCCTCTATGCCAATTACATTCGGGGAAAACAAACCCACACCACATCCTCTCAAAAGGATGTTGGTGCAGATAAAATGCTCTCTTGCCCCATAGCACAATACCCACCCATACAGAGGCATCTATTGCCTCTGGCACACTAGAAGAAAATACCCAAAGCTAATCAGAGCATCCTGTGAGGACACACAATGCTTCTGTGGTTCTAGACCAACCACCGAGTCCACTCATCGATCAACAAGTGCATGACTCTGAATCATCACTTGAAAAGACTGATGACACAACATCCATAGATGGCTCTCCCTTTGAAGTGCATCGAGGATCGGATGGAAATCCTAATGAGCCCAATCTCAAAACAAGCTCCCTAGGTGCCAAAGCTGATATGGCTCAATCTGGATCAATTGTTGGTCTAGAGACTGACCCCTCTGTACCCATCACTAGGGCCGAATTCAAGGCCTTTGCTGATGTGGTGTACACAAATCTAGGCCAGTTGAAAAGCTTGGTCTCCACCTATTCAATCACAAACATCATGAAGAAGACTGACAAAGTCACAGAGGAGGTCAACTCAATTAAAGACTCCTCTGAGACACATGCCAAGGAACTACAGAAAATGCTCACCGCCTCTTCAAAAATATCACCAGAGCTGAATTCCAGAAACTCACAGAGGCTGTGAATGCAAACATCGAGGCCTTGAAGTGCCTTGCAGAGTTGTCACTAACCAGCAGTAATCTCAAGCACCCTCTGCAAGCACTTCACCCTCTACTGCAGAAGAGATTCTCCATGTTCTGAGATCTGACCTCAAGGACATGGTTAGCAGTGCCATGGTCCCCATAACCTCTTCATCTCAACCACAGAACCCCATATAAATCAGCTTCCCTTCATCTCTGGCAACAAAGGCGGAACTGCATAAAATGGGCGAGTCACTAATATAAAAGGTCCATTAGATTGGCGATGACTTCACTTCTAAAGCCAAGAAAGTTGTAGAAGATATCAAGCGTAATGTCGCCCTGATGAAATTTAAGACCGATTATGAAGTCAACAAAGCTACAATGGTCGCCCATGACATCATAGCCCTCATCGAGCATCATGCCAAGATGAACTTGAAGAGAAAGAAAAGTAAGGCACCCTTCTCTTGACAAGCAGAGGATGATCAACAGAGGGGAAGCATGACGACCAAGGACCTGGCGAAGTTAGTCCTTTTGGTCCTCATGAGGGAGAGAATACTCTGCCATCAATCACTGCAAAACCAATTGTAGCCACTCCCCTCAATACAGTACCGATAGACTCAGAGGGAACTACCAAGACCAAATCTTATGCCTCTAAATTCTAGAACTCAATTGCATATGTCGATGTCAACGTTACCATTCCTGCAGAACCCCTAGTGAAACCGAAAGTGAATGTGAGCTCAGAATCAATCGTAGAGGATTTGGCTAAATTTTTTAGATCATCAAGTCCAAAAATCATCCCAAAGGCCTCTGCACCTCTTGTACAATTCACAATCCTTGAACCAATCAATGCAAATGAAGAGAATGAAAAGTCGATGCCCACAGAGGAAACACCGCAGAAGACCAAAGCTTCCAGCTCCTCTATACCTAAGAAGATGATACCCTCTACAGCTGATACAACCTCTTCAAAAGAACCAACAGATAATCGAGTGCAATAGATTGTTTAATCAATGGATGCCATGAGAATTCCAATTCCCAGGCCACCACCGAAAGAACCAACCTTCCACGACGACATCTACAATTACTTGTACAATGTAGCAGACGAAAACGTATTTATTCAGCCTAACATTCATTGATAAGTACTCACTTTTGAGTACTTAAGCACATTGTTTTTATCCTTTTAGATTAGATTTTACACTTTATACTCCCAACCTTGAGTCATTTTGGTTATTATTTTCCCTTTTCTTGATTTGGATCTTAGGATATGGATTTGTGTAATTACATAGGTTGTTTAAGCTAATTTTGATGTATTTTGTAAAATCTTTTTGGAACAGGTCATGCTGTAGCACTGGACCTGCAGACAGCAAAGAGATTTGGAAACTGATTAAAGAGGAGTGGACTTAGCATTTCTTTGGACCACTGGATAATAGCTTGTTCCAGCTGATTTGAAGCTCTTAGTTGTAATATTCCCTAGTTGTTGTACTTTTTTATTATTATGATAAACTTAGTACCTTAATTAGGCTTGGTTAACACTTTTGGCCCCTCTCTATTTCCTATAAATAGAGGGCTCTTAGGGCATTTATTGTATCACTCATCACTCATCCATCACTACTCACACTACTACTATCATCATCCACTCTCTCCTAGATACTTTTGATAGTTGATTTTAATCAACTCCATTTCTCTTTTAATTAAAGTAATTTTTTGTTAATCATCTTGTTCTTCATGTTTTCTTTATGTTCTTCATCATTCTCAAGATAGTGTAGCAATTACTTTTCGTTTAGTTCAGGACCTGGTCATAAATCAGTCCTGTTTTCATCACAAACCTTCCAGAATTCATGTATACGTTCTTATGGTATTCATCTTGTTGTTCATATGTTCTAAAACCCAGGCTGTGAATGCTTGCAGCATTGGAACAACATTCATCTGCAGTTCACATTTTTACATTTTTTTTTTATTTTCATCTTGCATCTCTAGCCTTTTCATTTACTTTATGTCTTTAATTTCACGCATTTAATTTCAGTACCTTACATTGTTGTACTTACATTCCATTTTACTTTCTTGTCATTTACATTTTTTTCTTTACATTTCAAGTCATATATATATATATACTTTAAAGTCATTTACATTTCTAGAGCATTTTACATTATGTTTTCTTTTATAGTTCTTTGTAATTTTATTTATTTATTTATTGTAATGAGTAGCTAAGCATATTAGCTTCGGTGTGAGGCAAAAGGTGATGGTGTTAACCTAAAGAAAGTGGACCTTTGTGACATTAACAAATTTTTATTATTCCAACTCAAGTTTTATCAAGATAATACAACTCCTTAATAAATTGATCATTTTGATAGTGTTAAAGTGTCATGGACCTAGAGATAGGCCATTGAATAGCATGTCAATTTGAATGATATGGGAGGTAATAACGAAAGAGTTACTTGCAACACGAGTTGTTACTTGTGTTATTTGAAATGATCCATTCTTGATAAGTTGTCACTTTTTCAAAGGGTTAAAATGGAGTAGACTTAGAGACAAGCTATTTAGATTACACCAACTTGGGAGGTATGGGGGTTATTTCGAAGGAGTAACTTTTAACAAAGAGAATTTGTTTTGCCATATATTTTAAGAACTACACTCCCATCATTCCCTTATCTTGAACATTGCTCAGAGATGAGATTGTTTATAGCTACTGGAATAATGGGATGGTGAGAGTCCTAGAGGAACGTGTCTTGAAATAGATAATAAAATTAGTTATTGTCACAAGCATGTTGCAGCATCCCTGGAGCATTGGTCTACTGGAATTTGGTTTAACATTTCACCACAAGTCTTACACCCTTGCTTCTCTTTTAATCTTGTTAACTTAAAACTGTGTTCACCAGCCAATCAAAATATTGCTTCAAATTCGTCATCTGAAATCACATCTTTCATTATACTTTTATCACACTTTTTAATCCAATCTCTGTGGGATGATATCTGGTATTTTACCACTTTATTACTTGAAAGGCGACATAGTACCAATTTGTATACTTGCTTTTTGGTATTATTTCTCACACCCTAGGGAACATAAAAAGGGGGCCTTTGTCATTCATCCTCTGATGAAAGAAGAAGTAAGAAGGAGGTTCTGGAGGACTACACAAGAAAAATCCGAGGTATTCTCAACCTCTAATATGAAGCAAGTTCTGGGCATCACTTTGCAATCCTTTGCAAACAAGGTTGTGATGTACACAAAATATCATGTAGAGAGGAAAGACGGACATAAGAGTGTGTTCTCAGATGATGATCTCTTGAATCTCTGCCCTTATGATCTGCCACAACTCCACGCATTCACAAAGCAAAGACTTGGACAGAGGAAAGAGTTTATAATAGCCAATGGGTGCATAAAGGAGGTCATGCGCGAGCACATCAAGTACTTGAGCAAAATGGATTTTGAAGTTGCTCTGCACCTTGGGGTTGACACATTATCTATCACAAAGCCAGATGACCTCATCCCTGGCATTGAAGAGATCCCAAGCAACTCTCTAATCGTGGAACCTGAAAATGGGTTTGTCTACAAAGATGACGATGGACAGAAGAAGATCTTCAAGCCTCGCCAGAGCAACAAGTATTCAAATGACACCCATTTGAGGATAAGGGCCATAATCACCAAGAGAATTGGCTCTGAGAGAGTTCAGAGGGGGCATGCAGAGAAGATGATCGAGGACATAAATGCATAATTGAAGTTCAGGGATCTCATTTTCAGCATGCACAAAACTCTAGCTGAAAGCTTCACTCTGCCGATAAATGATTTCCCTATGTAATATGTACTTGTATCTTTTTGTTACTTATTTTATGTAAATGCCACTCTGGCATCTTTAGTTATCAATGAACTATTTCTTCAGAGGATGATTTCCTTTCACCTCTTTTGTTTCCTACTTAGCCATATACTCCAACTTTCATATTTTTTTTTATTTTTCAATACTTATGTGGAGATTGTTAGCGCCATCTGTCATGTATAGAAGTATTGAAAAATAGGCTAAGTGTAGGAACCTTAGAAGACACCTGTCTTTCACCAAGTCTCAATAGAAGTACAGTGGTTAGAGCCTCTGTCGACCATCATCCGTAAAGAACTTAACCATAAGATCAACTTCAGACCGCAGAGCCTCTGTGACCCTTCACAGAGCCTCTATGGTGGCTACCTCTGGAAGATGGAAGACTTAAACTTTTCATAAAGAAACAAGACCACGTGCTTATCACGTTCCCCTGATGTACGAAGATTCTGCATATCAAATAGTATACACACGATGTTCTACGTTCCAGGTGTCATTCCTTTTATGGAAATGGCATCCTTTTCATTGTACGTTTGTGTGCTCCACTAATCTGTATATGTAGGGAGCACCTCCTGAATTCTAAGGGCGCGCACACAAATCACTACCACGCTTGTCTAGTATAAAAAAATCTGTTTGAGAGCATTTTACACACACAACTGTGTGTTCTTTGTGTATTTGGCAAGATTAATGAAGATGAACATTCAGTAAACCATTCCTACTTCTTATAGTTATCTTTATTACTTGTTTGTGTGTGTTCACTACCAAGCAAACCATTCATATGCATTAAACCACTTTCGCATATCATTATGTTTTGCATTGTTTGGTTTATATCATTGCTAGACCCAAACTGAGACCTACAAAATTATAACAATGGGTCTAAAAATAAATAATGCAATACTGACCTAAATTACAGTAAGTGGCTTAAATTCTGCAAATGAGATAGATTCCTTGTTTCAATGAAAATTAAAAAATATGTGTTCGAATTTTACAACGATTGTTTTAACTAGGAAGTTCTCATACCATAGTCCTATTCTCTTTAAAGTCATTTCAGAAGAATTTAGGCCTAAAGCTTTCAGATTTTTGATGCTTGGCTTGAAGAGTAGGATTATGAAGATGTGGTTAAAGCAGCTTGGAGATATAAGATCAAATCCAGATAGCCTAACTTGATTTTAAAAGATAAACTCAAGAACATCAAAGACGGGCTAAAAAGATGGAGCAAGTCAAAATTTGTGGGTATTGATCTAGAACTTCAAATAGCTAAAGACGAGGCACAAAATTGGGAACTTGAAGCAGAAAATAGACCTTTATCAAAAGTAGAGCAATATTTGTGAAAACAATCGAGGGTTAAGTGAGCAGAAAAAGAATCACGTAAGACAAAACAATTGCGACAAAAATAAGAATCAAGTGGATAGTAGAAGGTGATGAAAATTCTAAGTTTTTCCACTCGGTAATAAAGAAGAGGAATCTAAAAAAACTATATAAAAGGCCTTTGTAACACCCTGGATTTTCATTATACATATCGTTGTAATCTTGTGCTAAGCGGTTGTCGTTAGCACCGTGTTTGGTTTAGAGTTGAATTGGAGTTTTGAGAATTTTGGGGGAGAAACAGTGAATTACGCGAGTTACACCGCGACTAGAGGTCGCGGCACAACCCGCGTAACTCACTGTTCATTAGGACACGGGCGAGTTATGCCGCGAGTTGAAGTCGCGGCATAACCCGCGTAGTTACCTGGCCGACATATACTGAGTTTCTCAAAAAAAATATCTCATTCTCTCTCTCAAATCTCAAAATCTCTATTTCTCTCTCTCCTATTTCTTTTTCTCTCTTTTCATCTTTCGATCTTCAAAGTCTCGTTTGGTTGCTAGTTTTCGGTGTTTCTAGCAAGGGGTCGGTGTTCTAAGCTTCACCTCTACGTCGTGATCGTTATCTGGTTTTCCGAGTTTTATTCTGAAAACCTACCAGTGAGTTCCTACTACCATTTTACAAACTTTATACATGTCAAAACTCTTATTTGTGAAACCTGAAGTATTTCTACGGTATGATTTCATGTTCTCTACATTTTGATATAAATGAAGTTTTTGGTGATTTTCGGGGTTCCCGATCAGTTTTGACTAAAATGACGGGTTCCGCCTTATTAAAGTAAAATGATGTTTTACTTGCACATTATGTGGATATGTGAAAAGAATGTCTATGAACTCTTTTTAATGATTTTCATTCTTACCAGAAGTCGAACTGGAAATGACATTTTGTTTATGAAAATGTGTTTATACCATATGTTTAGTTATGGTTGGTCACATATGTTGTTGTGACAAGTCTGTACCATTACTAGTGGATCCCTAGGTTTTGAGTCGACTGTATTATTGGGAGGTCATATTCCCCATTTTGTAACTATGGATGCATATGTTCCTAGAGGGCAACTTGGTACGGTTATGTGAGGTCGGATACTAGCCATGGTTCGTAGTGATCCTAGTGAAGGAGTATACATTGGTTTTGCTTGGGGGCGCGATCTCACATCGTAGCACGGACCTATGTGTTCGTATCCTTGGATTCCAAGTTGTTGGGAACTGAAAAATTCATCAAGTATGGTTAATACTGCTGGTTCAAAGCTACTACTGCTAGAAGACTTAAAGGTTAATACTGCTGGTTCAAAGCTACTACTGCTAGAAGACTTAAAGGTTAATACTGCTGAGTGTTACTACTGCTAGTACTATTAATACTGCTAGTCATAGTTAGTGCTGCTTGAACAAAGTTAGTACTGCTTAGCTAGTTAGTACTGCTAGTAGTTAGTGCTGCTTAGTAGTTAATGCTGCTAGAAGAAGTTAATGCTGCTGATCATGGTTAGTGCTGCTAAAGAGATTCGGATGGAAAGAATGACAGCTGGATAATCTGAAGATTATGGAAGCTTATAGATATACATGGAAGATATACTGAAGATATTTTATTTATTGTAATTATCTTTGTATTCAGTATATATATTGTATAGTTTAGAATAATGAGTTAACTTTTGTTTTTATACTTTTAGAGAGAAAATCAACCTCAAGGCATAGATCCTAATTCTAGAGAAGTAGAATTCGTATTGGTGAGCCTGTTCATCAATATTGAGGTTGAGTGAGTAATCTTGTAACTTCAAAGCATTCAATACAAGTTTACAGTTTGTTGATTATATTCTGTTTTGGTTTTCTGTTTCATTAAATATCAAAGTGTTATTCCGCAAACTTCTTTGATATTGTTTCTGAGAATTAATTCTTGTTGAGAATTCGATCCTGACAAGTGGTATCAGAGCCTAACTCTCTCAGAAACAGTTACTCATCATGGAAAATCTTACAGAATCAAGCAATACTTTGGTTTCTAAGGTTCCAATGCTCAAACCAAGTGAGTTTGACATGTGGAAGATCAGAATCAGACAATATATTCTTCTCACTGACTACTCAATGTGGGATATCATTGAGAATGGTCCTTCTGAAGCTGGAAGGATAGGACCAGATGGGAAAAGACCTCCACCAAAGACAGATGGTGAGAGGAAGATCAGACAGACAGAGATGAAGGCCTTGAGCACTCTGCTCTTGGCCATTCCCAATGAATATCAGCATCAATTCTGCAACTGCACTGATGCTCAGATTCTCTGGAATGCTCTAGAGAAAAGATTTGCTGGAACTAAGAGCATCAAAAGAAATCAAAGAGATGTTCTAAAGCAGCAGTATGAGAACTTCACTTCCACAAAGAATGAGTCTATGACTCAAACTTTTGATAGGTTCAATAAACTCATTGGTGAACTGGCTACTGTAGGTGTTAAGATGGAACAAGATGATATCAACAGAAAGTTCCTCAGATCTCTTGGGGATGAATGGACTATGTACACTGTCTCATATAGACAGAGTGACAATCTGGAAGAGAAAGAACTTGATGATCTATACAATGATCTAAGAGTTTTTGAAACTGAGGTAGAAACCAAGAAGAAGCCCTCTGGTTATATTCACAATGCTGCACTTCTTTCAGCATCCACTGATACTACTGCCAACCCTGAAGCAGTTAGTACTGTCAGTGGAGTAAGTTCAGAAAAAGGCACTGAAACTATCTTTGAAGCCTTTTTGTCCAGTCATAGCAACAATTCTTTGATTAATGATGATCTGGATCAAATTCACCCTGATGATCTGGAGGAGATGGATATTAAATGGCAGATGGCCATGTTATCCATGAGGGTGAAGAAGTTCATTAAAAGAACTGGAAGAAATAACTTCTCTCAAAGAAGAGAAGATGGAGCTGGTTTTGACAAAACCAAGGTGGAATGTTTTAAGTGTCACAAGAAAGGACACTTTGCTAGAGAATGCAGGAGTGTTGTTCCAAACAACAACCACCAACAAGCTCAGAATGAAGGATACAATCTGAACAAGAATCCTGCTCAAGCCCTTGTTTCTCAACAAGGAATGGGATTTGATTGGAGTGATCAAGCAGAGGAAGCCATTCAGAACCAAGCTCTTATGGCAGAAGTGTCTGATCTCCCCACTGAGGTAAGCTCTAATCTTTGCACTAAATCTTGCATTGACATTGTTACAAGATACAGGGATCACAATCAAAGTATGTGTGATGACCTCAAAAGATTAGAAAAGGACAGAAGAGATTATGTGTTGATAGTAGAGAGATTTGAAGAGCAAATCAAAGGCTTTCAAGCTAATGAACTTCAATACTCTTATGACACAAACTATTGGAAGTGGGAAAAGAATGAGTTAGAAACCAAACTGTCTAAGTCCCTAGAAGAGAATGATAGACTGAAAGAGGAACTGTCAAAAGTTAAGCTTGACATAGACAAGTTTTCTTATGCTTCAAAAGCAATGGACTCTCTTCTAAAGGCTCAGATACATGATAAGATGAAGCCTGGTATTGGATACAACAATACACCCCCTCCTTACAATAATAACTATATTTCTCCTACATCAGATTTGTTAGAAACTAAAGAGAAAAAGGACTTGTCTAAAGAAGCTTTTAAGATAGATCCTTTGGATGAGGTAGTAGTTAAGGATTTGACTAAGAAAGGAGCCAGTGAGAACAGGGATAATAATGTGAGTAAAAAGATACCATTAGAAAACAATATTATCACCAATGAGGGATGTGGGAAAATCTGGGTCAAGTCCAAGGAGATAGAGAAGACTAAAGGAAATGATAACAAGGTCCATTACAAACAAACCACAGTTGTGAATCCTGGATCTTGTAAACAGTGTGATTGCAATAAAGCCAAGAGCCTAAATTCTGGTTTAAAAAGAGGAAATCAAAGAAACTGGAATAATCAATGGGCTCAGAAACAAGGAGTTGATCTGAATAAAATCAATAGACCAAAACCTTGTTTTATATGTGGCAAGTTGAATCATTTGGCTAAGTATTGTTACTTCAACCCAATTAACCAACAGATGAACTTTAAAAGATTTGTGCAAAAATCTGTGGGTTATAGAAAGGCTGGAAAGGTACATGTGATAAAGAAATCTTTTGAAAGTAAAGTCACTTTAAAGAAAAAGATTTTAAAAGAAATTGTCAAAATGTGGGTGCCTAGAAGTACTAACAGTGTTAGTACTGCTAACAATATTAGTACTGCTAACACAGTTACTACTGCTAACAGTATTAGTACTGCTGAAAATATTAATGCTGCTAATACTGTTAATACCTCTTCAAAGGTTAATACTGCCAACACAGTTACTGCTGCTAACACAGTTACTACTGCTAACAAGGTTAGTACTGCTAAGCATGCAAGTGCTGCCAAGGCAGTTAGTACTTCTAAAACCAGTACTGATTCTAGCAAAAACATTTCCAAGCCTATTATTGTAACAAAGTACTCCAAGAATGAGGAATTAAAGTTCAAAAATCTTGTCAAGAAAGAATGCAAGTATTTTGATGAGAAAGGGGTACCCAAGACCACTTTGGCTTGGGTTCCTAATTCATACTAATTGATTTATCTAATGTGCAGGGCAACCAACAGCTCAAGGGAAAGAGCATTTGGCATGTTGATAGTGGTTGCTCTAGGCATATGACAGGCAACATGTCATGCCTTCAGGATTTCAAGCATATCAATGGAGGACATGTTGCATTTGGAGATAATCTTACTGGTGGTAAGATAAGCGGAAAAGGTAATGTCACCAAAGGTAAGATGACATTTGAGGATGTCTACTATGTTGATCAATTAAAGTACAATCTGTTAAGTGTATCACAGGTTTGTGACAAACAACATAGTATATTATTCACTACTTCTGAGTGTATGATTCTTGCTCCAGGGTTCAAGGTAGTTGATGAAAGCATGATACTACTTAGAACTCCAAGAAAGGAAAATGTTTACTGTCTTGATTTGGACAATGTTGATAGTGATTCATCTCTAAATTGTCTTGTTTCAAAAGCTTCTGTAGATGAATCCTCTCTATGGCACAGAAGGATGTGTCACATGAATTTCAAGACTATGAACAATCTTGTTAAAAATAACCTTGTAAGAGGTTTACCTTCAAAAGTCTTTTCATGTGATGATCATTGTGTTGCTTGTCTTAAAGGCAAACAACACAAAACTTCTCATAAGACCAAAGAGTTAAATTATGTTTCTTCTTGTCTCCAATTACTGCATATGGATCTGTTTGGTCCTACAAATGTTATGAGTATAGGCAAGAAATCTTACTGCTTGGTTATTGTTGATGATTACTCCAGATTTACTTGGGTATATTTTCTAAGGACTAAGGATGAAACAAGTGGTCTTATCAAATCCTTTATTCTAAGAATTGAAAACCAAACTAATCAAAGAGTAAAAGTCATTAGATCAGATAATGGAACTGAGTTTAAAAATCATGATCTAAACACCTTTTGTGAAGAAAAAGGTATTGAGAGGCAATATAGTGCTCCTAGGACTCCTCAACAGAATGGTGTTGCTGAAAGGAGGAATAGAACACTAATAGAGGCTGCTAGATCTCTGTTGGCTGATTCCAAATTGCCAATTACCTTCTGGGCTGAAGCAGTTAATACTGCTTGTTATGTCCAAAACAGAGTTCTAGTGGCCAAGCAAAAGATCAAGACGCCATATGAGCTTTTAAATAAAAGAAAACCTTTTATTGGTTTCTTCAAACCTTTTGGGTGTCCTTGTACAATTCTAAATACCAAATCTCACTTAGGTAAGTTTGATAACAAAGCAGATGATGGATTTCTTGTTGGATATTCATCTCAGAGTAAGGCTTACAGAGTTTTTAACTCTTCTTCTAGAATAATTGAAGAAAGTGACAATGTCAAATGCAATAAGAACACACCAAATCCTGTTGGGTCTGGACCTCAGTGGCTATTTGACATTGATTCACTAACTAACTCCTTTGGTTTCAGTAATGAGTATACAGGAACAGGAAGTGGAGGATCAGGGATCACACAAGCTCAAGAAAGTCTATCTAAATTTGTGATTTTTCCCATACCCACAGTAAATTCTGTTGAAGACTGTGAAAAGGAATCATTTACTGGACCAAGCCAGAGTGAAGAAGACACTAGAGATAAGGAGACTCAAGAAAATAATGAAGTGGCATCTGAAAACACTTCAGTTGAGTTGCATGAATCTAATCTTGAGGCTGGACTGAATGAAGAATCTAGTCATAACACCAGAGTTCAAAAGAATCATCCTCCACAGCTGATAATAGGAGATATCTCTTCTCCTATGATGACTAGACTTCAAAGCAGGCTTCAGGAAATGCAAGATCAACAGCATACAGTGCTTTCTTGTTTTCTATCACAGCTTGAGCCTAAAAAGGCACATGATGCTATGAAAGAATCTAGCTGGATAGAAGCAATGCAAGAGGAACTGCTACAGTTCAAGCTCTAAGATGTATGGGATCTGGTAGACCTTCCTAAAGGTCACAGAGCAATTGGCACAAAGTGGATTTTCAGAAACAAGAGAGATGAAAGAGGTATTGTCATAAGGAACAAAGCAAGGCTGGTGGCTCAGGGATATACTCAAGAAGAGGGTATAGATTATGAAGAAGTGTTTGCACCTGTGGCTAGAATAGAAGCAATCAGACTATTCCTAGCCTATGCTTCTTACATGAACTTCAAAGTCTATCAAATGGATGTAAAAAGTGCCTTTCTCTATGGGTCAATTGAAGAAGAAGTATATGTCTGTCAACCACCAGGGTTTGAAAACCCAAGCTATCCAGACAGGGTATACAAATTAAAGAAAGCACTTTATGGACTACATCAAGCCCCAAGAGCATGGTATGACACTCTGTCATCCTATCTCTTGGAAAATGACTTTGAAAGAGGAGTCATTGATAAGACTCTATTTATTAAAAGAAAGAAGAAGGATATTTTGCTGGTCCAAATCTATGTTGATGACATTATCTTTGGATCTACAAGAAACAACATGTGCAAGGAGTTTGAGGATTTAATGCATCAAAGGTTCAAAATGAGTTCCATGGGGGAACTTACTTTCTTCCTTGGACTCCAAGTTCAACAGAAGTCAGATGGCATTTTCATATGTCAATCCAAGTATGTGCAGGATATTCTAACCAAGTTTGGTTTCTCAGAATCAAAACCTGCCAGCACACCTATGGAAACACACAAGCAGATCACAGCAGATCTTGAGGGGGAGGATATGGATGTGCATCATTATAGATCCATGATTGGCTCTCTCATGTATCTCACAGCATCAAGGCCAGATATAATGTTTCCAGTCTGTGTATGTGCAAGATTTCAAGTTAGGCCAAAGCAATCTCACTTTCAAGCTGTTAAGAGGATATTCAGATATCTCAAAGGGCAACCCAGATTGGGACTTTGGTATCCTCATAACTCACCTTTTGACCTAATAGCATACTCAGACAGTGATCTAGGTGGGGCAAACTTGGACAGAAAATCTACTTCTGGAGGATGTCAGTTTTTGGGTGCTAGACTAGTCTCATGGCAGTGCAAGAAACAAACCACAGTATCCACATCTACAACAGAGGCAGAGTACATAGCAGCTGCAAGTTGCTGTTCTCAAGTCTTATGGATTCAGAATCAAATGTTGGATTATGGGGTAACCTTTCTACACACTCCAATCTTTATTGACAACAGCAGTGTTATTAGCATTGTGAATAATCCAGTCAAGCACTCAAAAACAAAGCACATTGAGATCAGGTATCACTTTATAAGAGATTGTAATGAAAAGAAACTTATTCAAGTTGTCAAAGTTCACACTGATAATCAGTTTGCTGATTTATTCACTAAAGCTTTTGATGTGGGTAGATTCACTTTCTTGGTAACAAGTGTGGGAATGATCAACTCTGAATAATCCCCTTCTCAAAAAGTGGTTTTATATCTGTATATTATTCTTGGAGTTACTAATCTTCTGTTTCAGGATATGCATAGCAGTACTCAGTGTTGAG
Organism: Arctium minus; assembly: GCA_954870635.1. Taxonomy (NCBI): domain Eukaryota; kingdom Viridiplantae; phylum Streptophyta; class Magnoliopsida; order Asterales; family Asteraceae; genus Arctium; species Arctium minus. The sequence goes on along the minus strand of OX941088.1, from coordinate 87,784,806 downwards.
CAGGTTTAAAAGGAGAATTTTAGTTAATACTGCTAGCTAGTTAATACTGCTTTCAGTTAATACTGCTAGTAGTTAATACTGCTTTCAGTTAATACTGCTAGTTAGTTAATACTGCTTGCAGTTAATACTGCTTGCAGTTAATACTGCTAGTTAGTTAATACTGCTTGCAGTTAATACTGCTTGCAGTTAATACTGCTAGTTAGTTAATACTGCTAGTAGTTAATACTGCTTTCAGTTAATACTGCTAGTTAGTTAATACTGCTCGTAGTTAATACTGCTAGTTAGTTAATACTGCTAGTAGTTAATACTGCTTTCAGTTAATACTGCTAGTTAGTTAATACTGCTCGTAGTTAATAATGCTAGTTAGTTAATACTGCTAGTAGTTAATACTGCTCTAGGTTAATACTGCTTATGTTCCGAATACTATAAATACTCTTTGCCCGCCTAAAAGTTCATAACGACTCTTTGCATACTGTTCTCTTGCGCTCAAAACCTTTTCTCTCTCAAGTTCGAAGTTTTCAGGCAAGCTTTTCACTAAGATCAATGGCATCCATGACTTTTATCGACGAGCACAACGAGATTGCAATGCTACAAAAGCCAAAGCAAGCTGCAGGATTTCATCAGATTGTGGATTTCCTCAAGTCAAGCCACATTGCTCATGCTCTTATTGTATCCCCTACAATCTATATTGAGCATCAAAGGCAGTTCTGGGCTAATGCAACCATTGTTATTGAGAATGGTGTGCAGATGATCAAGACAAGAATCTGTGATCAATCACTCATGGTTACTGAAGAGGTTATTCGCATCAGTCTACGTCTAGACGATGCCTCTGGTATAACATCTATCCCAAATGATGAACTGTTTTCAAATCTTACAAGAATGGGGTATGGAGGCCCATTGGGAGTTTTCAAATTCTCTAAAGCAAAATTTTCACCCCAATGGCGTTTCTTTGTCCATACTCTTATGCACTGTATCTCCAAAAAGACTACTGGATGGAGTGAGTTCAGCAGCACTATTGCTTATGCTTTGGTGTGCTTGGCCACTGCCAGAAAGTATAATTTTTCTAAAATGATTTTCAGTGATCTTGTCTCAAACATGGGAAACAAAAAGAGCTTCTTTATGTATCCCAGGTTTGTTCAAGAAGTCATTACTCATGAATTGACGGATATACCTCAACCTGTTGGGGTATATGTACCTAAACCCCCCAAAGGCAAGGTTTTCTCAAATATGAGAAGATCTGCTGGGGACTCTGAAGGAGTTGACACCCCATTGTTCTCTACAATGATGGTGGTGTCCCAAATCAATGAAGGTATGGCAGCAGGGTCAAGGCCCCCATTAGACCAACCCACTGCTAGCCAAGCCCAACCTTCCCTCTCAAAATCAATTCCCCAGTCCCTTCTTGAAAAACCAACCTCTCCTATCACCCAAACTTACAAGAGAAAACAGGTAAAGAAGGCTCCTTCCCTTCTTGTACCATTACCCTCTCAGCCTTTAAGCCCTCTAAGGGAGAATTCTCCCCTAGAGAATATCCAAAGGGAAACTACAAGGGTGTCTCCCAACCCAAAGGAGGTGCTCTCTGAGGAGGAGGTAGAGCATATGGGTGATGAGGCTGCCACTACTCCTGCTAGTACAGAGGAGGAAAGTGGTAACATCAATAAGACCTCCCCCATGGCAACTTTGAATGAGCAATCATTTGAAGGTCCCTGGTGCCAAGAAACCACAGGGGTGGATAGTGCTTCTGCAAGGCAGAAGACTTCCACTAATAAAAGATCCAATGATCCTTCAAAGGAGGGTAACACTTCTGGAAAGGGTGAGGACAGATATACGTGCTATGAATTGATGGAAACAATGGGGAACATCAATCAAGGTGTTCTCAAACAAGGCAAAGAAATTGAAGAAATGAAGCTAGTCATTCTGTCACAACAAGAACAGATTGCTAAGCTGAAGAGGATGGTGGTTGGTCTGGTACAAAGGAAGCAGAGAAAGCAATTCCAACTAAGGAGAAGGAAGTCTGAAAATGATGCTCCCAAAAAGGGGGAGATCAACATGGAAGAAGCCACAAGAGAGGGGAAGCTTAATGTTGAGGGGGAGCAGGAAGCAGAAACAGAAAGAGATTCAGTACCAAAAGAAACAAAAGAAGCAGCAGAAACAGTTACTACTGCTGACATTAATAAAGCAGCAGAAACTGTGAAAGAAGTTTTAACAGATCTTGAGATTGCAGAAACCTTACTAAAAGCCAAGAATGATAATCCCAAGTTCACTTCAAAGACTAAAGGTGTAATCATCAAAGAACAAGGTGAAGTGATCAAGAAAGATAATAGCAAGAAGGCAATGAACAAAGACAAAGGAAAAGCAAAGATGGTAGAATCTGATCAACCAATCAAAAAGCAAAGGTTGGTTGAATCAGATGAAGCCCTAGCTAAAAAGATGCAGGAGGATTTTGAAAAAGAAGAAAGAGTTCAGATGGAAAAGGACAGGGAAATGGCAAAAGCTCTAGCTGCTGAACTGAATGAAGCTTATCAACAGAGTATGGCAACTGAAATTGCACAGAAGAAAGCTGCAAGTATGAAGAAATCAGTGGTGAAAACAGTTGCAAAGAAGAGAAAACCCTCAAAGACATTCCTAGGTACCCAAGAGAGGAACAAGATGATTATATTTCTCAAAGGTGCTGTAGGAGTCAAAAAGGAGATGTTCTCCAAAATGTCTTTTGAGAAGATCAAAGAGCTGTATGATTCAGAGATGTTGAAGCTTCAGGGAAATGAAACTGCTAGGGTGGAGATGGAGAAGAGGATAAAAGAAAGTAATGACTTTGATTGTCAAAAGCCATTTCCAGATGAGCAAGAAACACCTCCTAAGAAAGAGTCCACTCTGGGAGAAAGTCTAAGAACTTTAAAGAGAACAAAAATGATGGCAAGGAGAAAGCCAATCAAGAAGCCTAAAGTATCTGAAGAAGAGGCTAAGAAGGTTGTTGAAGAAGAAGGGGCACCTGAGTCATCTAAACAGACAGAGCCAGCTAACACTGATGATGTAAATTTGTATATGGTAGTGATGGACAAAGTGCCTAAACCAATTTCAGCAGAACCTGTAGGAGTTAAGCCTCTTGAGGTCATTCTCTGGGATACATTGACAGTGGATGGAAAGGAATACATAAGGCTGAAAAGAAAGGATGAAAAGTATGAAGTGTTCAACACATGGGCAAAAATTGTCAGAACATGTTCTAGATCAGATCTTGAAGAGATGTTTGAGATAGGAATGAAGTTGTATGCAGATATTCTAAAGGCTCCAGGAATTTCAATTACAAAACTGGTAATGGAGTATCTGTGTATGATGTTCAAACCTGAAGAAGTAGAGCACTTGATCAAGGATGTCTTCAAATCAATAAACAGATGGACTCTATATGAAATTAGTGAAGTATATACAGTGACTTTGGATTTAAATCACACTGAATACTTTCTAGTGGATAGAGTGTATAATCATAGCAGATTGAAGCTACATGCCATGCTGAAGAAAAAGTTAAGGTGTGTTCCAGATTCAGAAATGGCTAAATACTTGATTCAAAGAACCATCAACCAGAGTTTGGGATTGGATGCAAACACTGGAATTTAGGCCATGATAGAGTTTTGGGAGCATCTTGAAGATTAATTCTGAAGAACTTGACTTCTCTTCTTAAAAGTCAAGTTAGGGGGAGATTGTTGGGAACTGAAAAATTCATCAAGTATGGTTAATACTGCTGGTTCAAAGCTACTACTGCTAGAAGACTTAAAGGTTAATACTGCTGGTTCAAAGCTACTACTGCTAGAAGACTTAAAGGTTAATACTGCTAAGTGTTACTACTGCTAGTACTATTAATACTGCTAGTCATAGTTAGTGCTGCTTGAACAAAGTTAGTACTGCTTAGCTAGTTAGTACTGCTAGTAGTTAGTGCTGCTTAGTAGTTAATGCTGCTAGAAGAAGTTAATGCTGCTGATCATGGTTAGTGCTGCTAAAGAGATTCGGATGGAAAGAATGACAGCTGGATAATCTGAAGATTATGGAAGCTTATAGATATACATGGAAGATATACTGAAGATATTTTATTTATTGTAATTATCTTTGTATTCAGTATATATATTGTATAGTTTAGAATAATGAGTTAACTTTTGTTTTTATACTTTTAGAGAGAAAATCAACCTCAAGGCATAGATCCTAATTCTAGAGAAGTAGAATTCGTATTGGTGAGCCTGTTCATCAATATTGAGGTTGAGTGAGTAATCTTGTAACTTCAAAGCATTCAATACAAGTTTACAGTTTGTTGATTATATTCTGTTTTGGTTTTCTGTTTCATTAAATATCAAAGTGTTATTCCGCAAACTTCTTTGATATTGTTTCTGAGAATTAATTCTTGTTGAGAATTCGATCCTGACACAAGTGTTTAGCTCATAACTCGGATTTTGGCCTACTTAGTGTTACGCCACTATCCTTGGTAAAATGGTCCTTTTGTCATCATATAATGAGTTTTGGACCGAAAAGGCCCGGTTGTGGCGAAATGTTATCTTTATGAATTAAACCTTTATGAAAAGATTTCATTATGATACTGATGTTTATATCTTTTGAGTTTTATAAACTGTATGTTCTCACCAGGCTTTAAGTCTGACACTTTTTCTCAAATGATGTGTATAACAGGTTTCCCTTAGCGGTGGGTTGCCAGGGTTCTGAGAGACGGGTTTAGTCTCGAGGCTTTTGAGATGACTAGTATTGTTTCAGGGCATTTGTTAAGTCTCATTCTTTTGATACATTATGGAATGTCAACTGATGTAATCTTGATATAGGTGTCTAGATTAGTTTGTTGACAAACTCTATATCGATACAGGTTTCTGTAAAGTCTTAAGGACTGATCCCCTTCTTGGGAGTTTATTATCGATACAAATGTCATGTTGCCAGATTTTTCAGGTTTTAGTTTACTCTGATTTTTAGGATGTTACAGCCTTTCGGTAAATGGGTGTTGGCGTGAGGACTCATATTCGATTAAAAATGTTGCTTTCAATTACATCAAATCTCGATTTGATGAGTAAAATATCATGAGACAACTGATTAGAAGTAACAATTTTCGACGTATCTCTTATGAGGATGTTGTATTTTCAGAATCCCGCTTTACAGAATCAGAGGTTTGGACAATGATAATCATGAAAGAAAGATTTACTCTATTAAGAACTCAAATTTATTTATATCTCTATCATCAGATCCTTTTGACGATGACACATTTATGCTTCAACATATTTTTTATAGTTTGAGGTCTTAATTATCATTTTTAAGAAGTCATATACCTATTGTTTTATATATAAGGGACCTATTGATAACTTTTGCAATCAAAATAAAATTTATAAATAAACTATATCTTAATGATATTCTGAAATGTTCTTAAAATCAAAAAAATATTTATTTAAGACAAAACTCATGAATTTATGTTTGATATAGCACTTGAAAATTTGGTTAGATTTTGATATATGAAAGTGGATAAAAAAAAATAATTGCTAAAACTGATATGACACTTAAAAAACCCTAAAACTGATATATAAGGGTATTTTAGTATTTCCAAATGTAATATCCTGTTTCTTTTTTGTAATAGCATAAAAGTAGAAATGGTTGTTTAGGGCATCTGCAGTGGTGAGGTTCTTTTGCCAAGTCATCGGTCCATGTATTTGGGATACTATTGAGAGAGTGAGGTGTAAATGTCATGTCAATGGAGCGGTCCTCACAGAGAAACCACTCCTTGAGTCTAAAAGTGTGGGTCCCACTTATTTTAATAATCAAACTTATTCAAACTCCATTAAAAAAAGCCAACATTATAATTTTCATCTATTTTTTTATGGTGATATTTAAACCAAAATAGTTTTCTATTCTTTATTTTTAATATACAATCTTCAAAAAGAAGTTAATTAAATAAATTTATTTATTTATTATCAACTTTTAATTATTTTTACTATATAATCAATTTTGAGTTTTTAATTATTGTGACTTTTAGTATTGTAAATTTTAATTACAATTAATTTTTAATTATTGTTTTTTAAATTTAATAAGTAAATGTTAAGCATTACAATTTTTATTATTATAGTTTTTTATTATATAAACAATGGACCGGTTCATGATTGGAAGTAAAAGGTTTATGAAAAGTGTAAGAAAGAAAAAACTGATGTGACAGAGAGAGAAAACTGATGTGGCAAAATCATGAACCTCTTAAGAGGTCCATGACTATGGATGCTCTTAGGATGGACCTTGAAAATGGGAGGACCATTTGTGTAACCAGTGGTCCATATGGGGTTTTGCAAATCCATTCAATATGTACCTTTTCCTAAATGTGTGTGTAGGAAGAGGAAGAAAAGGGTTGTTTTTGGGAGAAAATGCTTTGTTGATTGAAGTTTTGAGAATTTGGGAAATTTTGGAGCAAAGAGTCTCTTCTTAAGGTAAGAATTCTCATTTCTTTTATGGTTCTTCTTTCAACAATGGAGTTCATCTTCTAGGTCCATTATTTTTGTTTGATTTCATTCTTTGTGAGTATGAGAAATTCCATGATGGAAGTTTTATGGCAAATGTTCTTAAATGGAGGTTTTGGGTTTGACTCCATCATCCAATTTTGAAAACCATGGGGTAATCTTACCATCAAATTGATGAGTTTGTATTTTAGAGACGATGGTTCATCTTTGGGGTGTTTGTGATTGAAATATTGGTTCGATAATGATTTTTGGATTGCCTTTGTATTTTATAAATTGGTTTACTTGGAGAAATACACCGTTGTTGATGGTTTCAATAAAGGATCAAGGGTTCCAAGTTTTAAAGGTTAAAATCATGATTCTTAGATGAATTTGGATGGATTGATTTATGTTTTGTGGTTAGATTGATAAATAGAATAGTTTTGGATATTGATTCTCTCAATATTGGACCTTCAAATCGATTTGGGAAAGATTGGGAAAAAATCTGCTACTGGGATTTTTGGTGCAGAAGTCGTGCAATACAAACAGTGACTAAAGTGACTTCCATGCGACTTTGATCACATGAAACTCGCATTTGGTACTGTTTTGTGCCACGTCCTTTTGCTTTATTTCTCAATTCGGGGTAGATTCGAGGCATCAATTAGGGATTGTCTTAGGGATCATAAATGATAGTTTTCAAGATAATTTAGATGGTTTAACACCACTACTATGTCCACATATTCAGGTGTTCGGTTTGAGCTTAAATAGTTGTTAGGAGGTTTGGAAGTGTGCTAAACCTCAGGTGAGTTCCCTTGACCTTTTTTACAAATGTGGGATTAGTTATGAATGTTTTATAAACTCTGATTATGGTTCTATGATTTGTCATTGTTTTTATATTTTGAAAACTTGGGCGAACATTTGTCGATATCCTGTTTAACTTGAATGATTACTTGTTTAATTATTGCTTATCATATGGTACATGGTTTTGGATTTGGGTTGCACAGTGGGATTGGTGCACCTTGGGATAGTGGTAATCCCTTGAGAGTTTATTATTCCATGTGCCTTAAATTTGTTTCACAAGCACATTGGATGAGCATCTTCTTGGGCCTTGATTATAAACGCCACAGTGACAGTAGTTTATGAAGACTTTACATAGCCCATTGTTTATGTTTGGTTATCCATTAGGATATATTTGGGCCTTTATGGCGGTTTACTACTTTAACCACAAATTGCTTATTTATGTTAACTGAGAGTGAATTGATTAGACCTTATGGTCTAACCCTTGCATTTCAAACTTAAATCATTTTCAGGTAAGGGTAATATTGGAAGTTCCTTCATAGGAAGGAGAAGATGTGATGCTCTTAGAGAAGGCTTGACTTAGAGAGTCTTGCTTTTTACCTTTAGACACGCAAAAATTCTCAATTGTGGATGTGTTTATCCGTTGTAAACCTTTGAGATATTTTGAATTTCATGACTTGATTTATTTTGAGACCATTTTGGCAATATTTCTATATTATTACTATTTTGAATTATGGGTTGTTACACCAAAAATCTAAACTAGGGTTGTTCGCGGTGCGGTTTGAAATCAAACCGCAAAACCTCACCGCATATGCGGTTTGGGCATTTCTCAAACAGCAAACCGCATCGCATAAACCTCAAAACTGCACCGCAAAATGCGGTGCGGTTTATGTGGTTTGTCCCTATCGCACTTTATGCCTAAAATCCAAAAAATATAAGTATAAAATCAACAATAAAGTGACCGCAATCCAAAAAAGTAAAGAGTTTTAATACATCTGATTAAAAATACATATTGCATAATTAAAAATAGTTTAATAAGTAAAAAAAAATAAACTTCAAACTAAATTAGACGTGTGAGTTGTTACTTCTCCAACTTTTTCTTTCATCTCGATCCTCAAACCCAGACTCCCAATTGACCAATTGTTTATTCAATATACGACTTTGGGCCAAAAAACGAAGTCCAAAAATATTACATAAATACCACATTATTCTCTCTCTCTCTCTCTCTCTCTCTCTCTATATATATATATATATATATAATTAAAAAATAAAAAAAATACAAAATATGCAGTGCGGTGCGGTGCAGTTTGAACCGCGGTTTGATAACTCAAAACCGTAAACCGCACTACATAGTGCGTTTTTGGTAAAAATGCAAACCGCAAACCACACCGCGAAAATTCCAAACCACGCTTTGTGGTGCGGTGCGGTGTGGACGGTTTATGCAGTTTAATGATTTGGATGAACACCCCTAATCTAAACTAAATAAAAACTTGCAAAATAGATATTTCTAAAACTCTAGGAGGTTTAATTGTTAATTTGTAATTTCCTTGAAACTTATAAAACAAAACTAAATAATAATAAATTGATTAATTAAGTATCTATATAAGCATGTGGTAATTTTTTTTATTAATGTATAATCTTACAACTTAGAGTAGTACTTTCGTGACCAAAGACATAACAAATATTGAATCCTATTAATATAATATAATATTTTATAGCTTTTGGACTTTTTTTTTTGTTAATAATGAATTGAATTGTTTTTTCATTCTTATTTTAAAATACAATTTTATATATCACCTGTTGAGACAGACACAGATAGTTGATATATACGTCCTATTCAATAGGGGTTTAGCGAGTGTTTGAAGCTACTTGCAGACAAACACGTAGATCAACACAAAGGAGGCTTGCAATCGCGTTTAGCCAATTAATTCTTACTAATAACCATCTACTACAACTAAAGTAACAATAAGATAATAAAGTAAAATTGTATAATAAATAAATAAATAAAATGAAGCAATTACAATGAGATGGGTGTGATCATGATCACTAATTCACTATGTATGCTCTAAAGCCCACCTGCTACAGCCTAATAATAAAAAGATAGCATATTAGCCCAGTAGTCAAGGCCCATTGGAGGTATATAGAATATTTAGGGAGCGTTTGGTTCATTATAAGGAATGAAAATGAAAATCAAAATGGGAATGCAGGAGAATGAGAATGAGAATAGGAATGGACATAATTAATAAAAAAATGTTTTATATAATATTTTTAATACAAATATGTGACATTCAACATGAAAATAAAAAATATTTTATATTCAACATCGACAAATGAAGGAACGCATGAGAAAAGATGACTAAGCGGGAATAAAATTTCCATTCCCCCCAATTTGGTCAGGAATGAAAATTAATGGGTTTGGGTTAATGATTCCATTATATTATATCAAACCAAACAACAGTTTTCATTATTATTCTCATTCCTTACCCCTCAATACCCCCAACAAACATCCCCTACTGTTATACAATTTAGTTATAGTTGATTAGTTATTAAAGAAAATAATTTAATTATAAATATAATAATTTATCGATAAAGACTTTATGCTCTACCATTGCTAACTATTAAAACTCGACGTTAACATTCGATATGCTACTGCAATCTTTCATTTTCAATAAGATTTCATAGTAGATAGATCCACAAAGATTATTTATTATATGTGGGTATGCATATGGGCTTACTGTATTAGGTAAAATATCGTGTGAGAAGTTGAGTTAACGGTGAGAAGTGGATCTGAACCGTTATCTTTTTTAATCTCTTTCTCATGAATTGCGGTTTAGAAAGGAATTGATCTGGTGTATCTCGGTGCATCTCATCCTAATGTGCATCCATTTCTTATCCAACAAATGGTAATCACTTCTCACGCTTCTCACGCTTCTCACCGTTAACTCAATTGCTCACATGAACCCAACCCTATATAGCTATAGTTATTTAAAGCATCGCAAAATCTTCTAAATAAAAAAATAGAGATTTTAGAGTTTTTTTTTCAAACACAATCTCCAAAATATTCTTTAAAATGGAAAAGAAGAGAGGAATAAAAATTCTCCATAGTTGATCTTTTTTAGAGTGAATTACATAAATGGTCCCTCGTGAATAGTTGCTTCTCACGTTTCGTCCCTCGAAAGCTAAAAGTACACTGGTGTTCCAAAAATCGTGTTCTTAGCCCAAATCCGTCCCTCCCACTAACACCGTCCAACTTTATGCCGTTAGGAGTCACATGTGCCCCTCACGTGAGGGGCATTTTAGTCTTTTCGGGTAATTTTAATTTATTTTGAAAAATAAATTTTATATCAATATATTTATTATAGAAATAAATGAAAATTTTAATTAACCACATTAAAACCATTCCTCTCACAATTAACCGTCCACCCACCATGAATCTCTCCCTTTACCCTATCCATTAATGTCGTCATACACTCCTTCCTCCTCCCCCAATCCCCTTAGACTTCCTTTCTCCGACGATTAAACCCCCCCCCCCTCCCTCCCTGACGGGGTGTTCAAGAAAATGGTTTTGATTTTAAACTCGATGGTTTTGGTTTTCTTGATGCGGATCTCTTCGTTCTCCGGTGAACGAAGAACACCCCCTCCTTCGTGTAGTGAACAAATGAATGAGTTCCCTCTTCCTCTGTGCAGTGAACGAACAAGCAGCCCCTCGTGAACAGTGGACTAGATATGGAAGCAGATCTGAAACTTGAACAACAAACAATTAGCTCGAACGATGGACTCGATATGGAAGTCGAAGTTGCGATTCAGATCTAGATCTAAAGTGATGTTTCGATGTATTTGATTTTAGGGTTGTTTTGATTCATTTTTTATTTTAGGGTGATGGTTCTATATGTAATATTCTCTTAATTCACTTTTGATTTTAGTGTTATTTCGATTTTAGGATCGGTTTAGGATTGTTTTTTCTGTTGTTTGTGTTTAGAATTGAGGTTTTGATTTTGATTTTGAATTTGATTTAGGTTTGAACCTTTTTGTATGGATGTTTGAATTTTTTTTGGGTTTTAATCTGATTTAACTTTGAATATTATATGAATGTTTGAACGTTTTTGGGTTTGAATCTGATTAGCTTTGAATATTGTATGAATGCTTGAATTTTTTTTAGATTTGAATCAGATTTAAGTTAATATTTTTATATAAATGTTCAAAAAAATTTGATTTGAATATGATTTAGGTTTTGGGTTTAAAAATTAATGATTAATGGGTGTTGGTGTAATATCCGGACTCAAGTGTTTAATTTTAAAGTTTGGGGGAAAAGTTGAGCAGAGCCCAAGGTTGGAGGGGCTAGTTGTAATTTTTGATTAAGGAGGTTTTTAACCCTAGTGATCCTCCCATTTGTTCTTGGCGGCTGAGATTTTTATCAGAGAGGGAGAGAAAGAGACGTGAAGGTGATTTGGAGAAGGAAAGCAAGGAAGTTGTGGATTATAGAAGAAGCTCCACTCCAAACATCAAGGTAATCATCATTCGTCCATCTTTAGTTCTTGAGGTTGTCTGATTACCTATTAGTTGGACCCTTGGATAAGAAAAGAATGGAAATCCCCTATGTTCTTGGGGAAAATCGAATTAATGAGATTAGTTGATAAGGGGTTATATTTAAGGATGATTTGTTGTCCTAACCCTTTATATTTTGGTAATCTAAGCATACAATTTAGTGAGTTGTTGTTCTAATCGGGATTTTAGGGTTCGTTTAAAACCCTTAATTGCCTATCTGGGCTCTGTGTTGAACACCCAATCCTGGCGCCTGGCCTTTGGATGCGGAATCGTGGGAACCCGGGAGACGAGTGGCCCGATGGTAGCTAGGAACCGGGGGTGACCCGGGGAATTGCTTTGAACCCGGGAGACGGGGGAAGCTCGAGGTGAGGAGGGAGTCGGGCGGGACCAGGAGTCGGCAGCCCGGGTGTGTAAAGGGTGACGAGCCGGGAGACGGCAACCCGGGAGGGGCCGGGAGTCGGCAGCCCGGGGGTGGTGGAGTGGGCTTTTATCTGTTATATCCGAGAGAGTTTTTGTGGACCTTATTTCATCTATCTGTTAATGCCTTGGTAGGTTCTTTTATAGAGGAAGTCAACATGTAAAGTTCCACGAGATCCAGTTGAGTTTTTCTAACTAAAACTTTATTGATAACAATTATGCGAGAATCTTTACGTATGAGATCCTATTATATGCGAGTTATGCTTTACCAATTAATGCGATACAAGCGATTTATCATTTTATAAATGTGGACATGTATGCATACATTGTTGTGAGTTGTATGGACAAAGTCTGGGGGTGTGGCCCGCCTGAGCTCATACCAATTGGGGAGGGTGTCCCAGCTAAGGCAGTATAATCCAGACATGTCGTTACCTTCGCGTGACAGTAGTGTGAGCCGGAAGTGTGGTTGTAAATGCGGTGTCGATTTTATAACTGAATTGGTTTATATTATTATAAATCTTTCCTATTTTTCCTGTTGTTGAACTGTTGTTAGAGGGGACTCACTAGACCATTGGTCTAACCCTCGCTTTTTCAAAACTAAAAACCTTTTCAGACAGGCGTGAGGTAGGAGGATCGAGCAAGGGTGGGTTAGAAGACCTCCTCTTTAGTTTTCATTCCTTGTAATTTCAGTTGTGTATTAGATTGTCTTTCAACAAACCTTAAATTTTAGAAGTTGTTTTGGGTCGTTTGGCGTTGTTAATTAATAAAGCTAGTTTTGCTTTATGTTGCGAGTTTGGGTTGTTACAACTGGTGTTGGTGGTTTAATGGGTGCTGGTGGTGGTGGTGGGTGGTTAGCTACTGGTGCTGGCAGATGCTGGTTAGCTGCTGGTGGTGGCAGTGGTCGATTAACTACTGCTCATGGTGATGGTGGATGATGTTGAAGATGATAAGGATGCTCTATCCTAATGCATTCAAACAATTTTTTTTATTTTTATTATAATATATAATATATTATTTTTTAGAATCAAAATAAGGAAAGGAGGTTAAAAGACTGAATTGCCCCTCACATGAGCGGCATGGGTCACCCCTAATGGCAATAATTTAGACGGCGTTAGTGAGAAGGACGAATTTGGGCTAAAAACACGATTTTTGGACCACCAATGTACTTTTAGCTTTCGAGGGATGAACGTGAAAAACAACTATTCATGAGGGATCATTTATGTAATTCACTCTATTTTTTACTTATTTTGGAGGAGAGAGAAGATGCAAGATATTTGTTATGAGTAAGTTACATTCTTGGTCCTTGTAGTTTATATGAAATGACATTTTAGGTCTTTAAAATGAAATAGTTATGAATTTGATCCCTATGGTATGGACTTTATAATATTTTTGGTCCACTGTCTTAACTCCATGATAATTGTTGGAGAAGAGAGAAGATGCTTGATAATTTTTTTACTTATTTGGAGAGAGAAATAAAATTACCATTTTATTAAATGTTTATTACAATTATATATATATATATATATATATATATATATATATATAATATTTTAATAATGTAATTAATGTTATAAATTTTAGAATAGCAATTAATGGAGTTGAGTGTTATTGGTCCTGATAGGGTAATGACTGATACAGAAAGTGTTTGTATAAGGGGGGTTGAATGCAAGCAAAATAGATTTTCACTTTTTAATTTTGTATGTTTATTGAAACAAATAATTGCATATTTTAAAAACAAATATGTAATTTTTTTGCAGAAACTAGGATGGTAAAATCTTATCCCAAACAATCTGATGAGTGACAAATTTGTTCACGCAGGAGATACTGAAAGAATAAAAATTTTGGATCTGAAGAACTAAGATAGTTTTCAGATGTTGGCGCCGATTTGCCTAATAAACTATACTAGGATTTTTTGTCAAATGGGTGAGTTGCAACATCGTCAAATGTCGCCTTTTCTAGCCACCAATTTATTAAATGTTGTTTGCCAACTTTAACACTTGTCTTCATCTGATTTGATGATCAATGCATGTTTGTACTCCTTATTTCATCATTTGAACCTCTTAAAGATATGATGTATATGTTTGGCACCCCAATCTATTATTTTCTATGTAGAAGGAATAGTAAATTAAATATGGTACTATTAAAAGAGTACTTTAGAACTTACTTTGGCTGACATGTTGAGCATGTACCCATTACCCATACCAGGACATATGTTGGTAATAGTTTGTAAGCTGAACTTGTTGGTTAAGTTTGCATTCCAAAATCAGTTTGCCAAAACAATATTTTTCAAATTGTTCTAACTAATTCAATTCGGTACTGGTCTTCAATCGGTTAGATGACAATCCAATCCGCGTTGGTGTCGATCTTGGTTCACTTCAACTAGTTTTCGGTTTTTCTTAAAACACTTTGCTTTGGAACAATACTGAATATAATGATAAGATGTTTACAATAAAATTTTTATTCTATTATTTTTCTCCGAAACATAAGATATATCTTGGATCCAGCAAAACTATAATACATCAGATCTTTATAAGACGTTGGATTCGAAAAAGTGTTTTGAATCCGTAAGATGAACCAGATCCAAATAAAAAAATTCAGATCCTGATGTGTAGTGAACCTTTTTGATCTCTAAAGTGGAGCTTGTGAAAAAGGAAAATATGTGAAGTCTAGTTTCAAATCCAAGAATTGTTCATCCATCATCACTCATGGATCTATGTGTTCCAGTAATTGTAGATAAATATTCAAGCTACACATGAGTATTCTTTCTTGTTGCACCCTAAAATTTTAAACAATATTAATAGGGAAATTCTAAGACGAATGACATAAAACCTCCAATGTTATAAACAACTATAACCCAAAAAGGGAAAGTTTTTACATGAATTTTCCATTCCAAATAAATGAGACATAAAATAACTACCTAATTAATCTAGTTAATAGGCTACTAGATTATCTTTGGGTGTCACTATGTCTTCCAAAAGAATCCTTCTCTTCTGTCAAAATCTTCCCAAAAACCCACGCCTTAGATGCTCCTAACGGCGTTGGTTGGCATCTCAAATATTTCTAGATCCACAACTAGTAGGACCTGTAAACCATATACACAACAACAAGTGTTAGGCTGGAAGCCTAGTGAGATCATACACAAATATATAATCATAAGGATAAAGATATTGGTCTAAGGTTACCCGATCCGCAATGGTAGCACATTACCATGAATCATAGTTTCACATGATGTTCCACACCAAACACAATTTCATCTTTCGATGACGAGGGAGACCGTTTCCATCAAGGTTATGAGAACATGTGAGTGGGGTCACACAATGATGTTATTGGGACTACACCTTAGGTTTCTAGTTTTAGTGCACATACCGCTTCAGCGTCACCTCAAACTCTCATGTACCTTTAGTGTTTACTCTACAGAGTTGCACCTCAAGGAATTACCGAACCTTAGTGCCTACCCAATCTAGATGAGTTCTATCTCAAGAATATCAATGTCCTTTAGTGTCTACTCTTTAGTGGCCCAAAGTTTGGCCTGTACAAAATCACTGCACAAAGTTTATACCAAATCCTCATGCATAAGGATTTGAACTCAAAACTCATATATGCATATGCACAAGGGCTAGAACACATCAATGGTCCTTAACACACAAATGAATCCGCATTGTACACATTTATTTCATCATTAAATCCAAGGTCAACTAGTAACTCAACCCAATATGTTTACTTCACCACGATTTTAAAGTTCTAACACATATAGACAAATAAGGAGATAAAAGATTGTCATATTTATGTTTATAAACTATTATTGGTCACATACTTCCCAAAACCCTTCATTTCTCTTTTAAGTCAAAATTTTCTCCAAAAACCCAAACTTCTCATTTTAGGTAAAAACCTCAAGATATCATCACCCATATCAAATAATCAAGAAATATCATATTTTATGGAAGTATAAGTGAAATAAACTCACCTTTTAGGTTTGTAAAGTGAAAACTTAGAAATGGACCTTAGAAGGTGCAATAACTACCTTTAAATCCTTTGAGGTTGCAATCAATGAAGAGAGATGAAGAAGTTGGTTGGAATCACCTTTGGAAGAGATAAAAACGGGACTGGACTTATTTTTCCAAATACTGAAATCTGTTTCCAAAATGAAATGATTTGGGTTTGAAACCTGTGGGACCTCGACAACAGTGACACGCAAGAGTGTCCCAAGCATAATCACCCTCTCATCGAGTATGTACTGTGAGCTCGGCCCTTTCCGTGAGTATGAAACGTGAGTATGCCACTGGAAATCTAACCACACAAACTCGCCTAATATGTACCGCAGGCATGAAGGTGGGAGCGATAATGCCATGCGACTTTTCCCTTGGCAGTCCCATCGGTACAATCGTTGAATTCGCCCCGACTCCCAAACTTCTTAATTAGACTCGATACGACCCCATTCACTTTTGACCAATGATTGCAATTATAAACTCACATACACACACACACACACACACACACACACACAGACACACACACACATATATATATATATATATACATATATGTATATATAGGGTTGGGTTCCGGTGAGAAGTTGAGTTAATGGTGAGAAGCGTGAGAAGTGGTTATCGACTGTTGGATGAGAAATGGACGCGTATTAGGATGAAATGCACCGAGATGCACCAGATCAATTCCCTTCTAAGTCGCAATTCATGGGAGGGCTTAAGATTAAAATAGATCAACGGTTCAGATCCACTTCTCACGCTTCTCACCATTAACTCAACTTCTGATACGATCCTTCGCCTATGTATATATATATATATATATATATAACAAAAGATCATAACGGATTTAATGGGTCACATGCTATTACTAATAAAGGAGAATTTGCTTACTCAAAGTTCGGGATGTTACAATCCTTCCCTTCTTAGAAAAGATTTCACCCTCGAAATATCGCACTAACCAAAAGAGATAAGGATATCGTCTCTTCATGTCCTCTTCGGCTTCCCACGTCACATTCGCACCTAGGTGGTGCTTCCATTGAACTTTGACCATAACCACTTCTTTGTGATGGAGTCTCTTCGACTTCTTTTCCAAAATGGCATCGAGTTCCTCCACACATCGGTTGTTGTCTACACGGATCTCTGATAATGGAATAACGCTTTCTTCCTCCACCAGATACTTACGTAGGTAGCATACGTGGAATGTGTTGTGAATCTCGTTCATTTTCGGCGACAAATACAATTTATACGCTTGGAGCCCAATGTGTTCAATAATAGTGAAGGGTCCAAGAAATCGGGGACTAAGTTTTCCACTTTTTCCGAACCTGGTGATTCCTTTCCAAGATGATACTTTTAACATCACGCGATTACCCACTTGGAATTCCATAGGTCTCCTCTTTTTATCTGTATAACTCTTTTGACGGTCTTGGGCCGCCTTCAAACACTCCCGGGTACTCTTCACTTTGTCGGTTGTCTCTTGTACAATTTTCGGGTCGGTAAACTGTTTCTCTTCTGCTTCCAACAAACACATGGGAGTCTGTTATCCCAGTTTAATCTAGTTGATTAACAATCACAGAACACAATATAGATTAAGATATATAAGATCAGAATAACATACCGATCCCTTGAATAAACAGTTAAACCTTGTGTGTTCTTGATACCCTTGAATACAGAGAAAACGGCTACCTCTCTCTAAACAATAATTATGAATAATTATCAAAGGTTAACCTAAAACTAAACTAAACAAAACATTATATACCCAGGCCTAATGCCTAATGGGCTTATGGGCTTGAGTCCCAATAGCTAACAACTATTAACTTATTATAAAATAAACCCTCTAACTAACTTTAATACAATTGCAGTTTAAACCCTTAACTTTAACTTTAATCTTGAATACAATTTATGATCCAACAATCTCCCCCTTTGGATTCAAGATTTAATAAAATTTGCAATTGTCTTCGGGTCTTCACTTTTCTTCTCTTTTCTTGAAAAACTTCAGATATGACGTTGATAGCTTCAAAACTTGATAACTTGATATCCTTAAAATAATCTTCAAAACTTTGAAAATCAAAATCTTCAGCAAGTCTTCAGATTATATTCTCCCCCTTAATATATTCTCCCCCTTTTTGTATGTTCTCCGTGAGAAGCATCATCATCAAAACATATCAAAACAATCTCCCCCTTTATGAAAAAATCTCCCCCTTTGTCTTTATAGACTTCAATGTAGCACCGTCTTCATGCAACGAGCCCTGTGAAATAAGAGCAGTCTCCCCAAATGGAAAGAGTGATTATTTCAATCTTTTCAGATTAAAATAGAAAATAGTAACCATTCGAATCTTTGCAAATTCAAACAGTTTAATAGGTGTAACCCTGAATCAACAAATGACTCAGTTAAAATGTCTGTCAGTAACACAAAGTTACTGAGTAACATAAAGTTACTATATAAGGAGCTGGTTTGATGTTGGCTCCCCAGGTCTTCCATTCAATCATCGAATAACACATGGTTATCTATGAACGTCCTGACAGAAAACAAATTTATGTGTGCTCGTGCATGTGTATGAAAAAATTAAGCATAGATGATTGCTTTTAATGTAGGCTCAAAGTATGTAAACTTGTTGAAACAGCAACAAATTATACAAAGACTCAATGTGCATGAGAAAGGGTTCGAAGGTGGGGCAACTTTCCTTCTTTTTCAATATTAGTATCTTCCAAATGAAGAACCAATAGCGTATGTGTTGCTTCCCCAGAAAATGTGAAACATTCTCTTTTTGAGAAAAAAATGAGTAGCTGGTGGGGTTGTATGCAAGAGATGGCATGGGCTAGTTGCCTATTTCAATGATGGTCACCAAAGAATGTGAACCAATCAGATAATTTGGTTGCCCGGCTCAGAAAGTGGTTTGGTGCAGAGTCTAATATTCTTTTACTCTGTTCACTCACCCTCTTTCTTTTAATGCTCACTTCTAACCAATCTCTCTTTTCCATTTTACCTCTTCACGCACCATCACTCAATTCTTTTGACCCCTCTCCCCTTAATCACTCAGCGAATACTTCCTGGGTAGGAAACACTGGTTATCGTGAATCCATGGAAGTTCTGTTAAGTTCTCACACTGAATCCCATGTATTTTCCTAAAGGAATATGTTGTTCAACAGTCTTTTGTACATAGAAGCACAAAGGAATACAGTTACACATGAAGAATGAAAACTTGGAGAAGTCAAAACAGTTGTGTTTGACAATGAAATTCTTCCCCTCAAACTAAAAGAGTTTGACAATTAAGTTCTAAGGAGTTTTTCAATTAAGCTCTTTTTCTATTTAAGCTCCCCCTTAACTGAAGATTTTTTTTTTAACATAAAGCAGAAAAAAAAATAGAGCACTGAAGTGCAGGTTCTAATCTGATGTGATTAGAAGCCATTGTCACTTGAATAAACCTGCATAAAGAAAATTATGGTAATCATTTGGGAAAATGATTCCGCTGTCGTTAGCAACAGTTGAAGAATACAACACAAGATTAGGATTTAGAATACTCCCCCTTGAATCATGAGTAAGGTCTAAGACATGTTCAACATACCAAGTTTGCTGATTAGGAATTGGAACCTCTTCTCATCCAATGGCTTGGTGAAAAGATCATCTAACTGGAAGTCAGTTTGAACAAAATGCATTTCAATGTCACATTTTTCTACATGATCCTTGATAAAGTGATAGCGTACATCGATATGCTTGGTCTTCGAATGTTGTACCGGGTTAGCAGTTATGGCGATTGCACTCTTAGAATCACAATAAATAGGAACACGCTGGTAGTTGTATCCAAGGTCCCTTAACTGTGTCTTCATCCAGAGGACTTGAGAACAGCAGCTAGCAGCAGCTACGTATTCAGCCTCGGAAGTGGATGTTGAAACACAATTTTGTTTATTTGAAGTCCAACTTACAAGTTTGTCACCTATAAATTGACATGACCCAGAGGTGCTTTTCCGGTCTAGCTTACATCCTGCATGATCAGCATTTGTAAAGGCAGTTAGTTCAAAACGAGAATCCTTTGGATACCAAAGGCCTAGATTAGGAGAACCTTTGAGATATCTAAGGATTTCTTAACAGGAGTTAAGTGCGACTCTTTAGGATTAGAATGATATCTCGCACAAAAGCATGTGGCAAACATTATATCTGGGCGACTGGCAGTCAGATAAAGTAAAGAACCAATCATGCTACGATACACCTTTTGATCAACAGGTTTCCCAGAGGGATCTGCGTCTAAGAGTGTACCAGTTGCCATTGGTGTTTTCATGACTGAACTATCTGACATATTGAACTTTTTCAAAATATCTTTTATGTATTTAGCTTGATTAATAAATATGCCGTCGGGTAATTGATGTACTTGTAAACCAAGAAAGAAATTCAATTCACCCATCATCGACATTTCAAACTTTGTTTCCAATATCTTTGAAAAATTCTTACAAAATTTCTGATTTGTCGACCCAAATATTATGTCGTCAACATAAATCTGAATGAGAATCAAGTCCTCACCTTACCTTTTAAGAAATAAGGTTGTATCAACTGTACCTTTCTTGAAACCAGAAGCAAGTAGAAATTTAGTGAGAGTTTCATACCAAGCTCGCGGTGCTTGTTTAAGACCATACAGTGCTTTGTCTAAAACATAGACATAATCAGGGTGATGAGGATCAATGAAACCTTCAGGTTGAGCCACGTAGACCTCCTCATGCAGAACGTCGTTCAGGGAAGTTGACTTTACATCCATTTGATAGACTGTAAAGTTTTTGTGCGCTGCATAGGCTAGGAAGATTCTGATGGCTTCGATCCTTGCAACCGGGGCGAATGTTTCGTCATAGTCAATGCCCTCTTGTTGACAATACCCTTTGGCGACCAAACGAGCTTTGTTTCTCACAACTACTCCGGCTTCGTCTTTCTTGTTTCTGAAAACCCACTTTGTTCCTATAACAGATTTACCTTTAGGTAGTGGGATCAAGCGCCATACCTTGTTCCTTTCGAATTGTAGAAGCTCGTCTTGCATAGCAGAAATCCAGAAGGGATCACGTAGAGCTTCAGACGTCTTCTTTGGCTCTAAAGAACTAAGGAAACTTGAAAACATGAAGAAGTTGGCAGATACGGATCTTTTCGTGACACCGGTTTGTACGTCACCTATCACGTTGTCCAGGGGATGATCCTTAGTCCAACGATGTGTGTTTGGTAAGGATTCAACTGTTTGTTGCGTATTTGACGCATCGTTGTCATCATGCACTGCAGGTTGCTCCATAGATGTACTCGGAACATCTTATACTGGTGTTTCTGATACTAAAGCTTCTGGACTAGCAGTTGAAGTAGTCGTCACTTCCTTTCCAGAAGAGCTATCTGTAGAGACAGATTCAGCATTAGTAGAGTCAGAAACTAATGGTTGAGTTGTACCTGATGGAGATGAAGTTTCAGTGACTTCTTCTTCGGACGATCCAGACATGTCTTCAGAAATAGTAGGGACCTCCGAACTTGTTATTGATGTAGATATGCCTTTATCAAAGTCTGCACATATATCATCAAAGGCATCAATAAACAATAAATCTAACTCAGATGAAGTAGAGTTAGAGTTTGAAGAAGTGAATCTGTTAGTAGCTGGTTCTATTCTGGATTGAATAGAAGTTTTGTCCTTACGACCGAGGTCTGAACTGTTGTGTCCAGAAGTCCTTGTAGAATTCTCATCAAAGGAGACATTCATGCTCTCAACAACCGTCTTAGTTTGAATAATGTATATTCGATAAGCTTTGGATGTCAGAGAGTATCCAACGAGATATCCTTCATCCGCTTTCTTATCAAATTTTGATAATCCTTGACGCTCTTTAAGAATGTAACACCTGCAACCGAAAACACTAAGGAATTTGATGTTAGGTGTACGATTGTTGATTAACTCATATGTTGTTTTATTAAATCGCTTGACCACAATGGTACGTGTTAGGTCCCAAGGCTTGAGCTTCCCAGAAGGTCACCCATCCTAGGATTGCTCTCGCCTGAGCACGCTTAACTTGTTAGGATCAAGCGCTTACCACTACACCAAAAGCAATTGTTGGTGGTGAAGGCGCAACTTTATTTCCTTAAACCATGGTAGCGCAAAGCCCCGTACTAAGCGACAGGCGGACATGAGGGGCTGCACCACTTTCGTGGAGCCAGCGGGTCGGGCTGTTAGTCCCGGCCAGTTACGTACTCCCGAGTCGAAGGTGAGGGCGCTGGATGCTTGTGGCATTCCCAGCAAATGTTGGGATTTCTCCTCAACAATCCCCCCCCCCAGCATTTGCACACTGGGAGACTCGAACCCGCGACCTCGCTCTGATACCAATTGTTAGGTCCCAAGGCTTGAGCTTCCCAGAAGGTCACCCATCCTAGGATTGCTCTCGCCTGAGCACGCTTAACTTGTTAGGATCAAGCGCTTACCACTACACCAAAAGCAATTGCTGGTGGTGAAGGCGCAACTTTATTTCCTTAAACCATGGTAGCGCAAAGCCCCGTACTAAGCGACAGGCGGACATGAGGGGCTGCACCACTTTCGTGGAGCCAGCGGGTCGGGCTGTTAGTCCCGGCCAGTTACGTACTCCCGAGTCGAAGGTGAGGGCGCTGGATGCTTGTGGCATTCCCAGCAAATGTTGGGATTTCTCCTCAACAGTACGGTTCTGAGTAAAACATGTTGTAGCGACTGCCTCGACCCAAAGGTACACGGGTAGATCTGAATATGCAAGCATAGTACGAGCTGCTTCAAAAGGCGTGCGATTCTTTCGTTCAACAATGTCGTTCTGCTGTGGAGTGTAGGCTGCGGAGAAGTTGTGTGAAATCCCCACAGAAGTAAGAAAACTCTTCAGGGTGTCATTCTTGAACTCCGTGCCATTATCGCTGTGAATGGTTCGAACTGGCAATTGAAGATGTACTTGGATGCACTTGATAAAAGCGATGATCAATTCTGGCGCATCTGACTTGTTGCGAAGAAACTCGAGCCATGTATACCTTGAGTAGTCATCTATCATTACCAACACGTATTTCTTTCTGTTGATAGATGCGGTTCGCATTGGGCCACAAAGGTCCATATGAAGGAGTTCCAGTGCAGATGAGGTAGATGATTCAGATTTGGACTTGAATGAGCTACGCTTCATTTTGCCCAACTCACATGCGGAACAGAGTGAGTCTTTTTCGAACCTCATTTCTGGTATACCTTTGACCAGACCTTGTCTTTGTAGCTTCGCTATAGATCGGAAATTCTGATGAGATAAGCGTCGATGCCACATCCACGATTGTGCTTTAGAAACTTTGGCTAGTACACATACTGGACGTGTGGCAGACAGTGTAGGAAAATCTACATAGTATAGATTTCCATGGCGCTCAGCTTTGAAGACTTCATAACCATCGGGATCCTCTAGATAGCAATGAGTGGTTGTGAAGCGGACTTGATATTTCATGTCACAGAAGTGACTGGTACTAAACAGATTGTGGTCAAGCCCTTCAACATATAACACTCTTTGAATCTTCACAACACCATTATCGAGCATTCCATATCCTCTGACGTGACCTTCGGCTTCAGAATTGGCAAATCTAACTGCTCCGGCAGGCTCCTCCACCTAGTTATGCAAGAGGTGCTTGAATCCTTTCATGTGGCGTGAACATCCGGAATCTATTACCCACAATCGACAGGTCTGCAAAAGAGACAATTAGTTTTGCTTAGGCAACCATATCAGGATGGGTCCTTCGCGGTTAGCATCAAGCAACTCAGGAATATCAGCTGGTTTAACTTTCACTCTCCATTCATAACGGGGTTTTGGAACCCATTTCCAAACCATCTTAACATTCAGTTCCTGAAAGTGCTTTTTAGAAGAAGGATTGGCAACCTTAGCTCGATACACTTTGGGTTGTGCGGAAGAATTAGAATTATAATTAGACTTAAGATTCAGTTTAGCTTTTCTCTTACTTTGTTTGGACTTTGGAGGGGAGTAGTATTTGAATGAGTTATCCCGGCAGTGTTTGCAGTATAGATTCTTTTGAGCTAAATTCATAAACTTAGATTTATCGGAACAAACCTTACATTCATGTTCATCAAAAGAATTACTTTTCAAAATAACACTGTCTGAAGTACAACTCTTTGAAGCAAAAGTTTCACTAGATAACTTATCATTCTTATTCAAACTACTATCTTTATTCTTCTTACTCCTCCCAACTCCAATTTCTTTTATATCTGAAACAGAAACAGGAACCTTGTTAGTCTCTAACTTAGAAGGTGATTTTTGTCTAGAGCTATTTGAAGTCTCACCCTTCTCAAAAATACTCGGTGGATATTCAGGACAATCAGAGTAAACAACTGAAGGTTTTGCAGGAGCATCAAATTCTGGATTGGTTCTTACCTTCCATCTTGGATCATTGAACATCTGTTTATCATTTGAAGCATTTTTAAACAAAGTAATTTTTAAATCATTGATCTCAGTGCAAAGCTCTTGATTTACTTTTAAAGACTTTTCAAGTTTATGTTTGAGATCAAAGTTTTCATCTTCAACCTCATCAAGAGACTGTTGCAACATATCGATTTGCTTCATCAATTAAGATGTATTATCATTCACAGAATTTGACCCCTTTAAATCAGAAACAGGATCAGAGTCCGAAGCATTCATCATTTCAGAGAATATCTCTTCAGTCATGGACTCAATAAACTCATTTTTATCATTTTGAACACAAGATTCATTCATGATAGCATTTTCTTCTTCAACCTCTTCAATGAGTAAAGGTTTAGAAGCAATGGGATTTGAGACTGATGGTATAGTAGATGGATCAACATCTGATTCATACGCATCATATTTGCATGCAGTCTCAGGTGGAACTGTGTTGGTGCTTACTGATTCTTTGGAAGGTGTGGTAAATAGTGATTCAAACTCAGTAAATTCGATCTTTCGAGTCTCATAGCTTTTATTCAAATCACCATATGTAAAACCAACTGATTTAAAAAGATTTTGAGAATCAGTATCACCAGACTTGTTCTTTCCCATTTCTTCTCGACCTTTGGTCTCTTTAGAAGGTTTAGGAGAACTCGCTTCAACAAAAGTAGCACGAATGTCAGGAATGGGTCTTATTGCGGAGCCAAATTTATCAAAGTTATATAGGTGCTCCGATGCCTTTTTCAAAATTTCGTTAGTTGGCACACCCAAACCTGGTTTTAGTTTATAAAACCTTTCGTCTTGGAGTTTATTGGTCAACAGATTTAATGTTTGCTCAGTCTGACCTCGTTTCATATTAATATCCTCCAGTTGCTTGATTTTGGTGAAAGCTTCATTTCTTTCTTTATAACAAACTTCAAATTTTATTTGAAACTCACCCTTTTCAGCATTAAGATTCACAAGATCGGTTTCTAAACCAGATATTTTTCTTTTAAAGACGCTTTTTCAGCTTTTAAATCATCCTTTTCCTTTTCTTTTTCTTCCACAACAACTTTTAAAATAGCATTTTCATCACGAAAGCTTAAGACAGATTGATGTGCAGAGCTAAGTTTACCTTTCAGTAAAGCAAATTCATATTTCATACCATGTATTTGGGCCATTAAAGATTCAATAAGTTCAGAATTGTCACTTACCTCTGAGTTTGCATCTTTAGATTGTGCCTCAGAATCTTCATCGTCACCATCCAGCTTTTCCATATAAGATACTTGGGTGAAGTGCGCTTGCTCCTCGTCATCGGAACTTTGGAACAGCCAGTTTTCTTCTTCAGTCATCAGCACTTTTCCTTCTTCAGCTTTCTTGGCAATAAGTGACTTTCTTGCATAGTACTCTGAGTTCTTTACCTTCTTGAACTTGCAGTCTCTTGAGAAGTGCCCAAATTTGCCACAGTTGTAGCATCTTCCTGGTTCATCCTTTCGTTCTTCTCGCTTCTCCTTTCTCTTTCCTTCTCTTCTATCTTCCTTCCTGTCTTCTCGTCCTTCCTCTCTCCTTCCATTCCTCGGCTTGTATCGCATCTCAGACTTCTCTTTCTTGTATCCATCGTACTTTGGCTTTGAGTAGAATCTTTTCTTGCCAAAGCTCTTCTTGAATCGACGCATAATTAGAGCCAAGTCCTCAGAGAACTTCTAAATATCTGGATCAGAATCAATCTCTAGTTCTTCATCACTTGAAGCAGAGTCAAAGTCAGTAACTTCGGTAACTAGAGCTCTAGACACCTTTTTCTTTGACCTTGCAGAGGATACAGAGCCTTTGCCGGCTATGAGAGCCATAGAATTCTTCAGATTATTAGACTCGTTATTAATAGATCTCACCTCATCCTCATGTTGAGCAAGAGTAGAGAAGATATCAGTGACATTTTTTTGAGCCATATTCTTGGACATCTGGAGGTTGATGGCAAAGTTCTTCCACTCTGAATTCAGATTCTTGATGAACTTGTAATTTATCTCAGAAGCAGATTTAGAGATATTGTTCCTCCGCAAGTCATTGAGAATGATGTTATATCTGTTGTAGGTATCTAGTAGCAACTCTCCTTCTTTTGCATGAAATCCCTCGTATGCATTTATGCATAGATTCTGCTTAGCTTGGATGGAGGCTTCACTTCCTTCAAACTGTCTTGCTAGTTCATCCCAGATTGCTTTAGCAGAGCTCTGACTGTCTACACAATTGTAGATGTCGTTTGGAATTGCCATTATCAGATAGATTAGAGCCTCTTCTTCTGTCTTATACTGTTATTTCTGCTTTTCAGTAAAGAACTGATACGGTTTAGGAATCTGTCTGTCAGGGATTTCTGGAGAGGTATCTGTTGCAGCTTTACCCTTTACTGTGATCATTGGAGTATCTGGACCATTAATGATTGCTTTCATGAAATCTCTGTTCTTGTCATTCAGAAACTGGATCATTCTGGTCTTCCATTGCTGATACTCATTAGCCATGAGGACAGGAGGTTTGGACTGAGAGCCCATTGAAAGAAGCTGATTCGACATCTTAGCTGTACGGTTAGTAATCAAACTTTTCTGTACCAAGACAACCAACTAGATGAGATCGTTAGAATCAAAGTAAAAACCACACTCAAAAATTTTAAGAAAAATAAATTCCCGAAAATAATTAAATGCAGTACTTTCAATCAGTATAGAGCTTCAAACAATACTGAAAAATCGAACTGTGAGAATCTGACGAAAAATAAATTTCGCAAAAATGAACAGTGAATAGTACTCACGTGAACAGTGACTTGCGCAAACCGGGGGTGGCGCAAAGTGAGGTATGCGCGAGTAGCGGGTCGCGCAAAGTGAGGTTTACGCGTCTAGTGGGTTGCGCAAAGCAGAGGTTTGTGCGTCTAGTGGGTTGCGCAAAGCAGAGGTTTGCGTGTCTAGTGGGTTGCACAAAGTGAAGGTTTGCGTGTCTAGTGGGTTGCGCAAAGTGAAGTTCTCGCGAGCAGTGTGTCACGCAAATCAGAATTCGACCGAGAACTTGCTTCGACCGGTAACTTGCAATGACCGGTATTATGTTCGACCGGTAAGAGTGCTTAGACCGGTAGTGATCTATGTGTGTACCGGGCGACCGGGGTGGTGTGAGGACCGGTATCAAGTTCGACCGGAAGTGGCTTCGACCGGTATAGGCTATGACCGACAAACTGTATGACCGATACAAAGTGTTCGACCGGTGAGAAACTAAGACCGGTAAAGGTATGGATCGATAGTGATGTTCGATCGATATAGGGATATACGACCAGTAAGAGAGTCGACCGATAGTGTGATATGACCGATATGTTCTTAATGCTTTGGACCGGTATGTTCTTAAGCTAGACCAGAACGTCGATAAACAGAAGCAATAATCAACCCATAAATCAATACATACTCAAAATCAGATGCAAAAATCAGTCTTTTGTATCCCAAAACAGATATCGATCAGCATTCAATCAATCATAATAAGTAAAAAATCACTTTTTATCACTGGATTTTAAGAACACAGATTCAACTCCTTTATGAACCCAGAAAACACAAAATCAATAAATTCAATCACTTGATAATTCTCAATGCAATTAATCAATCAGATACTTTTCAATAGAATAAAACTCACCGAATCAGATCAATCTTAATCATAAAAGAACATAGATTCATGAAATCAGATGAACAGTAAAAAAAATTCGATGAACAGTAACTTCGCGTGAATAGTAATCGATGAACAGTAAACTCAAAAAAATTGATTCTTTCAGCTCTGATACCACTTGTTATCCCAGTTTAATCTAGTTGATTAACAATCACATAACACAATATAGATCAAGAGATATAAGATCAGAATAACATACCAATCCCTTGAATAAACAGTTAAACCTTGTGTGTTCTTGATACCCTTGAATACAGAGAAAACGGCTACTTCTCTCTAAACAATAATTATGAATATATCAAAGGTTAACCTAAAACTAAACTAAACAAAACATTATATACCCAGGCCTAATACCTAATGGGCTTATGGGCTTGAGGCCTAATAGCTAACAACTATTAACTTATTATAAAATAAACCCTCTAACTAACTTTAATACAATTGCAGTTTAAACCCTTAACTTTAACTTTAATCTTGAATACAATTTATGATCCAACAGAGTCCTACACTTTCGGCCATACAAGGCTACGAACGGCGCCATGCCAATACTTGAATGATAACTGTTATTGTAGGCAAACTTCACTAGCGGAAGGTGAGAATCCCAATTACCCCCGAAATCAATAACACACGACCTTAAAATATCCTCCAAGGTTTGGATGGTACTCTTGCTTTGGTCGTCCGTCTGGGGATGGTAAGTTGTACTTACCTTTATTCTTGTGCCTAACTCCTTTTGTAATCCATCCCAAAAGTGGGAAGTAAAACGACTATCGCGGTCGGATACAATGGACAAAGGCACTCCGTGTCTCACAACCACTTCATCAATATACAATTTAGCCAACCTCTCCATTGACAATGTTTCCCGCATTGCTAAGAAATGCGCATTTTTGGTCAACCGATCCACCACTACCCATATAGTGTCATAACCTCTCAATGTCTTCGGTAGTTTTGTCACGAAGTTCATGGTAATATGCTCCCATTTCCACTTTGGAATAGCGAGAGACTGCAAACTACCATAGGGTTAAGGAGAATATAGAAAACAAGGGTTTTTATATGGTTCACTGAGAGATAGAGGATAGAAGGCAACACCTTAAATGAAGTTTAACCTTTCTATTTATAACATATGCATTAAATGCATGGCAGGGGTACTTTACACGTGTCACCATCTGGTTGGATGCATGCTTCTGACTTTTTGAGACATCCTCCTAGACGTATGGTGAACAGTGCAGTTTATCAGAGTTGTACGATCTGAGACAAAAGCATGTCTCTTCTGACACATCATACTTTTTGTGCAAGGGTAAGACAAAAGAACCTTGGAGCGTAAGCTTCATGATCATCAATCACTGAGGGGGTCTTTCTTCTAGGAATCTGAATGAAGGTCAGCTATCACTGAAGCATTTCTTCACAGTTCTTTGCATGTGTGGACTTGTGTTGGTTTCACTGATATCCGCATCAGATCGTGAGTAGACTTGTCACTTGTTCATCAGCTTTGTCTTCGATGTCAGCGATGAACGTCTTTGTCACGAAACTTGTCTTCAGGGATTACATTTAACAGAATGCATTAGAAACTATGAACGATACTAAACAGACTCAGTATGTGATCGTTGATGGTGAAACACTAATACATACAGATATTAAATGTAATTTTCACTAAGTATTTCAAATGATCATTATCAAATCACTGAGAGAGTTTGGATCAACAATCTCCCCCTATTTGATGATGACAAAGAAATAAGAGAAAATTACTTTATGTATCAAAATATGAGGTTAATCAGTACTCATAACATACATGTCCCAATTACTATTTTGAGGGATCTTTTATAGTACTAATGGAGTAAAGTACTTCACTGAAACTTTCATTAATTCGTAAAAAAGTTACATAGGGAATATGAAAATTATAAGTACAAGTGAAGTCCTATACTAATACTGCAAGCCTAACTAATAGATTACAAGAAGAAAGACAATCTATTAGCTAAGTTGGTTCTTCTTTGACTTGGAATTCTTCTTTATCTATCATATGGTCAGGTATCTCTTCTCCTCTCTGTCTTCTTCTAGTAGCCTCTTTTTGAATGAGAGATTTGATGAGAGTCCTTGAGTTTGAATTATCGCACCATACATAAAGAAGGTCCTTCAGGTGTGCAAGAGGGCAAGGAGGAATCTCTGAGACTCGTTGCAACCTAAGGAAGTAACCATTGTCTAGGAAGATTATTCCATAGGGACGACTTATCACCTGCCCGAGTTCAAAGGGTCCGCCAGGGGGCAGTGATAAGTCTAGAGCAGAAAGATCTGGTAGAGGTCCAATGACATCATTTCTATAGAATTTGATGATTGAGTCATTTCAGGTTATTGCATCATTGTCAGAAGAAGAGGCGTGTTTCCTTCTAGCTATTCTTGGCTTCTGTGGTAGAGTTGAAGGCACATTCATCTTGGTAGTGACCTTGTTGATGAGAGCTTCAAGCAGTGATTCAACGTGGCCCTTATGCTTCGATTTAGACTTCTTCAGTGCTTCCCTGAACTCCAACCATTCATAGAATCCGAAGTGTTCAAACTTTGACAGATACATCATTTTTGAGCTACCATCTTCTCTAAAAGTCTCCATCGTCACTGACAGTTGGGTTTTCTTGCTCTTACCTGAGATCGTCATCGCTGAGATCTTGTATGGGTTAGATCTGTGATCAAGCTTATTTTTGCACCAAGCAAGATCGCTATCACTGACCCTTTTCGCTCTTTGGTTCTCCTCCTCAATTTCCTTCAACAGGGCTACTTGGACTCTGACCGGATTCTTTTTCAGCTTCTTATCACGGACCAAGTTAGACTGTACCTTAAGAGCAAGGTTGGCATCCTTTTGGCAAGCAGCGGTCGACTTTTCAAACCTGATAGATTCTTCTCTTTCCTCCGGGGTCAAGAAATCGAGTTCTTCAGAGGTGCTTTAAGGAGGGATCTTCAGTAGTTGACTTTATAGCTGAAGAAAGATCGTTGCCCTTTTATGAATCATGTCATCCTTTGATCTTTTGAGAAGTCGAGAGGGTCTGTTGGGATGGCTCAACGATTCTTCTTTCTTCTTGTTCATCAGTCTCTCGTACAGAGACTGGGATTATTGCAATATCTTCAGTTGGGGTTGCTGGGATTATTTGATTAGCTGCTCCATTAAGCAGGGGAGAGAACTAGCTGATCGAAAGGAAAAGAAAGTCAGTGTATATTTTTGGATAAAGATAGATAAAGGCTAAAAGTGACAGAGGGATTTAAGGTGAGAAAAGAAGGATAAGGGGACAATGGAGAGGCATGCCTGAGAAGGTTGCTCCCCCTCAGATGGTGATATGATCTTTAGATTTCCTCCGGCAGCAATCCCCTTTTGCTTGCCTTGGGTTGAAGGTTCTGAATTCGTATCTTTTCTCGCCCCTGCTTCACTGATGACTATGCCTTTGAGTGCAGGGATGCTGATGGCAACTGGAGTGAACCATAGTGAGGCATCATCCTTGTTATCGTCATCTTTATCACCAGTGTTTTCAGAGCCTTGATCATCGAGATGAAGCTCTTATTCATCTTCTTCCTCCTCCCCCTCTTCTTCTTCATTTTCTTCAGCGGCCACTGAAGAGGAGGGAGGAGCTTGCTCATCAGCGCTCTTCTCCCCTTAAACATGAGGAGGGTCTTCCACATTAACCTATACATCTACATCAGTGGTCTTCTCCCCCTCTTTGTCATTATCTCGGGGGAGGGACTTGTCAGCAGTAGAGGCGGCAACAACAGCTTTGGCAGAGCCTGAAGCGTCATCAGCCTCGAACGCCGTCAGCCTTTCTCCAATTGTTGGAAGGAGAGAGGTTTCCTCGTAAATGAAGTCGACATCAAGCTCCAAAGATAATCTGTCATCCTCCATGAAAGATAGAGCTGAGACAGGAGCTGGTTCCCTGACTTTGGCAAGAATATCGGCCAAAAGCTAAGTTTTAGTATTTGTCTTTTCACTGAGGGTCTTAACCTCAGTAGTTAGTTGATCAACGTGGCCGTTGAGGAACTAAAGTACTATAGTATTGTTGGCCACGTTGTCTTTCAGCATCTTCACCTCCTCTTGAAGAGCAGATAGCTGAGAAGCCTCAGATTTGGAAGAGAGGGAGAAGGTGAGAGTCTTCAGGGCTTCACCAACAGTGTTGACCGCGGTGGTGTTGGTACTGATGTTGGTGGAGAGAGAATCCACCTTCTTTCAGACCTCACTGAGAGAGGTATCGATGGTCTCCAAAGTAGGACCTGTAAAACACGTTAAGAATTGAGCAAAAGTTTGCTCGGGCTTATTTAGTAGGGAGGGAGACGTGTTTGGGATGGGGTGAATACCTGATGTAGCAAACAAATTGAAGAAATTCATATCCTGCTCCAACAGAGTCTGGGGCATGTTCATTTGCTGAGAACATCCAAGAGGGAGGCCATCAGGTCCTACGGAGATGCGATATATCTCTGGTATCTGTAAGTTTACAAAGTTAGAGACCAAGGAAGAAGAAGTAAGAGATAAGAATTCTAAGGAATGAGCACTAGTATTGCTCGAATTTACCTCAACAGTGCTTTGAGGCACTGAGAGTACTTGGGTAGATACCAGTATTGATTCAGTGCACAGAAGCACTGAAACAGTGGTGGTGACGGCTGTGGAGAAGCGATCCACAAAAGGTTCTAGGGTTGTCTGTTGAGAGACAACCCCTGTTGTTGACGATGGTTGCTGAGAGGCTGACTCTGTTGTCTTATTGGCCTTTTTAGATTGGCCAGGAAGCGTTGTATATTTATGTTTGGAAGAGGTGGTAGTGGTAGGGATAGCCTTTGAAGAAACCGTAGGCATGACCGCTTAAGTAGAAGATGGAGGTAGGGAGAGTCGACGCCTGAGTTCAGAAATACTAACCTCATTATCAGCTCGTTGGACATCAAGGATGTGAACCCTGAGTCTAGGAAGTTGATAGTCACCCTCGGTCGGGTAAATATCGACTAGAAAGAACTTTAGGAGTGCTTAAATGAAACGGACATAGGGAACTTTCATCTCCCTGTCCGGATTCTCAACCTTGGTCATGAGGTCGTCAAAGATCATCGCTGCGAAGTCCGCATTTCTTCTAGCGATAATGCAGTAGGCCATCTGAAGTTGTGCCTTGCTGACCTATTCCAGCGATCCTATCTTCCTGCTCATGCATTGAATAACATGCGAGAAGACGTAGTTAAGCTCTAAAGGCATCTTGGCCTTTAAGATCTTGGTCAGCTTTTTGTCGAGCACCGTCGACCTTGGATTCAGGTCCCACTGATATTCCATTAAGTCAAGGAATTGAATTAGCTCGTCATCAGTGGGAAGGGCTTCGAATCCTTCTTTGGTTTTGGCAGGGAACCTTAAGGTGATTCGGATGACATTGGGAGTGATGCTCCCTGCGCCATGTTGAGTCTGAAATGCGATGACTGTCAGCGGTTTGCCTTGCTTGGTGGTCACTTGAGCTTTCTCAGCAGTATACTAGAACTGCTGAAGAAGAGGTTTGTGAGTCGGAGGTTCAACCGCCAGAGCATAGGCTATCGAAAAAGCCTTCAGAAATGTTGCAGCCTCAAGAAGGTGAGTGGAGGGCTTCTTCTTGGAAAATTGCAACAGTGCAAGATTGTTGTCGGAGAACTAAACTTCAGAGAGTTTGAACTTGGCATTCTTTGATTTTATTAAAGTCGTTTGAGATGCCATTTCTGAAAGAAAAGAGAATAAAAGAACAAAGGATTTTAGAGGGAGAAAAAAATATGGAATGGTTTACCAGTTTCCTTTTTAAGAAAGAAACTTGTAAGGAAGGATTTCCAATATTTTATGATTAGAAAAAGAAGCAATAAGAATATGGTTAGTTTCCTTTTTAACAAGGACACATAAACAGTCTTGAAGACAGGTCTAAGCCTTAAAAACCAAAAAGGTTTTTGAATGAAAATCATGAAAGAAATGATTTTGGAAGGAAAAACAGTTTTTGATCTAGAAAAGTAAGTTTTTAAGATCAAACAAAGGTTTTTAGAAAGAAATTAAAGAAGAGAAAGGAACTTGCTTGCTTGAAGTTTTGGAGATGTGTTCTTAGGTTCTTGAGTTCTTAGAAAGCCTTGTTTGCTGAGAGTAGTTTCTTGCTTAAAGTGTAATGTGCGCGTAAAAGGTAAAAATACAAATGAGAGAGGTTTATATATGAGAGGGTAAGGTGAGAGGAGAGAGAAAGGAATGATGAGAGGGAAAAGTCACTCATCATGACACAGACACGTCCCACGAAGTTGATTGGACAGGAAGTGGAACGAACGAACGTGTTAGAAAAAGGCGTGCCATGGATTATCGTTACATATGACGTCACACAAAAAGGTGTCTTTTCATTTGTTAAAGTATCATTGATAGAAAATCAGAGATAAATTTTATTTTTGAAGAATCACTTATGAGAAATATCAATGATTATTTTATTTTCAAAAAACTTTTAATCACTTGAAGAAAGTCAGTGATTAAGTTTTGAGATTTTGAAAAGTGTCCCTCTGAATAAGATTCAGTGAGAAAAGTTAGGAAACATACCTGAATATCAAAGATACTTTAGTCAGAGAGTAAGGAATGAATATGATAGAATTTTATTACGGACAAAATGCATGAATGCTGAAGAATTAATCCTCAAGATTCAGCATTCCAAGCTCGGTGATGAGAAAGTTGAATCTTGTCTCATCAAGAGGTTTGGTAAAGAGATCAACTAGCTTGTTGGTCCCGAAGGTGCTTAACAAGTTTGTAGAAGGGGGTTGAATACAAACACATAATTTTAAAGTTTAATAAATTGTTTTGTTGATAAATCAAAACACAATTTACAAGTTTGTTGCGGAATAAGATTAAGTAAAACCTAATCTAAACAAACTTAAGAAACACTAAGATGGTTGCACTAGAAATAGAGAATAGGGGATTGGGAGAATATAGAAAACAAGGGTTTCTATATATTTAGAAATATGAAGGCAACACTCAGATGGAGTGTTGATATTTCTATTTATACCCTATGCATTAAATGCATGGCAGAGTATTTTACACGTGTCCTTCATTGATTGGCTGCATGGGCCTGACTTTAGGAGACATGCTTTTGGTCGTATGATGAATAGCGTAGTTTAAAGAGTTGTTGTACGAATTGTTGCAGAGGTATGTCCGTTCTGACAGATCATACAAGTGTGCAAGGGTAAGACAAAAGAGACTTGAGGTATAAGCTAAGTGATCATCGATCGCTGAATATCTCTTCCTTCAGAGATATAAAGAAGTTCAACTATCGCTGAAGCTTTTACTCAGGTTTCTTCGCGTGTGTAGATTTGTCTTTGCTTCATTGATATCTACATCAGGTCATGAGTAGACTTGTCTTTGTTCAACAGCTTTGTCTTCGATTCAGCAGTAAACATCTCTTATCGCGAAACTTGTCTTCAGGGATTACGTATAACTGTTTACATTAGAAAGCATCACGGATACTGAACATACTCAGTATTTGATCACTGATAGTGAAACACTTTAACATATGAATGTTTACAAGAGAGATCATCAGTGATAGCTAAACAGACTTAGCATGATCGCTGATGATGAAACACTAATACATAATATTAAACATAATTTTCACTAAGTATAGAAAAGGGTCGTTTATCAAATCATGAGAGAGTATGGATCAACATAGCTAATAGTCAGTAAGAATAAAATGAAGTTCTATGTCTCCATTCATCACATGATCTCTGATAAAATGATATATGATCTCGATGTGTTTGGTCTTTGAGTGTAGCACTGGATTGTTTGCTATAGCGATGGCACTAGTGTTGTCGCAATAGATTGGGATCTTTGATAGCTGAAAGTCATAGTCTAATAAATGATTTCTCATCCATAAGACCTGAGCACGACAACTTCCAGCGGCTACATACTCAGCTTCAGCTGTGGAAGTGGACACTGAGTTTTGCTTTTTACTCGTCCAACTTACCAGCTTTCCACCTAGGACCTGACAACCTCCTGTGGTGCTTTTTCTATCCAGTTTGCAACTTGCAAAATCACTATCTGAATAGACAGTTAGATCAAACCCTGAGCCTTTGGGATACCAAAGGCCTAGGTTAGGAGTTTCCTTCAGGTATCTGAAAATTCGCTTTACAGCGATCAGATGGGATTCCTTAGGTTCTGATTGATATTTATGCACAAAGACAAGTAGAATACATGATATCAGATCGACTCGTTGTAAGATATAGAAGTGAGCCTATGATTCCTTTATACGCAGTGACATTAACTGGTTTTCCAGAGGGATCCTTGTTTAATGTTAGTGGAGATGCCATAGGAGTTTTCATTGCTAATTTTTTAGTGAGATCAAACTTCTTCAGCATATATTTAACATATTTACCCTGATGAATAAACGTGCCTTTATCAGATTGCTTGATCTGAAGTCCAAGGAAGTAAGTTAGCTCACCCATCATACTCATTTTATATTCTCTCTTCATTTGTTCAGCGAATCGAGTACATAAAGATGGGTTAGTAAAACCAAATATATTGTTATCAACATATATTTGAACAAGAATAATATGACCTTTTATCTTTCTGAAAAAAAAAAAAGTGTTATCAATTTTACCATGCTCAAATTTTTCAGAGAAAAGGAAAGATGAGAGAGTGTCATACCAAGCACGAGGGGCTTGTTTTAACCCATAGAGAGCCTTATCCCACTTATATATAAAGTTTGGATGTTTAGGGTCAGAGAACCCTAGGGGATGTTCAACATAGACTTCTTCAGTCAGCTTTCCATTAAGGAACATTGATTTAACATCCATTTGATATACTTTGAAGTCTTTGTGAACTGCATAGGCTAAGAATAATCGAATTTCTTCGAGCCAAGCCACAAGTGCAAAGATTTCATCATAGTTTATGCCTTCCTCTTGTCTGTATCCCTAAGAAACTAGCCTAACTTTGTTGCGGGTTACAGTCCCATTTAATCAAATCACTGAGAGAGTATGGATCAACAATATCCCCCTATTTGATAATGACAAAGTAACTAAGAAGAAAATTACTTTTAGTTCCAAATGAGTAATAATCAGGACTCATAACATACACGTCCCAATTACTATTTTGAGGGATCTTTTACAGTACTGATAGAGTTAAGTACTTCACTGAATTTTCATTAACTCGAAGAAAGAATTACAAGAGAGATGAAAATATAAAGTACAAGTGAAGAACTAACTACTGTAAGTCTAACTAATAGATTATAAGAAGTAAGAAAAAAATCTATCAGCTATCTAGATGAGATTGTAGGACCTTGATCATGTAATCAGGTACTTTTTCTCCTTTTTCCCTTCGATCTGTTGATTCTTGATGAATAATTGTCTTGATCGGTTCAGTTAATAGAGAGAAGTCACACCATAGGCACAAAAGGTCCTTGAGATGATTCAGAGGACAGATAGGAATCTTAGAGACTCTTTGAAATCTGAGTACCCCTTCATCATCTCTGAAGAAGATTCCATAAGGATCATTCAGCATTTGTCCTGGAATGAATGGTCCACCAGAAGGTATGAAGAGATCAAGAACCGATAGATCAGGAGGAGGCCTAAACAGTGCTTCCTTTGAAAATTTGATGGAGGTGTCGTTTCAGATTGCAGAGACATTTTCAGAGGAGGAGGCAGACTTTCTTTTGATTTGCCTTGGCTTAGAAGGAAGAGCAGACGACACCTTTAATACAGCAGTTATTCTATTGATGAGAGCATCATTGATCCCTTCAACATAACCTATGTAAGTTGACTTTGATTTCTTTAGTGCATCCTTAAACTCTAACCATTCCATGTAGCTGAAGCTTTCAAGTCTAGAGACGAACATTGCCTTTAAACTTCCATCATCTCTAGTTATCTCCACTGTTACAGATGTTTGGTCCTTCTTCTTTCTTCCAGAGATGACAACGGCAATGATCTTTATCGGGTCAGAGCGATAGTCGATTTTTTGTTTACACCATTCAAGTGCTTTATCGCTGACCTCCTTTTCTTTTGAGTGCTCCTCTTCAATTTCTTTGAGTAGAGCAGCCTGAACTTCCACTAGATTTTTCTTTAGTTTCTTGTCTTTGACCTAAGAAGACTGAACCTTGAGAGCTAGGGTTGCATCCTTTTGACATTCAGCGATCAGCTTCTCAGCTCTGATAGATTCTTCAATTTTAGCTTCAGTTAGGAAGTCGAGCTCTGTAGATGGAGTTTGAAGAGGGATCTTTAGCCGTTGACTCTCTAGATGAGAGATCATCTCTGTTCTTCTGTTTAATTCCTCCTCTGACTATTGAGTTGGTCTAGAGGGCCTTCCTAGGTGGTGCAGGGCTTCTTCTTCTTGTTCATCAACCTCATTGAATGAGGTTGGGATTATTTGGAGTTCAGTTCCCTTAAGCAGGGGAGAGAACTGACTGATCAAAAAGAAGAAAAGAGTTAGTGTTTATTTAGGAAGAAGATAGATAAAGGCTTAGAATGAGATAGGGGTGTGGTAGGTATAGAAGGAGAGAGGTACGATGGAAAGACATACCTGAAGTCTTTGCGAACTGCATAGGCTAAGAATAATCGAATTGCTTCGAGCCAAGCCACAGGGACAAAGGTTTCATCATAGTTTATGCCTCCCTCTTGTCTGTATCCCTAAGAAACTAGCCTAACTTTGTTGCGGGTTACAGTCCCATTTTCATCTAACTTGTTTCGATACACCCATTTGGTGCATATAACCGTTTTGTTAGATGGTCGTAGAACGAGATTCCAAACTTTGTTTCTTTCAAACTCAGTCAGCTCTTCTTCTATAGTGCTGACCCAGTTTAGATCTCTGAGGGCATCATCAATCTTCTTTGGCTCGAGAAGAGAAAGAAAGTTAACAAAGAGACAGTTGTTACCTGAGCTTCGTTGAGTCTGAATACCTGCATCAGGATCACCAAGGATTTGATCAATTAGGTGATTCTTAGTCCATCTCTGAGCGGGGATGTGAGAATCCAAGTCAGAAATTGGATCAATAATGGGAATATTTATTGAGGAAGAAGCTTCAGCCTGAGGTTCATCGGCAATCAACTGCTGAGGTTCAGGTTGAACATTATTCACTGAGAGATCTTCAGAAATGAAGGGTAATTCAGAGATTGAAAGATCAGATGGTGGTAAAGTGTTTAGGGTAATAACTGAAACCCATGAAGTGGATTCATTATTAGGTGGAATGATGACTGGATCATCATCAGCGTTTGGGGTATTTGCATGATGGTATGTATTGAAAATAAAAAATTGTCTCTATTGAATCGAGGTGGTTTTGAAAGAGAACCATTATCATAATAGTTTGAGTTTTTGTTTAGTGCCATTTTTAAGAATAGCAAGGAAGAAAATAAAGCAATGTCTTGTTTATAGATTAAAAAATCTGCTCTACTACCACTTATTGGTCCTGAAGGTGCTAAACAAGTTTGTAAAAAGGGGGGGGTGAATACAAACACAAATTTTTTTATGGTTTAATAAATTGTTTATTGATAACTCAAATCACAATTTATAGTTTGTTGTGGAATAAGATTAATTAACCTAATCTAAACAAAATTTAAGAAACACAAAGTAGGTTGCACAAGAACAAGAGAGAAAGGTTAGGGAGAATATTGAAAACAAGGGTTTCTATATGGTTCACTGAGAGATAGAGGATAGAAGGCAACACTTCAAATGAAGTTTAACCTTTCTATCTATACCCTATGCGTTAAATGCATGATAGGGGTAATTTACACGTGTCACCATCTAGTTGGATGCATGCTTCTGACTTTTTGAGACATTCTCCTAGGCGTATGGTGAATAGTAAAGTTTACCAAAGTTGTTGTACGATCTGAGACAAAAGCATGTCTCTTCTAACAATCGTACTTTTTGTGCAAGGGTAAGACAAAAGAACCTTGGAGCGTAAGCTTCATGATCATCGATCACTGAGGGGGTCCTTCTTCAGGGAATCTGAATGAAGATCAGCTATCGCTGAAACTTTTCTTCGCAGTTCTTCGTGTGTGTGGACTTTTCTTGGTTTCACTGATATCCGCATCAGATCATGCGTAGACTTGTCACTTGTTCATCATATTTGTCTTCGATGTCAGCGATGAACGTCATTGTCGCGAAACTTGTCTTCATGGATTACATTTAACAGAATACATTAGAAACTATCAGCAATACTGAACAGACTCAGTATGTGATTGCTGATGGTGAAACACTAATACATACATATATTAAATATAATTTTCACTAAGTATTTCAAAAGGTCATTATCAAATCACTGAGAGAGTTTGGATCAACAGAAATTTTGGATGAATCTCCGGTAGTAACTGGCCAAACCCAAGATACTCCAGATCTTCGTTGGGCTCTTCGGCACTTCCCAATTCATCATCACCTCAATCTTTGATAGGTCTACCTTCACTCTCTCTTGAGTAACCATGTGACCAAAGAATTGAACTTCCTGCATCCAAAACTCACACTTAGAGAACTTGGCGTAAAGCTTCTATTTTCTTCGCACTTCCAATACTTTCCCAAGGTGATGTGCGTGTTCCTTCTCGTTCTTAAAATAGACCAAGATGTCGTCGATGAAGATTATGACGGACCTATCAAAAAAAGGTCGACAAACTCGATCCATCAAGTCCACGAATACGGTCGGTGTGTTGGTTAAACCAAACGGCATGACCAAAAACTCATAATGTCCATAACGAGTTCTAAAGGCAGTATTCGGAACAACTTGTTCTCTTACCTTCACTCGGGGAAGTGGGTATTTGTTCTTCACGGTCACTTTATTCAACTCACGATAGTTGATGCATATGCGCATTGTATCGTTCTTCTTCTTAACAAATAGCACTGGGGCACCCCAAGGCGAAGAGTTGGGCCTCACAAAACCTTTCTTTAGTAACTATTGTAATTGCTTCACCATCTCTTCCCTTTTCGCCGGTGCAAGACGATACGGTGCACGAGTTATCGTTGCCGCTCCCGAAACTAAATCGATTCGTAATTCTACTTGACGATCGGGAGGTTTGCCTGGTAGGTCATCGGGAAAGAGGTCTGGAAACTCGTTAACAATCTTCACACCTCCTACCTTCTTCTTCTCCGATTTAGCATCAACCACGTATGTTAGGAACGAGGGACACTTCTTCATTAGGTACTTTTGTGCCTTAATAGAAGAAAT
The DNA here is from genome assembly GCA_954870635.1 of Arctium minus. NCBI lineage: Eukaryota > Viridiplantae > Streptophyta > Magnoliopsida > Asterales > Asteraceae > Arctium > Arctium minus. The sequence continues at coordinate 87,743,455 of OX941088.1, read as the reverse complement.
GATCGCCACTTTTACGAAAACACGATAATGCCCTTATCACATGTAATAATACACGTAAAAATACCTAGTGGTGTGCAGGCGACTTGACTTGCAACATAGGTCTCACCAAAGGTCACATGCATCTCTAATTTAGTATCTCATGTGATTAACTATTAGTAAAATGGTGTTTTCGCGTTTAAACATTCCATATATATATATAGAGAGAGAGAGAGAGGGGGTCGTATGAAAAATAAAATTTGGTGGAAGCGTAGGAAAATTATAAAAAAAATATTAACATGTGTTAATGTGCATTAGCATGTTAACTTATGTGAACTTCCGCTAACAAAATGTTTTTTACACTTTTCAACCAAATTTGATTTCTCACAGGAGCCCCATCTCTCTCTCTCTCTCTCTCTATATATATATATATATATATATATATATATAGGGAGAGGTTCATTTGAGAAATGGTAAATATATGAGAAATAGAGAAGTAATCTTAGCCATTCATCTGGTCAACATTTGCGGCTTTGACCGCGAAGCACCGGATAATTCCTTGTGTGGTCTATAGAAGGTAGAGGGGTAATTTCGTAAAATACACGGGATGAGTTCATATATGAATCTGTTAGTTAGTTCAACTGATTCATATATGAATCACAAAGGTTCATATATGAATCAGTTAAAAGAGTTCAGTTGTGAATTGCACTGGTTCATATGTGAATTATACATGTTCATATATGAACACAGCCCGTGTGTTTTGTAAAATTTACGAAATTGTCCTTCTATTTTTGGGATAGCCGCAACTTTTGATCGGTCAAAGCCGCAATATTTGACTAGTCAAATCCGATCTTGACCATATGAATGGCTAGGATTACTTCTCTATTTCTCATATATTTACCATTTCTCAAATGAACCAAACACTATATATATATGGATGATCTTTTGTTAACCCAAAAAAGGTTGTTAACTTTATAAACTCTTGTTGACCAATTAGAATCTTGTTAGAATCATGGTTCACATAACAATACGTAGTTAATGTATAAGGGTAGAATAGGAAGTTTAACTTTTGTCTTACCTTTAATGATTTTAATGAGGAGTTATAAAACATTTGAGTTCCATGATTTTAGCCATAGTTATGCTTTTCATTTTTAGTTCAGATTATTGATTATCTGGATTATAGTCATATTTTGCAAGAAAAAATGGATAATCAACATGAACATATTAGTTGTCAACAAAATAAATTGAATGGAAATACGATTTCCCAGTTATTCAAAGATTACAAGGGAGGAGTTGTGGTAGATAAATATTCGCCAATGAGATTAACAACGATGGATGTAGAGGTTGAATCACATGGAAATAACATTGAAGAGTTCAATTATGGAAATGGAAACAATGAGTCATGTAGAGTGGGAACTCAAGAATCCAATGAAGATAAGACTGTTGATAAGGATTTAGATTCATAACTTTTTTAGATTGGTTGTGGATATGTGTTCATAAGAATGTATTTGAACAAAATGTTCATTGATGTAACAGGTTTAATTTATTCGCAAGTGAACAAATAGTTCATAATAGTTCTTGTCTATTTGTCCAAATGTGAATACATGTTCATGCATGTTTAGTCCAATTCAAACCCAGTTCATACATGTATAGTTATGCGTACCAAAAATGATCATACATGTTCATACAATTTCAAAAACCCAGTTCGTACATGTTCATTTGATATTGATTTCAAACAGGTGGTTAGTTTACTATACTGGATGAAGTCCATTTTTGAACATTAACACGATGTGTATACTGATATATAAATTTGAAATGATTAATGAATTATGTATTAATGGTAATTTTATGATATTTGATGTATTTCATAAATAAACATTTACCTTTACATTGATGGAGGTCAGTTTCGATTGATGGATGAGTAATTTCCGACCGGTTATATTTGGAATGGAATCTATATGATATTTTACTAAAATAACCCCGTTCAATAAGGTTCAACTATAATAAATTACCTTACGTGATCAATAAATTACATTCATGTCATGAGTGTTTCAACCATCGATTTAAAAGATTAATGGTGGTGATTGATTCATAAAGTTAATACCAAATATTGGGTTAACAAAAGAACCCAACTATATACATACATATATATATATATATGGAGAGGTTCATTTGAGAAATGTTAAATGTATGAGAAATAGATAAATGATCCTAGCCCTTTATCTGGTCAACATTTGCGACTTTGACCGTAAAGTACCGGATAATTCCTTGTGTGGTCTGTAGAAGATAGAGAGGTAATTTCGTAAAATACGCGGGACGAGTTCATATGTGAACCTATAAGGTTTATATATGAACTATACGTTTATATGTGAATAAGTTAATTAGTTCATATATGAATCACAAAGGTTCATGTGTGAATTTGTTAATTAGTTCAACTGATTCACATATGAACCTACAGTTAATTAGTTCATATGTGAATCAGTTAATTAGTTCATATATGAATCAGTTAAAAAAGTTCATATGTGAATTGCACTGGTTCATATATGAATCACAAAGGTTCATATATGAATCAATTAAAAGAGTTCATATGTGAATTCCAATGGTTCACATATGAACATATATATTTCATATGTGAATCATACAGGTTCATATATGAACTCGTCTCGTGTATTTGTAAAAATTATGAAACTTTCCTTCTATTTTTGGAATAGCCGCAACTTTTGACCAGTCAAAGCCGCAATATTTGACCAGTCAAATCCGATCTTGCTGGGACATATGAAAGGCTAGGATAAATTCTCTATTTCTCATACATTTACCATTTCTCAAATGAACCTAAGGAGTAGTTTTATTTGCAAACCATCCTAATTTTGCAAACCGTGCAAACCGTTGATTTCATTGGTTAAGTTAATGAAATTGTTTTATGAAATTGTTTAATTTAATGAAATTGTTTTATATATTTGTGTTTTTTATATAAAAATGAAAAAGTTTCATCAGAATGAGAAAATACATGAAACAATTTTATTTTTACATAAAAAACACAAATATATAAAACAATTTCATCTAGAAAAGAATTATATGAAACAATTTCATCAAATTAAACAATTTCATGAACCAATTTTATGAACTTAATTAATGAAATCGAAGGTTTGCAAAATTAGGGTGATTTGCATTTGAACTCTCCTATATATATATATATATATATATATATATATATATATATATATATTTTTTTTTTTTTTTTTCTTTTTTTATTTTAAAAGGAAATTAGTAAAATGACCAAAATACTTGTGTATTAAATGAGTGAACGAAATCTTTTTTAACGAAAATGGTAGAGACCAAGAGCGTTTAAAAAATGTAAACCATAGGACGTGTTTTCTTATTTATTTTATTTTAGGGATGCACAATGTTAAAACCAAGGTTCTAAAAAACGCGCCTTGGTGCCGCCATGGCGTCGAGGCGTGGCCTTGCCGCCACGTTTTACCCCTTGGCGTTGAGATAAGGCGTCGAGCTCGTTATGGCGCTACGCCTTGGCATTGAGATAAGGCGCCGAGCTCGTTATGGCGCGCCATGGTGCGTTATGGCGTTACAACTTCGAATTTGTGTACTTCGAAATTCGATTGGAATTTACCCATTAGTATCGATTATAGCTTAAAAAAATTTTGTTTATCGTTTTATATGAATTTAAATTTTTAATAAATCGTTCATTATTGTTCAAGACACCGATAAAAACACACACATACACATATATACATATAAATTATATACATATTTGTCGCCTTAAGCCACGCCTTGGAAAACGCCATGGCCTCGCCATAACTCGTAAGGCTTGAGGCTTGACCTCGCCGCCACGCCACGCCTCACGCCATTTAAAACCTTGGTTAAAACGTGGAATTAACCCACATGAAACCAAACATATAATTTACTCTTTACTATATCTCTATTTAATTTTATCAATTACATAGTATATTTATCCAATTACATCAATACATGTATTTCAAACCAACACATTTGCATAAGGTTTTCTAATACATATTTATTGCATAACATTAGGGATTCTAAAACTTAACTTTTGATTTGCAAACAGAAGTCGCATTGTTGTAATGAATATTAATAGAAATATCACACGAACTATATGTTGTAGCCTTCTTTTTGAACACTTTCAAAACAATTGCTTTCCCTTTCAATGTTGTTGTTGAAGTAAAATTCAAAACTTTAGTTCCCAAATCCTTTGAAAAGTCCGGATTCGTAATTAACCGCTTACCGATCACCAAAACTGTCATGCTAACATCGTGTCGTCCTCGAGCTGGGATAGAGTCTTCGGTTATCGGTGCCTCAGCCACCAAATCTCCACGGTAAGTCAAATAAGTCGTACTGTTCCCATACTTAAATCCTCCGTAATTAGGATTGTTAATTGTGACCAGTATCCCTAACGTAACATTTAGATCAGTAATATCACCCAGGTTTTGAGAGAAGGAGTCGAGTGTGACGCTTTGAGTCGTGATTTTGGGTTGTTTCGGCTTGAAAAGAGTGTAGTAGAGCGTGACTGCGGTGATGATAATGATTATCAAGAGAATAGCCGTTACTGCACAAATTATCTTTAAGAGTCGACGAGATTTAGCCATGATATCTGTTTTTTTTCCTTTCACAAAAACCCAAGAATTAGATATTTATGGGATTTTAAGATCATTGTATTATCAGAAACCATAACAAGAGAGGCCAAGATTGTGATGGTAACAAGGTTAGGAGTCATTTCTTTGTACAAATTATTGATAAAAACAATGAAACGTGTGGATTCTTGTTGTCTTTGTCGTTTTTACTTACATTAGAATCAAAATGCCTTCACTTTTGTCTCAAGTGGTTACAGATTTCAAAGAAAACGAACAATTTAAATTCAGAAACGTAGGGGTTGTTTGTTTTTTTTAAAAAATCTCTTAATGACTCTTAAGTCTGAATCGTTCAGACATTTTTACACATCACCACTTATTAATCATAACTAGATTAAGACTTCAGACTTTAGACCTCTTAAAAAACAAACGACACCGTAATCTTAATTATTAATGTCTAAACCAATTAAGTTTATATAATGAGTCGAATAAAAACAGTGTAGCGTACAAACTCGTATGTCGTTTCAATAAATGTGTTCGATTAACATATAAATCTTATAACATTCACGTAATATTTATTACACAAAATAATTATCACAATTTAAAATGAATTGTAAGATAAAATAATAAATTAATAACAAAATTAATTAATTAACAAAAAGTAATTATAGTTACAAAACATAGAAAAAACACTAAGGTGTCGTTTGTTTTTTAAGAAGTCTGAAGTCTTATGTTAGTTATGATTAATAAGAGGTAGGTGTCGTTTGTTTTTTAAGAGGTCTAAAGTCTGAAGTCTTATTATAGTTATAATTAATAAGAGGTGGTGTGTAAAAAGGTCTGAATGATTCAGACTTAAGAGTCATTAAGAGGTTTTTAAAAAAAAAAAAAAAAAAACCTCGTAGTGTGTAAAAAGGTCTGAACGATTCAGACTTAAGAGTCTTTAAGAGGTTTTTTTTTTTTTAAAACAAACAATCCATAAGAAATCAGATCTATTGTGCAAACACAATATAAATATTTTTAGGATCACAAAGGTACAACCACTTTAAATTAATATGTGCTTCTTCAAATAAACATAAAATACATCATTCGTCCTAAAATAAGTGTTCACGTTTCTATTTATGTTTGTTCCAAAATAAGTGTCAAAATGTAGATAAATAAATTCTCACATTTACCCTTATTTAATGCACAAATATATAAGAGTTGTGAAAAGAGAGAAAAAATAAATAAGGGTAAAGATGTCATTTGGTAACAAAAATATGTAATAATTATGCATGTCTAAAACTATATGTCAAGTCAATTGTAAACACTTATTTTGAGACTAGAGGAGGAGTAGTAAATTAATAATGTCATTGCAGTTGACATTATAGGTTGCAAATCAAATTCCTTTGGCTCTTTTTTAATATTTTGGTAATAGTAGCATAAAAGAAGCAAAAATTGGAAAAATTCTATTATATGTTACAAAAAAACCAAAATTCTTTTTATAGTAAGGTTGTATTTTCTTATATATAATGTTAATTATTTTATGCCCGTTAAATATATATATATATATATATAGGGGTAATTTAATTTGTAACTCACGTAAATCTTACAACCCATGCAACTCATATCTTAACCGTTGGATTCATGATTGACGGTTACAATAAATGTGGGCCCAATATTTTCAATTAAAAAAACATAAAAATAAAAATAATCGCTTATCACCAATTCAACGGTTAAGATATGGGTTGCATGGGTTGTAAGATTTACATGAGTTACAAATTAAATTACCCCTATATATATATATATATATATATATATATATATATATATATATAATGAAAACCACAAATATGTTACAAACATGTGAGAACCAATATAAAAATATTTTTTTACATGATATATTTTCACCAAATGCTTCGATTTAATATATTTCTTCTCATGTATTTGTTTCATAATATGATAGTTTTACATGTATTTGTTTCACCACATGAATATTTTTTACCTGTATTTTTCATTTCACTAGGTGAATCAAATTTTATTTTTCACGTGTAATCTTTTCACAAGGTGAACAAAAACATATATGAAACAATATCTTAAATCATAGGTTTTGATGAAAAAAAATCATGTAAAAAATATTTTTATATCGGTTCTCAAGGGTTTGTAACATATTTTTTGTTTTCATTTGATTATTGGCCTATATATATATATATATATATATATATAGGGAGAGGTTCATTTGAGAAATGGTAAATATATGAGAAATAAAGAAGTAATCTTAGTCATTCATCTGGTCAACATTTGCGGCTTTGACCGCGAAGCACCGGATAATTCCTTGCGTGGTCTATAGAAGGTAAAGGGGTAATTTCGTAAAATACACGGAATGAGTTCATATATGAATCACAAAGATTCATATATGAATCTGTTAATTAGTTCAACTGATTCATATATGAATCTTTGTGATTCATACAGATTCATATATGAATCAGTTAATTGGTTCATATATAAATCACAAAGGTTCATATATGAATCAGTTAAAATCAGTTAAAAGAGTTTAGATGTGAATTGCACTGGTTCATATATGAACATATAGTTCATATGTGAACATATAGTTCATATGTGAACATATAGTTCATATGTGAATTATACAGGTTCATATATGAACACAGCCCGTGTATTTTGTAAAAATTACGAAAGTGTCCTTCTATTTTTGGAAGAGCCGCAACTTTTGACCAGTCAAAGCTGCAACTTTTGACCAGTCAAATCCGATCTTGACCGTGTGAATGGCTAAGATTACTTCTCTATTTCTCATATATTTACCATTTCTCAAATTAACCTAAGACTATATATATATATATATATATATGTGTGTGTGTGTGTGTGTAGCCTTAGGTTCATTTGAGAAATGGTAAATATATGAGAAATAGAGAAGTAGTTCTAGCCATTCATACGGTCAAGATCATTTGACTGGTCAAATATTTCGGCTTTGATTGGTCAAAAGTTGGGCTTTGACTGGTCAAAAGTTGCGGCTATTCCAAAAATAAAATGACACTTTCGTAATTTTTACAAAATACACGAGTTGTGTTCATATATGAACATGTATAATTCACATATGAACTATATGTTCATATGTGAATAAGTGTAATTCACATCTGAACTCTTTTAACTGATTCATATATGAACTAATTAACCGATTCACATATGAACTAATTAACTGTAAGTTCATATATGAATCAGATGAACTAATTAACAGATTCATATATGAATCTTTGTGATTCATATATGAACTAATTAACTGATTCACATATGAACGTATAGTTCATATGTGAATCATATAGGTTCATATATGAACTCATCCCGCGTATTTTACGAAACTACCCCTCTACCTTCTATAGACTATGCAAGGAATTATCCGGTGCTTCGCGGTCAAAGCCGCAAATGTTGACCAGATGAATGGCTAAGATTACTTCTCTATTTCTCATACATTTACCATTTCTCAAATGAACCTCTCCCTATATGTATATTTTTCTAAATCTGCCTCTCTGGATACTCCTTAGGCTAAGGGAAATAAACACTTACCTGATAAGTGTTTACCAGGTCATTCTACCTTATCGAATGAAATGACAAGAATTAAGAATCTTACACGGTAAAAGCGGTGACAAGGACCGAGATTCTTATATATCCAGTAAGTGAGATTAACAACTCTTACCCGATAAGAGCTTACTGGATAAATTGTTGCATACAATGTCATTTTAATAGACTAAAATCTTGTGGTTCGTTTACCAAACGTTACCTGGATAAGCGCTTACCAAACTTACCAAGTTATATTACCTTAACCGATGAATATGGCAAGACCAATAATCTTACCCGGTAACAACGAAAACAATGATCGAGAGTCTTACCCGGGTAAGTGTGGGTTACGGCTCTTACCAGGTTAGCACTTAACGGGTAATTTTTTGCATACGATGTCGTTTTAATGTACTAAAATCTTACCCGGTAAGGTAAGTGATAACATTGAATTTAACCGGTAAGCACTTACCGGGTAAGTGTTTGGGTAAACGGCCTCTTACTGTTGACTCTTACCGGTAAGCGTTTATCAAGTAAGTTTTGGGTAAACGGTCCCTAAGTAAATCCGTCTTTACATACCGTTTGTATCTTGAATAAACACATACATCTTGTTAGTGTCATCCAAAATCGATAAATCATTCGATTGGAGTTTGCAAAGTACAAAAAGTTTGAAATACAAAAATTACAACAGTTTCATTAAAAACGACAAAAATACAAAAAAATAAAATAAAAGGTAATTAACAAGAAATTTGAATGATATTTAACCATAATTGAGGCGAAAAATGTCATTTTGCACATAGAAACTTCCTTGCAATGTGGGCATCAAATGAAACATCTGCAAAAATTGCAATATCATTAATTCAAGATTTATGTTTTAGTTCACTTGCAACATAAAAACATTGGCAGAAGGTCAAGGTTTAATTAAACTTCACCAAAAATAAAGAGGGAGTGTGAATTGATTTGTCCTATATAATATTATACTTCAAAAAGAACATCACAAAAATAGCCTTTTTTTTCAACATTATCAAGAAATGGCCATTAATTTTGCAAAAGGTTTTGTGGATTGCCCACCTTTTCTCGAGCTTTATCTTTTTTTTGACCCTGTGACTCAATCTTAGACCCAATGTTTTAAAACCTAGGTTCATCCGGCCGGTTCAACCGGTGAAGAGACCGGGTCAATTACGACCGGTTTTTTGGGAAATTATGACCTGCATTGAACCGTCGGTTTTTTTATAGAACCAGTCTAATTGAATCGGTAAAAAAAATCAATTTATTATATTTGTGTTTTATATGTTTTTGGATTGATGTAAAACTTGTTGTTATGTGTTATTTTAATGTTTTTTGATTGATGTAAAACTTTTTGTTATGTGTATTTTTAATGTTTTAACTTGTGGATATCAAATTCTTTGTTTTATATATATATATATATATATATATATATGCAAGAAAATGAAAATTACATAAAATTTCTTGAAACCGGGTCAACCACCCGGTTGGACCGGTTCAAACCGTGACCTGGTCACCATTCCGGGTCAACCAAAAAACCGATTTTTAAAACATTGCTTAGACCACTATTTTGAATTTTGTTAAAAACTAAGACTCCCAAGGTTTTGTTTTTTTTTTGTTTTTTTTTTTTTTTGGCTTTGGAGCATCTTTAAAATATTCTAAGAGTTTTTGAAACTAAAGGTCTAGATTCTAAAGCGGATAAATAATATTTTATTAAATCTATTAAATATTTTAATAATATAATTAATATTATGATCATTAAAATGAAATTTTTGTTTATGTTCGAATGCATTAAGGATTTTAATTTTTGACTCTATATTTAAAAAAAAACAGTTTATAAAATCTGTTGAAGAGGCTTTTTATAGTTTGCAAAAATCCTATTGTGAGAGTGAAAAAGTCGAAAATGGTAAAGATTCTAAAAAGTTTGGTAATTGAAGTTAGCATCCGGAAAAGATTTAAAATTTTTTAAAAAAATTGCATTCAAATTTTATCAATTTTTCTATTTTAAAAATTACTAGAAACGTCATTGTGCATGCAGCAAGATACATCATGATTTTAATATTTTATTTTATTTTTTTGTCGATTTACAGTACGATTTTGGATGGTTTTGAGAAAGTCATAATGTTTTTTTTTATAAATTTGTTTAATTTAGGCTTAATAATATAATGTTTTTTATATAAAAAAATTAAGTATTTTTTTGTTAGAATTCAATGATTATCTTATATATTTTAATGACATCTAGAAAAAATAACCAATTACATATTTAATAATATAATTAAAACAAATTTATAGTAATATAATATATTAATTAATAGTGATACATGGAAAGGTCTGCATAAAAGGAATGTCCTGCACATACCAAATTGTTGGATGTTAGAAGCCTCCAGTAGTAATATGTATATTGTGTTTTGATACTTGTAAATTAAGATATTTTTAAAATTTTGCATAAAATGATGGTACCTTGTGCCTAATAATTTGTATTTAAGAGTTTTTTTATCCGTGCTTTATAATATAGTATAGATAATATTGATTATATTATTAAAATATTTAATAGAAATTTTTATTTGTCTTCCCTAAACATTTAATTTCAATGTTTTTTATTGATGGAGACATAATAAAAAAATATTAGTTTCTCATGGTGATATTTTTTATGCTTTCTTTAAATTTGGAGAAGTTCACATTATATTTCTAATTTTTTATTTTATTTTGAAGAAAGTTTTGAATGATTTGTTGGAGAAAAATTGATCTAAAATCTCAATATTCTTCTTTTTAAAAATAAATCTTGAATTTTACGTATAATGTATAACTCAAATTTGTAAAAGTGATCGAGCACCGATCTTGAGCTCGAACTCAAACAGTGAATCACTATTCGTATTCGTGTTCAAGCTCGAGTCCTACTTTATAAAAGTTATTTGAGCTTGAGTATGGTATTATGTTTTCCAACCGAGCTCTAATTAACAACTCGGCTCGTAAATACAAATCTTTACCTGGCTAAAGCGAAGAGGATGTTCTTCACCGGCAAGTCGGATGCTGCCGCTAACGAAGACGACGATGCCGCCAGCGGAGGAGGAGGATGGTTGGGTGTCAATGGTGCTGATGAGATGATGGCATTTATCAAAGGGCAAATGATTAAGCTTGAAACAGATATGATCAACACCATGAACCCTTTGACCTTCAAAAGTCAACATGGAGGATTGTTGGTAGAGAGAAGAAAGAGATGATCTATGAGTATCAAAAAGATGATAATAATGTTCCACAAATGCCCTTCCCACCATTTCTACCTGTTCTTCCATTTTCAAAATCAGGCTTTCTTAATTGAATGTGAAGAAGAAGAGCAAGAAGATTATATATATATATATATATATATATATATATATATATATATATATATATATATATATATATACAAGGGATAATTATTAATTAATGAAATGGAATATAAGGTGCTGCAATCCCACGCAAAGCATCACACACTTTTTGCTTTTTTTTTTTTTTTTTTTTTAAATTGCATCAAAATGGAACCAACTTTACTCGGTTTCTATTTTGGAGAACCAATTTTCAAAGTTATCATTTAAGGGTCTTAAGTAAAGTTTGTGTTTATTCAATGGTCTCGTTGACCAGTTAAGTAGGTAACCGGTCACCTTAAAATGACTTGGCAAATAATAAATTAAAAAAATTATTACATTAATATTTAAGATTCCACATCATCATGTAAATTACAAAAAACCCTTGACAGATGGTATCATTCCTTCTTTCTTCTTCATTGTTGCCTAACAAACCCACCACCTTCCCTTCCATTTTTTCCGGTGACTACCATCGGCCCTTCCATTTTTTCCGGTGACATGCCAAAGACCCATTATTTCTTCCTTATCAGTGAAAACCAACAACCATTGGTCCTCCAATTTTTCTCCAAATCTAAATCGTATCTATGTTGCCTCGGTCGATGTCGATCCAAATCAGATCTTTCTTTCCAACCACCCCATCAAGATCCAGTACCCCACCTCCAGAACGATATCCAACGTCCTTTGACAACAATATACCTTGAGCTACAGATCGGGAATGGGTTGTTAATTGAATCGAGAGAAAGAGAAGAGAGATGGTTAGGTGGTGGTGGAGCAATTTGGGATTGTGAGTTGTGACCATATTTATGGATAGAGGTATGGTAGATGTTAATCTGCAAAGGGGGTCTGGCCTAAGAGATACAACAATGTTTAGATAATGGTGTCGGTCAAAATCAATGCAATTTTGCAGAAGATGGATGCACATGGGGGACTTTTGTAGGAGATGGATGGAAGGTGGGGGACGCTCATTCGCCGGAGAAGAACCAGTGGCTTGAGGGTATAGTTTTTAGAATTTATTTTGTTTTTTTAAATCCCAAATACTTGTACATTTGCATAAGATATTTGTACACTCAAAATATTTTGTAACAACGTATTAATAGAAGTCATCCTTTTAGATTTAAGTTTTTTTAATTTAATTATGACATGTAATCTTAGTTGGCAAAGTATTTGAGCCAAGTCATCATTAGAAGGTTAATAAGTCAACGAGACCCTTAAATAAATATGAACTTTGCTTAAGACCCTTAAATGATAACTTTGAAAGTTGGTTCCCTAAAATAAAAATCAGACAAAAGTTAATTCCATTTTGATGCAATTTTCCCTTTCTTTTTTCAAATATGTATTGAGCAAGAATGCTATCAAGAACGATCATCTCATCATACAAAACTTGACCCAACTCATCAAACACCTAAAGAACTTGATTCCTTGAAAAAGATTTATTATATATAGAAATATGTATACATCTCTTATAGTTTAATTGTGTCTAGCTGAAATGGGATTCCGAGTGAAGGGATCATCATGGTTGTTAGGATATGTGAGACCCATTTTGAATTATCTCTAAAAGAGTTGTTTACGAGAGAAAAATGTTCCACTGTTTATTCGACAAAAGTCTAGTGAAAGTGGGACTCTAACACACCCCTCCAATGGAGGCTAGACGGAGAAGAATGTCCTAAACTGTCCTAGTCTCAAGAACAAGACATTAATTCTGATAGCATGTGAGAATATATATGAAACTTCGTCAAATTATTGCGCAATGGCTCTTTTAAAAAGGGATTGAAGTGGTTTCACATATATATTCTTATAACATGTTATGTGTAGAGTCGGGGTTTAGCACCACCTAGGAAGTCGTACTCTTTCACCTCCATACGCGGGAGGGGGGGGGAGGGGGGGGGGGGGAGGGGGGGGGTTGCCTTTCTAGCCTCTGTTTGAGGGCCTTGTTGGAAATGGACCATGAAAACGTGTGTGTATATATATATATAGGGGAGGGATCAATTGGAAACCAGTATTACATTGGAAACTTTGGAAACCGAAATCAACCAATCATTAAATTTCTTTTTTTTAATTTTATTTTTAATTGATAAGGTTATTTTAGTCTTTTACATAATTTCATAATATATATGGTAATTGTTATTATTATTATTATATTAATAATTATTTATTTTTAATTTATTTTATATATGGTAATGTTAGTCATTTATTAATGTAAAAATGAGATATTTAATTTAGGAAAACAAATTTTAATCATACGGATCCTCTATTTTTGATTCTGATGAATCATTGATTGATTAAAATATTAATATAAAATTAAATATTTAATTTTTCAAGTATTCATATGAAATTACCTCCAAGCACAAAATATTAATATAGTGAAACATAATGGATTTGATATAGTGAAACAAAATATTATTATAGTGAAACCTGATGAAACATAAAATGTTAATATAGTGAAAACAGATTTGACATAGTGAAACATAATGGAAAGGTAATGAAACAAAATATTAATATAATGAAACCCGATATAGTGAAACAAAATATTAATATAGTGAAATCTGATGAAACAGATTTGATATAGTGAAACATAATGAAAAGGTAATGAAACAATAATGGTAATGAAACAATAATGGTAATGAAACTTAATTGGGTTTTTACATATTGCATATTGATGAACAGGTAATAAAAAGGTAGTCTTGATATATTGTTATTATCTTTTATTAATAAATTAATTAATTTATTACCATATATAATTATTATCTTTTATTAATTAATTAATTAATTTATTATCATATTTCATCTTTGTTGCCAAATTTGAAACACAAAAGAAAAAAAACACATTTACCCTTTTGACATATTATTATTATCTTTTATTAATAAATTAATTAATTTATTACCATATATAATTAAAATGAATCTTAACCATTGATTAAAAAGATTAATGGGTGAAATTTGGTTTTCAAAGTTTCAAATTAAATTTGGTTTCCAATTGAAACCACCCCTATATATATATATATATATATATATATATATATATATAGTGGAAGGATATTTTGCAACCCTTTAAAAGGTTGCAACCCTTGCAACCCACATCTTAACTGTTGGATTCATGATCGACGGTTATTTTATTTTTATTTTTATTTTTTTTAATTAAAAATATTGGACCCCATATCTATTGTAACCGTCGATCATGAATCCGATGGTTAAGATGTGGGTTGCAAGGTTCGCAACCTTTTTAAGGTTTGCAAATTATATATATATATATATATATATATATATATATATATATATATGTATATGTATATGTATATGTATATGTATATGTATATGTAAGAACCTCTCCTCTTTCAGGGGCTTTTTAAGAGAAAGATTTAAAAAGGATTTCACATATCCTAACAATGATATGTACAAACCTAACAAGACAACGGGTTTGGAAGGAGCAACAATCGAACAAAGTGACATTCAAGTTTGTTAGACAACATTGAGAATGACCAAACTATAAGTGAACTTTAATGGTAAAAATAATTTCTATGTAAAATCATATATGATTTTGTACATGATTTGTTGTTTTTTTATTTTCTTAAATAGTTAGCGTTCTCGTTTGAACCTCACTATATATATATATATATATATATAGACAGAGGTTCAAGGGAAAATCTCAAATAAATGAAAAACTAAAAAACACCTTATCAACCGTTAGATTAGATGATTTGATGGATGTGATTAAATGGGCGGTTACAACAATATTTTTTGAATTAAAAAACTCTAACCCCCTATTTTTTATTCGAAAAAAGAGAAAAAATAAACAAAATTCGAGCGAAATAAATTACACCAAAAAAACAATCATATTTTTCTCGTTAATTTGACATCCATATGGATATACCTTTTCATCCATTTTTTCGTGGTTTTTCGGTTTTCTATTTATTTAGGGTTTTCCCCTGAACCTGACCCTATATATATATAGAGAGAGGGGCGTTCAAATGCAACCCCTATATATCCACCACTTATTTTATTTTCACTTTTGTAATTAAGAAAAAAAAAACTAAAAATAAAATGAGTGGTGGATAAAGAGTTGCAACATGTAAATGAGTTGCATAATAACCCACCTCTCTCTCTCTATATATATATAGGCAAAGAATCGTGTGAGAAGTTGAGGTTAGGATTTAGGTTAACAGAAAATAATCATGGATGATAACAGAAAATAGCCAACAAGATTATTATTATTATTATTATTATTATTTTTCAATTAAGGAAGAACAATTCACAACTTCCAGTTTCACCATACTCCCAATACTGCAAAAACAGGATGAAAAGATAACAACATATTATCAAGATTCAAAAAGCTAGCAACAGTTGGATCTGAATTGGGAATTTAACAAGAATTCATCCAAGAAATTAACAAGCTTTAATTTCAACCCAGAAATTTCATTGAAATATTATGTGGGATTGCATGCATAATCAAGCTATATGCAGCCGCCATGGTTATTACATGAAGTTCATAAACAGATACCTAACAAACAGATGGATCATTTATACCAATTTGAAGGCAAATAAGCATAAACAGCATACCCAGTCTTCCAATGATTCAAAACCACAACTTCCCTCACTGCCCAAAACGAAACAATCAGCGAACTAATCATCGTTGCCCTCTGCACCATCGAATCCTTCATCTTAACAATAACCCGAGTTACGAAAGCTAATAACAGCCCTACAATGGTGAACATAAACCCCACAGATATACACTCAAAACCAAACTGCATCCCATTCCCTTTATAGAAGAAAATCGCCTTATTTGGATCATTTCGATCCGTAATAAAGAACGGTATACCGCGAATCAAGATGAACATAGAACCCGAAACACTAAAGAAGTAAACAAACAAAGTACCAAAAATCCAAACCCTCTTATTATGAAACAGAGTTTTTCCTGCTATTAGTTTTCGGATCATGAATGGGATCCATATCAAGAACCCGGTGATTAAAAACCCTAATTGGGTTTTTGAAAGGATCGGGGGATGGTGGATGTTTCCGATTGTTAATCCGGTTTTGAATTTGATAAATTCCGCCATCGATTCGGCTAAACTCGAGTGATCATCCCCTACTTCCATCGGGATCGAATCGGATTCCAAAACGTTGGCATGAGGGGAAACGATGCGAACGTTCGGTAACGCCTCAACACCGAACCGGAGGAATTCGTTTTGGGATTCGGCGAATTCGATATCGAAAAAGAAGATTTTCGAGAGAGAGGAGGAGTTTCGGTTGTTGTTGATTAAGAAGGATTCTGAGATGAGTTCGAATTCGGCTTTGAAGGATTTGAGATTGGGTTGAGGTTGGTGATGGAGTTGGATCGCATCGAAGAAGATGATCAAGTGAAAGGATCGGTGGCCGGAATCGAAGATCCGGTGGAGGAGGGTGTCGTTGAGGTGGATGATGCCGGAGGGGGAGTGGGATCTGAGGGAGTGGAGGTCGGAAACTATATCGGCGGCGGCGGCAGAGGTGGAGGAAGGTGTAGGGATGAAAATGGTTAAGATTAGAAGGAGGAGAATGGGTGGTGATTTTTGAGAAATCGCCATTTTTGATTTGTGGATCTGAAAGAGGTTTGGTAGGGTTTTGTTTGTGAAGAAGAAGAAGATGATGCTTTGATTTGATGAGTTGCATGGTTATGGGGGAAGTTACGGTTTGTTAGTTCAGCCAATCAAACATCGCCACGTAATCATTCAAATTAGAGTAAATTACATTTTTTTTCGTCCCTGTGGTTTTCAAAAAATTACGTATTTTGTCCATGTGGTTTTGAAATTTCAGTTTTTTGTCCCTATGGTTTGTAACTCATTTCTATTTTCGTCCCTCAAGGTAATTACTACTTTAAAGTATGACTAAAATATAAATTAATTGTAAACCATAGGGACGAAGAAAGCAATCAAGTTTAAACCATAATTAAAGGTGTTCACGGGTTAGGTTGATTGGGATGAAGACATTTCAACAATCCAACCCAATGTTGGGGGTTTGAGAATTTTCAACTCAATCCAACCCAAACAAAAGTGCAATCCAACCCAACCCAACTCGTTCGGGTTAATCGGGTTGTGTTTAAACAAAGTAAAAAACAATATTGAAAACATAAAAATAAAGAAATTTTTCTTTGAAATATGATCTATCATTCAAAAGAATATACGAGTTCATCAAATATTCAGATATTACATATAATTTTTCAATAATGTTCTCTTATGAGTTACATTGTTCGTTATCGGGTTGATCGGGTTACTTTGAGTCTAACCCAATATCAACCCAATAGATTCGGGGTTTCCTAAATTTGTATCGATTATAGGTCGGGTTACGGGTTACCTTGGGTTGATTTTTTTTTTGGATTGGTCGGTTTCTGTGCACCCCTAACCATAAGGCCCTGGGGGGATAGTGCATGGTATGCCTATCTACCAGGGTTCGAATCCTGGGGGATGCACTTCAGCGATACCCATACCTTGGGTCGGCCTTCGGGTCGGTTCGGGTCCAGGTTTACGGGCATACCAGTCTATGGGTATGCGGGTTTAGTCTTGACCGGGCTTAGTCATACCTGGGCCGGTCCAGTCCATTTGGGCTGGGCCGGGTCGTCGCGGTTTAGTCGGTGCTGCCCAATTGGATGCCCGGATACCGCCGGTGCGTGTGTGTGGGCATAGCCCAAGTTGCCGTACAAAAAAAAAATAAACCATGAAGATGACAATCGTAATTTAAAAATTATACGAACGAAAATAAAAACTTTCAACAAACTACAGGGATGAAAAAGGTAACTTTCAAATTATGTTTCAAAAAAAATCTGACAGCTGTGGGATTTGAACCCACGCCCTTTCGGACCAGAGCCTAAATCTGGCGCCTTAGACCACTCGGCCAAACTGTCTTACGATGTTAAATGATACATTTTTATTAAAATATACTTGTGTAACGTCAAATCATTTAAAGAATTCGAGATTATGTTTCAACTTTCAACAAAATAAAACTTGCATTGATTTCAGCCTCAATTAATAAACAACTATGCATTCAAGAACAATCGATAATCAAATATTGCTTTGTTTTTTTAGGGGTTATTTGTTTTTTCTTTAAAACCTCTTAATACTTCTGAAAAGTCTGAATCGATCAGATGTTTTTACGTTCAGATCGTTTATTATTTTTTTCCAGACTTTAGAGGCTCTTAAATCTAAAATACATATGAAATTAGAAGAGGTAACCTAACATCTTATAACCTCTTAAAACACCATCTCTTAGTAATCAGAAGTGAAACAAGACTTCAAACCTCTTAAAAAACAACACTACCTTAATGATCGCACTACTACACAAATGCAAATATAACCCTCTAAATATAACCCGGTTATGGAAAAAAACGGGTAGTATTATAGTAATAGTTGCATGTTTTTATAAAACTATCTGGTGCTCTACAAACAACTAGTATTTTTTTTGTACGACAACTTGGGCTACGCCCACACACACACGCACTCGCGGTATCCGGGCATCCAATTGGGCAGCACCGACTAATACGCGGCGACCCGGCCTAGCCCAAATGGACTGGACCCGCCCAGGTACGACTAAGTCCGGTCAAGACCGAACCCGCATACCCATAGACTGGTATGCCCGTAAACCTGGACCCGAAGGCCGACCCAAGGTCTGGGTATCGCCGAAGTGCATCCCCCAAGATTCGAACCTTGGTAGATAGGCATACCATGCACTATCTCCCTAGGGCCTTACCACTAGGCTAGCACCTCTTTGATACAAACAACTAGTATTTGATTCATTGGTAGCATGATTTTATAAAACTACCTGATGCTTTACCAACAACTAGGTTGTATTTGATTACTTGTTAGCACCGTTTTCATAAAACTACTTGGTGCTTTACAAACAACCGGATAATATTTGATTATTTGATAACATGTTTTTATAAAACTACCCGGTGCTTAGGGGTGTACGCGGGTTGGGTTGGGCGGGTTGGAACGTTTTTACAACTCAACCCAATTATGGCGGTTTAGAAAATCTCAACCCAACCCAACTCATTCAAAAATATAACCCAACTCAACCCAACCCTTGCGGGTTATGGCGGGTTGGGTTGGGTTGGCGGGTTAGTAATATAGATAAATTTGCCGATTGAAAAACGATAAATAATACTAAAAGTATTCCCAACAAAGTTATTAGTTATTACAATTAGGGATGTAAAAGAACCGAACGAACACGAACAGAGGCTTGTTTATGTTTGTTTGTTTAACTTAACCGAACAAACACGAATTGTATACGAACGGAATTTTTTGTGTTCATGTTCATTCATTAAGAAAATGTGTTTGTCGTGTTCGTTCGTTAAGAGATCTAAATGAACATAAACGAACGAACATAAATGGGCTTACACGAACATAAATGTACTTAAACAAACATAAACGAATGAACATAAATAAATTTAAATGAACATAAATGAACAAAAAACAACAACCATTACTCATCATTTCGTTCCTAAAAAATAACATAACAAAATGAAAAACTTAGTAAACTTATGAGCGATAAAAAAGGAGTTTTAAAAATTCAATTTAATTAATGATTTTACATAGTAATGTCATAATATATAAATATATTTATATAATAAACAAACATAAACAAACGTAAACGAACATAAACAAACATAAACGAATGCAAATTCACGAACATAAATGAACGAACGAGACCATTGTTCATGTTCGTTCATTTAATTAAACGAACAAAAAAATGTGTTCATGTACATAAACGAACTTCCCGTCGAACGGTTCACAAACGGTTCACTGAACGTTCGGTTCGTTTACAACCCTAATTACAATTATCCAAATATAAATTAAAATCCATAAGTCTTAAAGTTAATTTGGGTTGTGAATGAACTGTATATTATATATATAATTAATATAATTTTATAAAAAAAAATAGCAGTGGGTTGCCGGTTTGGGTTGGGTTGAGTTTTCGTAACCCAATTTTAACCCTTCTAATTAGCGGTTTGATGGTTTGCGGTTTGGCGGTTTCGCGAGTTGGGTTTAATTGGGTTGGAAGCGGGTTGGGTTGGTCGGGTTTCGCGGGTTAACGATTTTCTGTACACCCCTACCGGTGCTCTACAAACAACCGGGTAGTATTTTTTTTTCAGGGTTCCATATTTTCATTATACTACCCGGTGTTATATAAGCAACCGGTTGTATGTGACATAACATTAACTTGCTAGTCGCCAAACACCAATTTGATGAAATTTACATCTTTTTTCTCTCTTTCTCTTTCTTTTCTCACTTTCTTCAAGATCTTAACATTTTTCAAGATTTTCTTAAAAATGTTATTTTCTTTTTCAAATACAAAGATGCATATGCATATTAGATTCAAATATGTACCCAAAATGAAAAAATAAATTAACTTATTAGCTACCTTATTTTTGCCAACGATGCCAAAAATTAAAATTATATTTTATAAATAATAAAATATTGATAAAATATTTAATTTAATTATTACTTTAATAAATTTACTATAAATATTCGTATTTGTTATATAAATCCAAAACTACAAAATCATATATATATATATATAGAGAGAGAGAGAGAGAGATAGATAGATAGATATTTAGGGTGTGTTTCTTTTGCAACCCAAGCAATTTGTACAAACTATGCAAACCACTATATTAGGAAACAATAGATATATTTATGGATAATGATTATGATTATAATTAATTAATAATGATTGTGATATATATGGAAAATGTTAAGTTTATTCATTATAATCATGATTTTAAATTAGAAAATGTTAAGTTTATTCATTATAATCATGATTTTAAATTAGGAAACATAATAAAATCATATATTCATTAGACTTGATGAACGGCTAAGATTGGTTTGCATAGTTTGTACAAATTGTTTGGGTTGCAAAAGAAACGCAATATATATATATATATAATAAATAAGTAACTGGAAGGACATGTGTCGTCTTCTGGTGAGTCCATTTTTTTCATTTTCCCGCCTAAACATGAACCTGAACGCATTTTACACTATTTGTTCATTTAACAAATCCACATTCATTTCTTATTTAATCTTTCCTTAATTCAATTTTTTTAATTTATATCTTACATTTACTATCCTTATAATAAGATATGTAGTTTACTTTTAATCCCTTACTTTTTATTTTTCATTTTAGACTTTTATCATATAAACATAAATAATGTATATGAACTAAACTGCATTGAAAAAAAACATTTTTATTTTTTACAAATTATACCATTGTAATCGTTTCGTCAATACATTTGAAATTAGTCTAATATTGAATATTTTTGGATTTAATTATATAATTAAATTTCATAAATATATACGAATTAATATGACGTGATTAGTATGAGATTTGATACAAATAATCACTAAATTGTCTTAATTGTCTTTTGACTATTTCATATCAATTTTTACTTCAAGATTTTTTTTATAAAAACCTCATCCTCTTTAAATTTTTATATAAGAATTTTGATTTTTATCATGAAGTTTTATAAAATAACATTTTTTTATTTTTAATTGTATTTTATTGACATTATAATATTTTAATTTTAAAAATATTAATTAAAGATGATGAAGATATAATTAGCAATAGAACAAAAAATGTTGTATATAAAGAAGTATTTGGTAATTTATGATACGTGATTCATATTTTATTAATATTTTAACTATGTATTTTTCTATAATTTCATTTACGTTATATTATAAATTTTGTTTTATAAGTTCTTAATATTTATTCATATTTTTTATTAATTTTTTGTAAAACTTAATTTGTGAAAACTGCCTAAAACAATGACATTTTGTAAACAGATGGAAAAACAAAACAACTCTGAAGGAAAAAAAAACTTGAAAAAGTAGCATCATACTTTCGATGATCATTCATATCTATAAGATAAGTTTTTTGGCATGATTTAATTTTTTTAAATTACCCCATGTAATACACGGGATCGAATCTAGTATATATATAAAATAAATCAAATTGATTATTAACATATCATATTATTTATTATTTTATCATCTAACCTATATTAATAAACGTATTATATTATTAATAATTTATTATATATATATATTATAAAATATAAAATAGATTATTTTTTTATTATGTCATTTTTAATATTTTATAAACGTAATTTAATTACATTTTAATTTAATTTTTTAAGGGGTTTTGGTTAGTGCTGAATTGCAACTATTTCAAAGATATACAACATAAGGAGAACGTAACGAAGAGAAGCTTCGAGACTTTCTCATCGATTAATAGCATCTTCAACCACAACACCAAATTTAACATTAAAAACATCAAATTTGGTGGATCCATCAACACTAAAAAATCAACTCCAACCACACTTTGCGATTTATTTATTCGGTAGATTTTGACATGTGGTCAAAAAATGAAATCAAATTCAGAATTATTATCATATCAACATTATAGAAGCTTTTGGCACGATGCCAGAAATATAGGGATTGAAAGTGTAACTTCCAAATATGAATTAAGATTAAAAATAATGAGTAGGAACACATAATCAAGATAAGTATTTGAATAATATTTTAATATTTTCATGTTATTTTTTTGGAACTTTTAGCAAAACACCAAAAGTTATGGGAGTTGGAAGTGTAACTTCCAAAAATTAATTATAAGATTATGAATTATAATTAAGATAAAGATTTAAATATTATATAGAGAAAGACAGTTCTAAAATGAAATCGATGATCAAATTACTAAACATTTTAATATCAAATTAAAACCATTAACCTAAATAAATAAATAATAGTTAACTGGTACAACTGAATATAATAATAATAGGCAGGCCCGTCTCTTGGGCTGTTAAAAGTGGGATTCAGCACAGGGCCCCCAAAATTTTTGGGGCCCAAATTTCAGTTTTCTTTTCATCTTTTCGGCACTGTAGCAAACTGTAGCGACACCGTAGAGGTACTGTAGCGGCACTGTAGCGACACTGTAGCAGACTAGCACTAGCAGGTAAGTTGTAACCTTCTTGACTTGTTCTTTACTCTTTAGGTTTCTTTTTTTTCTTTTTTAGTTTTTTCAATTTTCAATTGTTTTGATTGGTTTTAATTTGTGAATAAGAATATATGTTTTGTGTTCTAATCGACTCGTATTTTTGATACAAGTGTAACAGGGCCTCCAAAAAGCTTGAGACGACCCTGAAATAAAATCATATAAATAAAATCATATTTAACCATTTAAAACAATAATGGTTCAATAGATAAAGATAAGTTTTTAATCAATTATATTATGTTTAAATGAAAAAGTAAATTAATGACAAACTAAGGGGGCGTTTGGTTCGCAAAATGTTTTTCGATTGAATGGAATCTGTCAAAGGAATTTGACTTTGAAGGAATTGGAATGAAATGTTGTCAGGTTTGACCATCTGTTTGGTTGACAGAATTGGAATGAAATCTGTTAAATGAATTGAAATTTTTCTGTTTGGTTCACAGATTGTAGCTTCGGAATTGGAATTGAATTTTGGTAAATGACCACAATACCCTTTTTGATTATTTTAATTTTTAAACAAAAATATTTAATGAAATAGTCATTAAATAGTTTCATTTTAACTAAAGTTTTAAGGGGAGAGAGAGAGGGAGGGAGAGAGAGAGATAGGAGAGAGACATGAAAGAGAGGGAGAGAGAGAAAGAGAGATAGAGAAGAGAGAGAGAGGGGGAGGGAGATGAGAGAGCGGGAGAGAGAGATAGAGAGAGAGGAGAGAGAAATAGAGAGAGGGGGGAGAGGGAGAGAGAGGAGAGGGAGGGAGAGAGGGAAATAGAGAGAGAGAGAGAGAGAAAGGGAGAGGGAGAGAGAGAAGGGAGAGAGAAGGGAGAGAGAGAGGGAGGGAGAGAGATATATGAGTAGGGTTTAGTTTGGGGTAAAGGGTAATTTTGGAATTATCAAAATATAAGATTCCATTCCATTGAAATCCTTGGTTTTTATGATGAAATGTTCAAATCCTATATCTATGGAATTTAATGGAATTCAAAGATTTCATCCATTGAAAAGCTTGAACCAAACAAGGGAATGAAATCTGGTCGAAGGAATTCAACATTCCAATTCCATCATATTCCATCACATTCTGCGAACCAAACGCCCCCTAAATGTTGATAACTCCAAATTTAAAATGGATAATCTTAACAAACCGAATAATCATTAAAAAAAGTTTCTTAACTTAATAATATATAAATAAAATAATAAAATACTCAGATAATCTCATTCAAATATAATTATTCATCCATAATTATAGATCTACCTACCAAATAAGTCAATGTATGAGCATCCACAATGTTGAGGTTTTTCACTAAAGTTTTTCACAGTTTTTTCTTACACATTATCGTCATCTCAACAACTTAAAAACCTCTGCATACCTCTATTATGTGAAAACCTCACCTAAGTTTTTTCATACTTTTTTCAAATTTTCAGGGTCCCACCAATTTAACTTCATATCTTTTATATTCTTATTTAGAAAAATAAATATATTAAAATTTATACAAATATATATTTATTTATATCGATAAAATAGTAAATAATACTTTATATTACAATACTTGAAATAAATTATACAACATTGAAATAATAAAAAGTTAATTTAAAAGTATGTACAATAAAAATAAAATTGGATTATCAATAAATCTCTAAAAATTATATAAACATATGTACAATAAAATTAAAAAAGGTTAAATTTAAAAGTATCTACAATCAAAAATACAAATTGAGTTATTAAGAAATCTATAAAAAAATGTATAAACGTATGTCAAATAAAAATTAAAAAATTAATTTAAAAGTATGTATACTAAAAAATAAAAAACGGAATATTAAAAAATCTGTAAAAATTGTATAAAAATATGTCAAATTTGAGATATTAGTTTAAATATATAAAAAAATATAATTACTTCAACTACGTACTTATTTTACATTATTTATTTAAAAAATTTATTATTTAAATATGATTACTTTAATTATATTAATAAATAAAACTGATTAAATACGAAAAACCTCTGAAAAAGCAGGTCGTGCAGTTACGACCTATGACGAAAAACCTCACCAAAAACCTTACGTCAAAAACCTCTACTGTGAAGAACCTCAAAATAAGGTTTTTGTTTTTTGAAAAACCTCTTAAAAACCTATGAAAAACCTCATGAAAAGCACATTGTGGATGTTCTAAGTATAATAGTAAATAGAGTAGATTACATTTTTAGACCCTATGGTTTATTGAAAAATGTGGATTTCGTCCCTATGGGTTTTAAATTTCGGTTTTCATCTCTATGGTTTGCAATTCATTTCAACTTTCGTCCTTGAGACCAAAACACTACTTTTAAGCATGAATGACTAAAATAGAAATGAATTGTAAACTATAGGGATGAAAAAAGCAATTAAATTTAAACCTTAAGGACAAAAAAGGTATGATTTATAAACCATAGGGATGAAAATCATAATTTTAAAACCATAAGTACTAAAATAGAAACTTTTAACAAACCACAAGGACTAAAAACGTAATTTACTCTAATAAATATGATTTTTGAAAAACAAAATATCTTTATAAAAATATGAGTGAATTATATAAATGGTCCCTCGTGAATGCCTGTATTTCACTTTTCGTTCCTCGAGATTTGAAAGTACATTGGTGGTAAAAAAATGGAGTTTTTTTTTAACCTAAATTGGTCCCTCTTACTAACGTCGTTTTGATGAGATGCCGTTAAGGCATCCATGTGCCCCTCACATGAGGGGCATTTTGGTCTTTTTGCCTAATTTTAATTTATTTTAGAAAAATAAAATTTATATTAATGTTTTTATTATAAAATAATTAAAAATTCCTCCTTTTCCAACCCGGGACCCTCAAAACCTCCTTCAACCTCCCTCAGACCCTCCATGGCAAGTTCTTGATCTCCTTGCCAACAATCTTGATCCCCAAACCATAGCCCTAGCTTCCCGCGTTTCCAAATCATGGAACTCCGCCATGTCCTCCGACCACATCTGGGAAAACCTCTACACCACCCACTTCCCTTCCCTCACCCACCGCCGTTCCACTACCGCCCCAACCCTCCCCTGCCACCGTCTCTATAGTATCAGCCTCACTTCTAGCGTCGCGAACGACCACCGCAAAAGCCTTGAATCTCACTAGCACTTCCCTTCCCTCACCCACCTCTGTTCCGCCGCCACCCCAACCCTCCCCTACCACCGTCTCTACAATCTAGGCCTCACTTCTAGCACCGCCAACGACCACCGCAAAAGCCTCGAATCTCCCTAGAAACCCTCCTCTTCATCATAATCGTGTTTTGATTTATGTTTAGGGTATCGACATATTCAGGTTATATTTGTTTATGGTTTCAAATTTTTTGTTTACGAATTGAATTTTGTTTAGGTTTCGATCGAGAGATCTAGATTAGATTGCTTTTGGCTTTCGATTTTTGTTTGTAATTCCAAATATTGGATCTCTATATGTTATTTGGGTTGTTTCTTGTGCTTGAATCTAATATTTTTCATTTATGGATTTAATTACTAATTTCATTGTGTTCTTGATTTCATCAATATTAGGGTTTTGCATCCTTACATCTTTGGGTTAGTTATTTCGATTTGGGTTTGGATTTCATGTATGGTTCGTAATTTGATTATGAAATCTGGATATGTTTATGGTTTAATTTTGATTTCTTGAGATGATGATGGTGGAGGTGGAAGGTGATGGCCATGGATGGTGTTCTTGTTGAGCAAGAAGGTGGAGGAGAATATGGGTAAAAAAAATACTAAAATGCCCCTCACGGTGATGGGGTTAACGGAGCCCAGACTAACGGTGTTAGTGAGAGGGACCAATTTGGGCTAAAAAACTCTATTTTTGGACCACCAATGTACTTTCAGATCTCGAGGGACGAAAAGTGAAATCCAGACATTCACGAGGGACCATTTATGTAATTCACTCTAAAAATATTCATATCTCCATAAAAAAAAATTATTGGAAAACTTTTAGAAATAAAAAAAATTATCTTATTTTCTTTGTTTAAAATAGGTGTAAAGAAAATATCAACAAAATTATCGTAATTTATATGTTAATAGTTTTATGTAGATAAAGTTGCATCTTTGAAATTTGAATTGCGAATTATTTTCTTCTGTTTTAAAAGAACGATAATAGATAATTTAAATAAATATATATTAATGATATAATCATTAAATATGTATGATAAAAAAAATTGAAATTCAAACGATATATATAATAATCATGTCTATCAAACCCATAAATCATGTATATGTATAATGTATGTATGTAAAATTTTGCTTGTGTATGATCATACAGAGAATTTTTTTATGTATATATTTTTTGAAAAATAACTCTGAAAGCATTTTGCTGAAAGAAAAACAGAATGATATCACATATTATGTAAAATCTATAAACATAAACAATAAGTTGATTAGGATTTCATGAGAGTGACAAATCATATTTTGCATCTATAACATAAAACATAGTAGATTAATGTTTACGTTTAAACATAAAAAATCATAGTTTTACAAAATCATCATATTTGTTCATATCATAACATATGACGATGATTTAAAACAAAAACATACAAAAGTTACCTCAAACATCGAAGTTTAGCTTGATTTCACGATCACTTTGTTCTAAGAAGCGTACGTGCTGATAACGTGTTAAAGGATAAACAAAATAGAACGACGGTAAAAGAGAGAAAAAAAATCTGTAATTCACATTAATCAAAAGAACTTTAAATAGGGATGAGTTACAAGTAGATAGCTATGAGAGTTTTAAATACTAATTTATCTCTATTATGTTTCTATCATCATATCCTTTAGATGATAACACATTTATCCTACAACACAAAGATGTACATTTAACCCATCCCATACTATATATATCAAAAAATGAAGTACCATAAGTCTGTTTTTTTTTCCAATATTTCAAAGTATCAAACGATTGATTTTCAAGATTAGGGACAAATATAGTATTTCAAAAAGAAATTGATGATTGGTGTATGTCCTTTATGAACATGTCAGGGAAATAAAAAACAAAAAGAATACATAAAGTTTTCAGCATCTTTTTTTATAACAATCCTTTTTAAGGCTATTAGGGGTTGTTTGTTTACCTGTTAATGGTTTCATTAAGAGGCAACCTCTGAATCGTTAAGAGGTAAATCTTGTTTGGCAAAAAAAAGTATGCCTCTTAATGGTTCCAAAACTCTCTGAATGATTTTGTATCTTGACCCTGCCTTAACCATTAAGAGCTCATATTTCATTCTGAACAATTAGCAAACAACCATATTTCATTTTACACTATATCATAATAGTCTCTTAATCATTTTGACCACTTAATCATTCTGCATCAAATCATTCAGCAATTGCCAAACAGCCCCTTAGTGATCGTAAATATATTATAACTGGTTTTTGAAAAGTTATTTCAAAGAGCTTGTAACTTATTGAGTTATTTCAAATGAAAAATCATTTTATTTTTTACGGCGAAAGTCAGATCTACGTGTATCTCACCTTCTTAAGACTTTGGCATTGTTTGACAAAAATAAGCTAACTTGTTTTCTGGGTACATGTTTGGATGACCATAAGCTAGCTGTTTGTCAGAAATGACTTTAACTTGCTTCTTTGACTTCTTTGACCTTCTTCTTTTACGCTTTGGTTTATAATAATCATCATTTAGCGTAAAAGATTCATCAAGAATTTTCAATTTAAGATTTGAATCAGAAGAAGCAATTTTACCTAAGAAACCCAACTGATCAGTTAATGAATCTGAACTTGCTTCGGAGTCAGAAAATTTTTGAGAAAAGATTTTAGATTTTAGAACTTCCTTTTTGTTTTCCTTAAAATCAGAAGAAAGATCAGAAACAGAATCTTGTTTTTGAGAAATTAATTTTTCTTCAAAACTTGAAGTCATGAAAGAAAGAATTACATCAGATTCAATTTCTCTTTGAATATTTTGATCTTCCATTTTATCTTCAAGATCAATGATTTTGCTTTCTAACACTAATGGAGAAATATATCTCTTAGAATCATAAGAAACTGAAGATATATTTTCTTTATTAGTGTTAGTAGCACAAATATCAAAATAATCATCAGATAATGAAGATTTAATATGAGAAATGTCATTGAAACTATTTCTGTTCTTTTTTGATTTTTCAGGAAAATATTTTGCATTTTCGCGCGTGTAAACAAAAGAAATTTCCTTTTTCTTATTATTCATCATTTTCTTATTTTCGATTTCTAACACTTGCTTTTCATTCATCCAATCAATTTTAAATTGAGAAGCATATTTAGCAAGAGTTAAATAATAGAATTTATATAAAGTAGGGGATTTTTCGATAGCATTGTTTAAACAATGAGGATTTTCAAAACCAAGTCCTCATTTTTCTTTGACAGACTCATAACTCCGCGGTTTTTTCAAATAAATAGTTTGTTCAGTTTGATTCCTTCGATATAATTTTTCTTCCAACGCATTTATTTTATCTGAAAAATTATCTTTTAATTTGGTCATTTCAGTCAAAGAATCAATATAAGTCATATTTGATTTTTCTAAATCATCTAATTTCTTTTGAAATAAGTCTTTTGTATGAGCCAAAATAGATTTTTCATCTTTCAAAGAAATTTGTAATTTATCAATCAAATTTAACTTTTCTAAATTTAAATGCTTTTCAGATAATAACTTCGAGCGTAAATCATGTAAAGCAGTTATAATGATATTCATCTGTGAAGAAATAAAAGTGTAATCAAACTCAGAAAGTACCCTATCTTCATCAGTAGTGGAATCATCATCATCACTCTGATCATCTCCGATGAATCACATATGAGCAGTTTCCACATTGTCAGCTTCATCGTCAGAGTGATCTAGCCAAATTTTTTCTTCAGCTAGTAAAGCAGTTTCATTCTTTCTCTTTTCGGCCAGTTCCATTTTCTTCCGATAATAGGCCGAATCCCGAACTTTCTTCACTCGACACTCCTTAGCGATATGACCCAGCTTTCCACAGTTGAAACATGCAGCAGGTTTCTTAGCCTCGGGCACTTGAACATTCTTAGACCTAGAAGTGAAGCGAAGATTGTTGGAACCCGAATGATGTTGGAACTTCTTGTGATAGTGCTGAGAGAGAAGAATCATAGCTTTCTGAAGTGCCTCGCCATCATCATCAGTTGCACCGTCATAAGCATTCTCGGATAATGCTTGTTCAGACAATTTGCTTGTGAGAAGTGCAACCGGATCCACTGTCTTCTTGTTTTTCTTGTCAAGTTTGGCCTTTTTATCCTTGACAATGCACTCATCTGTCATCAGAATCTCGTAAAGTTCTTGGATTTGCATAGTAGATATTCTGACATCATTCCTCAATCGGTGGCAAGATTTATTCCATTATGGTTGAAGAGAGTTGAGGAACTTCAGATTAGTCTCCAGCTCAGTCTTTTCCACTTTTATTTTTCTCGGATCATTTATCACCGCACAGAACCTGTCATAAACATTTTTCAGTGACTCCCCGTCTTTGGCTTTGAATTCCTCAAAATTATTCATGTAGCGCGTTTGGCGGATTTGTGTAGCAACTGCTGACCCAAGCATGATCTTTTCTAATTGAATCCACATCATCTTCGGATCATGCTTGAAACAATCAATTCGATTGTAAATGGAGTTAGGCAGTGCTAGCATCAAATTAGACTTTGCTTCTCGATCGGCTTTTTCGCGTTTAACCTTTTCGGCAGTCAAGGGAGTGTCATTTTTAGGTCTGATGAATGGTCCTTCAGTAAATGACTTCATCATATTTTCTCCATTAACTTGACGCTCGATGAAGTTAATGAACCGATCTTGCCATTGGGTAAATTCATTTTCATTAATCAGAACAGGAGGACGAGTTTCTGTGCCCAATGACATCATGAGATCGTTTTTGTAGAACTGAGCTTGAAAAACAAACTTTGCAGAATCCATAGATGAAAAACTTCAGAAAAAAATGTTGTTTGAAACAGAGGAGCTAGCGCAAACTAGAGTTTTGCGTGAACAGTGACTGGCGCACACTGAGAATTGCGTGAACCGTTGATGACGAGAACCTTCACTTTGCGTGAAATGTATGTAGCGCAAACTTAAACTTTGTGTGATACAAAGTTGGCGCAAACTTGACTTTTGCTTTAGATAATGATGGTGCACACTGAACTTTGCGTGAGATGTTGTTGGCGCAAGTTAGACTTTGCGCAAGAAGTTTGTAACGCAAACTTTGATTTGCGTGAGCTTAAGATGGCGCACACTTTCACTTTTGCGCGATGAACTGAAATCCTGAACTTGGCGAAAACTTTGGTAACCTTAGTATGAACTGGCACAAAATCCATGATGAACTCGCACAAACCTTGTGAACTCGCGCAAACCTTATGAACTCGCGCAAAACTCAGATCTGGCTCAAAGACGATGAAAAACTCAGAATCCTTCTAAATTCGTTTACAACACCGAATTTAATGAAATTTTCTTTCACAAATATGTTCGAAAACTACTTTCTAACAACTTTGAATCAAACAATTCGATCAAAAACCACAAATTTTTGAAATCTTGAAATCACACAGTATGTTTCAACGATTTTCCAGAAAAATGGAAAAACTCAAAATTGATGATCAAAACCAGAATTTCTTGCAATTTGATGTGAATCAAAAGTATTCTCCTAGTAAAACCGGATCTAACGAACCAAAATTCAAGAAAATTTGTTCAAAAACAGATTGAATTAGATGAAAAACCAAAAAATGAGATTTTCTTGAAAAAATCAAGAAAATTGATCAAATTTTCTGATTTAAACACAAATTCAGAATCAAAAATCGTTTCTCTCAATCCTCTCAGATTTAGAATGAATCTGATACCAATTGATAATCCAAGATCGTTCTAAATCTAGTGAGAGAAAGTAGAGAGAGAGAGTTGAAAGCGCAGAAAGTGTATTCTATTCAATGCGTAAGTTTCTTACAACCAACAAAGCCACAAGGGACTTAAATACTCTGGCCAATACTACACAGTATACGTAACCTAAACACAGTATTAGACCAAGCCTATAAATACAATGATTACTATAAAATCTGACTTAACAATTATATATTAACTTTTAATTATAAATAAATAATTAATGTCCTTTTTAGTAATTTAAATGATTATAAGCTAGTTTTTTTCAAACGTGACTTTTTCATCAGCTAGCTTATCAACTACTAGCTAGCTTATCAGTCATAAGCTAGCTTATCAGCTAGTTTGCCAAACATAACCTTTATCTTTGAATGCATATACTTGCCTTGTTTGTTTGTTTGTTTTGTTTTGGTTTTTATAATTTTCCTCTATATCACTGTTATTTAACTTATCAATCATTATTTATTAAACTGACTAGGTTTTTAGCTAATAACTAATTTATTAGTCAACATCTAAATTTTTGGCTATCATCTAGTTTATTAAATCGATAACTAATTTATTAGTAAGATTGTAAATATAAAATATAGCATAGATTTTAAATTACTTATATATCCTATGTCAACGTATTAAGATATATGACGGTGTGACAATAATAGTTATGATAAAAACACTTATTAGCCTTTGGATAAGTTGGTATTTTGATCTTATTTCATCCATCTTCAACTATATAATATTTAACTACCTTCAATTATCTTTATCCACCTTTATCTTCATATTTATCTTCATTTTCAACCAAATTTACAAATTTTTATGTACATTTAATCATTTTCACATGTATGAAATTGTTAAACTTTTGGTCATAAAGATAAAAATAAATAAATAAAAATAGATGAAAATGAATAAGATTAAATAAATATATTTTAGTATATGAATATTTTATTCTCATGTTCTCACAACCAAAAGAGTTCCATTTTAACTACATGGGTTGTGGCGTACTGGTAAAACCTTTGGGGATGTAATGGAAAATCTCATTTACCCAGGGTTCAAATCCAGACGTTGTTAAAGCCCTTGTGGTCATGGAGGTTCACCTGCGATGACTCCAGACCATTCATAGTCGCCCGGGAATTAGTCGGTGCACGTAAGCTTATCCGAAAACTCACGGTTACCTTTAAAAAAAAAGAGTTACATTTTCACATGTGTAAAACTAAAGAGACATATCTAGGAATAAAGGGTTAATTTAATGTGATATTTTGGTTGTAACAAACATTAACACATAATTTACTTTTTAATTAATTAATTATTTAATTAATTAATTTATTTGTTTATATCCAACTGGCATGTGTGGGGGAGCAATATGAAATTATTACACCGACACAACAGAAGGTTGAGCACGTGACCGTGCATGTGATTAGAAGAAGAATTTTGCCAACATGTTTCATTTTGGGTAAAACAATTTTTGCTTTATTACTTTTTAATTATTAATTTTGTATCTTCAATGTTAAAATTTTCTTTTTTATTATTTTAAGAACTTTTTTTTATAAATTAAATACTTATACATATAATTCGTTTTGAAAAAAATTAAGAAAAACGATTATAATCTGAAAAATAACTATTTAAGAGTTTATTTAATGATTTTCTTTTTTAATTTTTGATAACATATTTTTGAAATAGATGCTCAAACATAGACACTTTTAAGTACCCTTTCTTTAAATTATAAACTACTAGAAGCGTACTCGTACAATGCAACGAGATACATCACGATTTTAATGTTTCATTTTACTTTTTGTTTTTCTGTCGATTTACAGTACGATTTTGGATGATTTTGAGAAAGTGATAATGTTTTTTAAATAAATTTTGTTAAAATTTAATGATTATCTTATATATTTTAATGACATCTAGAAAAAATAATCAATTATATATTTAATAATATAATTAAAATAAATTTATAGTAATATAATATATTAATTAATAGTGATACATGAAAATGTCTATATAAAAGGAAGGTCCTGCACATACCAAATTGGTGGGTGTTAGATGTCTGCAGTAGTAATATGTATTTTGTGCTTTGATACTTGTAAATTAAGAGATTTTTAAAATCTTGCATAAAATGATGGTACCTTGTGCCTAATAATTTGTATTTAAGAGTTTTTTATCCCTGCTTTATAATATAGTATAGAAATATAGATTAAACCAAGATATTTATCGGAAATATATTTTTTAAAATGATAATCTAATGATATAACTTATAGTTTTATAACAAATTAAAATATTTGGTTTCAAAACTAAATTTATATATAACATTGTTACTTTACCGGTTCTAAAATAAATATTCATAATAAAAAAATACATAATTATATATATGTAATTAGTATATTTTTAATTAACTAAAAAACAACTTTAACTTCAGCAACAAAGATAATTTTTTTTTCTCTATTTCATAGTTAAAGTTAAGAGTAGAATAAAAAGTAGACGCATACTTTTGAAAGTCGACATTTATTTAAAACTAACCAAAGTTAAAAATATAGACATTTATTTTAGAACGAATGAAGTATTTTTTTAGTTCAATTAATAATTGTCAAAATATATTCAGGAGTGAATACATTTTTTGTTTTTGTGGTTTGGTTTTTTTGACATATCGCGTTCCTATTTTGAAAATTTTATGAAATGTGTCTTTGTTTATGGTTGCATTTCTTTAACGAGTTAGGTCTTTACAGTTGCAACATTTTTTAACGAGTT
Organism: Arctium minus; assembly: GCA_954870635.1. Taxonomy (NCBI): domain Eukaryota; kingdom Viridiplantae; phylum Streptophyta; class Magnoliopsida; order Asterales; family Asteraceae; genus Arctium; species Arctium minus. The sequence goes on along the minus strand of OX941088.1, from coordinate 87,708,401 downwards.
AAAGCATCTTCAATAGATTCTTCAAAATTTTTTAAAAATGGAGAAGATCACTTCAAAATCTCTAAAACAAAAATACATTTAACTCCAACATATTTCCCATTTTGGAAATTACTACATTGATTATATTATTAAAATATTTCATTCATCTAATAAAATATTATTTTCTTTCTCAAAAAATTTAATAAAAATTATAATAAAAATTATTTCTCTCTAATTGTAATATTTTTTTGGGAGTTCTCTAAATTTGGATAATTTTACACCATCTCTTATAATTTTTTTCCCATTTAAAGAAAGAATTTGTAGAATTTTTTGGAGCAAAAATCCTCAAAATCTCCATTTTACTCCATTTTAAAGAATCTGATAAAGATGAACGTAAATGATCCAATTCGTTGAGAAAAAACAAACCCTAAAAACCCAACTCGTTAATCTTTCAAAATAAAAAACGAAATCAGTTAAAAACACCCAATCCCATTAACAAAATATGAAATTCACTCTATATTAAATTGACATAATTGTTTTAACAAAAAAAAAAAAAAAAAAAAAACGAAAGAAAAATCCCAACAATCTCACGTTCTTTGATGTAACATGGTGACCTTATGACTTATTCTCAGTGGCAGCCTGGATCCTCCATCTTCCTCTGCCCATTTTCTTTTTATTTTATTTTTTTAAATTTATAAATTATAAATTATATATATATATATATATATATATATGTATGTATGTATATAAAGGTGTGAGAGAGGGTGTGAGTAGAGGATTAATACAAGGCTTGGTTCTCTCGACCAGATGGAGAAGAAAGCTGCATCATGTTCTTCAATGGGAATGGGTATGATCTGGTGCTTCCTTGTTTATATGGCAATTGCTACAACTACTTGTTCCGCTGGGTCAAAGTCTTCATTTGATGATAATTTCAGCATCATGTGGTCCGAGAATCATTTCAAAACCTCTGAAGATGGTCAGATCTGGGATCTCTCCCTGGACAACGACACAGGTAATCATCCCCACTCACTCAACTCAACTCGCTTCTTATTGGAATAGGAAGGGCAAACTGGTAATTTTACACATATTTTATTTTTAGAATTACAAAATGTTGTCTCCAAAAATTAAATCCATTATCGTTATACTTTTTTTGATAAGTAAAACGATAATATGGTAATTTGCCAATATCTATCAGAATTTCGAAAGAAAAATTGGTCCAAATGGCCAAACCACAGAGAGGATTGGCCTCCTAGCCACCCTTCTCCCTGATTTGCAAAAATGTTCCAAGGAACGCAATAGAGTCCAGGGTTCAATTGCGCCCCTACGCTGAAAACATGTCATTTTTTTTTTACTGAAAACAAGTCATCAAGTAAGATTTCAACGTAGGGGCACAATTACACTATGGGCTCTATTGCATCCCTGGGGACATTTTTGCAAATTAGGAGAGAGATGGCTAGGAGAGGGCAATCCCTCTCCGTGGTTTGACGATTTGTGCCAAGCTCCCATTTCGAAATGGGCAACATCATATTTTTGATGTCATAAGGAAAAAATGATAAAAAAAATAAAACATTTAAAACTTGAAAAGACATATTTGCCCCTGATTTGTAATTTTACTTATTTTCAAGGATTTCTTCAAAACCCATCTTCTATCAATGTCTTCCCATGTGAAAATTACATATATACCCATTGTAATTTTTAAGTGTTACAATCCATTGCTACATCCAATCTAATCAATGGTATTTTAGATATTTGATGTTAAAACACATGTCAAGTCAAACTTTGTTCGATCAGAAAAAAGTCAACTTTCGATGTTCATAATTCAAAGCTTCTCGCTTGAAAATCCGTAATCGGCCTAAACATATGATTTTACGATCGTAGTACATTATAATAGATTATATCGTGTTTCGATCCCCAATACGGACGATTCATGCCGATTTTTTTACGTTGAAAAAAATCAAACTTTGACTTTTAAGCAATTGGTTTGATGGATTGTTATGAACAGGTTGTGGGTTTAAAACAAAACAGAAATACCGATTCGGGTGGTTCAGCATGAAGTTGAAGTTGGTCGGAGGCGATTCTGCTGGAGTCGTCACTGCTTATTACGTAAGTTTTTCCTCGAATCTTTGACTTTTTGCAGTCACCATCTACGGTTATTATTCATTTATTTTTGCACAGTACAAAGACCGGTATTTACGGAACCGGTCTTTGTACTGTACCCCTTGTATTAGAGGAACTGTCTACATACATTCTATTCTCATACTTTACTTCCAAGTGAGATATATTATGTTAATTTGGTTTGAGTTATATGTAATTGACTTTTTAAAGTCAACATCTAGTATTATTATTTATTATTTAAAAAGGGAACTTTACCGAAACCACCTTTGTATGTATTTCTTGTAGTAGGAAAATGTTTGTATCCCTGGATCTTATTTTCGAGTGGGATATATACATTCATTTGCTTTGCTTTTATATATCATTGCCTTTTTAAACTCAACATCTACGATTATTGTTTATTATTTTGCAAAGAGTCTCCACATAATTAGCATCTACGCCTGCATACATCTTACACTCAGATCCTACTTTCGAGTGAGATATATTGTGTTATTTTGGTTTCACTTTATGTCGTTGACTTTTTAAAGTCAACATATATGGTTATTATTTATTATTTTACAAGGGGTCTTCACGGAAACAACCTTTGTACTATACCATTGTAGTAGAGGAGATATTTGCATACATCCTATCCCCAGGCTCTATTGTCGAGTGAGATATATTGTGTTCATTTGGATTGTTTTATTTATATATTTGTAGATGTGTACCGAGGATGGGGCGGGGCCGACAAGAGATGAGCTCGACTTCGAGTTCTTGGGGAATAGAAGTGGCCAACCGTATCTCATCCAGACCAATATCTACAAGAATGGGACCGGAAACAGAGAGATGAGGCACCAGCTCTGGTTCGATCCCACTCTTGATTACCACACATATTCCATCTTATGGAATTCCCACCAAATCATGTAACTCCTCTTTCCCTTTTAAATCATATACGTTGGAATATCTGTTCGAACTTCCATTCTGTTTTCAACGGATTTTTTTGGAGAATAATCTTATGGAATACAACATATCTCACAATATATCTGTCTTTTCAGAATAATGGCTAATTGTTTGCGATTTAAATCAAAACAGATTCTTTGTCGATAGAGTTCCCGTGAGAGTGTTCAAGAACGCCGACTACGAAAACGACTTCTTCCCGAATCAAAAACCGATGTACTTGTTCTCGAGCATATGGAATGCGGATGATTGGGCCACGCGAGGTGGTCTTGAGAAAACGGATTGGAAAAAGGCGCCCTTCGTTTCTTCATATAAAGATTTTACAGTCGATGGGTGTCGGTGGAAAGACCCGTATCCCGATTGCGTCTCGACCACAACCGAACATTGGTGGGACCAGTACGACGCGTGGCATCTTACGAAAGATCAGAAATTGGATTTTGCTTGGGTTGAGAGGAATTTGGTAATATATGATTATTGCAAGGATACCAAGAGGTTTCCTAAATTGCCTGAAGAATGCTCATTGAGTCCATGGGATTAGATGCTTCCATTTTTTGAGTTTATAATGTAATATTTGGTTCAATTTATTCGTATTTATAAATATATTTTTGTTCGAAAGCGTACCTTAAAAAACGTTTTACTAAAACATCTTCTTTTTATAAAAGTGATGATAGCAGCTTGGGATGTCGATTTGGTACCACGACAAACCAACCAATTCTCGTACATACCGTACCAATTTAATTGGTTGGTAGTACCGTACCAACTATCTAAGCTTGCTTGGTATGTGGTATTAAAAGTCGTGTACCACGGTAATACTTCCGTACCAACTTACTTTTTATTATTATTTATTAATTAAAGTTTGATAAATAGTACAATAACTTTTGTTTTTAAATTTTGAATTATCTTATTTTAAATTTTGCTAAAGTGTAATACAGATGGATATATATATATATAGGGTCAGGTTCACGTGAGACCAAGCTGTTTCCGTGAGACCGCGTGAAATCAAGCCTTAAAACATGAAACTTCACACCGAAACACTGTGAAGGTAAAAAACATTCGAACCTTCATAATGTAATCACACTATGAAGATAAAAAAACCTAAACCAAGTTAAAAAAAATCAAACCTTCACAGATAAAAGACTGTGAAGGTATATCCGAACCTTCACAGTAAAGACGCTGTGAAGATAAAAAAAAACGAACATTCACAGCGAAAAACACCGTGAACGTAACATTTTTCCCTATGAAAAATTCGATTTTTTTTACATTCACAGTTTTTTGGTGTGAAGTTTCATACTTTAAAGCTTGATCTCACCGGTCTCACGGAAACTGTTTGGTCTCACGCGAACTTAAGTCATATATATATATATATATATATATATAACTTAATTGAATTCATTTCTCTAACCTTAACAACTTTATTAATTTGTCTATACGTCCACGGTCCATCCACCCCTTAATGGCCTCTTGTATTAGACTATTAATGATGCTTGTATTAATATGAAGATTATTTAAATGTTGAAGTCAAACTTCGGTCTAAAGTCAAACTTGCAATATCCATCATGGTGGATGTAAGTTTCATGTTCTAGGGGCTGGTAGGTGGCGGCTAAAGTCAAACTTCGGATCACTCACTTCCTTACCGGCTAGGCTAAAGCCGTTGATGTTGCTATTTTTAGTTAACTTTCTAATGGTGCAAAAACTGATTCACATGTTGTTCTTTAGTTCACGCGTCTATATAGAAACAATCACTCTACCTTTTACACAGTGTTCTTGATACATTGTTTTTAAGGGAACGAAAGGGACTGTACAAAAAGGAGGGAAAAAATTAAATATTCTCTAAACTTTTTAGGAGGGACAGGCAAGGAAACAAGAAGGAAAATAACATTTATGTTTGAGTAAATTACGATTTTCCTCTCTATGGTTTGTTAATAATATTTAGAGTAAATTACGGATTTGGTCCCTGTGGTTTCTTAAAATTTTGGATTGGGTCCCTCTATTGAATTAATTACAGCCAACATCACCGTGGTTTCAACTTTGTTTCGGATCAGGTCCCTCTATCTAACTCCAGTTAATTTAGATGAGTTAAACCCCTCACGTGCTCCCCACGTGAGGGGCATTTCTGTCATTTAAAAATAACTCTCTTTTGATTATCAAATACGTGCGACTCAGAGACCAAATTCAGCTTCTGAAGTTCTGATTATTGTGTTTCGACAGTGAAGAACAAAACTCCCAAAACTCCCAGGTGGTTCTCGATTTCAATTTGATTTCAATCTTCTTTCTTGATCGTTCTTCTGATTACTGGTTTGTGTTTCGACAATGGAGGAACAAGACTCCCAGGTTGTTCTCGAAATTAAATTTGATTTCACTCTTCTTTTTTGATCGTTCTTTTGATTAATACGTGCGACTCCAGAGACCAAATTCATCCTCTGATTACTGGTTTGTGCTTCGACAGTGAAGGAACATAACTCCCAGGTTGTTCTCGATTTCAATTTCTATTTCAATTTGATTTCAATTTCGATTTTACTCTTCTTTCTTGATCGTTCATTATAGGTTATAGAAATTCCTAAACCCTAACCCTTAAATCCCTAAATGTAGTGAATGATGAATTCTGACCTAGTATTTGTTTATACTCTTGGCTCCAGCACACTTTGGTAATATATACTATAAGGATTTTTGAGAGAAGACAACATACATTCCTCCAAACAAAGGTTTCATGTAAAATTTTGGATTCTTTGGCAATATGTACTTGTAGACCTTGTAATAATAGGTATCATCAGAATTAATATAAAAGAAGCACAGTAAGGCATGATGAGATAAATTCAGCGAATTACTTGAAACAAGCAGTTAAATAAAAATGCATGTGAGATACAGATCTCAGAAAACTGATGGGAAGTATAAAGATATTACTACCTGGCCATGAATCAACTTCAGTTGCATCTAAAGTGACTCGTGAGACCAAAGGGCCTTTGGCCTAGCAGCAAAACTGATGGGAAGTATAAAGATATTACTAATAGCATTATGATGTTGTCCATATTGGTATCTTCACAAGTTCTATGAATTGGTAATTAGCTGGAATTTGTCTCCTTTGCATATTTTTGTTTGTGTTACTTAACCTGTTAATGTATGCCTCTCTTTCCTATCTTATTCTCTTCTATTTGTTTTAATTTTCTCCTTGTTGACGGAAGTTGCAATGCTTGTAAACTCGTCCACTATTGCATATTTGTATCAAGTCTGAATACTTGTCTTTTGCTTTCTTTTCTTTAGCAATGAATTTTCCATAGCTCTGCCATGGTGGTCATTTCCATCTAGAACTTCTACGTCGTCCTTATATTTCTAGAACAACTATATTTTTTGTTGCATATAATAGGTTCACTTGGTTTGGTTTGATTATTTAATACTGGGTGACTCTACATCCTTTGTCCACTATAGGAGTAACATTTCTATGAAATTATTTTGTTCCATGTGAACTGAACTTCTTCCTCCTTTTCCAGAGATCCCAGACAACGACTATATCAAGTATTTTGCTCCAGAGTGTTCGTTAAGGATTCCAAGTGGTCATATTGTAAGTCATTTCTTTCTCTCCTTGTATTGTTTGGTCATCTGGATTTGAGTGAGTTCCATTTTACTTGGGCATTTCCTAGAGAATGTGGTGGCTGTAATACCGTTTAGGCATTTGAATTGTACCAGTCTCATGCGGTGATACTCTTGATCATCATTTATTTGGGATATTTAGGCATATGACCTTTCAAGATTTGTTTTTTTAAATCTATTACCTCCTGACCTACTAAGGAAAAATGGCTCCATGCTTATGAGGTCATAAATTTAACTAAAAACTCATTTTAGGTTATTTTCCAAAATACACTCATTTGTTGCTGGTTGGACAGGAAAACTTCAACAGCAAGTCCTACCTTGGTACCATTAAGATGCAAGTTATGGAAAATCTACGTTGCATCCAACATGCCCCAAGCGTACAGATGAAAGAGGTAAGTACCATAAAAATAAACTCGAGTACCAAGATAACTTCTAGTTACACATGGAATACCTTCTTGTTCACATCTATCTGCTTGATCAGTGGTGAACCTCTTTTATTATGAAATTATTTTTGGGATGGAGGGGTATAAGTTAATATATACTATAAGGATTTTTGGGATGGAGGGCTCCAGCACACTTTGGTCAATTGCACCTCTAGTTAACTTGTAAATACATCTGGAATTACAATTAGCAACTATTAGGAATGGCATAAATCCTTAAAACAATAACTAAAACCATTCACCAGCTGAAATTATCCTCGATCTTTTCAATCCCTCTAGTAAAGAGTGTTTTGCTGCCCATACCATAACTTAAAGCTTGTGCTGCACGTGGAGTGTACTGTTCCATTGTGATCACTGCTGTTACGACACAGAATACCCTTGGGGTTCAGGTTTAACAACTTATTACCTTTTTATAGTTTTCTAGTAACATGATGAGGTTTCTTTCAACTTGTAGTTTTTTGTTTTTTTATTCTAAATGTGTACCATCCAATCTTATCAATTTGATGCTGTCACAAGGGAATTAAATCTACTACTTTGAAAGAAAATTGAACTCAATATGGTCAGAGAGATAACTTTGTTGATTGTCTTGTGTACTCCTTTTCTCCATTATTTACTATTCAAATTGATCCCATGTACCAGGTCAGAGATGATGTTATCAGATACCGTTATGGGGATGAGCAACATTTGGAAGAGGCTTTGAATTGTATTTTCCAATATTAGGTCAGAGATGATTTGCTTGGACTACGTCTTGGATGCAACGATGTTATTCTCTACACAAATGCTCAACCAACAGTTCGAGCAAGAACTTGAAGTCATATCTGCATTGTCACTTGTTTCAAGCAAGAACTTGCACTTTCAAGCATTCTCATCTGTTGGATATCACTATTGAAGCATTCGGTCGAAGCAATGAAGAAAGAATGAACTTTGTTTTTTATTGTTTTTTAGTTGACCTAAAATGGTTTAATAGGTTATTTTTGTTTATGACAATCGTTGTGAATTATGCAATTTTGCTATTTATTTAATGGAAATTCTCAGTTTGTTTATACATAGTTTGTTCAGCTCATAAATAGAACATATTTTCATGCACTTTGTTCAATATGGAATCTGTTTATAAACAGTTTTGTTGGTAAGGAGTTTGTTGATGCCAATGTATACGCTAAACAACCATATTTTCACTGTTTTTGATTAACTGTTTTTCTGTTTTGAGACTTTGGTATTGAAGTTGTATTCCGCAAGATTATACACAACAGCAATCTGCTGCTGCACACAGTCTGCGAGAAACTTATTATGCTGCTGCACACAATCTGCTGCTATTGTTCTCGAATTCTGCTCATAAACAGATTGAATAACCTGCTATCACAAAAATCAAAATAACAGCTCATAAACAGATTGAATGCGGGACACAATCTGCTGCTATTGTTCTTGAATTCTTCTCATAAACAGATTGAATAACCTGCTATCACAAAAATCAAAATAACAGCTCATAAACACAATCTTCTGCTGCACACAATCTACTGCACAACATTTGGAACAACAGGACCACTACATCATTTCGATTTAACCTTTGAACATAATCTGGATGATCGCATTGACACAACCTCTGTTCAAAAACTCTTATGTTGATTGACTGCACATATGATGCCAATGTATACAAACCTGTTATAGTGTCACAAGGAGATTTGTGAAAACCAATCTCAAACACCAAGAGAGTAACCAATAATGAGATCCAATCCAAAAAAAGATTCCAGCCATTAAACTGCAAATTTAGACATTATTTTCATACAAACCTGTTTATACACAAAACAACAAACATAAAACTACAGCAAATCCACACAGATTAAAAACCAATCTCAAACACCAAGAGGGTAACCAATAATGAGATCCAATCCAAAAAAAGATTCCAGCCATTAAACTGCAAATTTAGACATTATTTTCATACAAACCTGTTTATACACAAAACAACAAACATAAAACTACAGCAAATCCACACAGATTAAAAACCAATCTCAAATACCAAGAGGGTAACCAATAATGAGATCCAATCCAAAAAAAGATTCCAGCCATTAAACTGCAAATTTAGACATTATTTTCATACAAACCTGTTTATACACAAAACAACAAACATAAAACTACAGCAAATCCACACAGATTAAAAACCAATCTCAAACACCAAGAGGGTAACCAATAATGAGATCCAATCCAAAAAAAGATTCCAGCCATTAAACTGCAAATTTAGACATTATTTTCATACAAACCTGTTTATACACAAAACAACAAACATAAAACTACAGCAAAACCACACAGATTAAAAACCAATCTCAAACACCAAGAGGGTAACCAATAATGAGATCCAATCCAAAAAAAGATTCCAGCCATTAAACTGCAAATTTAGACATTATTTTCATACAAACCTGTTTATACACAAAACAACAAACATAAAACTATAGCAAATCCACACAGATTAAAAACCAATCTCTTACACCAAGAGGGTAACCAATAATGAGATCCAATCCAAAAAAGGAATCTAGCCATTAAAGTACCAAAAAAAAAAAAACATAAGATAGAGTTCAACCCAACAAGTCACATAGTTTGAAACTAATAATTAATGAGATCTAATCCAAAAAAGATTCCAACCATTAAAACACCTACACCTGACTCCCAATTGTCTGTCCCTTGCATGTTCTTGAATTATGCCCCTGTTTATTACACTTGGCACACGTAACAGTCTTCCCAACCCTCTTGAGTTGTGTCCTAGTTGCTTTCACAGCCTTTTCAGCCAACTCGTCCAATGCCTTCCTTCTTCTTTTTTTGGGCCTGCCTACTTGAGTATGGTGTGTAGGTGGGGTCAATGTCATTGTACAAACAGACTTGGGCCACAACCTTCTTCCATTTGTTGGAAAAATCTTGAAAGCATACATAGCTTTCCAAGTATCTAGCCAATATACGTTGTCAACCCACTTCTTTGGTAAGCCCACATTTATCCCATTCACTGCCATATTCCAAATAGTTGCAACTGCATGCTTACAAGGCATTCCACTCAACTCCCACCTTCTACATGAACAAACTCTATTCTTGACATCCACTATGCATTGGTCCATCCATGGACCATTCACTTGGTATTGGTCTCCCCCATTCCAAATAGCAATGTACTTGGTAGCTTCTGTCTTGATAGCATCCAACATCTTAGTGGCCACTGGTGTAAGAGGACCATCAGCCTTTTGAATCATATTCTGTACAATCACAATTCTTTTCATCAGGTACTCTCTTATGTACTCTAATGTTGTGATAATTGGTTTGTCTCTCCCATCCACTAGTTGCCTATTAAACACTTCACACATATTGTTCAACAGGACATCACTGTGACATCTTCCTGAAATGGGATAAAGTAATTAAGTAACATTGAAAGTTTCTAAAATGGGATAAAGTGGATGTGATAAAACATTACCTGTAAAGTGTGACCTTGACCAATGATGTGGAGGTATTTTGTTCAACCACTCATATGCAGACACATTGAAAGCTCTCAAATTATTCATGGCTTGTTGAAACTCTGGTAGTGTTGATGATGTTGCACACTTCCAAAGATGCTCCTTGTATACCCTCCCCTTCCATGCCTGTTTCATGTTTTCATGTATATGTCTTAAACAATACCTGTGCTCAGCACAAGGAAATACTTTTGATATAGCTGGAATTATTCCCTATATCAAAGCATACTAAGTCAGATATAATATTAAAACATGAATGCAAAGTAACTCATATCTCAAAGCATAGTAAACATACCTTTTGCCTGTCGCTTATGAATGTGAAATTGGAATTAGGATACATGTCCAAATCATCTCCAAGACATTCCAAAAACCATGTCCATGAACTTGTTGTTTCGGCCTCAACAATTGCATACGCCAACGGATATATACCATGGTTACTGTCAATGCCAACTGCAGTTAGGACTTGTCCTGGGAAAGGTCCTTTCATGAAGCTTCCATCAAGGCCCAACAAATCTCTACCACCCGCCATAAAACCCTTCTTCAATGCTCCTAAGCAAACATAAATCCTTTTAAACTTTCTTGTTTCATTGTTCGGGTTAAGATCAATTTCCACATCCAACTTCACTGTGGTGTCTGGGTTTGTTCTTTGCAACTCTAATATGTAGTCCCTCAACATGCTATACTGCTCCACATAGTCTCCCGTAAGCTTCTTAAGTGCCAATTGTTTTGCCCTAAAAGACTTCATCTTTGAAACTTTAATTGAATACTTTTGTTCCAAGTTGATTTGCAAAGCCTTCACAGGGATATCTGGGTTTGCAACTAGTGTGTCTGAAATCTGTTGAGATAAGAAAGTTGCTGTACACGCGGAAACTTCTCTTGAACGAAGGCATTTGTGGGTTTCTACATATGTTTTAACCATCCACGTATCATCATATTTACCTGGGGATATGTGCAAAACCCATGGGCAACTTGCCTTGACCTCTTTACCCTTGCTTGACCCACCTACTTCTTTTAGTTCTGGAATATTTCCTCTACATACAGCCCTTATCCTACGAAGATCGTTCTTCACCACCACAATTTCTCTCCTAGTCTCAATGGCATGTTGGTCAATTATCATTTTTATTCCTTCTTTGCTACCAAAAACCTGGCCGACATAAAAGTTGACATGCGTTTCAAGTCCTGTGTTAGATCCCTTTCCTTTCTTAGCTTCTTCAAGTAATTAAACCTTTTGATCTCCAAATCAGATTCATCGGTGTTGCTTTCAAAATCTTCCAACTCCAATAATGCATCATCATGATCATTATTTTCTTCATTTTCATCATTGTTAACTACACCATCATCCAATACGTTTTGATCATCAAGTATAAACTCACTACTATCACTCCCTTCATTTACCTCATTGTCTTGATGTCCCATTGTTTCATCAAATGGATTACATTCGTCAAAGAGATCAAAACCTCCAACCTCCTGATTCTTATCAACCAAATCAAGGAACATCCCGCTATTTAAATCTTGACTCATTTCAGTGTAAACCTCTATAGTTTTGCACTCGGGAGCATATTTTAAAAGATCCAATACATCGAGATCATTGCGTAAAGCATGTAGACCAAAATCTAAGTCTTTGAATGGAATTTTAAAATGACAAACGGTAGATGCATCATCTTTAATACCTATTTCTTTCATCATATCTCTCAACTCTTGTACCGAAAACTCCTCAGTATCAACTAAATCAACATACTGATATGTACCATTTATGTACTCCCTACCCGGACAAGTCGTGAAAACACCTCCATGATAAATCTTCAATGTAATCAACGTTGGATAATCATCTGCGAACAAAAGCAATTAAATCGATCATCAAACCAATGAAAAAAAATCAACAAGACAGACTTGGGCTACAACCTTATTTCCATTCGAATAAAACCATTGAATAAAAGTAATGAAATATATCACTCAAATAAAAAAAGAACATCCTACTATCAATGTTTTAAAAACCGGTTTTTTGGTTTACCCGGTGTGGGGACCGGGTCACGGTTCAACCGGTTCAACCACCGGGTCAACCCGGTTTCAAGAATTTATATGTGTTTTTCATTTTCCTACACACACACACACACACACACACATATATATATATATATATATATCCAAGAATTTGATGTCCACAAGTTAAAACATTAAAAATACACATACCAACAAGTTTTACATCAATCCAAAAACATTAATACTAAGAAACCAAACCTAAATCGCTAAATGCCTAACGTACCAAACTCTAGCCGCTAAATGCCTAAATTGCTAATACGTATTGCATGGACTAATAGTTTTTAACTTTTGTTACCGGGTTAACCGGTTCGACACCGGTTCGTTATGACCGGTTCAACCGGGTTTTTAATAGAACCGGCCGGTTCAATCCGGGTCATAAAATGGCATCAATCCGGTCGCAATTGACCCGGTCTCTTCACCGGTTCCCGGTTCGACCGGTCGGGTCGAACTAGTTTTTAAAACATTGCCTACTATTCATTGATTATCTTTCAAATAACAATGACTCCTCAATGAGACTAATTATATTTAGCTTCCAGCCAAGGTATTATTATACATTGTTTCACATAATTTATTCAAACTAATAGCTCCAGGTACAATCTAATGTCTTGTTTTAATCAAATTTTAATTAGCCACATAAACATCTGCAATCCAATAAAAAGGTTGATTTCACTAATAATGCTTAAAGAATGAAAAAAGAGTAGAGTTATAATTAAAAGGAATAAGCATAGTAGCAGTTCTTTTCTTTTTCATGTTCTTTCTACGACATGTCTCCAGACTAACACATACTTCACCTCTGTCTACAACTTCTTTCATCATCTGGTGCCTTTATATACAATTTGTAACCTGCTTTTTTATGATTGAACAAGAATTTAACTTATTCACTCACAAAAACTACATGTGTTTAATTCGAATAAAATCAATGAATGAGTTTTAGATAAACCTACCATAAACATCAAGAATGTTTTGCTCTGTTAAGTTGGTTCGAAGTAGCCATGATGTGTGCACCATTGGAAGAAGTTCACGATGGGAAGAATTTCAAGATAGAAGAATTGCACGATGGGAAGGAGAAGCAAACGGCCAAGCAGCAGGGTTTCACGTCAGTTATGGCAATTCATAATAAGAGATCTTCGACGTAATTAAATAAGGGTTTAATTTAAAAAGGCATTAAAAAAATAGTTATTTTTAAATGACAGAAATGCCCCTCACGTAGGGAGCACGTGAGGGGTTTAACTCATCTAAATTAACTGGAGTTAGATAGAGGGACCTGATCCGAAACAAAGTTGAAACCACGGTGATATTGGCTGTAATTAATTCAATAGAGGGACCCAATCCAAAATTTTAAGAAACCACAGGGACCAAATCCGTAATTTACTCTAATATTTATTTTCGTGCCGGTGGTTTAAAAATTACGATTTCGTCTTTGGATTAATTTCTACTCTTAAGCATAAGGTACTAAAACAGTAAAAGAATTGTAAACCACAAGGAACGAAACAACAACAAATTGTAAATCATAGGGACGAAAATAGCAATGAATTACAAACCATATTGACGAAATACGTAATTTACTATTTATGTCTCCTCTTTAAGTGTGGGAAGAAAGTGAGGAAAAGAAAACCTTAAAAGACGTTTGTGGTGTTATGACAAAAATACCCTCCTCATAAGAAAAATGAGAAATAAATATAAACGATGTATTTGTAAAAATGACATTCTCCGTTTATGCACATCCCACCACGAAACATACTTTCGAATGGGATATACTGGGTTTGTTTGATTTGGTTTTAAGACTTTTTTTTACTCAAATATACACGAACCCTGGTCCCTCCTGAGGAAAACAATGAACTCGACCGAGTTCTATTCAGTCATAAAAAAAAATACTTTGAAAATCATAAGATTAAACTTGAAGAATACCGCTAAATTACGACCAACGACCATGAAAACAAGATCAAGCATGATTTATAACTCCGCAAAACAAGCATAACAAGACCAACAAACGCGAATATGAGGAGAAACAAATAGACAAACCGGAAACAGAGAGCAAAGTATCACCGAAACACAATTTGCAAGGATAACACAATCAAATCATCACAACCACCATTCAAAAACCATGAATCTTGATGCGATCTTTCTTCACGATGCCACCCTGGTTTTAGAAAGAGATGAACCTGAGAATTAAGAAGAAGCACAACCTAAATGCGGACATTGGTATAACAAAAAGAATAGAAAGAATCGTTACTTGAACAAAGAAGTTCGAGACATTTTTCCTCTGATCACCTTGAAGTTGGATTGCCTGCATTATAAGCATAATTCATTAGCATCATATCTATACCCGCGGTTTCTCTTTCATCATGAATGAGTGTCAATTACCAAAAAGACAAACTTATTATCAGTAATCTACCATTTTTTTTCCAAAATTATGGATCCGTCTTTAAACTGAAAAGATCAACTACTTTCTCCCTTGGAAGTAGGGAGAGGGGGAGATGGTGGCCGAAGATGGGGGTGGGAGCGTCGGACACCGACAAAGGGGTGGGAAAGGTGTTGTTGTTGTTGGTGGTGGTGGTCTCTCTCTCTCTCTATCTCTCTCTCTCTCTCTCTCTCTCTCTATATATATATATATATATATATATATATATATATATTAAGGCGGAGGTTCAAACGAGAACACCTCCATTTTACGAAAACGCGAAAAAACCCTTATCACATATGATAATACACGTCAGTGGACCTAGTAGTTTGTGAACGACTTGGCCCGCGATCTAGGTCAGGCCAAAGGTTGTTTGCATCTCTGATTTAGTATCACATATGATAGATTATAGTATCACATCAAGAACACTCTTATCACATGTGATGATACACATGATACGACCTAGTAGTGTGTAGGTGACTTGGCCCACAACCTAGGTTGCGCCAAAGGTTGTCCGCGTCTCTGATTTAGTATCACATTGATGAACTATAGTATCACAAGTTATAAACTATAGTAAAAAAGTGTTCTCGCGTTTTCGTAAAATGAAGGTGTCTCATTTGAACCCTTCCCCATTAATATATTATAATATAATTGTTAGTGCATATATATGTTGGATACAAGATAATGAAGACAGAATACTGAAAGTCAAGCAAGTCAAAGCTTAAGTCAAACTCTCAAGCAAAAAGTCAAAGTCATTTGTAATAAAGTAAAAGTCAAAGTCATTGTATTGTGTTTTGTTGTGTAAGTGTTTTGTGTCCTTGTATAAATAGGGATATGACTTTATTTTGTGTATGGTGTCTTGTAAGTGTAGAAAATCTTGAAAGTAAGAGTTGTACGCGTTCATCCTGTAGAGAGAGAAAGTTTGAGAGAGAACACTGTGTAATCGATTCTGTGATTGAAATTACAAATGGAAATTGATTGAATGTCATAGTGTTATCTTGATCGTATTTCTTAGATAAGAACTTGAAATCTTGGGAATAATAATTGGTATCAGAGTAGAGTTCAAATCGAAATCAATCAAAGAAATGGATGTTCGCACGGTGTATTGAGACTAGATCGAATTTCTAATTTTTCTGAGTAATTGCAAGTTTGTTTGAGTTAATTGTGTTCGTATATTGTTTTAGAACGATCTTGTATTGGTTTGTTGAAATCTTGCACTGTAATTTTGTTCAATTCTTGGATTTTTACGAGTTTTAGAGTCACGAGTTCGAACGCACTGTAATAGAATCAATTTGTATATTTGAGTGATCTTTATTGAAATTCAGTGATTGTAATCGATTCTAGATGTATTAGTGATTGAATTGTCAAAGTTTCAGATTTGATGAGTTTTTGAGAAGATCAGAGTGTGTTTAAGTCGAGATCTGAAGAACTTGCATAGAACCTCAAGAAATCGCAGATCAAAAGATTTCGCATATTTTGTATCTGAAAATTTCACAAGTATAGAATTCGCATGATTGTGATATGCAAATTGTGCTGAATTCGCATGCATGTGTTATACGAATTCCTCAGAATTCGTACAAGTTTGTATGTGAAAAGTCAGAATTCGCATACATCCTTTATACGAAAAGCTTTTTGAAAATTTTCCAAGTTCAGATTTCGTATATGCCTGTGTGCGAGAAGTGAAGAACTCGCATACTGTGACATACGAATTCCTAGAATTCGCATAAGGGTAATATACGAATTCCTCAGAATTCGCATAAGAAGTGTTTGAAAAAATTTCAAGTACAAAATTCGTATGATTCTGTTATACGAAAAGTTTATGCGAAAAGTTAGTTTTTCAAAAAATTTCTAAGTCTAGTTTTCGCATAGTTTTGTGTGCGAATTCCTAGAACTCACATATAACTACGTGCGAATTCTGTAGTATGCGAATTCTGGATTGTATTTGTCTACGAATTCTGAAGTTTGTGTGTGTGCGAATTCTGGAGTTTGGTGTTTGTGCGAATTGTTTTCTGCGAATTTCTTTTGTCCAAGTGTGGTGTGCGAATTCCATACTTAGGAGATTTTTTGAATATTTTAATTTCTGAAATTTCTAAGCTTTTCTATATTTTGATTTCACTTGAACTAACGATCATTTCAAGTTCTTATTGAACAGTGTAAATAGAGATGGGATATTCAAATGATGAAGATGGTTAGATTTTTAAACTGAAAACTGAGAATAAAAATCCCATTTCATCTGTTGATTACTACTCAAAGAGGTCAAAGAAATATCATGATGAAAAGAGGTTGCTAAGAGTAGAAGTCGATGCATTGAAGAAAATTAATGAGGATCTTTTGAAGCAGATATCTAGCTTGGATGAAGAAAAAGTACATATTTTGGAAGCTGAGAATATTGAGCTAAAAAGTAAGATTTTAGATATGGAAGCTCAAATTGTCAAACTCCAGAAACAATACTCTGTTGATAAGAATGAGAAGATAGTTAAGAGTCTGGAAAATGCTAATGAAGAGCTGAAAATGAAGATTTCTGACTTGGAAAAGAAGATTGCTAATGACAGAGATGAGCTTGAGAAGGAAAGGAAAGGATTTGCTCAGAAATTCTTCGATTTTTCAAGAAAAAGTTTCGAAGAAAAGAAAATTGTTGAGCTTAAATGTGCTAAACTTTCTCAACAAGTGGCGAATTTTGAGAAAGTGATCATCTTAGAAAGAGACAAGTTTGCAAAAGAGAAGAAGATGATTGAACAGAAAAACGTTGGATTTTTCAAAGAAATATCTGACTAGAGAATTAATGTTGAGAAAGACTTTGAAGAAGAAAGAAAGATCTTTGAGTTAGAGATTAGGAAGCTTACAAAGTCATTGTCTGAACTGTCTACAAGTGCCTTGAAAGATCAAAATACGAAGTCTGAATTCCAGAAGAAGATTGACCTACTCATTGCAGAAAGAAACAATTTATCTTCTAAAGTAAAAGAGCTTGAAGAAATTGTCTCTAAGGTGGTGTTGACGGAGCAGAAGTCTCCAGTTTCAATTGTTCAAACACCTAGAGATGATTCAGCCGATTCTGAATGTTCATTCAAAACAGCAGCAAGTTCACATCATACAACTGTTTCTACAAAGAGGCCAGTTAATTAAAAAAATCAGATTCGTACGTACTACTAACATTTTCTATGATAGAAATGTGGATGGTTCAGGTACATACAAAAGAAGAAGAAGAAGGTATGAAGAAGAGAAGTTAGTCTGGAAAGTGAAACCAATTTCTGATGAGAAGGATGATGAGAAAATTGGTAAGAAATCATTTGTGCATGTATCAAATGCCAAGAAGAACAATGTGCGAAAAGGTAAACATGATCATGTTTATTCGAAAAATCAATTACTCAGGTTAGCTCATAAGATGCGTTATTGTTCTTACTGTAGTGCAAATGATTTTGTTCATAAAGTTTCTGATCATTACTGGTATGGTTCTTATTCTATTACTCCTAACAGAACTGCAACTAACAAACATGGACCCAATTACCAGTGGGTACCAAATCTGAAAGATGCATCTGTGTTGCAGGCACCTTAAGTTAAGTGGGAGTAAAAGAACCTAGGCTTCTGAATACAACAATTCAGAACCCGGACTTCAATGTCAAAGAGTTTGAGTTCTAAACACAACATGTTAGGACTTGTACTTCAACGATCAAACGAGATGATACTCCTGAGCATGAATGAGATTGTACTCCGATACATAAATGAGACGATCAACCTTCAAGGGGGAGTACATATTTTTCCTGTTGATAAATATTGTGAATGCAATATTTCAGGGGGAGTGTGTGAAGATGATAAGATAATCTACATTTGAGGGGGAGTTAATATAATTTGCATATATTCTATAGTGACAAACTTTATGATGCATGATTTCAGGGGGAGTTAAGGAGTTAGGAAGATGACTTCTGATTACATCTGATCAGAACTCGTTCTTAACACGTTTTATTGCTTTATGTCTTTACTTTTCCATAAATTTTGTGAATAAAGCTTTGTACTTTGACAGATTTGTGATTGTTGCAGATTTGAGAGGAAGCTTAAACGATCATATCTAATATGACTTGGAGCTGACTTCGTGAGATTTAAAATAAACATAAGGTTTACTTCTAATCTTAATCTCATACATGTCTGAAAGAAGGACAACTTTCAGATATGAAAACATGTTCTTAAATGTTCAAACCACTTCTTATTCTTAAAACCATTTCATGAATTTAGAAGTGTGATTTTTAAATGTTTTCATTTTTCATGAGCTTAAATGTTAAATAAACCATGTGTTTCCAAAGATAAATACTTGTGTATTATCTTTTTCATATACCGTCAAGTATTCATACACACTGGTTTAGTATATTTGTTGACCAAGTTCTTACCATGTCTCAAATTTGACACATATTTTCGATGGTAAGACACCCCGCTTGTTATTCAATGTTTGAGCGTGATTTCATTTCAAAACGTTTCTTTACAGAATGTCTATATTTTGTTTCGTATAGACAAATTCCTATTTGTTGGTCCCGAAGGTGCTTAACAAGTTTGTAGAAGGGGTAGGGGGGTTGAATACAAACACATAATTTTAAAGTTTAATAAATTGTTTATTGATAAATCAAACACAATTTACAAGTCTGTTGCAGAATAAGATTAAGTAGAACCTAATCTAAACAAACTTAAGAAACACTAAGATGGTTGCACAAGAAATAGAGAATGGGGAATGGGAGATTATAGAAAACAAGGGTTTCTATATTTTTAGAAAGATGAAGGCAACTGTCCAGATGGAGTGTTGATCTTTCTATTTATACCCTATGCATTAAATACATGGCAGAGTACTTTATACGTGTCCTTCATTGATTGGCTGCATGGGTCTGACTTTAGGAGACATGCTTTCGGCCGTATGATGAACAGTGTAGTTGACAGAGTTGTTGTACGAATTGTAGCAGAGGTATGTCCGTTCTAACACATCGTACTGGGTGTGCAAGGGAAAAACAAAATAGACTTGAGGCATAAGCTAAGTGATCATCGATCGCTGAATATATCTTCCTTCAGAGATACAAAGAAGTTCAGCTATCGCTGAAGCTTTTCCTCAAGTTTCTTTGTGTGTGTAGATTCGTCTTTGCTTCACTGATATCCGCATCAGGTCATGAGTATACTTGTCTTTGTTCATCAACTTCGTCTTCGATTCAGCTATGAACATCTTTTGACACGAAACTTGTCTTCAGGGATTACGTCTAACTGTTTACATGAGAAACTATCAGCGATACTGAACATACTCAGTATTTGATCGCTGATAGTGAAACACTAATACATATAAATGTTTACAAGAGAGATCATCAGTGATAACTGAACAGACTCAGTATGATCGCTGATGATGAAACACTAATACATAATATTAAACGTAATTTTCACTAAGTAAAGAAAAGGGTCTTTATCAAATCACTGAGAGAGTATGGATCAACAATCTTCCCCTATTTGATAATAACAAAGTAACTGAAGAAAATTACTTTTAAGTCAAAATGAGGAATAATCAGGACTTATAACATACTTGTCCCAATTACTATTTTGAGTGATCTTTTACAGTACTAATAGGGTTAAGTACTTCACTGAATTTTCATTAATTCAAAGAAAGAATTACAAGAATGATGAAAATATAAAGTACAAGTGAAGAACTAACTACTGTAAGTCTAACTAATAGATTACAATAATTAAGAGACTAATCTATCAGCCATCTAGATAAGACTTTAGAACCTTGATCATATAGTCAGGAATTTCTTCTCCTCTTTGCTTTCGATCTGATGATTCTTGAAGAATGATTGTCTTGATCGATACAACTGATGGAGAGAATTCACACTATAGGCACAAAAGATCTTTGAGATGATTTAGAGGACATATGGGAATCTCAGAGACACTTTGAAATCTGAGTACCCCTTCATCATCTCTGAAGAAGATTCCATAAGGATCATTAAGTACTTGCTCGGGAATAAATGGTCCACCAAGAGGCAGGGATAGATCTAGAACTGAGAGATCAGGAGGAGGTTCGGACAACGCTTCCTTTGAAAATTTGATGGAGGTGTCGTTTTTGATTGCAGCGACATTTTCAGAGGAGGAAGAAGCAGGCTTTCTTTTGATTTGACTTGGCTTAGGAGGAAGAGCAGATGACACTTTTAAGACTGCAGTGACTCTGTCAACTAGACTTAGAAAATTTTGATTTGCCTTCGACATAGCCTCTATAGGTTGACTTTGATTTCTTCAGCGCATCCTTAAACTCTAGCCATTCCATGTAGCCAAAACTCTTGAGCTTTGAGATGAACATTGTGTTAGTGTATAAATATGTTGGATGCAAGATTATAGAAGATTGAAGATCAAAGTCAAGCCAAGTCAATGCTTAAAAGTCAACTTTCAAGCAAAGTCAAAGTCAAGTGTAATAAATTCAAAGTCAAAGCCTTGTTGTTTAGTTTGTAAGCGTGTATTTGTTTTGATTTAATAGATAGATGGTTAGTATTTGTGGTTAGTAGAACACTTGGAACAATTCAGAACTGAGATAGTATTCACATAGTTAGAGAGAGAAAGTTGTAGAGAGAGAAAGTGATCTCTGAATCATTTGTAATCGTTTCTTGAAGTTGAATTGAAACAGGTAGATTAATAAATCTTGTTTCTGTGATTGTTAATCAGTAAGAACTTGATAAATCTGGGAATAATAATTGGTATAAGAGCAGATCTAAGTGAATTCAATCGAGAAAAATGATTTATACTGTGTTCTTGAGTTCTTGAAGTGAATTTCGAGTTTTTATGCGAATTAGTGTCTGTAATTGATGAGTATGAGTTCATATATTGATTTAGATTGAGTTTGTATAGTTTAATTCAAGTTTTGCACTGTAATTTTCATCAATTTGATGTTTTTCATTGAGTTTTTGAGTCACGAGTTCATCGCACTGTAATTGGATCATTTTGTTTGTTTGAGTGAATTTTGTTGAAATTCATCGTTTGAATTTGGTTCGAGAAGTATAGTATATCAAATTGTCAAAGTTTCGAATTGAAATTCAAAGTCTAGATGGATTTTTGAGTGATTCAGAGGATTTTTCTTCGAAGATCTGAAGAATTCGCAGAAAGCTTGAAGAACTCGCAGAAAGCTTGAAGAACTCGCAGATCGAGTTTTGTAGATCTTTAGTTTTCGCAGAGTTATAGTTTTTCTGGAAAATTGTTTAAGTGTAAAATTCGTAGGTGCTAATTTTGCGAATTCTCTAGGACTCGCAAGTTGTTGGGTTACTAATTCTTTAGTATCTGTATTAGTTTATCTGCGAATTGTCAAGAAATTCGCAGAAGACTAGTTTGCCCAAGAATTCGTAGATTTTCTTTTTACAAAAAATTTTGATAAAATTTGGTTAAGATTTCGTAGGTGCCTCTTGCGAAAAGATTAGAATTCACAGTCTTGTGAATTGCGAAAAGAGAAGGTTTCGTACAAAGTTTATTACGAATTCTTCAGAATTCGTAGATAATTGTGTTGAGTTTTTCTTTGTCTGCGAATTCTGAAACATGTTTAAGTTTTGCGAATTCTGAAATCTGTTTCTTACAAATTCTAATTGCTTGCGAATTTTTGAAGTTCACTTCTTGCTGTTGGATCAATAATTGTATTCAAGATTAAATTATAAATGTGGTCTAGTTTGTAATAGTGTTTAATACCTTAGGGGGTATTTTAGCTGATATCTAATACTGATTAGGTCATGTTGACGTACATATATAAGGTATTATTCTCTAGATTTCGGTAGAGACATTATTGAAGATTAAGGAGCCGTATACTGTTTCATACGCTCAATAGGATCATCACACGAGGTATCTGTATACCAAGAACACACACACGTATTTATCTGATTAATCAAGAGATCTATGGTATATTGTTTTGATTTATTCATCTCTTGTTCTTTATTGTGTTGTGATTGTTTATCAACTATAATCTGGGTTTAACACTTGCAAATTTCTGTGATTTGCGAATTCTATATACTTCATAATATATCTTGCGAATTTCATACTTAGAGAATTTTTGGAAATTTCATTTCAAATTTTCTGTCTAAGTTTTTCTGATTTACTTGATTTCTTTTGGACTAACGATCAGTTTGTCTAGTTCTTATTGTAATTTTTGAAACAGGATGTCATCAAGAGAAACTCTCGCAATAGGAACTGATGTAAAGCCTCCAGTGCTCTTTAAAGGTGAATACGAGCAATAGAAAGACCGATTTCTGGACTTCATAGACCGCAATGATCTGGGAGATTATATCAGATTATCTTTGAAGGAAGGAATTATGAAACCTCCGACAAAGACACTCAATGTTGCAGGAGAGAATGGAGAAGATGAACATAGAGAGTATCCTTTACCTCTGGAGGAGTACTCAGATGAGCAAAGAAGAAGACATAAGGCAGATAGACTAGCAAGATCTTTCATTCTCCAAGGCATACCCAATGAAATATATGTCAAGATTGATAGCTACAATGCTACAGGCAAGCAAATGTGGGATCAATTGGAGAAAATGATGCTAGGGTCAAAGATTGGCAATCAACTCAAGGTTTCTAACTGCCTCAACAACTATGAGGAGTTCAAAGCCAAAGAAGGAGAATCTCTCGAGGTAACTTATGATAGATTTGTGACTTTACTGAACGAGCTTAGTAAGAACAAAGTAAAGAAGTCACAGATTGAGCTTAATGTCAAGTTCCTCAGAATACTTCAGCTAGAGTGGAAAAGATTCACTAGACAAATGAAGCAGATGAAAGATCTGAATGAAATTCCACTTCATGAGGTTTATGAAACTCTTAGGCAGAATGAAGAAGAGGTTGATGAGATTAAAGAGGAAAAGAAGAAGACTGCGAAGAAAGTTGTTGATCCTATTGCTCTTGTAGTGAAGAAAAAGTCTGTGAGCTTAAAGAAAAAGAAGAAAGTCATAGTTTCTGAATCCGAGGAAGCGGAGAGTGAAGATAATTCTGACTCTGATGATTGTGAGAACTTAAAGCAGGCTATGTTGATGCTGACTAAAGCCTTCCAGAAAAAGTTCTACAAAAAGCCAAGCTCAAACAGTCAGAGATATTCTTCTGGATCACGAAACTATGAACACAAGGAGAGGATTGAAGGAAAGAGAATAGAAGAAAAGAGGTCTGATGACAAGCAGTACAGAGCTGAAGAGAAGAAACAGCCAGAACCTACAAAGTGCTACAACTGTGGCAAGCTCGGACATTTTGCAAAAGATTGTAGAAAGCCAAAAGTTCGAAACTCCGAGTATTACAAGAACAAGATGCTCCTAGCCAAGCAACAAGAGGCTGGTAAGGCACTCATGGCAGAGGATGAGTTCTGGATTGATCATTTAGACGAGGAAGAAGAGAAAGAAGAGAAAGCCCATTTGTGTTTCATGGGTAATACAGTGATGGAAGATGAAGTTGAGTCTGATGAAGAGGACAACGAAGAGGTGTGTGATATGTCTCAATCTGATTTTTTAAATGCTATGCAAGCTATGCTGAGAAGAACGTATTAATTGAAGCTTTACATAAAAATATTGATACCAGCGCTAAAGAAAAGACTATACTTCACACTGAGTTAGCTGAAACTACTTCAAAGTATAAACTGTGTCAATTTGAATCAAAAGAGATTGCTAAAAAATGTTCTTCAATTTCAAAAGATAATAAATCTTTAACTGACAAAGTGAATATTTTGCAGGAAAAGCTTTACAGTTTGGGTCAAACTGAACAAACCATTCATCTAAACAAACCTAAAGAGAGTAGTGAGTGTTGGGGACTTGGTTATGAGAACCCACACTACCTCAAAAAGGGTATTTCAAAAGTGCCTGCGCTTTATGATTTCGGATTTTTAAAACTGGCATCACAATACCCTTAACTCAAAGTTAAATGGGCCAAACTGTCTGATGAGGATGAAACTAAAGAAAAGGAGAAACAAAAAAACACAACTAAAATGCAACTTCCATTTCTTTATGAGAGGTTGAATAACAGTTATAGTTCTGATAAATCGAAATTTCTTTCAAATGACTATTTTGAGAGTTATTCTTCAAAAGAGTTGGAGGCTAAACCTATCGAAGGTAAGCTTTATGTACCACCTCTTGTGTTGGAAAGTAAAATTTCTGAACTTGAGAATACTCTAGTTGATGAAAGAATTTTGATGGATTTAGAACAAACTATGTTCTTCACTGTGTTTAAAACTTCTGATTTTTCTAAATCTCCTAAGGCTTCAAAATCTGATGATATTTCTGATCTACTTGATGGAGAGTTTGATTTTTTAAACTCTGAAAGTGAGTTAGATGATTGTGTTGGTGAATTTGACTTTAATGCTAAACTTCCTGATCATTCCTCTTTCATAATAAACTCTTTTGGGTTACCCAGTGTGTATGAAAAAGGTGAAACATCAACGAAAGTTGATAAATCAGTTTCTGTGAATTCTAAGAATGTCAAAGGTAAAAAGAAGAAATCTAAGTATTCACAGAAACAGAACACCACTGGTAAGCCAAAGAAAAGACAATCTTTCAAAAATCACAGTACTAATTCTAAAGTTTCAACTGTTTCAGATGTGAAAAAGAAATGGAATGGAGTGAAATCAGAATGGCGACCGAAACAGAAGATTGACGAGAATGCTAAATCATGTTCGGATTTGAATTGTAATAGAGGATTGACTAGTAAAATAGATGTAGTTGAGAATATTGCTTTTTCAAAAACAAAACTTGTATCTTCGTACAAGAGATATTCAATAAAGCAATTGTTCCAATTATCTCCGTCTGCTAGAAAGTCTTCTAATTATAAAAGAAATGATTCTGCTTCTCATAAATATTCTGATGTTTGGTTTGGCACATATCATGTATATTCTTATCATTCTGTTGCTTCATATATTTTTCAAAAGGTCAAAGGGTCCATATATAAATGGATGCCAAAATCTTGTGCTAACACTGTAGGACCCAAATTTAAATGGGTACCTAAATCTATTGTTCCTTGATTTCTCATATGCAGACCCGTCATATGTGGTACTTGGATAGCGGGTGTTCCAAGCATATGACCGGACAGAAAGATATTTTATCTAATTATACAGAGAAATATTGTGGGACAGTTAGATTCGACAACGACCAGTTTTCACCAATCCTGGGCTATGGTGATGTGCTTCATGAAAATGTGATGATTACGAAGGTGAGCTATGTGGAAGGATTAGGACATAATCTGTTCATCATTGGCCAGTTCTGCGACAAAGATTTAGAGGTAAATTTCAAGGCCAAGAGATGTTCTGTGCGTACTGAAGATGGTAAGGAACTCTTGATCGGTACCAGAAAGTCCAACCTCTAAACAATAAATCTGTCAAAAGTCCAGACTGACAATGAGGTTTGTCTACTATCAAAAGTCTCGCTACAACAAAGTTGGTTATGGCACCGAAGGTTTTCTCACCTGAATTTTTGATACATCAATAAACTGGTAACAGGCAAATTGGTAAAAGGTCTTCCTGAGCTAAAATTTGTCAAAGAACATCTGTGTGCAACTTGTGAAAAGGGTAAAATGAAGAGGGCCACACATAAGCCGAAACCCTAACAGAGTACAAGCTCTCCACTGGAATTGCTTTACATGGATCTTTGTGGTCCAATGAGAACGCAAAGCATGTGAGGGAAGAAATATGTGTTAGTAATAGTGGACGATTTTTCGTGTTACACATGGGTAAAGTTTCTAAGGACAAAAGATGAGACGCCCGAAGTACTCATCAATTTTTTGAAGACTACCCAAGTGAACTTGCAGAAGACAGTTAAGCTTCTTAGGACTGATAACGACACATAATTTAAAAACAAAACTGTAGAAGAGTATCTTGAATCTATCGGGATAACTCATCAATATTCTGCTGCTAGAACACCAGAACAGAATGAAGTAGTAGAAAGACGCAATCGAACGCTAGTCGAGGCCGCTCGCACTATGCTCAGTCAGTCGGATCTACCTCTGTTTCTGTGGGCATAAGCTGTCTCAACTGCATGTTATACGCAAAATCTCTCTATTATTCACAGACGGTTTGGAAAAACTCCTTATACATTAATTAATAATCGTACACCTAACATTAAGCATTTTCATATTTTTGGTTGCAGGTGTTTTGTGCTAAACGATAGAGAGAGCTTGAATAAATTTGAACCGAAGGCTGATGAGGGAATCTTCATTGGTTACTCCCGAACATTTGCTGCATACAAAATTTATCTGAAGAAGACAAAGACAGTAATTGAGAGCGTTAATGTAACATTTGACGAGGATATGGCTAGGGGTGTCAATTTTGTACCGATACAAGCCAACCAATTTATGTACCAACCGTACCAATTTAAGTGGTACCAATTTAGTTGGTATCAATATAATTGGTTGGTATACCGTACCAACTATCTAAACTTGGTTGGTACGTGGTATTAGAAGTCGTATACCACGGTAATACCGTACCGTACCGACTTATTTTTTTTAATTATTTATTAGTTAAAGTTTAACTAATAGTATAACTAATTTTGATTTTCAAATTTCAAATTATTATATTTTAAATTTTGCTAAATTATAATATAGATGGATATACTAAACTTGATTGAATTCATTTGCGTAACCCTTTCAACCTTATTATCTTCTCCACACCTTCACAATCCATCATCACTATTCAGTGATCATTACTATTAAACTACTAGTGATTGTTTGTATTACATGAAAGTTATTTGAATGTTTGTATATGTAGGATAAATGGTACAACATATATCCACAATCCACATGTTATTTGAATGCTTGATAGTTTTAGTGCATCTAGATATAATTTTGTAAAAAATGTCAATATAAATAAATTTGTAACTTCAACTTTTACGATGTTGGTACAAAACCGTACCAACATGTACCAACCGAAAAAAGTTGGTACCAATTTAGTTGGTACCATGTATAGTTGGTTGGTACATGGTATAAAATTTTATATACCAATTATAATTGGTTGGTACATGGTATACGGAAAAAAAACATGGTACCGTACCATGTTCACCCCTAGATATGGCTTCTGAACAAAGCAGTTCAGAACCCGTACTTACTGGAATATTAGCTTCTGGGCAGATCAGTCCAAAACCTGTATCTACTAAGAAGAAATCAGATGAAGCATCGTCGTCAAATTCTCATTTATCTGATTTAGATTTGTTATTTGAACTGTTTTATGATGAATTTCTTGGATCTAAAGTAACTAAACTTGTTATGGTTGACAGGATGGAAGATTCAATGCATGATCATCCAACCATTTCAGAGTTATCTACTGAACCAAATTCCCCGGTTCAACAAGAAATTACAGTTCAAACATCTACTCCAACAGTTGAAGCTGTGAACATTAACAATGAGACAGAAGTTGCTGTATCAGTTGGGTGTACTGTAACAACAAATCAACAGTCAGAAACTGTTGTTCCAACTGAAACTTCTGCACAAGAAACTTCAACTGTACCCCCATCAATTACTAAGCAAAATGGTGAAGCTGATAGTGGATATTTAGATGATAACCATGATCAATCTACATCGAATCCACTCCCTCACGAGCATAAGTGGACCAAAGAGCACCATATCAGCCAGATCATTGGAGATCCATCAAAGCCGGTGCAAACTAGGTATGCTACATTAAACATGTGTATGCACGACTCCTTTCTGAGCAAGATAGAGCCTACTCGAGTATCTGAAGCTCTCGCTGACTCGGATTGGGTAACTGCTATGCAAGAGGAGCTGAACCAGTTCGAAGCTTTAAAGGTCTGGAGGCTTGTGCCAAAACCGGAAGGAAAATCTGTAATTGGTACAAAATGGGTATTCAAAAACAAGAAGGACGAAGATGGTATTGTAATAAAAAACAAAGCACGACTTGTCGCAAAAGGCTACCGGCAAGAGGAAGGAATCGATTATGACGAGACTTACGTTCCAGTAGCACGCATTGAAGCAATAATGATGTTCCTTGCTTATGCTGCTCACAAGAACTTCACCGTCTACCAGATGGACGTGAAGACTGTCTTTCTGAATGGCATTTTAAAGGAGGAAGTCTACGTCTCACAGCCTGAATGCTTTGTCAATCAAGAGAAACCAAATCACGTCTACATTCTCGACAAAGCACTTTATGGTCTGAAACAAGCGCCTCGAGCCTGGTATGAAGTTTTATCAAAGTTTTTAGTCAAGTCGGGCTTCACGAAAGGTAAAATCGATACCACTTTGTTCATTAAAAAGGAAAAAGCCGATATCATTCTTATTCAGATATATGTGGATGATATTATATTTGGCTCAACTAATCCTAAATACTGTAAATTTTTTTCAAACCTTATGGTGTCACGTTTTCAGATGAGTATGATGGGAGAGATGAACTTCTTTCTCGGATTACAAGTCAAGCAATTTTCAACGAGGATTTTTATAAATCAATCCAAGTACATTTTTGATATTCTTCGTAAATTCAAAATGGAAAATTGTACAACAATTGGAACCCCGATGGCACCGGGAACTAAGATTGGCATGGATCCTTCGAGAAAACCTATCGATGTTAGAACTTATAGAGGGATGATAGGTTCTTTGATGTATTTAACTTCTAGTAGGCCGGATATAATGTTATTTACATGTCTATGTGTAAGATATCAGGATAATCCTAAAGAATCCCATATGTCTGCAGTTAAGCGCATATTTAGATATCTGAAGGGGACTGCAGATCTTGGTCTATGGTATGCTAAAGATAATAGTTTTGAACTGACAGCCTACTCAAATGTAGATCATGTTGGATGTATATTAGACAGGAATAGCACATCGGGTCATATACAGTTTCTTGGAGATAAACTTGTTAGTTGGGTATCAAAGAAACAATTATGTGTTTCCAAATCAATGGCTGAGGCGGAGTATGTTGCTGCTGCAAGTTGCTGCTCTCAAGTCTTGTGAATGAGAACACAACTGCGAGATTATGACTTCAAGTTTGACAAAATCCCGATATATTGTGATTCTAAGAGCGCCATTGCCATATCAACAAATCCTATACTGCATACAAAGACCAAACACATAGATGTACGATATCATTTTATAAAAGACAATGTCGAAAAAGGTACAATAGAACTTTATTTTGTAAACACTGATTATTGATGCACGTGTCGTTAAACGCACAACAAGGTTTAAATTTATAAACCTAACTTAAACCTAGTAATAGGGCAAGTCGGGTATCGTTCTTCTCAGGGAGTCAGTGGTTAAGCTAATGATTTATGTTAAACCGATTGCACGTATGTCACAAAGATTGGCTACCCAATTAACTTGAATAAAGCTCAAAACTTAATAAAAAAACGAAATCTACTTGGCACAAATACACTACTTTCAAAATCATAGGAGTTGAGAATTAAACTACTAAAGCAATAAAAATCAAAACTTTATAATTGAGCATTAAAAACTAAAAGAAAACGATAACTTTAGTTAATAAATGAACATCAGGATCACCTCGTTTAGCTACTAGCAATTCAATAAAAAGACCAATTCACCTAGGACTTTCTTCAAACATTTGGTGTGCAATCTAAATAAACATCAACAAAAACTTCATTGACTAAAGAAAATCAAAACCATGATCAACTCAATTATTGCTTTTGCAAAATCCAATCCCAATGATCAATCAAATCCATGAACACTAACAATTTATCGAAAACTTAGTCCTATGCTCTCAAAGTGAACAATACCAAGAAATTCAAATAAATCTAACTTTATTCTAAAACAAAAATCAAGATTAACAACTATGTTATGCCTACTTGAAACTAACGAGAATTAAACGTAGGATTAAGAGGAAGCAAACGAAGTAACCTCTTGAATGCAAACAACCTAAATCCAAAGTATACTTTGTTTGGTTAACCCAGAAACGCAACAGCAAAAAAAAACCTCCGATCAAATCACAAAATTGATGTTGCTGCTGCTGTCAACTGAGAAAGAAGGAGAAGAATTCTAACCTCACTAACAGCCCTCGTTTTTCTGTTTTGGCTAGAGAAACGCAGCAGCAAAAAGCCCCACAATCGTTCATTCAACACCCCTAAAATCAGCTTCAACAACCCTTGTGAATTCCCCTTTTCTTCTCTCGATTTGTCCCATTTTTTTGTGTTTTCCTCTTCTTTTTCTTTTGTGCGTCACCCAAAGGCTCCCTCTGATTTCCTCCCAAAACTCCTCTCTTGAGACTCTCTTTTCTTTTCCTTTTATAAACCCCAAGAAAACCCATAACCCAAATCCAATGTATCCTTACCCTTTTTTCTCTCCACTCACGACGCATCACTTTGTTGCTGTACCGACTTGTACATTCTGTTATTCTTTCTGTCCAGCAGCTCTTTTTCGCCTTTATCGTCAATTTCTGCTTAGATGCAACCCGAATCTGCAGAAACTCAAAACTTCAAAGTTGTAGTCCCGTCTGTTAGGTTTCCGGATCATTTTGAATCGTCTTAAACGGAGCTCGGACGAATGAGATACGCTCGAAACGCCACAGTCGCGCATATCTGTTAAAAATTCTCGTTTTGTTCTTTTTCGCTCCAAATTATTCCGAACCTATAAAAATATAAAAACGCATCAATGTAGCTCGGTTTTACCATTTTTATGCATTAATTAAGAGTGATTGACGAGAAAACAAAGTGACACATAACGACTGATCAATTATCAGCTTGCAGATTTATTTACCAAGCCTCTCGATGAAAAGAGATTTAATTTTCTTGTCTCGAAACTTGGTATGCTAAATCTCAAGACCTAATCTGTGATTACCTACTAAAGTTTTTTTTATTGTTATTTTTTTTCATTTCTTTATTTTTAATCTGAAAGATATCTGCACTTTAAGGTATGTTCATGATCTCAGGGGGAGTGAGAGATGATGAAAAGATGATCTACATCAAATTGAGGGGGAGTTTATAACTACTGCTTATGCTAATCACTGATGATTTTCTAATGCATAAATGCAGGGGGAGTATGAATAAGGAGTAAGGAATATGATTTTTGATTATATCTGATCAGAACTCGTACTTTTACACGTTTTATTGCTTTATGTCATTTACATTTCAATAAAGTTTTTGTGAATAAACTTTGCACTTTGACGACTTTATGACTGTTTGCAGATTTGAGAGGAAGCTTAAATGTTCATATCTTTTATGACTTAGAGCTGACTTCATGAGGATTAAGACTGAGCGAAAAAGGTTTATTTCTATTCTTAATTTCATATATGGTTCAAAGAAGGACGACTTTCAATCATAGAAAACATGTTCTTAAATGTTCAAACCACTTCCCGATTCTTAAACAGATTTCATGAATTGGAAGTGTGATTTTAAATGTTTTCATTTTACTTGTGCTTAAACGTTAACAAACCGTGTGTTTCCAAAGATAAATACTTGCGTATTGTCTTTTCTATATACTTTCAAGTATTCACACACACCGGTTTAACATTCAATTGGATTTGTTATCACCATGTCTCTCAATTGAACAAATTTTTCGATGGTGATACACCCCACTTGATATTCAAAGTTTTGAGCGTTGATTTCATTTCGAAACATTTCTTTCAAGATTTGTCTATATTTTGAATCGTATAGACATTATCCAATTTTTGCTGACCTAAACTTTGATTGTTATATCATTCTTATTTGATCATTTCATACAATGTCAGATTTTCAAACAAGTTTCTTGTATTCATGTTTATTCATTCAATATACTTGTTTTGAAAATTCTTCAATGTTTAAAATGCTCAAATCTTCATGATTATCTCTACGAGCATACCGACATCAGACATTTGTATTTGTGTTTTAACTGTTCTAGTTAAACCATTTTGAGCAACATTGATCTTTATAGGAAAATATGGGTTCATTGTGTAGAACTTAAATGAAACTTCTATGAATTCACGTTAACCAGTGTTTCCTACCCACGAAGTTAATCCTTAGTGATCGAGTGTGAGGAGTCAAAAAGAAATGAGTGTGGGTTGTGTGAAGAGGTAAAATGTAAAAGAGAGTTTGGTTAGAAGCGAGCTCAATGATTAAAAAGGAAGAGGGTGAGAGATCAGAGTAAAAGAATATCAAACTCTGCACCAACTTTTTCTAAGCCGGGCAGCCACATTACTAGTGTTTCACAATTCTTCGTGAATATTATTGACACAGGCAACTAGCCCATGCCAACTTTTGATAAAAACCCCACCAACTACTCATTTTCTTCTCAACAAGAAATTGTTTCATATTTTCTGGGAATGCAACACATTATCTATCTGGTTTTCATTTGGAAAATCTGGATATTGAAAAAGAAGGAAGTCGGCCCCACCTTCGTACTTCGATCATGCACAATTGAGTATGTGTTTTATTACTGTTGTCTCAATGGTTTACACAATGTTGAGCCTTATAAAAAGCAATCATCATGTGCTTAATTCTTTCTAACACTTGCACGAACACACAAGGAATTAGTTTTCTTGTCATAATGTTCATACAAATATCTTTGTGGTGTTTCGATGATTGGATGGAAGCCCTGGGGGA
Organism: Arctium minus; assembly: GCA_954870635.1. Lineage (NCBI taxonomy): Eukaryota > Viridiplantae > Streptophyta > Magnoliopsida > Asterales > Asteraceae > Arctium > Arctium minus. The sequence goes on along the minus strand of OX941088.1, from coordinate 87,674,956 downwards.
GTGAATATCACAAAAGCTCCTTTCCAATGTGTATTTGTTACACAGTAACTTTGTGTTACAGACAGACATTATAACTGATTCATTTGTTGATTCAGGTGTTACATTCATAATTTGTCTGAATTTTCAAAGATTCGGATGAATTTATTCGTTGGATCGGCAGATAATCAGAGGCTCAGTGTTAAAAGATCATTGGTCAAATACAAACATTTCTTGGTGAAAGTTTTGATGATCAATATGCTCTAATCATCAAAAAGGGGGAGATGTATTCAAGAAATGTTAAAGATAAGATAGGAGAAGAGATCAAGAAATGTTGGTTTGAGAAAGATTATTGAAAGCAGAAAGAGAAAATTCAAAGATTTCTGAAGACAAGCTGAATTTTACAGAAATTTTCTTTGAAGATAGTTTGCTGAAACAAATCGAGCTGAAACTGAAGATAATTTCTTTCTAAAGTCTGAAAGAGGTTAAGATAACTTTGAGAGATTGTTGAAGAGCTTATCTACTATCTTTGGGGAGATTGTTACTTCTTTTCTAAGACAGACTTGAAAGAATACAAAAAGTTTTTAAGGAAGTATTGTCAAAGAAAAGGGGAGATCTTCAGAGTATAAAAGAGGGAGCTTGTATTGCTAAATCTTTTTCAGATGATCTTGAATCCAAAGGGGGATATTGTTAGTGTATAAATATGTTGGATGCAAGATCATAAAAGATTGAAGATCAAAGTCAAGCCAAGTCAATGCTTAAAAGTCAACTTTCAAGCAAAGTCAAAGTCAAGTGTAATAAATTCAAAGTCAAAGTCTTGTTGTTTAGTTTGTAAGAATGTATTTGTTTTGCTTTAATAGATAGATGGTTAGTATTTGTGGTTAGTAGAACACTTGGAACAATTCAGAACTGAGATAATATTCGCATAGTTAGAGAGAGAAAGTTGTAGAGAGAGAAAGTGGTAGAGAGAGAAAGTGATCTCTGAATCATTTGTAATCGTTTCTTGAAGTTGAATTGAAACAGGTAGATTAATAAATCTTGTTTCTGTGATTGTTAATCAGTAAGAACTTGATAAATCTGGGAATAATATGGATGATAGGCTGTAGCAACTCTATGACTAATGTTGTATTTTTCCAAAACTCCTTTCATCATGTTGTTCACAAAATGGGTGCCTTCATCACTGATTATGGCCCTTGGGGTACCAAATCTTGTGAATATGTTTTTGTGAAGGAATCTCACTACTGTCTTTGCATCGTTGTTGTGGCAAGCTATTGCCTCTACCCATTTAGAGACATAATCTACAGCTACCAAGATGTACTGACAGTTCCCAGACATGGGAAATGGTCCCATGAAATCTATTCCCCATACATCAAATATTTCAACCTCTAAAATGCCATTAAGGGGCATCTTATGTCTTTGGGAAATAGAACCAACTCTTTGACACTCATTACACTTTTAAACAAATTTATCAACATCAATAAAAAGTGTAGGCCAAAATGATCCATATTGGAGGACTTTTATTGCAGTTCTTTGGCCACCAAAGTGTCCTCCATATGCAGCAGGATGACAGTGCTGCAGCACTGCAGTTGTGTCCTCATGAGGTATACACCTCCTTAGGATTTGGTCAGCTCCTAGCTTAAACAGAAATGGATCATCCCAAAGGTAATTCTTTGCATCACTAAACAGTTTCTTTCTTTGGTTTCTGTTATATTCAGGTAGAATGATCCCAACAGCTAGGTTATTTGCAATGTCAGCAAACCATGGTGTTGTAGCATGCTGCAACACCAATAACTATTCATTAGGGAAATTTTCATTTATCTCAATTAAAGGTTCCTTTCCTTTTTCTAATCTGGACAAGTGATCAGCAACTTGGTTTTCAGTACCTTTCCTATCTATTATTTCTAGGTCAAAATCTTGTAACAACAACACCTACCAAATTAATCTTGGCTTTGCATCTTTTTAGAAATTAAGTACTCGATGGATGCATGGTCAGTGTGAATTGTAACCTTGATCCCCACCAGATAAGATCTGAAATTTTCAAAGGCAAATACAACAGCCAATAATTCCTTCTCAGTGGTTGTGTAGTTAACTTGTGCTTCATTTAGTGTTTTACTAGAGTAATAGATAGGGTGAAAAATATTTCCTTTCTTTTGTCCCAAAACTGCACCAATTGCCCAATCACTTGCATCACACATGAGTTCAAATGGTTGTGTCCAATCAGGTGTGATCACAATATGTGCTGAAATCAAAGCTTGTTTCAAAAAGTTGAAAGCTTCCCTACATTCATTGTTGAAATCAAAAGGTTGGTCATGCTGCAGCAGTATACAGAGTGGTTTTGAAATCTTTGAAAAATCTTTTTTAAATCTTCTATAAAAGCCAGGATGACCAAGGAAACTTCTAATTCCTTTAACATTTGTAGGCTCTGGAAGTTTTTCAATGACTTCCAATTTTGCTTTGTCCACCTCTATTCCTTTGTTTGAAATTAAATGACCCAAAACAATACCTTCTTTGACCATGAAATGACATTTTTCCCAATTTAAAACCAAGTAAGTTTCTTCACATCCTTTAAGGTTTTGTTCAAGGTTTTTCAAACATTGTTCATATGAAGATCCATAGACAGAAAAGTCATCCATGAATATTTCCATAGAGGTTTCCAACATATCATAGAAAATGGACATCATGCATCTTTGGAATATGGCAGGGGCATTGCATAGTCCAAAGGGAATTCTCCTAAAGGCAAAAGTACCAAAAGGGCAAGTGAAAGTGGTTTTCTCTTGGTCCTCAGGTGCTATGACAATCTAGTTGTAACCAGAATATCCATCTAGGAAACAGTAATACTCCTTACCAGCTAGTCTATCCAACATTTGGTCAATGAAAGGCAATGGAAATGATCTTTATGGGTTGCTTTGTTAAGCTTCCTATAATCAATATAGATTCTCCATCCTGACACTACCTTAGTTGGGATCAACTCATTCTTTTCATTTTCAACAACTGTCACACCTCCTTTCTTAGGGACACATTGGATAGAGCTTACCCAAGAACTACCAACTATGGGATAAATAATTCCAGCATCTAACCACTTGAATATTTCTTTCTTGACTACTTCTTTCATCAAAGGGTTCAGTCTTCTTTGTGGCTTTATAGATCTGAAATCCTTGTCTCTAAAATGATTTTGTGTTGATATATTGATGGACTAATTAATGCCTTTTAAGTCAGAAATTGTCCAACCTATGGCCTTGGTGTGGGCTTGAAGCACTCTCACTAACTGCTCTTCCTGTTTTGGCTCTAAGGTTGCTGAAATGATCACAGGTAATTTGTTCTCATCACTTAGAAAAACATACTTAAGATGGGCAGGAAGTTGTTTTAGTTCAAGGTCTGGTGGTGCTTCAATTGATGGTAAGGGGTTCTTTCTTGTATTCTCTTCCAACAGCTCATATGCTGCCACAGGCTGTAGCATATCATCACAGTGATTACTATCATCCAAATCATCATCCTCATCATATTCCTCGTCTAAGTCATCAACATTTAAGTCATCATCATCATGCTTAACATGCTCTAACTCATCATATTCCAGGTCATCATCTATCTTTTCACCTAGAATTTCTTCTAAGGTCTCTTCTTGACACCAAGATTCTACAGAGCTTAGGACAGAACATTCTTCCACTTCATCAGGGTATTTCATAGAAGTAAAGACATTGAAGGTGACATTTTGGTCTTGAACTCTTATAGTCAACTCTCCTTTTTGGACATCTATGATGGCTCTCCCAGTGGCTAAGAATGGCTTCCTAACAGAATAAGAGTTTCTTTGTCAGCCTCAAAGTCTAGAATGATGAAATCAGTATAAAATATGAATTTGTCTACTTGTACCAAAACATCCTCTATCTTTCTCTTAGGATAAGCTATGGATTTGTCAGCTAACTACAAGGTCACATTGGTAGGTCTGGCCTCTCCTATCCCTAGTGTGTTGAAAACAGACAAAGGCATAAGATTGATGCAAGCACCTAGGTTACATAATGCTTTCACAACCTCTTTTCCTCCTATAGAATAGGGTATTGTAAAACAACCTGGATCTTTCTGCTTAGGGGGCAGTCTGTTGGTCAAAAGTGCACTACATCCTTCAGTCAATGACACAGTCTCATATTCAGTTAGTTTCTTTTTCTTGCTCAAAATGTCCATAAGGAACTTGGCATAAGTAGGCATGCTCTCAATTGCTTCAACCAAAGGGATGTTGATATGCAATTGCTTGAACACATCTAGAAACTTCTTGAATTGTAACTCCTCTTTTTGATTCCTTAACCTCTGGGGGTATGGAATGTAAGGGGGTATAGGTGTGATACAACCTTTTTGGGATCAGAAGTGGATGGAATAGTAGGTGTTATTTGTTCACTTACTGTTTTTGGTTTTTTAGTTCTGTCAGTTGGTGCTACAGCACTGGTTGTAGCATCAACTAAGTGGACTTGTCTTTCTTGTTATCATCAGGGAATAACAAGGGAAGTTCAGATCTATCAGGTATCAACACAGATTCAGAAAATGATATGGGTTCAGGAGATGTAACCGTAGTAGGGGTACCACTATAACACTCTTTTCCTTGTTTGTGCCACTAATAGTCTTAGGGTCTTTTTGGGTAATCTCAACTAAGTATTTTCCACTCCCAAGGGATACAGCCTTCACATGTTCCTTGGTTGTATTCTTGGGAGTCTTAGTATCACTAGGCAAGATTCCAACAAGTCTGTTTCTCAATTCCAATGCATATTATCCAATATGTGTTTCCAAAGTTCTTAAAGCAGTATTTTGGCGATTGATTGCGGAATTGGTGTGATTTATAAAACCTTTCAACAATGATTCCAAATAAACAGATGAATCAACATTTTGACTTGGTTTACTTTGAAAAGGTTGTTGATTTTGCTGACTTTGAAAAGGTTGTTGACTTTGTTGAAAATGACCTTGAGAACTACTTGGTTGGTTTTGAAAATTTGAAGTTCTTTGTTCTTTTGCGATAGGTGGATTCAAACAAGGACTATTCCAAGAAAAATTGGGATGGCTTCTCCAATTTGAGTGAGAGTTGTTTGAATACTGTCCATTCCTATTATGCACATAGTTTACAGATTCTGAGTTCTGGCTACACTAGTCATAACTATGTCCTTCACCACATACTACACATTGTACGGGCAAGGGTTCATGAACAGATGCTGCTGCAATAGTATTCACACCAGTTTCAGCAGACATGTTTTTAATCATGTTGGCCATTGATGTGAGTTGTGCAGTAAGTGCAGTATAAGGATCTATTTCATGAGTTCCTGTAGTTTTTCTCGGTACTAGTGCACGTGGATCAGACCAATAACCATTGTTGCTAGAAATATTTTCCAAAATCTCATAACCATCATTATAGGTACTAGGGGTGAAGGCTCCTCCTGCAGTAGCATCGAGCATCTGTTTAGCAGTGGTATTTAAACCATTGTAGAATGGCTCTAGTTGTATACAGTAGGGTATGCTATGGTGAGGGCATTTCCTTAACAACTCTTTAAACCTTGCCCAAGCATCCGGAATAGCTTTATCGTCCATTTGTCTAAACATGCTTATCTCATTTATGGACTTAGCATTCCGTGTTGGTGGAAAATATATTTTTTAAATTCTTTCAACCATGTCATTCCAAGTTTCAATTGAATTAGGCTGCAATGAATTATACCATGATATTGCTCTATCTCTGAGTGAAAAAGGAAATAACTTTATCCGTAAGTCTTCATCAGTTACTCCACTGAGTTGGAAAGAATCAGTGATTTCCATGAAATTTTTTGAGATGCAAATGAGGATATTCAGATGGCATGCCACTGAACTATCCACTGGATTGTAACATGTTAAACATTACAGGTTTCAGTTTAAAATGGGCACACTCAATATGTGGTCTAACTATGCCTGGATGCAATTGATCAAACATAGGCCTAACATAGTCCATGATTCTTCCAGTTTTAGAATTTGCAATATTAATGATGTCTTGGGGCCAGGGCACCGTGGCCCTGGCCCAAATTCTTCTTCTGCCATTTCAGGTGTTTCAAGAATGGGTGACAAAGTTCTTTGGATTCTTTTCCTTCTTCGAAAACTTCTTTCAATATCAGGGTCCAAATCAAGGATATCACCGTGAAACAAATGTGGCATGCAACCAAAATCAGTAACAAAAGTGATTAGAAAAATCAGATTTTAAAAGTGACTCAAAGATAAAACTTGTTTTGGCTTGTCCCCAGCAACGGCGCCAAAAACTTGGTCAGCAGATTATGTAACCCAAAAATCACAAATGGAATTTCATGCAAGTATACATGTAAAAACACTATCGTTTGAACAAGTAATAAAGTGGTACGAAGTACCAAGTATCGATCCCACAGAGATAATAAAACAAGCAGTGATTCTTAAGTCAGTCTTAAAAGGTGATTTCAGAAAGAGATTTGGAAGGAATGATCTTTGAGTGTTGGTAACAGTAAATTAAAGTGCTTGAACTGATTAAAAGAAAGCAAGGGTGCAAGATCTGGCTGGAGTTGTAAGCAACTAAATAATAGGACTGATGCTGCAACACTAGTTCTTAACTTCGCTATCGGTTCACAAAACCCTTTTGCAAGGTTCATATTAGAATAGGTTTACCGACAACGACTAATTAGGCGACCCAAACGATTCCGCGCATATATTAATATGATCCCCGTATAGTTTACAATGAATAAAGATTGAGAGGGTTTGTTACAACCCCTATAACACATCAGTGTTTTGAAGTTTATGCTAGCTTGCAATCAAGCCGACTCACCCAAGTGAAACAATGTACGCCACCTCATCAAGAAGCACTTGGTCGAAACTCAGAAACAAGGAGTGAAGAGTGAAATTGATAGCTAGTAGCAAAACATTAATCCATAGTTACATAGGTTTTTATCTCCCAACCATCACTTACACCCAAGCTAGGGACTTACCCCATCATCGCTTGGCACATGGTGTGCGACATTATTGGAAAGATAATGAGCAAATGCATGAAAGTAAATGACTGGAATTGGAATACGTAAATGTAAATAACAGAAATGTAAAGCAGAAATGTAAAGTCGAATTGTAAATGATAAGAAAATGTAAAGGTGTCGTGAACGGTGTTGTGACACTGAACAATTGCGTACTAAAATTAAAGACTTAATATTAAAAAGGCTAAGATAGAAATGTGAGCTATCTAATCGGTGGTACCCAATACAATAAGAGACTAGCACACCTAACTACTGAAGATGAGCCCTCTATTTATACATAGAGGAGCTCCTAAAGCTTAACAACTGAGAAAGCATAATAAGAGAATCAAAGTACAAAAGGACATGGTCCCTACCACTAACTAGGAATCAAATGTCATGATTAGGTACATTAGCATCTTTTAAGGAAACAACAAAGTATCAAAAGAGCATATATGCTCTAATCATTGTTTCCTTCAACCGAATATCTCCAAGTTTCCTTCAATGAGCCTAGTTGCACCAACCAAAAAGATTATGAAGCTTAGTCCATGACTACAGTCCCATGTTGTGACTCCTGATGCAACATCATTCATTAGTAAGTTAACATCATTCCGCAAAGCTCAGAGGGCACCTCACAGAAAAAGCAATCCTGCACCTCTGCAACTTCAACCTCTACGAGCATCCTAGTAATCATCACTCCCACAGAGCCCCTAATAAAGCCCACGGTCAACTTAGGGTATGAGTTCACCACAGAGGATCTGGCCAAGTTTGTAAAATAAACAAGCCAGAGATCATACCAGAAGCCTCTGCAACCAGTGTTCATTACTCGGCACTTGAACCTATCAACACTGAAGAAGAGAATGTATAAAAGATACCCACTGAGTGACCCAAAAAACTGCAGAAGACCTCAACCTCTGAACCTAAAATGAAAAAGCTCTCTGCAGCTGCTGAAACAACAAAACTCAAATTGCCAACAGATAGTCGAGTGAAAGAAATAGTTCAGTCAATGGATGCGATGAGGATCCCAATCCCCAGACCCCCACCGAAAGAACTTACCTTCCACGAGAACATCTACAACTATTTGTACAGTGCAGAAGATGATATAGTATTCTTAGCTCTAAACATTCACCCAATGATGAAAGAGGAGGTCAAAAGGAGGTTCTGACGTACAACTCAAGACAAGAGCAAGGTCTTCTCCGAATATGACATATAAACCGTGTTGGGTATCACTTACATTCCTTCGCCAACAAGACGATGATGTATGCCAAGTACCATGTACAGAGGAAAGATGGGCAGAAGTATGTTTTTATAGATGCGGACTTGGTCAACCTCTGTCCATATGACTTGCACCAACTACATGCATTCACATAACAAAGGGTAGGCACGAGAAAGGAGTTCACCATAGCCAATGGGTGCATCTGTGTGTCCCTGATTGAACTAGGATCTTTACCAGATAAATCAAAAGAACGATTACCAACCTGTTTGTATTGATAAAACAACGATTACAAGGTTGATATTTGATCTTTTAGAAGCTCTCTGTGTTTTACACCTTTTGTGTGTGTGTTGAATGTGATCTAAAAATTGATCTGATCTTAGCTTCTAAGATACTCTATCAACCAACAACTTGCAATATTAAACTATTAAAAACTAACTAAACTAATATCTAAATAATTAGATAATATATAACTAACTAAACTAAATACTTAGAAACATTAAAATACAATAAAACAAACTTTGACATTTTATTACAAACGTCATTAGACTTAATATCGAGAGTCGACTTTCCAGCTTTAGCTTCAGATTGGATCTTCAGATTGGATGATCTTGAATCTAATAGATATGTGATCTAACAATCTCCCCCTTTGGATCAAGATCATTATTTAAAAAGATTTATCCAATAGATCTGTTTAATTCAATCTTCTTCTTTTTCAGCTCAGAAGATGCAATCTCCTTCTTAGTCTTCAGAATGTAACAATCTTCCCCTTTTGATGTAGATAAACTCTCTTTCAGATGATGGGAAGAAATTATCTCTAGTTGTAGCTCAGATTGTTGTAGCAAAGTATCTTTAAAGAAAATTTCTTGCAATTCAACATGTCTTTAGAATACTTGCTCTAATCTTGCGTCGTTCCACATTTCTTGGTTCGACCCTTCTCCCCCTTTTTGATGAAAAGAGTAAGAAGTTCATCAAAACTTTATGTCAAGAAATGTCTATCTTTCGGAGCCTCTGATTCGTCAATTCATAAGATATTCATCTAGATCTTTGCAAATCCAGACAAATTAGTTGTGTAACACCTGTATCAACAAATGAATCAGTTAAAATGCCTGTCAGTAACACTAAGTCACTGTGTGTAATGAATACACATTGGAAAGGAGCTTTGTGCTGTTCACTCCCCCAGGGCTTCCATTCAATCATCGAAACACCACAAAGATAATTTCTATGAACGTTATGACAAAGAAACAAATTCCTTGTGTGTTCGTGCTTGTGATAGAAAGAATTAAGCACTTGATGATCACTTATAAGGCTCAATATTGTGTAAACCACTGAGACAACAGTAAGTTAAACACAGACTCAATGTGCATGAGTGAAGTGCGAAGGTAGGACAGACTTCCTTCTTTTCAATATCCAGATTTTCCAAATGAAAATCAGATAGCAAATGTGTTGCTTCCCCTTAGAAAATGTGAAACACTTTCTATTTGAGTAGAAAAATGAGTAGATGGTGAGGTTTGATCAAGAGTTGGCATGGGCTAGTTTCCTGTTTCAATAATGTTCACCAAAGAGTTGTGAAACACTAGTAATGTGTCTGCCAGGCTCATAAAAAGTTGGTACAGAGTTGTGATATTCTTTTAACTCTGTTCTCACACGCTCTTTCTTTTAAACATTTAGCTCACTCTAACCAAACTTTCTTTGTTTAACACACTCATTTCTTTTGACTTTTCACACTCAATCACTATGGATTAACTTCTTGGGTAGAAATCACTGGTTAAGGTGATTCCATAGAAGTTGTGTTAATTCCTAGCACAAAGAAATCCTGTTTTCCTATGATGCATATGATGCTCAGATTGGTTTAACTATTTCAATTAAAGCACAATGTTGATCTTGAAAACATTTAAAGTCACACTTCCAATTCATGAATTCTTGTTGAGAATCGGGAAGTGGTTTGAACATTTAATAACAATGTTTTCAAATGATTGAAAGTTATCCTTCTTTCAACCATTTATGAGATTAAGATAAATGATTGTACCTTTACGTGCGATCTTATATCTCATGAAGCTAAGCTTAAAGTCATAAAGATATGATCTTGTAAGCATCTCTCAAAAATTCTGCAAAAGTCTTAAAAGTCAAGTCAAAGTAACTTTATTCACTTTAATTGAAAAGACAAAAAGCAGTAAAACTATGAAAGTATGAGTTCTGATCAGAAATAATCAGAAGTCATATCCAAACTCCTTTGACTTGAAGAGCTCCCCCTAAAATCATGCATTACAAAAATTTGGCATAAAAGGTAAATGCAGAAATCTTATGAGCTCCCCCTCAAAATAATATTGACCACCTGTCAATTTCTTCACATACTCCCCCTTTGATCATGAACAAAATATTGAAGTGCATATATCTTGCGGAAATGAAGAAATGAAGAAAAATTTACAATAAGAAACTTTAATAGGTAACTACTGATTAGGTCTTAAGATTTATCATACCAAGCTTAGAGACAAGAAAATTGAATCTCTTTTCATCTAAGGGTTTGGTAAACAAATCTGCAAGCTGATAATCAGTTTTTACAAAGTAAAGTTCAATTGTTCCTTTTTCAACATGATCTTTTATGAAGTAAAGTCTTTGTATGCTGAACAGGATTAGCTGTTATCGCGATTGCGCTCTTGGAGTCACAGTAGATCAGGATTTTGTTGAAGTGGAAACCGTAGTCGCACAATTGTGTTCTCATCCATAAGACCTGAGAACAGTATCTAGCAGCAACTACATATTCTGCTTCGACCGTTGAAGTGGAAACACAAAGTTGCTTCTTCGATGCCCAACTTATGAGTTTATCACCGAGGAACTGTACATGTCCTGACGTGCTCTTCCTGTCTAACATACAACCAGCATGATCTGCATCTGTATATGTTGTTAGTTCAAAGCTAGTATCTTTTGGATACCACAGACCAAGATCTGCAGTCCCTTTCAGATACCTAAATATGCGCTTAACTGCAGACATATGGATTTCTTTTGGATTAGCCTGATATCTTGCACATAAGCATGTAGAGAACATTATATCTGGCCTACTAGAAGTAAGATACATTAAATAACCTATCATCCCTCTGTAAGTCCTAACATCAACAACCTTTCCAGAAGGATCGGTGCCAATCTTAGTACCTGGTGCCATTGGGGTACCAATTGGTTTTGAATTTTCCATTTTGAACTTTCGAAGAATTTCAAGAATGTATTTTGATTGATTGATAAAAATACCCGATGAAAATTGTTTGACTTGTAATCCGAGAAAGAAATTCATCTCTCCCATCATATTCATCTGAAATCTTGACACCGTAAGGTTTGAAAAATTCTTACAGTACTTAGGATTTGTAGAGCCAAAAATAATATCATCCACATAGATTTGAATTAAAATGATATTGACTTTTTCCTTTTTGATAAATAAAGTGGTATCTACCGTACCTTTTGTAAAACCAGACTTGACTAGAAATTGTGATAGGACATCATACCAGGCGCGAGGAGCTTGTTTCAGTCCGTAGAGTGCTTTGTCGAGAATGTAGACGTGATTTGGTTTCTCTTGATTGACAAAACCTTCTGGCTGAGAGACGTAGACTTCTTCCTTTAGAATTCCATTCAGAAAGGCAGTCTTCACGTCCATTTGAAAGACCGTGAAGTTCTTGTGGGCTGCGTAGGCTAGAAACATTCGAATTGCCTCTAAACGAGCCACTGGAGCATAAGTTTCATCGTAGTCTATTCCTTCCTCTTGTCTGTATCCTTTGGCTACAAGTCTTGCCCTGTTTCTGATAACGGTACCATCTTCGTCTTTCTTGATTTTGAAAACCCATTTCGTACCTATAATGGTTTTACCTTGAGGTTTTGGTACAAGTCTCCAGACTTGAAGTGCGTCGAACTGATTCAGCTCTTCTTGCATTGAAATCACCCTTTCTGGATCAACAAGTGCGTCTGATACGCGAGTTGGCTCGAACTTGCTCAGAAAGGAGTCATGCATGCACATATTCATTGACGCTGACCTAGTTTGCACCGGTTTTGTTGGATCACCAATGATCTGGCTTATCAGGTGCTCTTTGGTCCATTTATGTTCATGAGGCAGTGGATTATATGAATATATATGAATATTATCATCTATAAATCCACTTGTACCTTTTTCAGTTTGTTCAGGAGGAATTATGATTGTAGTTGAAGTAATAGGTGCAGAAGGCTCAGCAGGTACAACTTGGTTCGGCTGTAGATTAGTTTGTACAGAACATCCTACTGTTTCAGCTACTTCTGTCTCTTCATCATTTGCCACAGCTTCAACTGTTGGAGTCGGCATTTGAACTGGAATTTCTTGCTGAATCGGGGCGTTGGATTCAGTAGAGATATCAGGACTGGTTGGATGAGTAGTCGTTGAGTCTTTCATACTGTCAACCACAACATATTTCTTTACATTAGATCCAAGAAATTCATCATAAAACAATTCAAATAATAAATCTAAATCAGATATATGATTAGTTGACGTTGATGCTTCATCTGATTTGTTCTGTTGAGACGCAGGTTCTGGACTGATTTGCCCAGAAGCTAGTACTCCGGTTATCACGGGTTCTGAACTGTGTTGTTCAGAAGCCATCTCTTCATCAAACGAAATGTTGATGCTTTCAATAACCGTCTTTGACTTCTTTAGATATACACGGTATGCAGTTGATGTAGAGGAATAACCAATGAAGATGCCTTCGTCTGCCTTGGCACTGAACTTGTTCAGACTTTCTCTATCGTTTAGCACAAAACACTTACACCTAAATATATGGAAATATTTGATTGTCGGTGTTCGGTTGTTGATTAACGCATAAGGAGTCTTCTTGAATCTGCGGTGTATCATGGATCGATTCTGAGTGTAGCACGCAATCGATAAAGTTTCAACCCATAGAAATAGAGATAAGTCAGATTGACTTAGCATAGTACGAGCAGCCTCGACTAGCGTACAATTTCTTCTTTCAACCACTCCATTCTGTTGAGGCGTACGAGCAACAGAGTATTGATGTGAAATCCCGACAGATTCGAGATATTATTCAACCTTCTTGTTCTTGAACTCTGTGCCGTTGTCTGTTCTTAGAAGCTTGACCGGTTTCTGCAGATTCACTTGGGTCGTCTTCAGGAATGTGATGAGAACATCAGGTGTCTCATCCTTTGAACGTAGAAACTTGACCCAAGTGTATCGCGAGTAATCGTCCACGATAACTAGTATGTACTTCTTTCCGCCTAGACTTTGCGTTCGCATCGGACCACAGAGATCCATATGCAACAACTCTAACGGAGCGTTAGTACTCGGTTCAGGCTTTGGTTTATGTGGAGCTCTCTTCATCTTTCTCTTTTCACATGCTGCACAAAGATGTTCTTTTTCATACTTGAGCTCTGGAAGTTCTTTCACTAACTTCCCACTTACCAGTTTGTTGATGTACCGAAAGTTGACGTGAGAGAGCCGTCGATGCCATAACCATCTTTGTTGCATCGAGGCTTTCGTCAGTAGACAAACCTGCTTGTCAGTCTGGACGTTTGACAAATTAATTGTTTAGAGGTCTGACTTTCTCGTGCCGACCAAGAGTTCTTCGCCTTCTTCAGTGCGAACTGAACACCTCTTGGCTTTGAAATTGACCTCTAAGCCTTTGTCACAGAACTGGCCGATACTGAATAAGTTGTGTCCTAAGCCTTCAACATAGCTCACCTTCTTGATCGTGACTTTGTCATGTACCATATCACCATAACCTAGTATTGGTGAAAACTGATCGTTGCCGAATCTAACTGTTCCGCAATACTTCTCTGTAAAGTTGGACAACATCTCTTTTTGTCCAGTCATATGCTTGGAACATCCGCTATCCAAGTACCACATATGACGGATCTGCATAAGAGAAATAACGAAACAAGAGATTTAGATATTCATTAAACAATAATTGAAGTAAAGACTTTTGAGCATTGAAGTGTGGGTCTTGAACTGTTGTATTCAAGAGCCATTGTTCTTTGTGGTACGAGTCCTAGACTGTTTTGTCTAGAATTCATTTCCATAAGCTCCCTCTTAAACTTTAGGTTCCTGCAACACAGATTTAGCTTTTGATACCCATTGAAATTTGGGTCCAACTGTGTTAGCACAAGATTTTGGTACCCATTTGAAATTGGGTCCTTTTTTCATTTGAAAGTCAGTTGAAGCATTAGAATGATATGAGTGCACATGATGATTTCCAAACCAAACATTAGAGTCTTGATAAGAAGCATAAACATGTTTATCATAATATGAAGACTTTCTAGCAAATAAAGATAACTGGAATAATTGCTTCATAGAGTATTTCTTGCGATAAACGACAAGTTTTGGTTTCAAAATAGCAATATCAGCAACTAAAACATCTTTACTAGGCGAAGTCTTATTACAATCAACAGTACAAAAAGATTTAACAGTCTTGTCAGTCTCCTGTTTTGGTTTCCATTGAGATTTATCTTCTGGCCTTTTCTTGCTCAGATCTGAAACAGTTGAAACTTGTGAGTTAGACTTGTGAGCAACAACTGAATGCTTCTTCTTTGGGTTACCAGTAGTGATCGGTTTCTGTGAATGCTGAGATTTAATCTTACCTTTAGCATTCTTAGCTTTCACAGAGACTGATTTATCAACTTTCGTTGATTTTGCACTTTTTACAGTCGTACTGGTTCTTCCCAATGATTTCACAATAAAAGATGAATGGTTAGGAAGTTTCGCATTAAAATCAAATTGATCAATACAACCATCTAAACCACCGTCAGAGTTTAGAAAATCAAACCCTCCATCAGTTAGACCAAAACTATCATTAGATTTTGAAGCCTTAGAAACAACAATATTTTTAAACATAGTTGAAAAAACATTTTGTTCAATGTTAATCAAAAGTCTTTCATCTGTTAAAAAATTCTCAAGTTCAGAAATTTTACTTTCCAAAACGAGAGGAGGGACGTAAATTTTACCTTTAATAGGCTTCGCCTCCATTTCTTTGACAGAATAACTCTGAAAGAAGTCATTTGAAAGAGTTTTCTTTTGATATATAGGATTATCATTATAACTATTATTCAACTTTGCATAACGAAATGGAAGTTGAACTTTAGTTGTGTTCTTCCGTTTTTCCGTTTCCTTGGCTTCATCCTCTTTTGACAATCCAGTCCAGAAAACTTTAAGCTCAGGGATTCTTCGAGCTAGTTTCAAAAATGTTAAATCATAAAGTGCAGACACTTCAGATTTACCCTTTTTAAGGTAGTGAGGATTCTTATACCCGAGTCCCCATTTCTCTATTTCCTCTTTGGGTTTGTTTAGATGAATGGTTTGTTTAGTTTGACCTAATTTGTATAACTTCTCTTCCAAACTTTTTAATTTAGCAAGTAAAGAAATGTTTTCTTTGGAAGTTGAAGAATGCAATTTCGTAAGCTCAATGAAATCAAACTCACTCTTTTGCATTTTAGTCTTTGTTTCAGTATTCTCTTTAAGAATTATGGTCTTTTCTTTTCCGCTGGTGTCATTGTTTCTATGTAAAATCTCAATAAATACTTTATTCTCAGCAAGGTCATTGCTAAGTTTCTGTATTGACTGATCTTTGTCTTTTATGACACCTTTTTCACGCTTGAGCTTTGACTCTAACTTTTCGAGTTTAGTCAACATGGCATGCATTTGACTTAGGAAATCTGAGTCAACTTCAGCTTCTGATTCCTGCTTTCCCATCAAGCACATGTTGGCTTTCTCATTCCTCTCTTCATCCTCATCTTCCTGGTCTGAGTGATCAAGCCAGTACTCATCTTCAGCCATCAATGCCTTACCCGCCTCCTGTTGCTTTGCAAGAAGCATTTTGTTCTTGTAGTAGTCGGAGTTTCTGACTTTGGGTCTTCGGCAGTCTTTGGCAAAGTGACCTATTTTGCCACAGTTGTAGCACGTTGGTGGTTTTGACTGACTGGATCCTTCAGCTTTAAACCTTCTCTCTTCAGGCTTCCTCTCCTCTATTCTCTTCCCTTCAAACCTATTTCCTTCAACCCTTTCCTTGTGAACATAGTTGTTAGGACCAGAAGAATACCTCTGACTGTTTGAGCTTGGCTTTTTGTAGAATTTCTTCTGAAAAGCCTTAGTCAACATGAGCATTGCCTGCTTTAGTTGTTCACAGTCGTCCGAGTCAGAGTTCGCTTCAACTTCAACCTCTTCTAGTTCAGACACAATCATCTTCTTTTTCTTCTTTTGAACAACAAGAGCAACATCATCATCAATTGTCTTCCCAGTCTGGCTCTTTTCATCGAGTATTTCATCCACCTCTTCTTCATTCTGTTTGAGGGTTTCATACACCTCATGAAGTGGAATCTCATTTAAATCTTTGATTTGCTTCATCTGCCTGGCAAATCTCTTCCATTCAGGATGGAGGATGTTGAGAAATTTGACATTCAGCTCTATTTGCGATTTGTTGACCTTGTTCTTGCTTAGTTCATTCATCAAGGTCACAAACCTGTCGTATGTTTCTGCTAGTGACTCTCCAACTCTGCCTTTGAATTCTTCATAATTGTTTAGGCAGTTGGATATCTTCAGCTGGTTCCCAACCTTTGAGCCTAGCATCATCTTCTCTAGCTGATCCCACATCTGTTTGCCTGAGGCCTTATAGCTATCTATCTTCACATAAATTTCGTTTGTTATGCCTTGAAAAATATAAGACTTTGCTAATCTATCACCTTTAGCTCTTCTGAGATTATCACCTTCTAGTTCATGAAACTTAAGTTCAAACTCTGTTTCCACAGTTCCTTCCACACGAGTTTCATAAACTGGTTTCATAACCCCTTATTCTATCGATTTCCTGATGAATTCACCCAACTCATGTCTTTCAATAAAGTCCTTGAACCGATCCTTCCACTGTTCATACTCTCCCCTGAAGAGTACTGGTGGTTTTGAGTCAGTTCCGATTGCTAGGGCTTCTCTTGAAGTTATCCTGTTTGATTTAGAAAACTTGAATATGATCGTTAACCCAGATAAAATTTGATCACACAAGAAATTTTGTCCCCCTAGGCAAAACCCATAAATGCGCTAAAGGCAGTGGCGCAAAGGGATGGTTTGCGCGAGCTGAGGGTGGCGCAAAAGGGTGGTTTGCGCGAGCAGTTGATGGCGCAAACTGAGGTTTGCGTGAGTAGGTGATGGCGCAAGACTTGAGTTTCGAGATTTTCGCTAAGTGTTGGTGGCGCAAAGTGAGGTTTGCGCGAGAAGTTGGTAGCGCAATCTGAGGTTTGTGCGACGAGCTTGTGGCGCAAAGTACGGTTTGCACGAATAACGTGAAGCGCAAAATGATGATATGAACTGGCGCGAGTTTGAAGTTTGAGCGAGTTCGTCCCTGTACTTCGAAAAATCGATCTAAAACCTGTTTTGACTTCGATTAGCAGTACCAAACTCTAGCAAAATGACCACAAACACTTCTAGAACAGATTGTTACCACTCGATCTCGATAAAAATCACTTTTTGAGAATATGATCGATGGAACAGTGAACTTTTTAGAAGTCGACCTTCAGACACCAAAATCACAAATTGGAACTCGATTTAAGTGTAATAATGAAATTAAACACTCACAACTCGATCTAGCACCCTATACGATCACAACACTATCGATTTCAATCCCAAAAACACACTAAAACTCGAAAATGATTTTGAAAGTGAAGAACACAGAGTCGATAGTTTAAAAACTTGATTTTGATCTGGATCAGCTCTGATACCAATTGTGTGTCCCTGATTGAACAAGGATCTTTACCAGATAAATCAAATGAACGATTACCAACCTGTTTGTATTGATAAAACAACGATTACAAGGTTGATCTTTGATCTTTTAGAAGCTCTCTGTGTTTTACACCTTTTGTGTGTGTGTTGAGTGTGATCTAAAAACTGATCTGATCTTAGCTTCTAAGATACTCTATCAACCAACAACTTGCAAGACAACTTGCAATATTAAACTATTAAAAACTAACTAAACTAATATCTAAATAATTAGATAATATATAACTAACTAAACTAAATACTTAGAAACATTAAAATACAATAAAACAAACTTTGACATTTTATTACAAACGACATTAGACTTAATATCGAGAGTCGACTTTCCAGCTTTAGCTTCATATTGGATCTTCAGATTGGATGATCTTGAATCCAATAGATATGTGATCTAACAGCATCAAAGAGGTAATGCGCGAACATGTCAAATACTATAGCAAAGTTGACTTCCAGATAGCTCTGGAATTGGGAGTCGACAAGCTATCAGTTACAGGCCCAGATGACCTGATCCCTGGCATAGAAAACATTCCAAGCAACTCCTTGATCGTAGAACCCGTGAATGGATCTGTGTACAAAGACGATGATGGCCGAAAGAAGATATTCAAGCCAAGTCAATGTCACAAGTATTCCAATGACACTCTGCTGAAACTAAAGACGACCATAAGCCAAAGAGTGGGGACTGAGAGAGTACAATGGGGGTTGCAAAGAAGATGATCTACGGTATCGATGCTCAGTTGAATTTTAGGGATTTGATCATGTCAATGCGCATA
The DNA here is from genome assembly GCA_954870635.1 of Arctium minus. NCBI lineage: Eukaryota > Viridiplantae > Streptophyta > Magnoliopsida > Asterales > Asteraceae > Arctium > Arctium minus. The sequence goes on along the minus strand of OX941088.1, from coordinate 87,656,263 downwards.
ATGTTAGCTGATAGCTTTACTAATCCCATTGATGATTTCCCTTTGTAATTTCATTTGTATTATGTACTTGTAATGATCTTTTGAAATGAAATTACTTTTACAGAGGTTCATTAACACCTCTTGCTTTCTAGAATAGAAGTACTTTTGTAGATTTTTATTTTTCATTACTTAGGGGGAGATTGTTAGCTCCAAATAGATTAGTCTTAAAAGTATTGAAAAATTATCTAAGTACCAATTCCACATAAGTCCTTCTGCCGCATACACCAAGTCTCTCAAGCAACACCGATCAAAACCTCTATCGACTACTTCTCGAAAAAGACTTAACTAGAAGATCACCTTCAGACCACAAAGCCTCTGTGATCCTTCACAGATCCTCTGTGCAGGCAACCTCTTGGAGTAGAAGAGTTGTACATTCTTGAAGACAAATGATCATGTGCCTCTCACGTGACCCTGTTATACGAAGATCCTGATGATAAAATAGTACACCCATGATGGATTACTTTCTAGCTGTCATTCTTTGATAGGTGACAACCTTTGTATGTAATATTTGTGTGCTCCACAATCTCCATTTGTAGGGAGAACCTCTAGCCATTATTGGCAACGCAACACACAAATCACACATGCCTGAATTCTAGTGAGTGAGCTTTGTAGAGAGAAATATCACACAGTAGTGTATGTTCTAGGTGTATTCTTGAAGTTAATGAAGATAACCTGTTGAGTAAACTCTTATTGTTCTTGTTATCTTTATTGCTTATGTGTGTGTTTCTACCAACTTATTCAAAACTCTTTGTGCATTCAAAAACGCTTCTGCATACCATTTGTTTATGCATATTTGAGTTTAAACTTATCATTGTTTGAGTAAAACTGGGATCAACATGGTGAAACTTAGATGGTTATTATAACAACTCGTCCCACATGGATAGAAAATGGAGTTTGTGAGCTCCCAAATGGAGAATAATGCAAGTATACATTGCTCAATCCATTGTCGTCTTTTACAAGTAATAAAACGGAAAAATACCGAGTATCGATCAATAGGGAAAAAGGAGTAAAAGATTTAAATCAAAGTCCAGAAAAAGAAATGATTTCAGATGGCGATTTTGAAGAAATATTGTTGGTTGGGTTGATTACTAACTATTGCGATTTAATTAAAAAGGAAGCAAGGGTGTAGGGATTCGTTAAGATTTCAAAGTGAATAAATCGGATAGAATTTCGTGACAAACAACTCTTCTTATTTAAGCATCAACTTGTATAAGGCACTCTTTCGAGGTTGAGAAATGCACGCATCCATGGACTAACTTTAATGTTTCCAAAATAAAGTAAAGTCTTGGCAATAGCACAATCTATCCCTTTTGTAAGTGGTACGGAATGAAACAAGTTTCCTTGGTTCTAAGTAACTCTCTTGAGCCAACCTCCGTATCGTTCAAGTTGATGTGTTCAAGATGGCTCATTCTGAGTTCATCAAACTTTAACATTTCAACAATATAACCTTGAACTAATGGTTGGAACGATTTATTATTAGTCAACAAATTTCTACCATCAAAATAGGCTTTTTATCTTAACTTCACCCTACACCCAAGCTAAGGTTGTCAGCCTATCATTGCTCGGTTTCCTTGCATTTTTTTATTTTTAAGAAAAACGAAAGACATGTGTTAAATATTTAAATAACGACGAAATAAAAGTTTACGAGAACTAAACTTGTCTTACGATACGAAAGTCAACAGAATCGTGAAAGATCTAAGTTACGAAAGAGAAATATGACAAAGTAGAATAAATCAAGATGGCTAAAATTTAGAACATGAACAAAATTTTACGATAACAAACTTACACTAGACGGAGTTAATAAAGATGCGACTTAAAATAGAGATTTATGATAACGTAAAAGCGTACACTAAAAATGCATAAAATTTAGAAGGCAAGAAGAAAAATACTAAAAGATTAATACATTAATTATAAAAGAGGATGAAAGTTCTTGAAATAAAACTTCATCTTTTCACAAAGATGAAGTAGCAAGAGGTGAGGAATACATAGTGGAGAGGTTTCAAGTGGTAAAATGGATGGAGAGAAAATGCTAGATAAAAATGAGATTGTAGGATGATTTACTAGTTACAAAACACTCCTATTTATAAGGTATTGGAGGAGACAAAATGATGAAGAAAATCCAAAGGTTTTAACCAATGATCCATGTGTCCCAACTTTAGCAACAAAAATTACTTGGAAGATTTCAAGTAAATCACCAAATCCTTTAAGCTTCCAAGTAAATCACTAAATCTTTGAAGTTTCCAATAAATCATCATATCTTTGAAGATTCCAAGTAAATCACCAAATCTTTGAAGTTTTGTCTTCATTCCAAAAGCACAAGTCTTCCTTCATTTCCATCCTATAGCATCACAAAACACACTTTCAATTCAACACTCTAAACTATAAGATTAGCCACAAATTAGCATCAAAAGACAAGTGAATTTGGTCATTGGTTTACCTAAACTCCATAAATGTGAAAATCGAAAATATTGTTGGGAACTGAAGAAAAGCTCAAGTATGGTTAATGCTGCTAGTTCAGAATTACTACTGCTAGAGGACTTCAAAGTTAATACTGCTAAGTATTACTACTGCTAGTAGAATTAATACTGCTAGTCAAAGTTAGTGCTGCTTGAACAAAGTTAGTACTGCTTAGCTAGTTAGTACTGCTAGTGGTTAGTGCTGCTTAGTAGTTAATGTTGCTTATGATTAGTGCTGCTTATGAATTGGAGATCTGGATGGAAAGGATGACAGCTGTAAAGAATAAAGATATTCATGGAAGGATTGAAGATAACTATGCAAGATATACTGAAGATATTCTATTTTTTGTAATTATCTTTTTATTCAGTATATGTATAAATTTGTCAGAATAGTTTAGATACAGTTTTTAATTCTAAGTTTTTGTTTTAGAGAGAATCAACCTCAAGGCATAGATCCTAATTCTAGAGAAGTAGAATTCGTCTTGAAAGAGCTTGTTCTTCAAGATTGAGGTTGAGTGTGTAATCTTGTGATTTTAATCATTCAATACAAGTTTACAAGTTGTTAATCATATACTGTTTGTTTACTGTTACATTGAATATCAAAGTGTTTTTCCGCAACTTCTTTGATATTGTTTATGAGTATTCATAATTCTTGTTGAGAATTCGATCCTGACAAGTGGTATCAGAGCCTGTTCTCTCAGAAACATCTATTCATTCATCATGGAAAACTTTGCAGAATCAAACAGTACTCTGATCTCAAAGGTTCCAATGCTCAGACCCAATGAATTCGATATGTGGAAGATCAGAATCAAGCAATACATACTCCTCACTGACTATTCTATGTGGGATATCATAGAGAATGGTCCTTCTGAAGAAGGAAAGATTGGTGCAGATGGAAAGAGAACTCCACCAAAAACTGATGCTGAAAGAAAGACTAGACAGACAGAGATGAAAGCCTTGAGCACTTTGCTCTTGGCTATTCCCAATGAATATCAACATCAGTTCTGCAACTGCACTGATGCAGAGATGCTCTGGAATGCTCTAGAGAAGAGATTCTCAGGTACCAAAAGTACCAAGAGAAATCAGAAAGCCATTCTGAAGCAACAATATGAGAACTTTATGTCAACCAAGAATGAGTCCATGACTCAAACTTTTGACAGGTTCAACAAGCTTATTGGTGAACTTGCTACAGTGGGAGTACAAATTGATCAAGATGATCTGAACAGAAAGTTTCTAAGGTCCCTGAGTGATGAATGGACCATGTATACTGTGTCTTTCAGACAGAATGATCAACTGGAAGAAAAGGAACTTGATGATCTATATAATGATCTAAGAGTTTTTGAATCTGAGGTAGAGGCTAAGAAGAGGCCTTCTGGGTATGTTCACAATGCTGCACTCCTTTCAGCATCAACTGATTCTACTTCCAACCCTGAATTAGTTAGTGCTGCCAATGGAGCAAATCTAGAGAAAGGCAATGAAACTGTATTTGAAGCCTTTCTGACAAGTCATGGAAACTCTTCTCTCATTAATGATGACTTGGAACAACTCCATCCAGATGATCTTGAAGAGATGGACATTAAATGGCAGATGGCCATGCTCTCTATGAGAGTCAAGAAGTTCATCAAAAGAACTGGAAGGAACAACTTCTCACAAAGAAGAGAAGATGGAGCAGGTTTTGACAAGTCAAAGGTGGAATGCTATAAATGCCATCAGAAGGGACACTTTGCTAGAGAATGCAGAAGTGGAATGCCTCAAAACAATAACCACCAACAAGCTCAATCTGGAAGCTTCAATAATAACAGAAACTCTGCACAAGCCCTTGTCTCTCAACAAGGCATGGGGTTTGATTGGAGTGATCAAGCTGAAGAGGCCATCCAGAACCAAGCTCTAATGGCAGAGGTGTCTGATCTCCTAACAGAGGTAACTTCCAATCTTTGTTCTCAAAATTGCATTAACACTGTTAAAAGGTATAGGGATCACAATCAGAACATGAGTGATGACCTTAAGAGATTGGAAAAGGACATAAAAGATTATGTGAGGATAGTTGAGAGATTTGAAGAGCAGATTAAGGGTTTTCAAGCCAATGAGCTTCAACACTCTTATGAAACAAACTACTGGAAGTGGGAGAAGAATGACTTAGAACTTCAACTGACCAGATCCAAAGAAGAGAGTGAAAAGCTAAGAGGAGAGCTATCCAAAGTCAAACTAGATGTAGAAAAGTTTTCCAATTCTTCCAAAGCAATGGATTCTTTGCTACAAACTCAGATTCATGATAAACTGAGAAGAGGAATAGGGTACAATACCACACCACCACCCTATAACAACAACTACATCCCTCCTAGTTCAGATTTGTTAGAGACAAAGGATAGGAAGGACCTACCTAAGGGAGCCACTGATATAGATCCCTTAGATGAAGTAGTTGTTAAGGATAAAACTGAGAAAGAAGTTGTCAAGGATAAGGACAACACTGTGAGTGGTGAGATTCCTATAGAAAACCACATAATCACCAATGAGGGATATGGAAAGCATTGGATCAAGTCCAATGAGACAGAGAAGACTGAGGGAAAGCACAAGAAGGTTCACTATAAGCAGACCACTGTTGTGAACCCTATCCCTTGCAAGCAGTGTGCATGCAATAAACCTAAGCCCCAAAAACATGATAAACCAAGGGGAAATCAGAGAAACTGGAATAACCAATGGGCACAAAAACAAGGCATTGATCTGAGTAAAATCAATAGACCAAAGCCTTGTTTCATATGTGGAAAGTTAAACCATTTGGCTAAGTACTGTTTCTTTAACCCTATTAACCAATAGATGAACTTTCAAAGATTTGTGCAAAAACCTGTTGGTTATAGGAAGGCTGGAAAGAAACATGTGGTGAAGAAATCTGTTGAAAACAAAGGCCCCATGAAGAAAAAGGTTTTGAAGGAAAGTATTAAAATGTGGGTGCCTAGACGCACTAAAACTGTTAGTACTGCTGACAGAGATAGTGCTGCTAGAAGCATTACTGCTGCTACCAGTGTTAGTACTGCTGAAAATATTAATGCTGCTAATACTGTTAGTACCTTTTCAAAGGTTAATACTGCCAACACAGTTACTGCTGCTAACACAGTTACTACTTCTAACAAAGTTAGTACTGCTAAGCATGCAAGTGCTGCTAAGGCAGTTAGTACTTCTAAAACCAGTACTGCTTCTAGCAAAAGTGTTTCCAAGCCTATCATTGTGACAAAGTACTCCAGAAATGAGGAGTCAAAGTTTAAAAATCTTGTCAAGAAAGAATGCAAGTATTTTGATGAGAAAGGGGTACCCAAGACCACCTTGGCTTGGGTTCCTAATTCATACTAACTGATTTATCTTATGTGCTGGGCAACCAACAGCTCAAGGGAAGGAGCATATGGCATGTTGATAGTGGTTGCTCTAGGCACATGACAGGCAACATGTCATGTCTTCAGGATTTCAAGCATATCAATGGAGGACATGTTGCATTTGGAGATAATCTTACTGGAGGTAAAATAAGTGGAAAAGGTAATGTTACAAAAGGTAAGATGACATTTGAGGATGTCTACTATGTTGATCAGTTAAAGTACAACCTGTTAAGTGTATCACAGGTTTGTGACAAACAACATAGCATATTATTTACAAATACAGAGTGTATGATCCCTGCTCCAGGGTTCAAGGTAGTTGATGAAAGCATGATACTACTTAGAACTCCAAGAAAGGACAATGTTTATTGTCTAGATATGGACAATGTTAATAGTGATTCATCCATGAACTATCTTGTTTCAAAAGCTTCTGTGGATGAATCCTCTCTTTGGCACAGAAGGATGTGTCACATGAACTTCAAGACTATGAACAAACTTGTTAAAAACAACCTTGTAAGAGGTTTACCATCAAAAGTCTTTTCATGTGATGATCATTGTGTTGCTTGTCTTAAAGGCAAACAGCAAAAAACTTCTCATAAGACCAAAGAGTTAAACACTATTTCTTCTTGTCTCCAATTACTACATATGGATCTGTTTGGTCCTACAAATGTTATGAGTATAGGCAAGAAATCTTACTGCTTGGTTATTGTTGATGATTACTCCAGATTTACTTGGGTATATTTTCTAAGGACTAAGGATGAGACAAGTGGACTGATCAAATCCTTTATCCTAAGAATTGAAAACCAAACTAATCAAAAAGTAAAAGTCATTAGATCAGATAATGGGACTGAATTTAAAAATCTTGATCTAAACACCTTTTGTGAAGAGAAAGGCATTGAGAGACAATATAGTGCCCCTAGGACTCCTCAACAGAATGAAGTTGCTGAGAGGAGAAATAGGACACTAATAGAGGCTGCTAGATCTCTGTTGGCTGATTCAAAACTGCCAATTACCTTCTGGGCTGAAGCAGTTAATACTGTCTGTTATGTCCAAAACAGAGTTCTAGTGGTCAAGCCAAAGAACAAGACCCCATATGAGCTCTTAAATAAAAGAAAACCATTTATTGGATTTTTCAAACCGTTTGGGTGTCCTTGTACTATTCTCAATACCAAATCTCCCTTAGGTAAGTTTGATAGCAAAGCAGATGATGGATTTCTTGTTGGTTACTCATCTCAGAGTAAGGCTTACAGAGTCTTTAACTCTTCTTCTAGAATAATTGAAGAAAGTGACAATGTCAAATGCAATGAGAACACACCAAATCCAATTGGGTCTGGTCCTCAGTGGCTATTTGACATTGATTCACTAACTAACTCTTTTGGTTTCAGTAGTGATGATTATGCAGTTTCAAGGAGTGGAAGATCAGGAACTACCCAAGTTAAAGACAGTTTATCTCAATCTGTGATCTTTCCCATACCCACAGTGGATCCTGTTGAAGACTGTGAAAAGGAACCATCTACTGGACCAAGTCAGAGTGAAGAAGAAAGTAGAGATGAGGAGACTCCAGACAATAAAGAATCAGAAGTAGCTGCTGAAAACACCTCAGTTGAGTTGAATGACTCCAATCTAGAGGTGGGACTTAATGAAGAACCTAATCATCACACCAGAATTCAAAAGAATCATCCTCCACAGCTGGTAATAGGAGACATATCCTCTCCTATGATGACTAGAAATCAAAGCAGGCTGCAAGAAATGCAAGACCAACAGCATACAGTGCTCTCTTGTTTTTTATCCCAGCTTGAGCCTAAGAAGGCACATGATGCTATGAAAGAGTCCAGTTGGATAGAAGCAATGCAAGAAGAGCTACTGCAATTCAAGCTGCAAGATGTTTGGGATCTGGTAGACCTTCCTAAAGGCCAAAGAGCAATAGGAACAAAATGGGTCTTCAGGAATAAGAGAGATGAAAGAGGTATAGTGATAAGGAATAAAGCAAGGCTGGTGGCTCAAGGGTATACACAAGAAGAGGGAATAGACTATGATGAAGTATTTGCACCTGTGGCCAGGATAGAAGCAATTAGATTATTCCTGGCTTATGCTTCTTATATGAAATTCAAAGTCTATCAAATGGATGTGAAAAGTGCATTTCTTTATGGCTCAATTGAAGAAGAAGTATATGTCTGTCAACCACCAGGGTTTGAAAACCCAAGCTATCCATACAGGGTATACAAATTGAAGAAAGCACTTTATGGACTGCATCAAGCTCCAAGAGCATGGTATGACACTCTGTCATCCTATCTCTTGGAAAATGGCTTTGAAAGAGGAGTCATTGATAAGACTCTATTTATCAAGAGAAAGAAGAAGGATATCTTGCTGGTCCAAATCTATGTTGATGATATCATCTTTGGATCTACAAGAGACAACATGTGCAAGGAGTTTGAGGAAATAATGCATCAAAGGTTCAAAATGAGTTCCATGGGGGAACTTACTTTTTTCCTTGGACTCCAAGTTCAACAGAAGTCAGATGGAATTTTTATCTGTCAGTCCAAGTATGTGCAGGACATTCTAACCAAGTTTGGTTTCTCAGATTCAAAACCTGCCAGCACACCTATGAAGACACACAAGCAAATAACAGCAGATCTTGAGGGGGAGGATATGGATATTCATCATTATAGATCCATGATTGGCTCTCTCATGTATCTTACAGCCTCTAGGCCAGATATAATGTTTCCAGTCTGTGTATGTGCAAGATTCCAAGTTAGGCCAAAGCAATCTCACTATCAAGCTGTTAAGAGGATATTCAGATATCTCAAAGGGCAACCCAGATTGGGACTTTGGTATCCTCATGACTCATCCTTTGACCTACTTGCATACTCAGATAGTGATCTAGGTGGAGCAAACTTGGACAGAAAATCTACTTCTGGAGGATGTCAGTTTTTGGGTGCAAGACTAGTGTCATGGCAGTGCAAGAAACAAACCACAGTGTCCACATCTATAACAGAGGCAGAGTACATAGCAGTTGCAAGTTGCTGTTCTCAAGTCTTATGGATTCAGAATCAAATGCTGGACTATGGGGTAACCTTTCTACACACTCCAATTTTTATTGATAATAGCAGTGCTATTAGCATTGTCAATAATCCTGTCAAACACTCAAAGACAAAGCACATTGAGATCAGGTATCACTTCATAAGAGACTGTAATGAAAAGAAACTTATTCAAGTTGTAAAAGTTCATACTGACAACTAGTTTGCTGATCTATTCACCAAAGCCTTTGATGTGGGTAGATTCACTTTCTTGGTAACAAGTGTGGGAATGATCAACTCTGAATAAACACCTTCTCAAAAAGTGGTTAAATACCTGTATATTGTTTATTCTTGGTGTTCCTAATCTTTCTTTTCAGGGAATACATAGCAGTACTCAGTTCATCACAAGCTTAAAAGGGTAAGTATTGTTAATATTGCCAGTGCATTGTTAATACTGCCAGTGCATTGTTAATACTGCCAGTGCATTGTTAATACTGCCAGTGCATAGTTAATACTGCTTTCAGTTAATACTGCTAGTGGTTAATACTGCTTTCAGTTAATACTGCTAGTGGTTAATACTGCTTTCATTTAATACTGCTTTCAGTTAATACTGCTTTCAGTTAATACTACTCTCAGTTAATACTGCTTTCAGTTAATACTGCTAGTGGTTAATACTGCTCTCAGTTAATACTGCTTTCAGTTAATACTGCTAGTGGTTAATACTGCTTTCAGTTAATACTGCTAGTGGTTAATACTGCTCTCAGTTAATACTGCTTGTCCGTTAATACTGCTCTAGGTTAATACTGCTTATGTTCCGAATACTATAAATACCTTTTCCCCGCCTAAAAGTTCATAACGACTCTTTGCATACTATTCACTTGCGCTCTAAACCCTTTCTCTCTCAAGCTCAAAGTTTTCAGGCAAGAAACTTCAAGATCAATGGCATCAATGGCATTCATAGACGAGCACAATGAAATCGCGATGCTACAGAAGCCCAAACAGGCTGCTGGTTTCCACCAGATTGTGGATTTCCTCAAGGCAAGCTATATTGCCCATGCTCTCACTATATCTCCTACCATCTTCATAGAGCATCAGAGGCAATTCTGGGAAAATGCCATCATTGTTACTGAGAATGGTGTGCAAATGATCAAAACAAGGGTGTGTGACAAACCCTTGACAGTTACTGAAGAGGTACTTCGCATCTGTCTACGTCTAGACGATGCCTCTGGTATAACTTCTATCTCTAATGATGAACTGTTCTCTACTCTTACAAGAATGGGGTATGGAGGCCCATTGGGTGTGTTCAAGTTCTCAAAAGCCAAATTTTCACCCCAATGGCGTTTCTTTGTCCATACCCTTATGCATTGTATCTCTAAAAAGACTACTGGATGGAGTGAGTTCAGTAGCACCATTGCTTATGCTTTGGTATGCTTAGCCACTGCCAGAAAGTATAATTTTTCCCAAATGATTTTTAATGATCTTGTCTCAAACCTGGGAAGTAAAAAGAGTTTTTATATGTACCCCAGGTTTGTCCAAGAAGTTATTACCCATAAATTGACGGATATACCTCATTTTGATGGGGTATATGTACCAAAAATTCCCAAAGGTAAGGTCTTTTCAAACATGAAAAGATCCCCTCTGGACTCGGAAGGAGTTGACACCCCATTGTTCTCTACAATGATGGTGGTGTCCCAAACTGATGAAGGTATGGCAGCAGGGTCAAGGCCCCCATTAGACCAACCCACTGCTAGACAATCCCAACCTTCCCACTCTAAATCAATTCCCCAGTCTCTTCTTGATAAACCAACTTCACCCATCACCCAAACATACAAAAGGAAACAGGTAAAGAAGGCTCCTTCCCTTCTTGTACCATCAACCCCTAAGCCTTTAAGCCCTCTAAGGGAGGATTCTCCCTTAGAGAATATCTACAGGGAAACCACAAGGGTGTCTCCCAACCCCAAGGAGGTGCTCTCTGAGGAGGAGGTTGAGCATATGGGTGAGCAGGTTGCCACTACTCCGGCTAACACAGAGGAGGACAGTGGTAACATAAATAAGACCTCCCCCATGGCAACTTTGAATGAGCAATCATTCAAAGGTCCCTGGTGCCAAGAAACCAAGGGGGTGGATAGTGCTTCTGCTAGGCAGAAGACTTCCACTACAAAAAGATCCTATGATCCATCAAAAGAGGGTAACACTTCTGGAGAAGGTGAGGACATATATGACTATGATGAATTGATGGAGGCAATGGGTAACATCAACCTGGATGTTATTAAACAAGGCAAAGAGATAGAAGAAATGAAATTGGTAATCTTATCCCAACAAGTACAGATTGCCAAATTAAAGAAAATGGTGACAAGGTTGATGCACAAGAAGAGGAGAAAGCAGTTTGTGTTGAAGAAGAGGTCAAATAATAAAGATGCTTCCAACAAGGGGGAGAAAGAGGCTGAAACAGAGAAAGAAAGTACAGCTGAGAGGGCATTTGAGGTTGAGGGGGAGGAAGAGGCAGAAAAAGAAACAGAATTTGCTGAAGCAGTAAAAACTATTAATGCTGCTGAAGCAACAGAAATTGTTAATACTGCTGAAGCAGCAGTAACAGGGCTTTCTGTTGAAGAAATGGAAATTTCTGAAACATTGGTCAAAGCAAAGAATGACACTCCTAAGGCTAGTCAAAAGGCCAAGGGAGTGGTCATCAATGAAGGAGAAATTCAACAGAAGGAAACAGAAAAGGCAAAGGAGTCAAAAGGAAAAGGAAAGGAGAAGATGGTTGAAGCTGAACTGCCTGCAAAGAAAAAGAATCAGATTGAAATGGATGAGGCAATAGCAAAGCAGCTTCAAGACCAAAGGGAAAAGGAGGAACAGTTGCAAACAGAAAGAGACAGAGAACTTGCAAAGATCATGGCTAGAAAGTTGAATGCAGAATATCAGAAAAGCATCAAAGAAGCAGCTCAAGCCAAGAAACTTCAAGTCAAAAAGATGCCCATTCAAAAACAGAAAAGACAACCCTCCAAAACATTTTTGGCCAATCAGGAAAGAAGAAAGATGATAAATTTCCTGAAAGGTGCAATTGGTGTCAAGGGGGAGATGTTCACTAACATGGCATACACTCTGGTTGAGGAGTTGTATCAGAAATAGATGCTCAAGCTTCAAGGGGATTCAGTCCAAAGGGAAGAGGCTGAGAGAAGAATGAAGGAAAGGCATGACCTGAACATTCAAAAGCCATTCCCTGAGGAGACCACACCCTCAAAAGACAAAGCTGAGAAGATGAAGGAAGAACCTGAGAGTGTTGGTGTAGAAGCCAAATTTGGGAAGAGGATGAAGACAATTGCTTCCAAAAGGCAGTCTAAAAGGCCTAGAGTGGAAGAAACAGCAGAAACAACAGAACCTTCAGTCACACCTTCAACAGCACCTGTGCAGAGCCCAGAACAGTCCAAAGAGCAATCAGATGAGCATATGGGGCTGTATATGACTATAGTAAAACCTGTACAGGCTGTTCCAATCTCCATGAAGGCTCCAGAGATCATCTTTTGGGATATTCTAAGAGACAATGGAAAGGATTTCTTTAGACTCAAAAGAGAAGGTGGTGCATTTGAAGCATATTCAACATGGGGGAGAGTAATCAGAGGTTGTTCAAGAGCAGACATTGAGGAAATGTACAAAGTGGGAATGAAACTCTATGAACCTGTGTTGAAAGGTAAAGAAGAGAATCTTCTTAAAGTAGCAATGGAATACTTATGTATGATGTTTGATCCAGAGAAGGTGGTGCATAGGATTAAAGATGTTCATCATGAGTATGTGTTCAAAAAGATTGATAATTGGATACTCTTTGAAAATTGTGGTGTGTACATGATTACAATTGATAAATGTTATCATGAATACTACCTAGTTGACAAAATATATGATCACAGCAAGCAGAAACTTGAAGGGATGTTGAAAGCTAAGCTAGTATGTGCTAAGGATTCTGAAATGGCCAAAATTGTGGTAAGAAGAACTATCAATCAAAGTATGGGCCTAGATCCAAATTTGGGCAACTGAATGAGAGGTTTTGAAAGCATCTTGAAGATCAGATCTGAAGAACTTGACTTCTCTTCCTAAAAGTCAAGTTAGGGGGAGATTGTTGGGAACTGAAGAAAAGCTCAAGTATGGTTAATGCTGCTAGTTCAGAATTACTACTGCTAGAGGACTTCAAAGTTAATACTGCTAAGTATTACTACTGCTAGTAGAATTAATACTGCTAGTCAAAGTTAGTGCTGCTTGAACAAAGTTAGTACTGCTTAGCTAGTTAGTACTGCTAGTGGTTAGTGTTGCTTAGTAGTTAATGCTGCTTATGATTAGTGTTGCTTATGAATTGGAGATCTGGATGGAGAGGATGACAGCTGTAAAGAATAAAGATATTCATGGAAGGATTGAAGATAACTATGCAAGATATACTGAAGATATTCTATTTTTTGTAATTATCTTTTTATTCAGTATATGTATAGATTTGACAGAATAATTTAGATACAGTTTTTAATTCTAAGTTTTTGTTTTAGAGAGAATCAACCTCAAGGCATAGATCCTAATTCTAGAGAAGTAGAATTCGTCTTGAAAGAGCTTGTTCTTCAAGATTGAGGTTGAGTGTGTAATCTTGTGATTTTAATCATTCAATACAAGTTTACAAGTTGTTAATCATATACTGTTTGTTTACTGTTACATTGAATATCAAAGTGTTTTTCCGCAACTTCTTTGATATTGTTTCTGAGTATTCATAATTCTTGTTGAGAATTCGATCCTGACAATAAAAAAGACTCAATCTAACGACTTTCGACAAATTAAGGTAACGAAAAAGAAACTAAAAAAAGTGTAATGCGTCAATTAAGTTGCCGCATATCACAACCCCAAACTAGAATTGTTGCTTGTCCCCAAGCAACACAAAAGACAACTAAAAATGACTCAAGGATGAAATTAGAACTTGTCGTACCATGGATTTGTCATGCATGCATACCTTTCTTTGCAATAGATAGCCTTTTATAAACCACTAGACACACATTATCAAAATTTGTAAAAATGTTTACCATAAGCTAGTCATGTATCTTAATTGGTTAGACAAATACATTACACATCTAGTCTTGATAGAACATGGGTATTTGCATGTGGCTAATATCACGACCTTTTTTTATTATATTTTTTGAATAGCATGCATTTTATGCTCTACTATTTTTTTTCATAGTATGCATTTTATGCTCTACTATTTCACACTTAGAGGTGTATGAGTTATGCTCATTTTTTTCGGTTGATACCTCTCTTTTTGTACAAGTTCTCTCCCACAACTTGAAATGAAAAATGTCCTCATTGTTGGAATATGGGTGGTATGAGAAGGGAGGAAAGGAAGTGTGTGAGAGATAAGAAGGGGTTTTTCAACTATTTCCCAAACTAAATACTTGCAATGTAAATGTCAAAAGAGGACCCCAACAAGATATTACGCTAGTTCTAGAAACCAAATGCAAAATGAGAAATGTGTGTTGTGAGTGGATTATTTGGGCTATCTCTCAAGAAAATGTAGGCATGCATTAAATCAGTAAGTATATACGATAAAACAAGTTCAACAAAAAAACTACAACGAAGTTTAACTAATAAGACGCAAAAATATAAAAAAATAAGACTAAAAACAAAAATAAAAATCTACTAAGATGGAGAAAAGGAAAAAACATGCCTACTCCCAAAGAGTAGGTACCGACGCTCCCAAGTGACGCCCGTTGGCAAGAACCTGTGCTTGTCCTTCCAAAACCAATCCAGTTAGTTCACAATGTGCCGCATATAGGTTCTCATGGCCTTCCATTCTATCAAAAAATGCTTTGATTCGCTGTCCGTTCACCTTGAAAATACTACCATCTTCTGGGTTTATGAGATCCACAACTCCAAAAGGGTAGCTTTTAGAAAATTTAAATGGACCGGACCATCGACTTTTCAGCTTTCCCAGAAAAAGTTATAGTTGTGAATTAAAGAGTAACACATTTTGTCCCTCGAAAAATTCTCGTTTGTGAATTCTTTTGTCATGCCTGTTTTTTTGTCTTATCTTTATAAAGTTTGGCATTTTCATAGGCGAAATTCCTATGTTCGTCTAATTCACAAAGTTGCATTTTTCTTTTAATTTCGGCTTCAGAAACATCCATATTTAGCTCTTTAATTGCCCAGTATGCTTTGTGTTCCAATTGTAGTTCCAGATTCTAGCTATCAAACAACACAAAGATTATCAATGTCAGGATCGAATTCTTAACAAGAATTAATTCTCAGAAACAATATCAAAGAAGTTTGCGGAATAACACTTTGATATCCAATGAAATAGTAAATCAATACAGAAAATATGAGGAACAAACTTTAAACTTGTATTGAATGCTTTGAAGTTACAGAATTACACACTCAACCTCAATATTGATGAACAGGCTCACCAATACGAATTCTACTTCTCTAGAATTAGGATCTATGCCTTGAGGTTGATTTTCTCTAAAAGAATGAAAACTAAAAAAAATTGTTATCACCTATTCTAAACAATACTATATATATACTGAATACAAAGATAATTACAATGAATAAAATATCTTCAGTATATCTTCTATGTATATCTCTAAGCTTCCATGTATATCCTTTCATACGAATCTTCATCATATAAGCAGTATTAATCTTCAGCAGCATTAACTTCCTTCTAGCAGCCTTAACTACTAAGCAGTACTAACCACTAGCAGTACTAACTAGCTAAGCAGTACTAACTTTGTTCAAGCAGTACTAACTTTGACTAGCAGTATTAATTAACACTAGCAGTAGTAACACTCAGCAGTACTAACCTTTATGTCTTCTAGCAGTATTAATATTGAACCAGCAGCATTAACCACACTTGATGAATTCTTCAGTTCCCAACAATCTCC
Source organism: Arctium minus (assembly GCA_954870635.1). Lineage (NCBI taxonomy): Eukaryota > Viridiplantae > Streptophyta > Magnoliopsida > Asterales > Asteraceae > Arctium > Arctium minus. The sequence continues at coordinate 87,640,490 of OX941088.1, read as the reverse complement.
CCCTAACTTGACTTTTAAGAAAAGAAGTCAAGTTCTTCAGATCTCCTTCAAGATGATTTCAACACCTCTGATTCAATTTCCCAAATTTGGATCTAAGCCCAAACTTTGATTTACAGTTCTTCTCACCACAATCTTGGCCATTTCTGAATCCTTTGTACAAACCAGTGTAGCTTTAAGCATCCCTTCTAACTTCTCCTTTCTATGCTCATATATTTTGTCCACCAAGTAGTATTCATGATAACAATTGTCAATAGTAATCATGTATACTCCACAGTTTTCAAACAGTATCCATTTGTCAATCTTCTTGAATATGAACTCATGCATATGATCTTTAATCCTATGGTGCACTCTTGAAGGCTCAAACATCATGCACAAGTATTCCAATGTCACTTTGAGAAGATTCTCTTCAGTACCTTTCAACACAGGTTCATAAAGTTTCATCCCAACTTTATATAGTTCTTCCATATCAGCTCTTGAACAACTTCTGATGACTTTCCCCCATGTTGAATAAGCTTCAAATGAACCATCAGCTCTCTTGATTCTGAAGAAATTCTTTCCATTGTCTCTCAGAATATCCCAGAAGATGATCTCTGGAGCTTGCATAGAGATTGGAACAACTTTCAAAGGTTCCACTATTGTCATGTACGGATCCATACTTTTATCGGTTTGCTTAGTGACCTGCTCTGGATTCTGTACTGGCTCTGTTGGGGATGTGACTGAAGGTTCTGCTTCCTTTTCAGTTTCTTCCACCCTAGGCCTTTTCAACTGCCTTTTTGGAGCAATTGTTTTTACTCTTTTTCCAGACTTGGCTTCTCTACCAACATTTCCAGGTTCTTCCTTCTTCTCTTCTGCTTCTTCTTTGGAAGGTGTGGTTTTCTCAGGGAATGGTTGTTGGATGTTGAGATCATGTCTCTCTTTCATCCTTCTTTCTGCTTCTTCCCTTTGAGAGGAATCCCCTTGGAGCTTTGTCATTTCCTTCCTGTATAGCTCTTCAACCTGAGAGTATGCCATATGAGTAAACATCTCCCCCTTAACACCAATTGCACCTTTCAGGAAGTTTATCATCTTTCTTCTTTCCTGATTGGCCAAAAAGGTCTTGGAGGGTTGTCTTTTCTGCTTTTTGAATGGCATTCTTTTTACTTGTACTTGCTTGGCCTGAGCTGCTGATTTCATGCTCTTCTGATACTCTTCATTTAGTTTTCTGGCCATATTCAGTGCAAGCTCTCTATCCTTCTCAGATTGAAGTTGTTCCTCCCTTTCCATTTCTGCCTGAAGCTGCTTTGCCACTTCTTCATCCAGTTCTATCTGAATTTTCTTCTTTGCAGGTTGTTCAGGTTCAATCATCTTAGCTTTACCCTTTGTATCCTTCAACCCTGCCTCACTTCTTTCTTGTGTCTTCTTTTCAAGGTCTCCTTCATTGATGACCACTCCCTTAGCCTTTTGAGTAGCCTTAGGAGTGTCATTCTTTGCTTTTACTAAGGTTTCAGCTATTTCCAATTCTTCAACAGATAGCCCTGTTGCTGCTTGAACATTATCTGTTTCTACTTCTTGTGCTTCTGTTTCTGCAGCTTTCTCCCCCTTACCATCAAATCCCATCTCAGAAATACTTTCTTTTTCTGCTTCAGCCTCTGAATTCTCCCCCTTGTTGAAATCATCTTCAACACTTGTCCTCCTCTTTAGCACAAACTGCTTCCTTCTCCTTTTCTGTAACAATCTTGTCACCATTTTCTTCAGTTTGGTGATCTGAACTTGTTGAGACAGTACTATGAGTTTTAGCTCTTCTATATCTTTGCCCTGTTTGAGTACATCCATGTTGATGTTGCCCATTGCCTCCATCAATTCATCATAGTTATATCTGTCCTCACCTTCTCCAGGAGTGTTACCCCCTATTGAAGGATCATTGGATCTTTTAGTAGTGGAAGTCTTCTGCCTAGCAGAAGCACTATCCACCCCTGTGGTTTCTTGGCACCAGGGACCTTCAAATGATTGCTCATTCAAAGTTGCCATGGGGGAGGTCTTATTGATGTTACCACTTTCCTCCTCTGTGCTAGCAGGAGTAGTGGCAGCCTCATCACCCATATGCTCTACCTCCTCCTCAGAGAGCACCTCCTTTGGGTTGGGAGACACCCTTGTGGTTTCCCTTTGGATATTCTCTAGGGGAGAATTCTCCCTTAGAGGGCTTAAAGGCTTAGTTGGTGATGGTACAAGAAGGGAAGGAGCCTTCTTTACCTGTTTTCTTTGATAAGTTTGGGTAATTGGAGAAGTGGGCTTATTCAGAAGGGACTGTGGAATTGATTTTGAGAGGGAAGGTTGGGCTTGGCTAGCAGTGGGTTTGTCTAATGGGGGCCTTGACCCTGCTGCCATACCTTCATTGGTTTGGGACACCACCATCATTGTAGAGAACAATGGGGTGTCAACTCCTTCAGAGTCCCCAGCAGATCTTCTCATATTTGAGAAAACCTTGCCTTTGGGGGGTTTAGGTACATATACCCCAACAGGTTGAGATATATCCGTCAATTGATTAGTAATAACTTCTTGAACAAACCTGGGATACATAAAGAAGCTCTTTTTGTTTCCCATGTTTGAGACAAGATCATTGAAAATCATTTTAGAAAAATTGTACTTTCGGGCAGTGGCCAAGCACACCAAAGCATAAGCAATAGTGCTGCTGAACTCACTCCATCCAGTAGTCTTTTTGGATATGCAATGCATAAGAGTATGGACAAAGAAACGCCATTGGGGTGAGAATTTAGCTTTAGAAAATTTGAAAACACCCAATGGGCCTCCATACCCCATTCTTGTAAGATTTGAAAACAGTTCATCATTTGGGATAGAAGTTATACCAGATGTATCGTCTAGACGTAGACTGATGCGAATAACTTCTTCAGTAACTGTAAGTGAGTGATCACAGATTCTTGTCTTGATCATTTGCACACCATTTTCCACAACAATGGTTGCATTAGCCCAGAACTGCCTTTGGTGCTCAATGTAGATTGTAGGGGATACAGTAAGAGCATGAGCAATGTGGCTTGACTTGAGGAAATCCACAATCTGATGAAATCCTGAAGCTTGCTTTGGCTTTTGTAGTATCGCAATCTCGTTGTGCTCGTCGATGAACGTCATGGATGCCATTGATCTTAGTGAAAACTTGCCTGAAAACTTCGAACTTGAGAGAGAAAAGGTTTTGAGCGCAAGAGAACAGTATGCAAAGAGTCGTTATGAACTTTTAGGCGGGCAAAAAGTATTTATAGTATTCGGAATATAAGCAGTATTAACCTAGAGCAGTATTAACTACTAGCAGTAGTAACGGCTAGCAGTATTAACTAACTAGCAGCATTAACTACTAAGCAGTATTAACCACTAGCAGTATTAACTGAAAGCAGTATTAACCACTAGCAGTATTAACTGAAAGCAGTATTAACCACGAGCAGTATTAACTAAAAGCAGTATTAACCACGAGCAGTATTAACTGAAAGCAGTATTAACCACGAGCAGTATTAACCACGAGCAGTATTAACTGAAAGCAGTATTAACCACAAGCAGTATTAACTGAAAGCAGTATTAACTGAAAGCAGTATTAACTGAAAGCAGTATTAACCACTAGCAGTATTAACTGAAAGCAGTATTAACTGAAAGCAGTATTAACTGAAAGCAGTATTAACCACTAGCAGTATTAACTATACTTACTCCTTTTAAACTTGCTAAATACTGAGTACTGCTATGCATATCCTGAAAAAGAAGATTAGTAACACCAAGAATAAAAATATACAGGTATAAAACCACTTTTTGAGAAGAAGATTATTCAGAGTTTATCATTCCCACACTTGTTACCAAGAAAGTGAATCTACCCACATCAAAAGCTTTAGTGAATAGATCAGCAAACTGATTATCAGTGTGAACTTTGACAACTTGAATAAGTTTCTTTTCATTACAATCTCTTATAAAGTGATACCTGATTTCAATGTGCTTTGTCTTTGAGTGCTTGACTGGATTATTTACAATGCTGATAGAACCAAAAATAATGTCATCAACATATATTTGGACCAGCAAGATATCCTTCTTCTTTCTTTTGATAAATAGAGTCTTATCAATGACTCCTCTGTCAAAGTCATTTTCCAAGAGATAGGATGACAGAGTGTCATACCATGCTCTTGGGGCTTGATGTAGTCCATAAAGTGCTTTCTTTAATTTGTATACTCTGTCTGGATAGCTTGGGTTTTCAAACCCTGGTGGTTGACAGACATATACTTCTTCTTCAATTGACCCATAGAGAAAAGCACTTTTTACATCCATTTGGTAGACTTTGAAGTTCATGTAAGAAGCATAGGCTAGGAATAGTCTGATTGCTTCTATCCTAGCTACAGGTGCAAAAACTTCTTCATAATCTATGCCCTCTTCTTGAGTGTAGCCTTGAGCTACCAGCCTTGCTTTGTTTCTTATAACAATACCTCTTTCATCTCTCTTGTTTCTGAAGATCCATTTTGTGCCAATTGCTCTGTGACCTTTAGGAAGGTCTACTAGATCCCACACATCTTGTAGCTTGAACTGTAACAATTCTTCTTGCATTGCTTCTATCCAGCTAGATTCTTTCATAGCATCATTTGCCTTTTTAGGCTCAAGCTGGGATAGAAAACAAGAAAGCACCGTATGCTGTTGATCTTGCATTTCCTGAAGTCTGCTTTGATGTCTAGTCATCATAGGAGAAGAGATATCTCCTATTATCAACTGTGGAGGATGATTCTTCTGAACTCTGGTGTTGTGACTAGGTTCTTCATTTAATCCAACCTCAAGATTAGATTCATGCAACTCAACTGAAGTATTTTCAGGTGCTACTTCATTGTTTTCTTGAGTCTCCTCATCTCTAGTGTCTTTTTCAATCTGACTTGATTCAGAAAATGATTCCTTTTCACAGTCTTCAACTGAATTTACTGTGGGTATGGGAAAAATCACAGATTTAGATATACTTTCTTGAACTTGTGTGATCTCTGATTCTCCACCACCTGTTCCTGTATACTCATTATAGAAACCAAAAGAGTTAGTTAGTGAATCAATGTCAAATAGCCACTGAGGTCCAGACCCAACAGGATTTGGTGTGTTCTCATTGCATTTGACATTGTCACTTTCTTCAATTATTCTAGAAGAAGAGTTAAAAACTCTGTAGGCCTTACTCTGAGATGAATATCCAACAAGAAATCCATCATCTGCTTTGCTATCAAACTTACCTAAGTGAGATTTGGTATTTAGAATTGTACAAGGACACCCAAAAGGTTTGAAGAAACCAATAAAAGGTTTTCTTTGATTTAAAAGCTCATATGGGGTTTTGTTCTTTTGCTTGACCACTAGAACTCTGTTTTGGACATAACAAGCAGTATTAACTGCTTCAGCCCAGAATGTAATTGGCAATTTTGAATCAGCCAACAGAGATCTAGCAGCCTCTATTAGTGTCCTATTTCTCCTTTCAGCAACACCATTCTGTTGAGGAGTCCTAGGAGCACTATATTGTCTTTCAATACCTTTTTCTTCACAAAAAGTGTTTAAATCATGATTTTTAAATTCAGTTCCATTATCTGATCTAATGACTTTTACTCTTTGATTAGTTTGGTTTTCAATTCTTAGAATAAAGGATTTGATAAGACCACTTGTTTCATCCTTAGTCCTTAGAAAATATACCCAAGTAAATCTGGAGTAATCATCAACAATAACCAAGCAGTAAGATTTCTTGCCTATACTCATAACATTTGTAGGACCAAACAGATCCATATGCAATAACTGGAGACAAGAAGAAACAGAATTTAACTCTTTGGTCTTATGAGAAGTTTTGTGTTGTTTGCCTTTAAGACAAGCAACACAATGATCATCACATGAAAAGACTTTTGAAGGTAAACCTCTTACAAGGTTATTTTTAACAAGATTGTTCATAGTCTTGAAATTCATGTGACACATCCTTCTGTGCCATAGGGAGGATTCATCTATAGAAGCTTTTGAAACAAGACAATTTAAAGATGAATCACTATCAACATTGTCCAAATCAAGACAGTAAACATTGTCCTTTCTTGGAGTTCTAAGTAGTATCATGCTTTCATCAACTACCTTGAACCCTGGAGCAAGAATCATACACTCAGTGTTAGTAAATAATATACTATGTTGTTTGTCACAAACCTGTGATACACTTAACAGGTTGTACTTTAATTGATCAACATAGTAGACATCCTCAAATGTCATCTTACCTTTGGTGACATTACCTTTTCCACTTATCTTACCACCAGTAAGATTGTCTCCAAATGCAACATGTCCTCTATTAATTTGCTTGAAATCCTGAAGACATGACATGTTGCCAGTCATGTGCCTAGAGCAACCACTATCAACATGCCATATGCTCTTTCCCTTGAGCTGTTGGTTGCCCTGCACATTAAATAAATCAATTAGTATGATTGGGGACCCAAGCCAAAGTGATCTTGGGTCTTCCTTTCTCATCAAAGTATTTACATTCCTTTTTAATGAGGTTTTTAAACTCAGAGCACTCTTTATTAGAGTACTTTGTCAATATGATTGGCTTAGCAGAATCAACACTGGAAGCAGTACTAACCTTAGAAGTACTAACAGAGTTAGCAGTACTAACAGGTGTAGCAGTACTAACAGGTTTAGCAGTACTAACCTTGTTAGCAGCATTAACATTGTTAGCAGCATTAACATTGTTAGCAGTAGTATTACTTCTAGTAGCACTATCATTGTCAGCAGCACTATTTGTGGTAGCAGTACTAACAGTTTTAGTGCTTTTAGGAATCCACATATTGACACTTTCTTTAACAGAATACTTTTTCTTCATATGACTTGTAGTTTTAACAGTTTTCTTAGCCACATGGTTCTTTTCAATTTTCTTATAATTAAAGGGTTTTTGCATGGATCTTTGGAAATTCATTCTGTGGTTCATAGGATTGAAATAACAGAATTTTGCAAGATGATTCAATTTGCCACAGATAAAACAAGGTTTTGGTCTATTGATTTTACTCAGATCAACCCCTTGTTTATGTGCCCATTGATTATTCCAGTTTCTTTGATTTCCTCTCTTTTTGTCCTATTTTTGGGGCTCATTCTTCTTACAAGCACACTGTTTGCAAGGACCTGGATTCACAACTGTGGTCTGTTTATAATGGACCTTACCAGACTTTTCCTCTGTCTTCTCTATGTTCTTGGATTTGATCCAAGCCCTTCCACAATCCTCATTGGTGATAATGTTGTTTTCTATAGAAATCTCACCACTCACCTTGTTCTCCTTACTCTTGCCAACCTCTTTCTCAGTCTTATCCTCAACAATTTCCTCATCTAAGGGATCTATTTCAGTGGCTCCCTCAGGCAAGTCCTTCCTATCTTTGGTGTCTAACAGGTCTGAAGTAGGAGGAATGTAATTGTTGTTATATGGTGGAGGTGTGGCATTATACCCAATTCCTCTTCTCAATTTATCATGAATCTGATTTTGCAGTAAGGAGTCCATTGCTTTAGAAGCATTGGAAAACTTTTCTACATCAAGCTTAACCTTGGTTAACTCCTCTTTCAGTTTTTCACTCTCCTCTTTAGATTTGGTCAGTTTAAGTTCTAAATCCTTTTTCTCCCACTGCCAGTAATTGGTGTCATATGAGTGTTGTAGTTCATTGGCTTGAAAGCCTTTGATTTGATCTTCAAATCTCTCTACTATCCTCACATAGTCTTTTATATCCTTTTCTAGTCTCTTAAGGTCATCACTCATCTTCTGATTGTGATCCCTGTACCTTTTAACAGTGTCTATGCAAGTTTTAGAGCAGAGATTAGAACTTACCTCAGATGGGAGATCAGATACTTTAGCCATAAGAGCTTGATTCTGAATAGCTTCTTCTGCTTGATCACTCCAATCAAACCCCATTCCTTGTTGAGAAACAAGGGCTTGAGCAGAGTTTCTGTTGTTATTGAAGCTTCCAGATTGAGCTTGTTGATGGTTGTTGTTGTGAGACATTCCACTTCTGCATTCTCTAGCAAAATGTCCCTTCAGATGGCATTTGTAGCATTCCACCTTTGATTTATCAAACCCTGCTCCATCTTCTCTTCTCTGTGAGAAGTTGTTTCTTCCAGTCCTCTTTATAAACTTCTTAACCCTCATGGAGAGCATGGCCATCTGCCATTTAATATCCATCTCTTCCAGATCATCAGGATGAAGTTGTTCTAAGTCATCATTGATCAAAGAAGAATTTCCATGATTAGAAAGAAGAGCTTCAAATACATAATCAGTGCCTTTATCTAGATTTGATCCATTAGCAGCATTAACTGATTCAGGGTTAGCAGTAGAATCAATTGATGCTGATAGGAGTGCAGCATTATGAACATATCCAGAAGGCTTCTTCTTTGCCTCCACCTCAGCTTCAAATACTCTAAGATCATTGTACAGATCATCAAGTTCTTTGTCTTCCAACTGATCATTCTGTCTGAATGACACAGTGTACATGGTCCATTCATCTCCAAGGGACCTTAAGAACTTTCTGTTCACATCATCTTGATCAATCTGTACTCCCATAGTAGCTAGTTCACCAATTAGTTTATTAAACCTGTCAAAAGTTTGAGTCATAGACTCATTCTTAGTTGAGATGAAGTTTTCATACTGTTGTTTTAAGATTGCCTTTTGATTTCTCTTGGTACTTTTAGTACCTGAGAATCTCTTCTCTAGAGCATTCCAGAGCATCTGTGCATCAGTACAATTGCAGAATTGGTGTTGATACTCATTTGGAATGGCCAAGAGCAGTGTGCTCAAGGCTTTCATCTCTGTCTGTCTTGATTTCCTGTCTGTATCTGTCTTTGGAGGAGTTCTTTTGCCATCTTCACCAATCTTTCCTCCATCAGATGGGCCATTCTCAATGATGTCCCACATAGAGTAATCTGTGAGGAGAATATATTGCTTGATTCTGATTTTCCACATGTCAAATTCATTGGATCTGAGCATTGGAACTTTTGAGACCAAAGTACTGCTTGATTCTGTAAGATTTTCCATGATGAATAACTGTTTCTGAGAGAGTTTTGCTCTGATACCACTTGTCAGGATCGAATTCTTAACAAGAATTAATTCTCAGAAACAATATCAAAGAAGTTTGCGGAATAACACTTTGATATCCAATGAAATAGTAAATCAATACAGAAAATATGAGGAACAAACTTTAAACTTGTATTGAATGCTTTGAAGTTACAGAATTACACACTCAACCTCAATATTGATGAACAGGCTCACCAATACGAATTCTACTTCTCTAGAATTAGGATCTATGCCTTGAGGTTGATTTTCTCTAAAAGAATGAAAACTAAAAAAAATTGTTATCACCTGTTCTAAACAATACTATATATATACTGAATACAAAGATAATTACAATGAATAAAATATCTTCAGTATATCTTCTATGTATATCTCTAAGCTTCCATGTATATCCTTTCATACGAATCTTCATCATATAAGCAGTATTAATCTTCAGCAGCATTAACTTCCTTCTAGCAGCCTTAACTACTAAGCAGTACTAACCACTAGCAGTACTAACTAGCTAAGCAGTACTAACTTTGTTCAAGCAGTACTAACTTTGACTAGCAGTATTAATTAACACTAGCAGTAGTAACACTCAGCAGTACTAACCTTTATGTCTTCTAGCAGTATTAATATTGAACCAGCAGCATTAACCACACTTGATGAATTCTTCAGTTCCCAACAATCAAGAACACTTTCTTTTTATTGATCACAACACCTAAATCAATCCATATCCCTATTTGTTGCGTTTTACAATTAGCTCTGAGTGTGCGTTTCTTACGGTGTAAATCACTCTGTATGCGGGTGTGTTCTTATTACTAAACAACACTATGACCTGCTATTTATATGGTCAACATGACCTTAGCATTTGGTCAACACTTTACATCATTTACAATACAAATCCACAGACTCTAGAACAATTACATTTCAGACCCTCCTTTTAATCTTGAATACAATTTAACTCTAACAATCTCCCCCTTTGGATTCAAGATTAATTTTTTTTGACAATAATCTTCAGGTCTTCATCCTTCAAAAAAATCTTCATCAATCAGTCTTTCACAACTTTGACATCTTCAAATCTTTAAAGTTTTAAGTAACCCTCCCTTTGAATTTCTTGAACACATTTGCCAAACTTCACAAAACTTTGACGTCTTCAAAACTTTAACACTTTTTAATCTCCTCCTTTTGAGTAAAAATGCAATTTCAGATAAGCTCAACAACTTGAGAATCTTCATACTTCACCTTGACACATTTCTTGACTTTAAATTTCTGACTTTAATTCTTCCCCTTTATCACATCTTGCTTGACTTTCGCTTTGGAATGGATCTGACTTTAAAATCTTGAATTATCTCCCCCTTTTTGATGAATTTTGAGAATCAGAATCATCAAAACATTTCAAGGTCAACTTTTGTCTTTGAAATATCTCCCCCAAATAGCAAATAAGCACAGTCTTCATGAACAATCTCCCCCAAGTAGGAAAATAATCAATCTCCCCCAAAGAATGTTATGAACAAGTTCTGTCTGATCTGATATTATGTCGTCAATTCATGAATGTATTCATCCGAATCTTTTCAAATTCAGACAAATTATGATTGGTAACCCTGAATCACATATGAAACAGTTATAATGCTTGTTAGTAACACAAAGTTACTGAGTACAACGAATGTACTTTATAAGGAGCTTGAGTGATGTTCACTCCTCAGGACTTCTATTCAATCATCGAAAAACATAAGGTTAATCTATGAACGTTCTGACAGAAAAACAAATTTTTTGTGTGCTCGTGCTTGTGTATGAAAGAATTTAGCACAATGATTGCTTTAATAAGGCTGAAAATAATGTAAACCATTGAGACAACAACAGTTATACATAGACTCAATGTGCATGAGAAAGGGTCGAATGTGGGACAACTTTCCTTCTTTTTCAATATTAGCATCTTCCAAATGAAGATCTAATAGGTGATGTGTTGCTTCTCCAGAAAATATGAAATATTCTTTTGTTGAGAAAAGAATGAGTAGCAGGTGGGATTTAATGCAAGAGTTGGCATGGGCTAGGTGCCTTTTTCAATGAAGGCCACGAAGAAATGTGAACCAACAGATTATGCGGTTGCCCGACTAAGAAAAAGTTTGGTGCAGAGTTTGATATTTTTTTACTCTGATCTCTGACCCTCTTTCTTTTAAATATTTAAGCTCACTTCTAACCAAACTCTCTTTTACATTTACCTCAGTACACACCCACTCTCAATTCTTTTGACCCCTCTCCCCTCAATCACTCAAGGATTACTTCCGAGGTAGGAAACACTGGTTAACGTGAATCAATGGAAGTCTTTTAAGCACTCACATTGAAACCCATGTATTTTGTCCTAAAAAGAATGTGTTGCTCAACAGTTTATTTGACAATTAAACACAAGATATCATAGTCAGTGTATGTATGCTCATTAAAGATAAGAATGAAATTTGAACATTTTGAACATTAAAGATTTCTCATAACTTTGAACATTTATGATCATTCAATTTCATTGTTTTGAGAATCTGACAATGATTTAATCAGATCAAATATCGTGAAGAAAAATGAAATGGGGTATAAAAGAACGAAAATTTGTTTATACGAACAATGTATAAACAATTGACAATGAAAGCACAATTAATAAGAAATGGCGTCTGATCTCAAACAACATTGAATTTCAAACGGGGGTATTACCATCGAAAGATTTATCTTTTGAGACATGGTAATAACAAAGTCAATAAAAATGTACTGAACTGATGTGTGTAAGAATACTTGACAGTATATAGAGAAGATAATACACAAGTATTGATATTTTCGAAACACACGGTCAGATAATCATCAAAGTATCCAAAAAACATTTAAAAGCACACTTCTCAATTCATGAAAACATTTTAAGAATCGGAAATGGTTTGAACATTTAAGAAACCATTTTTCACACTTGAAAGTTGTTCTTCTTTCAAAGTATGGCAGAGTTAGCGATTAAGAAAGATATACCTTCAATGCAAAAATATAAACTCCCCCTAAAATGAATAATATCTTTGAAGCACCCTTGACAAAACATCAGATACTCCCCCTACGTATCTGTAAAAAGTTAATTCATTAGAAAAATATGACAGTTAAAGTATAAGTAACTTTGCTCTTATTTCCCCATAAAGATATAACGGTGAAAACTTATAAACTCCCCCTCAAAGTAAAAACTCCTTTTGAAAGATGTTATCTAATTAAGCATCCTAAAGAAGAAAAACAATTGAAAGCGGGTTCTGAACTGAGATATTCAGAAGCCATGTGTACATATTCTCTGATGAGAATAGTAACTCCCCCTAAAAGTAATAATGAATTTATCTTTTAATCTCCTCCTGAAATATCAAAAAATATATCAGTAAAAATTTAAAACATATAAAATCCCCCTTAACATTTGCATAATCCTTAACCAATAAACCGAGTTCTGAATTACTAGGATTGAAGTAAATTCAGAAGTCAAACTCCCCCTGAAAATTTGCATTCACAAATTTATCAGAAGAAATAATATGTACTCCCTCTTGAAGATTGATCATCTTATATGCTTTGGAGTACAAAAATTCTTTTGATCTTTGAAGTATGAGTCCTAAACAGATGTGTTTGGAAGTCAATATTCTTTGAAGACCGGGTCTTAAACTGCTCTGTTCAAAAGCCAATGTTCTTAAACATTGAATAACGTGTTCTGATCTGGTGTAATCAGAAACCAACATTCGTTGAAGTACGAGTTCTGAACTGTTGTATTCAGAAGTCTACTTTGATCTCTTAGATACGGGTCCTGATCTGTTGTAATCAGAAACCATTGTTCTTTCTCCCCTTAGTCTTTAAGTGCCTACATCACAGGTTTAGCTTTTGGTACCCACTGGTATTTGGGTCTTGGTTTGTTAGTTGCGGTTCTATTAGGAGAGATGTAGTAAGAACCATACCAGTAATTCACATAACTTTTGCTAACAAAATCATTTGCACCATAGTAAGAACAATTAATTTTCTTTTGTGCTAACTTGATCAATTGATTGACAGTATAAACAAGATCAGGTTTGCCAAAAGTTTTACATTTAGGAGCATTGTTCTTCTTTGCAATCGGTGTATGCACAAATGATTTATGATCCTTCTTCTCATCTGAGGATCCTTTCACTCTCCAAATCCACTTTTCTTTGTCATTTGTCCTTTTATGTTTACCTAAACCATCAACAAGTTTATCATAGAAAAGGTTAGAAGGACGAATCTGTTCTTTATGTTTTTAAGTATGATTATCATTTGCATCAAACAAAGGATTATTATAAACATTTGTAAAAGTTGAACTTACAGCTTATTTGAATGAACATTCTGATGCAGCTTGATCATCTCTCGGTGATTAAACAATTGATTATGGCGTCTTTTTCTCAGTCAACTTCACCTTGAACATAATCTCTTCAAGTTCTTTGATCTTTAATGACAAACCGTTTCTTTCCTTTGAAAGTAGATCAAACTTCTTGTGTAATTCAGACTTCGTCTTCTTCTCCTTCAGAATAGTTTATGATAGCTCAGATAGTTTTCCTGTCAGCTTCTTTATCTCAGCCTCAAACACTTTCCTTTCTTCCTCAAAATCTTTTTCTACAGCCTTTCTCTGTTCAGATATTTCTTTGAACACACCAACATTCTTCTTTTCAGCATTCTTCTTTTCCTTCTCAAACTTGTCTCTCTCCATGATGATAACTTTCTCAAAGTCTGACACTTGTTGAGAAAGTTTAACACTTTTCAGTTCAAGGGATTTCTTTTCTTCAAATGACTTTCTTGAAAAGTCAGAAAATTTATGTGCAAAAACTTTTCTTTCTCTTTCAAACTCTTCTATTTCTTTCTTTGACTTCTTTTTATCTTCAGATATCTGTTCTTTCAGTTCAGTAATCTTCTTTTGAAGCTCAACATTATCTCTTTCCAAATCATTTCTTTTCCTTTCAATCTTCTTTACCTCCTCTTGTGTTCTTGTGATGTCTTTCTCTTGGGTTTCTTTCTCTTTCATCATATTTATCTCAACCTCAAGACTAAAGACTTTATCTCTCAACTTGTCTCTTTCAGAGAAGATTTGTGAATTTATCTTTCTCAATCTATTGCAAGTTTCTCCAGCAATGTTTGCTCTCTTTCTAAGATCATCAAGCTCTTTTTGCATCAACTCTTTCTTGGACCATGTAGAGTTTCCATTACTTGCTTTCAAAATTTTAGATTCCTCTTCAGATTTTTTCAGCTTTGCTTGAAGATTAGAAATCTCTTTTTCTTTAGATTCAATGATCCCTGCAAAATTGTTTTTGGAGTTAGAAATGCAATATGAGCAAATAAAATCTTTCTTTAAAATTTTAGAATTTTCTTTCAATTTGTTAATCTGATCAAGATGAGATGATCTCTGAATTTTCATATTTTTATTTTATGCTTCTAATGCGGGTATTTCAGGCATATACACGATAGCACAGTCTCTCTTGGACAAAACAATATTTCCCTTTTCGTCAGTGTACGATATCTTGATATCTAAAAAAAAGTAGCTAGAAATGATCGTTAATCAGAAAATCAAAAAAATCAACTGTTAAAATCACAGAAAAATCACTCAAAAATTAAGCTAAGTATAGAATTCGTATGGCACTCACAAACAACAATTCGCATGCACACAATTCGCATAAACAAGGATTAGAAAACTTCACTTTTCGCATGTAGCATTATGCGAGTTCTAACTTTTCGCATAAAGCTATGTGTGAGTTTTGCACATTTCACATGTAGGAGGGTACGAATGTAACATCCTAAAATTTAAAGTGAGTTTAAAACTTAAAATTTTGGCAATATAACGTCTATAAATGGTAGAAACCAATCTACCCAAAAAGGGAGATCCAATAACCTGTAAGATAAGAGTAACAATCTAAACCAATGTACGGCAACCCAACACGGGGAACCAAGTATGGCTATTACAACCCAAGAACAAATAAAGAATACAATTCAACAACCTAGTAATCTAACTCGTGCAAGCAAGATTAATGTCGGGTGTCGCTATTCTTCCAAAAGGTATAAGCTCTATACTCCAAATAATGGTCACTAAGTCATTAAAAAGACCGCTCTCGACCCCAAGGCCGTCCCCTCAATCCTGACGAGTCCCACCGCTAGAGTGACCTGCCATACATGACAATCAAACAAGTGTTAGGCTAAAGCCTAGTGAGAATACATAAGCAGAAAATAACTTAAACAATAAACCCGATTGAAGTCATGTAGAAGATCTAGCCGTGAGCTAAATTAAAACAAATCCAATAAACCATTAGCATTCAGTAAACATTGACAACAGTTCAAACCACATAGCGAGCTCAACTACTCCAAGTCTATTGCTCAAAAACATCAAGTCAACCACTCCAAGTCTATTCTTGAGAGTTCCAAAACAGGGCAACTCAAGCACATTAGGATTACACCATACTGTCCATGGGACGTTGCACGACCGTATAGGCCCACACCCTACTTACCATGGAGCCCGATGCCTATCCCGTGCCAAGGGTAACCAAATGTCCGGACAAGACATTGGAATATCATGCCTATGGATCCATTGCACTAACACCAAATACCAAAACATGCCAATACAACCATATTAATCATGCATGTAATCCATAAAACCAAATTCCAAATATGTGAGTTACTAACATGGGCTTATCTCACATTGATTAAGGAACATTCGTAAACACAACCCCATCAATGATAATACAATCAATTCCGTTTCAAAAGCCAACATGTCCAATAAATGGTCTAATACATAAAATATTCCCAAAACCCTAGTTTTCACTTTAGGTGTTTATCAAAATTCCAAGTAACAATTATTAGTTACCAAAAGAGCGTGTAAACATGAAATCATTAATTCTTTAAAACACCATCCATGAAAACCTTGTTTAAACCAAACCATAATATCACCAAAATCCATAGTTAGGTCAAAACACAACAAAACTCAAATGTGATTAGGAGGCAAGGATAGGTTCATAAACACATAGCCCTAGCATTTATATTAGAGGAATGATTAAGAAAACTCACCTTAGATGATTTCAAGGAAACCCTAGGTTACAACACTTGAGGGTAGAATGTAGAAGACGACTTGGTGATTCAACCACAAGATTTCCAATCACCTTCAACAACCTAACCAAACCCAATAAATGCAAATGATGATCTCCTCTTAGAGAAATAAATGAAAAGAGAAGAAACCCTACCTTTTTCTCTCCTCAAAATCGGCTCTCCAAAGCTCACAATTGTTAGAAATGGGCTAAAAATCGCGAAAATGGCATTTAATGGATCTGGGGCCGACCGAGATAGTGACATGGTCACAATCGCATGTCACAATCGCCCGAACTGTGGGCTTCACGGTACAATCCCCGCGATAGTGTCACGCGGTAGTGACACTTGTCACAATCGCTGGTCACTATCGCGCCAGGCCATCGACTCTCGGTACAAACCCCGTGAGAGTGCCCCACGAGAGTGACCTCTGTCACAATCGCGAGCCCCAGTTGTACCGAACCCAAAATCACTCGATTTTGACCCGAATGCGCACACGATCAAATGTACGGTTCAATAAATGAATTTATGATCAAAATAAAAGCATACCGAAATCGAGGGTGTTACAATCCTCCCCAACTTGGAGGAGATTTCATCCTCAAAATCTTGACTAGGTGAAGAGGTGAGGATATCTCCGCTTCAAATCCTCCTCGGCCTCCCATGTCACATTAGCACCGCGGTGGTGCTTCCATTGGACCTTTACCATCGTGACCTCCTTGTGACGAAGCTTCTTCGTCTTTTTCTCCAATATTGCCTCCGATTCTTCTATGCAATGATTTCCCTCATCAACCTTAATCTCGGAAAGTGGAATGACACTCTCCTCCTCCGCTAGACATTTACGGAGGTAACACACATGAAAGGTGTTATGGATTCCACTCATTTTCGGAGGGAGTTCCAATTGGTAAGCTTGCAGCCCTACACATTTCATCATGGTTAAAGGCCCAAGGAAATGG
Source organism: Arctium minus (assembly GCA_954870635.1). Taxonomy (NCBI): domain Eukaryota; kingdom Viridiplantae; phylum Streptophyta; class Magnoliopsida; order Asterales; family Asteraceae; genus Arctium; species Arctium minus. The sequence continues at coordinate 87,623,447 of OX941088.1, read as the reverse complement.
GGACTCAACTTCCCACGTTTTCCAAAACGTATAATCCCCTTCCAAGGGGACACCTTCAACATAACTCGGTCTCCCACTTGGAATTCCATCGGCCGCCGCTTCTTGTCAGCATAACTTTTCTGCCGGTCTTGAGCCGATTTTAAGCGCTCATGTATATCTCTCACCTTATCCGCCGTCTCTTGTACAATTTCAGGTCCGGAGAATTGCTTCTCCCCCGCTTCTAGCCAACATACGGGAGTTCGGCACTTGCGACCGTATAAAGATTCAAACGGTGCCATTCCAATACTCGAGTGGTAGCTATTGTTGTATGCAAACTCCACCAAAGGTAGGTGCGAGTACCAACTACCCCCAAAGTCGATTACGCAAGATCTCAACATATCTTCTAGCGTCTGGATTGTCCTCTCACTTTGGCCGTCGGTTTGAGGATGGTAGGTCGTGCTCAACTTCACACGCGTGCCCAATTCCTTTTGCAAACCATCCCAAAAATGCGACGTGAACCAACTGTCACGATCAGAGACAATAGATAGAGGTACACCATGACGATATATCATCTCATCGATATACAACTTTGCCAGCTTGTCCATAGGTAGAGTCTCCTGCATGGCCAAGAAATGAGCGTTCTTGGTCAAACAGTCCACTACCACCCAAATGGTGTCATGACCGCGCAAAGTCTTTGGCAATTTTGTCACGAAATCCATCGTGATGTGTTCCCGTTTCTATTCTGGAATTTCTAAAGATTGCAAGTTGTCATAAGGTCGCTGGTGCTCGGCCTTCACTTGCAAGCACGTCACACATCGGTCCACATAGTGTGCAACATCGAGCTTCATAATTGGCCACCAATAATGTAACTTTAAATCTCGATACATCTTCGTGCTCCTCGGCTGGATAAAATACTTCGATTTATAGGCATCCTCGAGGAGAAGTTCTCGATTTCCCCCGATCTTAGGCACCCAAACTCGTCCATTGAAAAGCTTTACTCCTCGGCCATCCTCCGTCAAGAGTAGATGTTGCTTTTTCATGACCTTCTCCTTGAGGTTTTCCTCTAGTAAAGCTTCTATTTGCGACTCTTTAATCCGATCGATGAGTGTAGATGTCAACTCGATCCACGTGAAAGTAGCTTTGGAATTTCCCCCGTAGTCCTTTTGACTAAAGCATCGGCGACGACGTTTGCCTTACCCGGGTGGTAAAGCAACTCGCAGTCGTAATCCTTTAATAGTTCCAACCACCTTCGCTGCCTCATGTTTAACTCCTTTTGATAAAAAATGTGCCTCATACTCTTGTGATCCGTATAAAGGGTGCACTTTGTACCATAAAGGTAGTGTCGCCACAACTTTAAGGCAAACACCACCCCCGCTAATTCCAAATTGTGGGCCGAGTAGTTGACTTCATGCACCTTGAGTTGTCTGACGCGTAAGCGATCACTTTACCCCTTTGCATTAGAACGCAACCCAATCCCATCTTCGACGCATCGCTATAAACCACAAAATCTTCCGTCCCATCGGGCAGAGATAAAATGGGAGCTTCCAAAGCTTCCTCTGCAGAGTTCGAAACGCCTTTTCTTGACTCTCGGTCCAAACAAATTTCACATTCTTTCGGGTTAAAGCCGTCAACGTTGAGGCTATCATAGAAAAGTCTTGGATGAATCTCCGGTAGTACCCCGCTTATCCTAGAAAACTTCGGATTTCTGACGGGCTCTTGGGTGGTTCCCAGTTCATCATGGCCTCGATTTTCGCGGAATCCACTTTCACTCCTTCCCCAGTAACTACGTGCCCCAAAAACTGCACCTCTTGAATCCAAAAGTCACACTTTGAAAACTTTGCGTAAAGCTTTTCTCGTCTTAGAACCTCTAACACCTCCCGAAGGTGTTGTTCATGACTCTCTTTGTCTCTGGAGTAAACCAAGATATCATCGATGAACACAATCACCGATTTGTTGAGGAATGTTCGGCACACCCGGTTCATCAAGTCCATGAATATAGCCGGCACGTTGGTCAAACCGAACGACATCACTAAGAATTCGTAGTGACTGTAACGCGTCCTAAACGCCGTCTTTGGGATGTCGCCCTTTGCCACCTTCACTTGATGGTATCCCGACCGAAGGTCGATCTTCGAAAACCAACCCGCACCTTGTAGTTGGTCAAACAAGTCGTCGATCCTCGGAAGTGGATACTTGTTCTTTACCGTTACCTTGTTCAATTCTCTGTAGTTGATACACATCCTCATTGAGTCGTCCTTCTTCCTCTTCTCGAGTTTGGTGTCGATAGCATAGGCCAAGAAGGATGAGCATCCTTTCGCCAAAAATTTCCGCGCTTTGATCATTGAGATAATCGCCACTTCGCCTTTCCTCCTTTCACCATAAATGATTGTCGTCTCCCCGTTTTCTACGGGTAAATGGATCATCTTCTTGGAACACACAATCTCGGCGTGATTCTCTGATAACCAATCCATCCCTATAACTACATCGAACCCGCCGATTTGCATAGGCATCAAACTAACCGGAAATTTTCTGCCATCAAACTCAAGAGTCCAATCTCTTACTACATCCCGAATTATCACTTGGCCCCCGTTAGCTATTTCTACCACAATGGCTTCTTCTAAGCTACTCATAGGTATGGAAAACTTTTGACAATACACATCGGATATAAAAGAGAATCTAGCACCCGAATCAAACAATACACGTGTAGGCACGGAATTTAGGAGAAAGGTACCCGACACCACATCAGTAGAGGCCTTGGCTTCCTCGGAAGACATTTGAAAAGCTCTTCCAACCACTCTTGGAGGATCCGTCTTTTTCCCGCCACTTCCGCCGGTCTTTAATTTCGGGCATTCGTCTCTAACATGACCCGACTCTTTGCACTCGTAACACAAGCGCCCCTTGACGAGATAACCCTTATAAGCATGCCCGAGATTTTTGCACTTAAAACAAGCCTCGGGAACGAAGTTGCATGGGCCGAAATGTTTGCTTCGGCAATTGGAACACCACTTAGCCTCGGGCCTAGAGTCGGCTCCCCGGTGGTAGTTGTTGTTGTTGGACGGTCTTGGTTTCTTGGAGGCTAGGGAGTTTCCCTACCATTTTCTCTTCTCGACTAGGCGGGAACCTTCTTCCTTTCTGAAGATATAAGCATCCTCCATTAATTGTGCTTCCTCTATCGCCTCTCAGAGAGTAGAAGTCTTCGACACTCTAACCATCGACATCATGTCGGACGGAAGCCCCTTAATGTAGGCTTTGGTCTTCTCCTTCTCTGTCGGGACCAGGTGTCCCACCAATCCCAACTTGTCCATAAATAGCCGGGTGTACTCTTTCACTGACTGGTTACCCATCTTCAAGTTCTGAAACTCTTCCTTTTTTCGGTCCATCGACCTCTCGTTACAATACTCTTCGAGTAGTTTCTCTTTGAATGTTTCCTAAGACATTGGTCCAAGACAGTCGCCTCAAGGAAAGCGGAATACACATTCCACCAAGTGAGGGTCGTCCCTCTCAACATTTGTGAGCCAAAAATTGCTTTCTGTCCTTCACCACACTCGCTTGAATGGAAAGTTTGCTCCATATCCCGAATCCAACCTACACAGACTGATGGGTCATCTGCACCTTTAAACTCCGGTGGTCGGCAACCCAGAAATGCCTTAAATGTTCAAGTTTTCGCCACTTGCTCAACCCTCGGGGTTATGGTAGCATCAGTAGGGATTACGGGTCCGGTACCCCCGGATCCCGCCACGACGATGTTCTCGTCCACCGTTTTATGCCTACGGTTGTTGTGGTTGTCCCGGTCTTCTAGGAGTTTTAAGAATAATTCTTGTTATTGCGCCATAGCTCGGTTCATGGCTATCATCATTCTGTCCATCATCCTCGTCTCCGCCGTCACCTCTTCCAAAATGGGCTCTCTTGATTCTAAATTGCGTCGGGGAATGTGTTCAGGTCCCCCACCTAACACATTAACCGGACGTGTGGGCTCTTCCACCACGGTCACCCGTGGTTGATCGGCCGTGGATGTCGTGGCATCTTGCCCTTCTTGTCTATTCCTGGTGGTAACCATTACCTGCCACACAAGGCCAAATACAGAATGAGAGGTGAACCGCACGAATAACATAAGAAAATGTACTACTACGTTCACCAATTATCATAACAACAGTAGATCAAGTATGCTCACGTAAAACATATTCATAATAACGTTAGCTAAGTGAAATTATGAATACTTGATACGTAAGAGTTCTCATCAATATCGTTACAACTTTCAATTCACGTAAGCTCTGTCGACTCCGAAACCATCCTATCTTAGGAGTTCTACCCCAATCTCACAAGTCATAACTTAATAATCTCAATTTAAGTCTAGGCATCTTACAATCATACCTAGTTCTCTTAAACTAATGCTCTGATACTAATTTGTAACATCCTAAAATTTAAGGTGAATTTAAAACTTAAAAATTTGGCAATATAACGTCTATAAATGGTAGAAACCAATCTACCCAAAAAGGGAGATCCAATAACCTGTAAGATAAGAGTAACAATCTAAACCAATGTACGCCAACCCAACATGGGGAACCAAGTATGGCTATTACAACCCAAGAACAAATAAAGAATACAATTAAACAACCTAGTAATCTAACTCGTGCAATCAAGATTAATGTCGGGTGTCGCTATTCTTCCAAAAGGTATAAGCCCTATATACTTCAAATAATGGTCACTAAGTCATCAAAAAGACAGCTCTCGACCCCAAGGTCGTCCCCTCAATCCCGACGATTCCCACCACTAGAGTGACCTGCCATACATGACAATCAAACAAGTGTTAGGCTAAAGCCTAGTCAGAATACATAAGCGGAAAATAACTTAAACAATAAACCCGATTGAAGTCATGTAGAAGATCTAGCCGTGAGCTAAATTAAAACAAATCTAATAAACCATTAGCATTCAGTAAACATTGACAACAGTTCAAACCACATAGCGAGCTCAACTACTCTAAGTCTATTGCTCGAAAACATCAAGTCAACCACTCCAGGTCTATTCTTGAGAGTTCCAAAACAGGGAAACTCAAGCACATTGGGATTACACCATACTGTCCATGGGATGTTGCTCGACCATATAGGCCCACATCCTACTTACCATGGAGCCCGATGCCTATCCCGTGCCAAGGGTAACCAAATGTCCGGACAAGACATTGGAATACCATGCCTATGGATCCATTGCACTAACACCAAATACCAAAACATGCCAATACAACCATATTAATCATGCATGTAATCCATAAAACCAAATTCCAAATATGTGAGTTACTAACATGGGCTTATCTCACATTGATTAAGGAACCTTCGTAAACACAACCCCAACAATGATAATACAATCAATTCCGTTTCAAAAGCCAACATGTCCAATAAATGGTCTAATACATAAAATATTCTCAAAACTCTAGTTTTGACTTTGGGTGTTTATCAAAATTCCAAGTAACAATTATTAGTTACCAAAAGAGCGTGTAAACATGAAATCATTAATTCTTTAAAACACCATCCATGAAAACCTTGTTTAAACCAAACCATAATATCACCAAAATCCATAGTTAGGTCAAAACACAACAAAACTCAAATGTGATTAGGAGGCAAGGATAGGTTCATAAACACATAGCCCTAGCATTTATATTAGAGGAATGATTAAGAAAACTCACCTTAGATGATTTCAAGGAAACCCTAGGTTACAACACTTGAGGGTAGAATGTAGAAGACGACTTGGTGATTCAACCACAAGATTTCCAATCACCTTCAACAACCTAACCAAACCCAATAAATGCAAATGATGATCTCCTCTTAGAGAAATAAATGAAAAGAGATGAAACCATACCTTTTTCTCTCCTCAAAATCGGCTCTCCAAAGCTCCCAATTGTTAGAAATGGGCTAAAAATCGCGAAAATGGCATTTAATGGATCTGGGGCCGACCGTGATAGTGACATGGTCACAATCGCGTGTCACAATCGCCCGAACTGTGGGCTTCGCGGTACAATCCCCGCGATAGTGCCACGCGCGCTGGTCACTATCGTGCCAGGCCATCGACTCTCGGTACAAACCCCGCGAGAGTGACCTCTGTCACAATCGCGGGCACTGTCGCCCCAGTTGTACCGAACCCAAAATCACCCGATTTTGACCCGAATGCGCGCACGATCAAATGTACGGTTCAATAAATGAATTTATGATCAAAATAAAAGCATACCGAAATCGAGGGTGTTACAACGAATTCTAAACTTTTCGTATGAGCAATGATGCGAATTCCTCCCTTAGAAAATTTTCAAAGCTTGAACAATTCGTATCGATACGAATTTTTCCCATAGAAAAATTTTCACTCTCATATGCGAATTCTTAGCTTTTCGTACAACACTGTGATGTGAAATCTGGACTTTTCGTATATAGATTTGTACGAAATCTTCACTTTTCGTTCAACACAGTTATGCAAATTCTATCCTTAGAGCATTTTGAACACCATCATGCGAATTCTTCATGAATCGTGCGAATTCTGTGGATCTTGAGCACTTTTTCGAAAAACTCAACTTAAATCAAATCAAAACTTGCAATTAGACTCTAAACTTGGTAGAATCGATCACTGTAACATCAAGAACAACCCTTTGGCATGAATTTCATCAAGAATGAACATGATTAAAGAAATTGATTCTTGAACAGTCCGAAAATTGAAAGTTTCCAGAAATAACAAGATTAATCAAATTCACCCATAATTGTTGTTCAATTGATTTACCAATTCAAATAAAAAATGCTCAGTACCAATGGATGATCACAGTACACTAAAATTTACAATCAAATCATCACCAATTCAAAATCTTGATCGATAACACAGTGAACTTGTGAACATTGACTTTTCCATTTGAAAATCGATTTTTCCAATTCAATCTGATCTAGCTCTGATACCAATTGTAGTTCCAATTTCTAGCTATCAAACAACACACAGATTATCAAGAACACTTTTTTTATTGATCACAACACCTAAATCAATCCATATCCCTATTTGTTGCGTTGAAAGTTAGCTCTGAGTGTGTGTTTCTTACGGTGTAAATCACTCTGTATGCGCGTGTGTTCTTCTAACTAAACAACACTATGACCTGCTATTTATATGGTCAACATGACCTTAGCATTTGGTCAACACTTTACATCATTTACAATACAAACCCACACACTCTACAACAATTACATTTCAGACCCTCCTTTTAATCTTGAATACAATTAAACTCTAACACCAATTCACTAGGTAAATGGTAGGCTTTTTCAAAAACGATTTTATATGGAGACATACCAATGGGAGTTTTAAAAGCAGTACGATAAGCCCATAGAGCGTCATCTAATTTGAAAGCCCAATCTTTTCTATGCGGCTTTATGACCTTTTCTAAAATTCCCTTGATTTCTCGGTTGGATAATTCTACTAAACCATTGGTTTGGGGGTGATAGGCAGTGGCAACTCTATGCTCGATATTATATTTTTTCCAAAACACTCTTTAACAAATGATTTATAAAATGAGTACCCTCATCTCTAATTAAAGCACGGGGAGTACCAAACCTTGTAAAAATTTGCTTTTGGAGAAATTTAACAACCGTTTTAGCATCATTTGAGTTACATGCCACTGCCTCGGCCCACTTAGACACGTAATCAACTGCAACTAAAATATACTGGCAATTTCCTGAAATTGTGAATGGTCCCATGAAATCAATCCCCCAAACATTGAACAATTCAACCTCTAAAATTCCATTTAGAGGAATTTCATTCTTTTGGGAGATAGAACCTCTCCCCTGACACTCGTTACATGTTTTGACAAATTTATGAGCGTCTTTGAACAATGTCGGACAATGAAATCCACACTGCAACACCTTTGCAGCTGTCCTTTGCCCACCAAAATGCCCTCCATAATTAGAAGCATGGCAATTTTTTTAATATTGTTGGTACTTCACTTTCAGGAATGCATCTTCTCAACACCTAATCTGCACATGATTTAAACAAAAACAGATCATCCCACAAATATAGCTTAGAATCATGCCTGAGTTTCTGGATTTGTTGTTTATTAAACTCAGGGGGGATAATTCCACAAGCTAGAAAGTTGGCAATATCAGCAAACCATGGTGTTTCAAAATGTTTTAACACCAGGAGTCTCTCATCTGGGAATGTTTCTGTTATGTCCTTCTTTTCCAGTCCTTCCACATGCTTTTCAAGTTTAGACAAATGATCTTCAACCTGATTCTCCACTCCCTTTCTATCCACAATTTTAAGATCAAATTCTTGCAACAACAGAATCCATCTTATTAACCTAGGTTTTGCATCTTTCTTTGAAATTAAGTATTTAATGGCAGCATGATCAGTGTGAACAATGACTTTTGCTCCCATTAAATAAGATATGAATTTCTCAAAGGCAAAAACTACGGCTAATAATTCTTTTTCAGTTGTTGTGTAGTTAATTTGAGCTTCATTTAGGGTTTTACTTGCATAATAAACGGAGTAGAATACTTTTTCTTTCCTTTGGGCTAGGACAGCTCCTACGGCCCAATCACTTGCATCGCACATGATCTCGAAAGGTTTTTCCCAGTCAGGAGTAACAATCACAGGTGCAGTAACCAAAACTTTTTTCAAAGTGATAAATGCATTTCTACAATCCTCACTAAAATCAAATTTTTGATCATGCTGAAGTAAAAATCACAAAGGTTTTGAAATTTTTGAAAAATCTTTAATGAATCTTCTGTAAAAACCTGCATGTCCAAGAAAAATTCGTATACCTTTGATAGTGGTTGGTTCAGTAAATTTTTCAATCACTTCAAGTTTTGCCTTATCAACCTCGACTCCTCTTTTTGAAATTAAATGACCAAGAACAAGTCCTTCTTTGACCATGAAATGACATTTTTCCCAATTTAAAACCAAATCAGTGGTTTCACATCGTTCAAGACTTTTTTCAAGATTTTTCAAACATAGATCATATGATGTGCCATACACAGAAAAATCATCCATGAAAATTTCCACGGAGGTTTCAAGCATATCAGAAAATATGGACATCATACATCTTTGAAAAGTAGCAGGTGCATTACACAGACCAACTGGCATTCGTCTAAAAGCAAAGGTACCATAAGGACAAGTAAAGGTGGTCTTTTCTTGGTCTTCTGGAGCTATTGCAATCTGGTTGTAACTTGAATATCCGTCTAAAAACAATAATACTCCTTTCCTGCAAGCTTGTCCAACATCTGATCAATGAAAGGTAGAGGTAAATGGTCTTTCTGGGTAGCTTTATTAAGTCTACGGTAGTCTATACAAATCCTCCAACCATACACAACTCTAGTGGGAATGAGCTCATCTTTCTCATTTGTGATCACAGTGACACCTCCCTTTTTAGGGACACACTGTACAGGGCTTACCCATGAGATGCTCGCTATTGGGTAGATTATTCCTGCATCCAACCATTTTAAAATCTCCTTTTTCACAACTTCCTTCATGACAGGATTCAACCTTCTTTTTGGTTCAATGGAAGTGAAACTCTTGTCTTCTAGGATGATCTTGTGTTGAAAAATGGAAGACTGGTACCCTTAAGGTCGGAAATGGTCGATCCTATAGCCTTAGTGTGCAGTTTTAAAAAACTTACCAATTGTTCTTCCTGATGTGTTTCTAGGGTGGATGAAATGATGACAGACAATTTTCCTTCTTCACCTGGAAATGCATACTTCAGGTATGAGGGAGTGGTTTTAACTCCAGGTTAGGTGGTGATTCAATAGATGGGGGTTGGGTCTTCATATTTTCACTTTCCAACATCTCAAAAGCCGCAGTCTGTTGTAACATGGTGGTTTCACTTTCCTCTCCCCGTTCTTCTTTCTCATCAACTTCAGTCTCTCTCAAGTCTAACATTTTTTTAATTCCTTCTTTGTGGCACAAAGACTCGATATCACTCAAGGTAAAGCATTCTTCTCTATCATTAGGATATTTCATAGAGTTGAAGGCATTAAAAGTGACATTTTACTCATTCACTCTCATATTCAATTCTCCTTTATGAACATCAATCAAGGTTCTACCAATTGCTAGGAATGGTCTTCCTAAGATGATTGGAATGTCTTTATCGGCCTCAAAATCAAGAATGATGAAGTCGGCGGGAAAAATGATTTTTTCCACTTGGACTAATACATCCTCAATTTTTCCTTTCGGGTGAGCTATGGACTTGTCAGCTAACTACAGGGTGACTATGGTTGGTCTAGCCTCACCTATGCCTAGGGTGTTAAAAACAGACAAGGGGCATAAGGTTTATACTAGCTCCTTGGTCACATAATGCCTTTCCAATCTCTTTCCCACCTATTGAACAAGGAATAGTGAAACTCCCAGGATCTTTCAGTTTAGGGAGAATTTTATTTGAAAGGAGGGCTATACAACCTTCTGTTAAGGCAACGGTTTCATATTCATTCAACTTCTTCTTTTTGCTCAGGATGTCCTTGAGAAACTTTGCGTAACTTGGCATTTGCTTAATTGCCTCGACCAACGGAATGTTGATATGTAGTTGTTTAAACACGTCAAGGAACTTTTTGAATCGTAACTCCTCTTTTTGATTTCTCAACCTTTGTGGAAAAGGTATATACGGAGGGACATGAGCTACAATGGCTTTTTCAGGAGATTGATCTAAAGGTGTTGGGGTGGCGGTAGGTTTAGAACTTTTGAGTATGGGAGTGACTGGCGATGTGACAAGATTGTCAATCTTAGTAGGAGATGTTGAGGCTTCATCATGGAATGATACCTTCTTTTTTCCCTCATCTGGAAATAATAAAAGGAAATCAGTTTTCTTAGGTAGTGGTCCTACGTCCACTAATTTTCCTTTATCTTTCAAAGTGGGTGTGACAACATCCGAAATGAGTTGGGATGGTTCAACGGGCTTTTTCAGAGGTTGACTTTCTGTTAAGTTCTTTCCACTTCTCAAACTCACTACTTTCACATGTTCTTTCATGGCTGGTCTTGGGATCTCTATATCACTAGGCAGTGTACCAGGAGGCCTATTCCGTAATTCAAGTGCGAGTTGACTAATCTGGGTCTCTATAGATCTTATGGTTGTGTTTTGATGGTTCATTGCTGAATTGGTTTGGTTTATGAACCTTTTCAAAATTGTTTCTAAAGAAGTGGATGACTGAGCTTGTTGGTTAGGTTTGTGTTGAAAAGACAACAGATTTGGTTGTTGATGAAAGGTCTTATGGTGATGGTTTTTAGGGTGACTTTGGTGTTGTGGTTGTTGTGATTGTTGTGGTTGAAGATTTGAAGTTCCTTGCTACTTAGGTGTTGGTGGATTTAAACATGGACTGTTCGAAGAAAAGTCCGGGTGTTGTCTCCAACTGGCATTGTAGTTGTTGGTGTAGGGACCAGGTCTATTATGAACATAGTTTACGGTTTCGGTATTTTGTGGACAATAGTGTTCCCCACCACAACAGACACACTGCACTGAGAGTACTGTTGAGATAGGTGTTGAAACATTTGGTTGCACTCCTTGGCCAGAAGTTAAGGTTTTTAGCATGGTGGCCATGGAAGTGAGTTGTACAATTAATGCAGTGTATGCATCTACATCATGAACTTCAACAATCTTCTTTTGTGTTTAGGCACGTGGATCAGCCCAATGTCCGTTGTTTGTTGAAATCTTTTCAAGAATTTCATACCCATCATTGTAGGTATTAGCTGTAAAGGCCCCTCCTGATGTCGCATCGAGCATTTGTTTAACCATGGGGTTTAGACCATTGTAAAACGTCTCGAGTTGAATACAGTAGGGAATACCATGGTGAGGGCATTTTCTCAACAGCTCTTTAAACCTTTCCCATGCATCAGGAATTGCTTCATCATCCAGTTGTTTAAATATGCAAATTTCATTTATGGATTTGACATTCCTGGTAGGTGGAAAATATTATCGCAAAAACTTTTTAGCCATATTATTCCATGATGGTACAGAACCTGGTGCCAAAGAATTAAACCATGACTTTGCTCGATCCCTTAGAAATAAAGTAAATAAAGTGAGTCTCAGAGCATCGTTAGATACTCCAGGGATCAGGAAAGCATCGGTGATCTCCATAAAAGATTTTAAATGAGAATAAGGATCCTCCGATGGCATTCCGAAAAATTGTCCATTTGTTTGCAACATATGGAACATGATGGGTTTTAACTCTAGATGGAGGGCGGTCATATGGGGTCTAACTATCCCTGAATTTAATTGCTCAAAATTGGGGATAGCATAATCCATAATCTTTCCCTCTTTGGAATTTGCAAGTTTAATTATGTTCGGAACTTCATTTCTTTGTTCATTGTTACCTTGAGATTCTACATCATCATCAACATGGTTATTGTTATGATTGTTCCCTTGATTTGGTGCATTTTGTTGAAAAGGGTGCTCAGGTGGGTTTCCAAAAAGTGGGGGTGCATCATGAAATATTGGCGGTGGTCTTTGTCGGTTTTCTAAAAGCGGTGGTTGTCTAGGTCCCATATTTTCAAAACCTGGTGGGGGTAATTCCATGATTGGATGATCTAAAGTTAATAAATTCTTTGTGCTCTCCTTCTAATTCGAAATGTTCTTTCAATGTCCGAGTCAAATTCGAACAACTCCCCATGTGGTATTCTTGGCATACACCAAAAAAATTGTGATTCAAACGGTGTTAGAAAAATCAAATCTTTAACTTTATTTTAAAAATCTTTTAGCTTGACTAAATCCCCGGCAACGACGCCAAAAACTTGTTGCGTGATTTATATAGAATAAACCTCTCAGACTTTGTACAAATGGAGAATAATGCAAGTATACATTGCTCAATCCATTGTCGTCTTTTACAAGTAATAAAACGGTAAAATACCGAGTATCGATCCACAGGGAAAAAGGAGTAAAAGATTTAAATCAAAGTCCAGAAAAAGAAATGATTTCAGATGGTGATTTTGAAGAAATATTGTTGGTTGGGTTGATTACAAACTATTGCGATTTAATTAAAAAGGAAGCAATGGTGTAGGGATTCGTTAAGATTTCAAAGTGAATAAATCGGATAGAATTTCGTGACAAACAACTCTTCTTATTTAACCATCAACTTGTATAAGGCACTTGGTAGCGGAAAATCGTATAGGTCCACAATGTGGGTGCAAGTATACACCGACACTATGGTCGCTACAAGTAATAAAGTGGTAAATATACCGAGATCGTATCCACATGGATTGGACTTCAAAGTTTCGAGTCCTAAGACGAGAATACACCGATTTCAATGAGAGAAGAGGAAAATATTTTTGGGAGAGTTTGGTGCTTTTAACAATAAAAACTAAATAAGAAAATAAAAATGGGTATGGATATAAGTTTTCTTTGAGAATTACGTAGTAACAAAATGGTTAGTCACTTTGTAGCACGAAGTGTCTATAAAAAGCCCGATCTCTCGAAAGTGGAATTTTATAGACCGATCCTACAAAATGCTCATAAAGTGTCCATTGTTACCGACTCGTAATCTTGTCGATTTAACTAAGTTGATAAAAGAATCAAGTTCTACCAGTATGGAGATTTATAGCCAAATCTCTTTGTGATATAAATCTCGACCGACGTTTGAAACTTAGTAAATCATACAAAACTCGTATCTCTACGTGGTTATCAAAGACTCTCTTAAATCTTTGTGCATCACTTAAGCGTATTTCGAATCCGCCCCTCTCGAGGTCAAGATCTAATATTAACACTTCAAAGTGATCGACTTATCCGCATTGAGTTTAAGTCCCGACTTAAGTGACCAAGCTTAAGAGCTAGCAATAATGGCAACACCCAAGTGTCGCCTATTAGTCTCAAGTTCGATTCACACCCACACCCAAAAGGGTGCTTAGCTCATAATAAAAATAAAAGACATAATGTAAAGAAAGAAATACTCGTTAACTATTTGCATTAATAAAGATAAACTACAAACGTAATTAGAAAGTAAAGTTCGGAATTTAAATGCGTTAAAGTAAGTACGGAAAGTAAATACGAGAAATAAAAGACGGAAAATAAAAGACGAAAATTAAATGCGATAAATTAAATTTTACACTAATATTTCATCTCTTCAACCATGAAAGTAAATGCTTGAAGATGAAGAACATATTGTTCTTGCTTTCTTGATGATGGAAGATGAGATGAGTGGTGCCTCCAATGCTCTTCCCCAAGCTTGTATTTATACTTGAAATCTTGAGAATCCAAGGGTGAGGATTGCCCCAAAAATTGTGTGGACGTCATTAACTTAAATTCCAGCCACATGATCCAGCAAATTCCAGCAATTTACACTAGCAAAAGCTGGACAACAGCTGTACCTAATGGTCCCTCAGGTGCCCACAGTGGGCAGTGACGTTTTTAACCCAAAAATGATGCGTTTAACCATAAAAACATTCTCAACAACTCCAAATAAAAATAAAATAATAAAAGGAAGAAATACAAACAAATAAAAAAGAAACACAACTAAAATGAAAGAAAAACTCACACAAATGATGTGTAAATAACGCTCAAAATGAGAGTTATCAACACTCTTTCGAGGTTGAGAAAGGCACGCATCCATGGACTAACTTTAATGTTTCCAAAATAAAGTAAAGTCTTGGCAATGGCACAATCTATCCCTTTTGTAAGTTGTACGGAATGAAACAAGTTTCATTGGTTCTAAGTAACTCTCTCGAGCCTACCTCCGTATCATTCAAGTTGATGTGTTCAAGATGGCTCATTTCTGAGTTCATCAAACTTTAACATTTCAACAATAGAACCTTGAACGAATGGTTGTAATGATTTATTATTAGTCAACAAATTTCTACCATCAAAATAGACTTTTTATTTTAACTTCACCCCACAGCCGAGCTAAGGTTGTCAGCCTATCATTGCTCGGTTTCCTTGCATTTTTTTATTTTTAAGAAAAACGAAAGACATGTGTTAAATATTTAAATAACGACGAAATAAAAGTTTTCGAGAACTAAACTTGTCTTACGATACGAAAGTCAACAGAAACGTGAAAGATCTAAGTTATGAAAGAGAAATACGACAAAGTAGAATAAATCAAGATGGCTAAAATTTAGAACGTGAATGAAATTTTACGATAACAAACTTATGCTAGACGGAATTAATAAAGATACGACTAAAAATAGAGATTTATGATAACGTAAAAGTGTAAACTAAAAATAAATAAAATTTAGAAGGCAAGAAGAAAAATACTAAAAAATTAATACATTAATTATAAAAGAGGATGAAATTCTTGGAATAAAACTTCATCTTTTCACAAAGATGAAGTAGCAAGAGGTGAGGAATACATAGTGGAGAGGTTTCAAGTGGTAAAATGGATGGAGAGAAAATGTGAGATAAAAATGAGATTGTAGGATGATTTAGTTACAAAACACTCCTATTTATAAGGCCGTGGAGGAGACAAAATGATGAAAAAAATCCAAAGGTTTTAACCAATTGTCCATGTGTCCCAACTTTAGCAACAAAAATTACTTGGAAGATTTCAAGTAAATCACCAAATCCTTTAAGCTTCCAAGTAAATCACTAAATCTTTAAAGTTTCCAATAAATCATCATATATTTGAAGATTCCAAGTAAATCACCAAATCTTTGAAGTTTTGTCTTCATTCCAAAAGCACAAGTCTTCCTTCATTTTCATCCTATAGCATCACAAAACACACTTTCAATTCAACACTCTAAATTATAAGATTAGCCACAAATTAACATCAAAAGACAAGTGAATTTGGTCATTGGTTTACCTAAACTCCATAAATGTGAAAATCGAAAATATACATAAAAAAGACTCAATCTAACGACTTTTGACAAATTAAGGTAACGAAAAAGAAACTAAAAAAAGTGTAATGCGTCAATTAAGTTGCCGCATATCACTTATACTGCATCTTTTCTCTCACACCATATTGTGAGATCATTGCACCAAACTTTGATAACCCAATCATAGCCATTCAAGAGCAGTTGCAAAGGAAATATGAGTTAATGTTTATGTGTTGAAAATTTTTAGAGCAAAGGCCATGGCTTTGAAGAAACCCAGGGGAGATTATACAGATCAATATGGTATGCTAAGATATTACATTTTGGAGTTACAAAGAACCAATATTGACACTATAAAAGAACATGTCAAAAGTGGAACAAACCCATCTTCCCCAACAAAGCAATTTAGTAGAATTTACATATGCATTGGTGCTTTAAAGAAGGATTTTTAAGCATGTATGAGAGATATGTTGGGTCTTGTTGGGTGATCTATGAATGGCTCATTTCCTAGTCAGAAACTAATAGTAGTTAGTATTGACCTAAGTTATGGCACTTACCTTGTAGCATCTAACAGAATAGTTTGGACGGAAGCATCAATTAGGTCTAATGTTGAAACAGAATGGCAACTACCGTGACCAAAACTGTAATCAGTTTGAAATAGGGACTACACTTGACGATGGATGGCAACTAGGGACCAAAATTGTAATTTACTCTATATAAAAACAAATTATAAGAAGTTACAAAAATTATTAAATTACCTTTTTCTAAATTAATTATTACAAAACAAGTGTTCTTAACATGTTTTAGAACATTATTATAAACAAATCTTAACAAATACCAACTACCTCAACTGGAGTTTTTAAATCCCATGTTCGTGAGATTTTACAGGATAATTTTGGACTTTTCTTTTAACTAAACACAATATTAAAATAAAATTTAATTCTAATTTCCACAAAATCTTGTAAACCAAATGAACCCTTATTTTCATTCAAACAGACAAACAAAAAAGAATTCAAGATCTTTTATAAGAGTGATTTTAAATACCCTTCGCTCAGAGACACATCACCATCAAATCTTTCTTTTTATATTTAGCATAAAGATTAATTTCATCTTTAAAATATTTCTAATCTTCATATTTATACTACTATGTAAAAAGGCTTAAACGATTATCTTGAATTTTTTTTAAGAGGTATACGTGATTATTAATCAATGATAATTACGTATGAATTTAAAAATCCATATTTGATAATACTGTAATATGATAAATACATATTTTTCATTATTGAATATTTTTTAAATTAATCATATTATAAAATATGATAAATACGTATGAATTTATACTTAGTATATCTATACTATATTATAAAGATGACATAAAAACTCTTAATTACAACTCACTAAGCTTTATGTACTATCATTTAAAGTTATCTACTTAAAATCTCTTAAAAATAACTACTAAAGCCTAATGTACTACCTGTAAAGCTTTTAACCCTAATTAATATATTTCATTCTTATCCCCCAAAATCCTTATCTCTAATCCCCAAACCCTAAAATTATGAAATTTGAATTCTGATAAACATAATCAAAACAGGATAAACATCTCAATTTAAATATAAAAAATTTAAAATATATAAGATAATTAATGAATTTTAACAAACTACTTAATTTTTTTTATATAAAAAACATTATATTGTTAAGCCTAAATTAAACAAAATTATATATAAAAAACCATTATCACTCAATAAAAACCATCCAAAATCGTACTGTAAATCAATAAAAAACAAAAAATAAAAATAAACATTAAAATCGTGATGTATTAAGCATTATGTATTATTATTTAATGCTAATCTACTTAAAATCTCTTAAAAAACAATTAATGAAGCAATATGTACTACTTTTAAATGTTTTTAACCCTAATTAATAAATTTAATCCTTATCCCCCAAAATCCTTATCTCTAATCCCCAAATCCTAAAAATATGAAATTTGAATTCTGATAAACATAATCAAAACATGATAAACATCTCAATTTAAATATAAAAAACTTAAAAAATATATAAGATAATTAATGAATTTTAACAAACTACTTAATTTTTTTTATATAAAAAACATTATATTGTTAAGCCTAAATTAAACAAATTTATATATAAAAAACCGTTATCACTCAATAAAAATCAATCCAAAATCGTACTGTAAATCAATAAAAAACAAAAAATAAAAATAAACATTAAAATCGTGATGTATCTCGCTGCATTGCGCGAGAACGCTTCTAGTATATTATAGTATAAAAATTCTATTACACTTATGTCTTAAAGGTCCAACTCATTATGCTTAAAGTACAGTAGTTGAGTATACAACCTCCAACTATCTCCTATTATTATAAAATTCAAATTATTTTTAATTTTTAAATTACAATTTATACCCTTATAATTACTTATTTAATGTATCTTATATCCCTTGTTTTTTAATTATTTTTATTTTACACTTTTATCATATTAACATACATAATTGTATATAAACCAAAATATATTTAAAAAATATGTTTCTTTTTTTACAAATTATATTATATCGTGTTGTCAGTACCGTCAAAATAAATTCAATGTTGAATATTTTTGGATTAATATTATTATTAAATATATTATAAATACGGACTGAAATATTTTTAGAACTTTTATATTTTATACCTTATAGTTATTAATTTAATTTATTTTATATCTTAATTTTATTTGTTTTACATCCTTTTATATATATATATATATATATATATATATATATATATATATATGTGTGTGTATGTGTGGGGAGAGGTTCATTTGAGAAATGCTAAATATATGAAAAATAGAGAAGTAATCCTAACCCTTTATTCGGTCAAGATCGACTTTGATCGGTCAAATATTACGTCTTTGACTGGTCAACAATTACGGTTTTTACTAGTCAAAAGTTACGGCTATTCCAAAAATAGAAGGACAGTTTCGTAATTTTTACAAATACAAGGGACGAGGAGTTCATATATGAACATGTATGATTCACATATAAACTATATGTTCATATGTGAACTAGTGTAATTCACATATGAACTCTTTTAACTGATTTATATATGAACCAATTAACTGATTCAAATATGAACTAATTACCTGTAGGTTCATATGTGAATCAGTTGAACTAATTAACAGATTCGTATATGAACCTTTGTGATTCACGTATGAACTAATTAACTGATTCATATATGAACTTATGAATCACAAATGTTCATATATGAATCAGTTAAAATAGTTCATATATGAATCAGTTAAAATATTTCATATATGAACATATAATTCATTTATGAATCATACAAGTTTATATATAAACTCGTCCCGTGTATTTTACGAAACTATCCATCTATCTTCTACATACTACACAAGGAATTATCCGGTGCTTCACGGTCAAAGCCGCAAATATTGACCAGATAAAAGGCAATGATCATTTCTTTATTTCTCATATTTTTATCCTTTCTCAAATGAACCCAATCCTATATATATATATATATATATAGACTTAAGTTCGCGTGAGACCAAACAGTTTCCGTGAGACCAAGCTTTAAAGTATGAAACTTCACACCAAAAAACTGTGAATGTAAAAAAAATCGAACTTTTCATAGGGAAAACACCGTAAATGTTACGCACGGTGTTTTTCGCTGTGAATGATCGTTTTTTTTTACCTTCACAGCGTCTTCACTGTGAAGGTTCGAATATACCTTCACAGTCTTTTATCTATGAAGGTTTGATTTTTTTTAACTTGGTTTAGGTTTTTTTACCTTCATAGTGTGATTACATTATGAAGGTTCGAATGTTTTTTACCTTCACAGTGTTTCGGTATGAAGTTTCATGTTTTAGGGTCAGGTTCACGTGAGACCAAGCTGTTTCCGTGAGACCGCGTGAGACCAAGCCTTAAAACATGAAACCTAATACCGAAACACTGTGAAGGTAAAAAACATTCGAACCTTCATAATGTAATCACACTATGAAGGTAAAAAAACCTAAACGAAGTTAAAAAAAATCAAACCTTCACAGATAAAAGACTGTGAAGGTATATCCGAACCTTCACAGTGAAGACGCTGTGAAGGTAAAAAAAAAACGAACATTCACAGCGAAAAACACCGTGAACGTAACATTTACGGTGTTTTCCCTATGAAAAGTTCGATTTTTTTTACATTCACAGTTTTTTGGTGTGAAGTTTCATACTTTAAAGCTTGGTCTCACGGAAACTGTTTGGTCTCACGCGAACTTAAGTCTATATATATATATATATATACTACTTTATAAAGCATTTGGGTTGCTTTTCTTAAATACAATCTTTTAAGCCTTATGTACCACCATTTAAAGCTTATTTACTTAATTTTCATCTTTACAAGTTTTCCTACTTAGAGTACAACAACACTAATGCATACATATCAAGTCATTCCTTATCCTTTTATCCAATTTCCAAAAGCGCCGATTCAGACTCTCTTCATCCAAGCGATGCTTCGGCACCCTCCAAGACGATTCATAAACCATCAAGGATGCCAATTCAGGGCTTTTTATACTCTCTCACGGTTTCTTCAAATCAGGTACTATTTTACCATCGATTAGGTTTATTTGTTTCCTTTCACGGTTTCTTCAAATCAGGTACGATTTTTATAGCCTTTACAATCGATTCATACACCATCGACCCCGAGAATTCTCAAGTATGATTTGACCATTGATTTGGGTTTCTTTGTTTACTTTCACGGTTTCTTCAATTTCTACCACCATCATCAGAATCTGTCAATTCGTCCTCTTCCTGAGATTGTAGCCCTCGAAGGGCAGTCTGATGGCAAGAGCTTACTTTTTGAAGCAGTTCGAGATGGGTACACGTAGGCCTCTCATACTCCAGATGCTCCATGATCCGACTTATCTCGATCCTCGGTGTCGGTTTCAGGTAATAGATTTAATTAAGTGTCAATCATCCAATTCTGGATATTATATTGTTTAGTTTGGATTTTCAGTTTTAGATATCTTGGAAAACATATTCATAATCAAACTATGGAATTTGATCAAAGCTTATACAATTGGAAAATTGAATGTTTGAGAACATTTTGGGTAATTTGTAGCTTGAACTATTTGTATTCATTATGAATATGCATGATTCTCAAATTTATCTTTTTGATAGGAGGAGGGATTATGAGGAATATGGTTGTCTTATAATGTTAGAATCAACAGTTGCAGACACCATCAACTCAAGAATTGATGCACTGTTGAATCAAGTGCTTGTGATATTACATAGAATCATATATGTACTAGAATATATAGAATATATAGAATATGTTTTGAAAAGTGATGGTATATATATATATATATATATTTTCTAATAATGTGTTTTAGTGAGTAAATATGAAACACAAAGATACTTTAACGAGAATGATAGTTGTATGTATATATATATATATATATATTGATGTATATTTTCATATTGATTATTGGTAAAGAAATCACTCATATGATCACTAATAGTTTTTTGTTTGCAATCATGGTTAGTTTTTTTTATTATTGTAGAACTACTTTTCTGTTATTCAATGATGCAAGGATTTCATCTACTTTCATGTGGTCTTTTGATATCTTTCAGTCTTTGCAAGAAAGTTACAGCTAGATTAGAAATCGCTCATCTTGCTCCTTTACGCAAATCAGGTAGGCCATCAAACTGTAGATAGAATTTGAGATTTTCGTTTCTAATTAATCAACTCAATTATGGATGTTTAATCTTTAATTTCTTGAACAATTGGGCTCTTTTGTGTCTTATCTTCTGTATTTGTTGTT
The DNA here is from genome assembly GCA_954870635.1 of Arctium minus. Taxonomy (NCBI): domain Eukaryota; kingdom Viridiplantae; phylum Streptophyta; class Magnoliopsida; order Asterales; family Asteraceae; genus Arctium; species Arctium minus. The sequence continues at coordinate 87,601,931 of OX941088.1, read as the reverse complement.
CACCTTAGATATATTTGTCTTATCCATAATTGCTTACACTTTTTGTTCTTTGATTTTGAGCACCAACACTGTTGCTGAATGTTGTATTTCATGTTTTAAGGATAATTTCTATTGTAAAACAGAATTGTGTTTTTTATAGGTAAAAATGGAAAGATCAAAGTCAGTTATTTATATAACTAGCCATCTTAGGCAGTGAAGTTAAGTTCTGAGGAGACATACATGTTTGCAAGGATAGAGACTCTTACCCAGTAAGTGATGTGACAACTCTTACCCGGTTAGTGTTTACTTAATAATTATTGCGTACGATGATATAATAGACTAAAATCATACCCGATAAAGTAGAGTGATAGTCTCGAATCTTACTGATAAATGCTTACCAGGTTAGTGATTGGGTAATAACTTTTGGTTAGTTGGTCTACGATGGTGTTGCATGCTTCTCTGTTTTAAAACCTGGTGGACTACTTTCTTCTGGGATTATGGTAATGACCCTATAAAACATGTCATTTGATTATGGCCTCTATGACATGACCATGCTTCGTATTTAGCAGATCAAAGAGTAGGATTTAAGGAATACAAGCAAGCTGATGGCACCTTGGTTCATACTTTTTTTCTTTGGATAGTGCATGAGATATCTTTCTAAGCCTTGGCTTGATGGAGGTAATAATACTTTCCTTTTCTTAATTTTCTATTCATTTGAGAAAAAATAATGTTTCAATCTTGTAATTTCAGTATAACTTTGTACGTTAGCAGAATTAATTTATGTTTTTGTAGCTTGAGCTTGAATATTTATGTGTGAAGTCAATTAACCGTCGTAAACAAAAGACGATACGTAGGGTGTGGATTATGTTACTCTGGTATTGGTGATGTATATGGTACGTTTCTGTACCAAATGTTCTCTTTTAAGGTTCATCACTGTGGTATAGACGGTGCGTTCAGCTCCTCCTCTGTCTCCCCACTGGTTTGTTTCCTCCCTTCGGCGTTCTTCCCTTCTGCCTCGCCTCTCGCGTTCCTTTGTCCTTCGTCCTCCATGGTCCTCCTTGTTGCCTCGCCTCACAGATTTAGATTTGATTTTTTATGAGATTTTTAGGGTTCTAATATAGTGGTCGGATGCTGCAAAACGTAAAGCGGAATCATGAACACATTAAAAGCCAAATGCAATCCTTCTTCAAAGTTGGTAAAGTTTGGTGTTTCCGGAGAGTTTACCATGGTCGGATTGTTGATCTGTGATTTATGTTTAGATGTTTTGATTTATTTGATCTTTGTTTGTTCAAAAGTTTATGCTCAATACCACTATATGGCAATACATATATTATAGGATGTTGATTGTTTTTCACTTTCACATATTCTTTTTCATGGTTGATGTGTGACTTTCATCTACAATGTGCAATTTAATGACATATATAAAGAGGTTTTAGGGTCTATGAAGTCGGCAGGCAGATCTCTGGGTGAGTTATTTAACATTTTTTGTGTTTTTAAAACATTACAAAATTCATTAGAAATTAAATGAGTATATATATATATATACTCATTTAAAAATATATTCTATTACGATTATTCTTGAATTTTTAAGAGGTACAAATCTCGATACATCATGTATAAGTTTAACAGCTTCAAAACCTCTCACATTCAACATGATAATTAAAAATATATATATATCTTTTATTTTTAAATTACACTTTATACCCTTATAATTAGTTGTTTAATTTACTTTATAACCTTTCATTTTTTATATTTTATTTTACGCTCTTATCATATTAACATACATAGTCTTATATTAATTAAAATACATTAAAAATTATGTTTTATTTTACAAATTATACCATTATAATCGTATCATCAATACCTACAAAATGTGCCAATATTGAATATTTTTGGATTTAATCATATTATTAAATAGCATATATACGTACGTAGTGAATTGTTTTTAAAATTTACATTTTACACCGTATAGATATGTATTTAATTTGTTTTATATCTTTTACTTTTTCATTTTTCATCTATACTCCTTTATATATGACGAGTTACAGGTTTTTTTTTAATTTTTAAGAGGTATTATCTTTCATGCCTAATCTAAGTATCTTAGAGCGTGACTCAACGATATACATGGTCGTCCCAGGGGGAGGGTGGATCGGGCGTACGCCCAGGCCCCAAATAAAATAGGGGTTCAAAATTTTGAAATATATACTATATAGCAGTAGTTAAAAAAATTATAAATTAAAAAGACAAAAAAATAGTATATAATAGGACCCAATTTTTTTTAGTATTATATTAAGGGTCTAGACATGTATTAATTAATTATATTGGACAATAAAATTTGTTAAAATTTAATTGGTCTTTCATTTTATAGTATTGTTTATTGTTTCTATAAGTTTTTTTTTATCCAATACTGAAATCTAAAAACTATTTTTGCCTAAAAACCTTGATATATACTCTATTACTCATCTTCCACATACTATTTTGATTATTACATCCACATGAATTTTATTTTTGTGTTAGAATATACTAGATTTCTTGTTATTAACTAAAAAAACTCTACATTTTGAAAACAATTACCAACTATATGAGACGACCCAACTTATATCTATATTTAGGATTTCAGAACTATCTTCTTTTTTTTCAAAAATTATTGACTTTTTATTACATAATATTAAGTGCATGAATCTTAAGTACTCTTTTATCTCTAAAACAAGAATAATATCTCAAACTATAGCCAACATGGACTTTTGATTCTAAGATTGATGGTTCTTAAAAAGTTTGTTTCAACTCTAAGAGTTTATGGTGATGAAAACCATTAACATCAGGTAACATGTGGAAACTCAACCGATTTATGTTGATTTACATAAAGTGTTACTTTGAATGGTCAACATAGTGGTCTCAAATGATTTCAATCTATATATTAAAGATATACCATAAGATGCCTTTGATGGTGGAATGGATTGACAATGTTATGTAAAAACGATATGGTAGATAATATAAATTTAGAAATAATTATTGATTGATCTTGCGCTTGTAATACTAGGAAAAACGGTTATACATAAATTATTAGAATTTATTGAATTCAATGTTATTTTTTATGATATAAACAATATATTGAAAATAAATTCGTAGTTATCAAGGGCCCATTTTTACATCTCGCCCATGGCCTATAAAATGTCAAGAACGGGTCTGACGATATAGTTGTATTAAAAATTTTCAAGAATGCAGTTTCGATAAGAAATTTAAGACACGTACAAGTGTACAGTCCAATCGTATCCCTCTTTTCTCTCCGCTTCATCTGCCACCACCTCCCCCAACTGCTGGAATATCTCATTTAACCCACATGTCTAAGACAACTCCCCCTAATCAACCACATTCCACATCCCGAAAACACTCCTATGCCAGTGAAGGTTCGTTCTTCTTCGACTGCAACCTCCTATAACATATTCGTCTCTTGATCTCTCCTGCTCTCAAAGTATCTAAAGTTTAAAGCATATAGCTATGAGGTATCCTACCATTAGTGGAATGTTCTTTCTAACACAAATACATTAATGGAAGTTAAGCGACTGAGAATCTAGATTTTTTCGATATGAAGTTGTTGGTCCCAAATAGCAGTAAATAAACAAGCAAAGTATTGTAGAAGGGGGGGTTGAATACAATACACACAGTTTTTCACTTAATTTAATTCTTATTGATTTGAAATCAAGAATTACACATAGAAAACTTTGATTGTTGCGGAAGAGAACATATGAGATATGTTCAAACAATCTTACACATAGAGAATAAAGAACAATTGTAAAACACTTAGAAAACAATTGAACTTCGTAGAGAGAAAGTTGCCAGGCACTTAGAGAACTTGAAGGTAGTAGAGCTGGTTGATCTTGCATGTTGAACCATCCTCCATATTTATAGTGCCTCATGCATTTAATGCATGAGACACCTGTTGAGCAAGGGATGGACACAGGTCTTCTGCATGGTACATGATGTACCTTTTGTCTTGGAGTGACTTTGTCTTGAAGTGTTGACCTGCAGGGATGGTGTGGACCTTTCCTTAAAATGGTGTAGGAGACAAAGCTTACTTTATCTGATCTTCATATGAGGTCCACGTCAATGCAAGATATCACAAATATACTTTGTCAGAAAAGTACAATGTGTTTGGAGAAATCTTCAGGCCTTGAAGATTAAGGAGTCTTCGGTTGCCGAAGAGTTCTTCGGCTCCTGAAGACTGAGAGGTCTTCGGCTCCTAAGACTGAGAAGTCTTCGGCTTCCGAAGATGTCTTCGGCCGAAGACGTCTTCGGCCGAAGAGGTCTTCAGCCGAAGAGGTCTTCGGCTCCTGAAGACTGAGATCGGCACCATCCTGGTCAATGGTGTTGATCAAGTGGGCATACTTGGCTTTAGGCTGAGGAGTCTATCTTCAATCCGCTTTGAGAGATATTCTCCTTCTTTGTCTTCTTCGGTTGATCTTCGACTTCACCGAACATTTGTATAGAAACCAAGATGCTAAAAGAACCTCAAACATATTCTAAGTAGGATGATATAAGATGGAAGATCAGGAGGTCATCTTCAAATCTTCAGATGACCCAACAGAAGTCACATTTTTCGAGCTTATTTTCATGTGTAGTTTTTGTATTCATTGGATATCAGAGTCCTGAAAACCAATAGTGAAATGTTCTTTGTATCCGTCTTTCTTTTTGAAATTGTTACTCAATATTTTCATCATAACATATAGTTTATGGTTCTTACCATTTGTCTAACATATGATTTGTCCTTTGAGTTTGTTAACATATTTTGAATTTCATTTTTTAACAAGTTACAAAAAAGTACAACCCGTTAATGCATAGGTTGATCTGCTAGAACAACAAATGTTATGGGCCACTATAGAGCAAATCTTTTTCAAAAAATTTTGACCAATTTGACTGTATTAACCTTGAATTTTATACATCCGTTATGCGATTTAAAAACACATTAAACCATAAAATTGGTATTATGTGATGTATAATAAAACTGAACGTGAAACAAGATTATTCTTTTTGAATTCTCGGCCATAAATTCAAGATGCTTTACACCACATCACGTACATATACGTATCTAGTCTAGTTAGGTTTTATTGATTCCTTTTGTTTGACTTGTTCAAAATGGGTTATCAAACTAATTAGCTCCATTTTTGTTAAATCATGTAACTTGCACCAATCGACTTATTTTAGGGTTTAGGGGCAACAACTTTCATCTCAAATTTTCTTATTTTTTTATAAATTCAAATCCAAACAACAGAACTTTTAGAACAAAACCTAAAATAGAACATTTTAAATCTAAATAAAAGTACCCAAATAAGCAATGACGATCTCTCCGACCATGAACTTTTGTTTTGGTAACTGTAAGTTTCCGTGCCAGCTTACTCGCATCGATTAACCCCCGGACGACCACGAATGATCTGGAGTCATCGCAGATGAACTTCCATTTACAAACAAGATTTCATGACTCTGATTTCTCTTTTTATATTATTCAATTAGATTGAATTGCATATTTTAATGAACCGGTTCACGTTTACGAACGTTACCACTTCCTTTCAATATGGTAGAAGCTAAGCAGTTAACACTGTCGATTGCGGAAATCGCAGTCGGGACCTTGATTTGCAATAGTGATTATCGGGATGAGATAGCGGTAAAAAAATAGGTTCATAAATTAAATGACTATATAACTTAATATATTGTATGCCTAATACATAATATCAAGTCAAACAATTCATTAATTCAAAAAAAATGTCAAACCACACAAGCAACATAGTAATAGAGTTTATAAAGCTCCTTGATGATTAAGGCATTGTTTGGCAAAAATAAGCTAGCTTATATAGCTTATTTTCTGGGTACATGTTTGGATGGCCATTAGCTAGCTTATAAGCTAGCTTTTTTATAAGCTACTTGGAGTAGCTTATGAGGTACTTTTTGTGATTATTTCAATTATGCCCCTCATTAATATTCATAATTATATATTAACTTTTAATTATAAATAAATAATTAGGGGTTGTTTGGCAGTTGTTGAATGGTTTGGTGCAGAATGATTAAGAGATCAGAATGATTAAGAGGCTCTTATGATATAGTGCAATATGAAATATGGTTGTTTGGTTATTGTTCAGAATGAAATCAATGCACTTAATGGTTAAGGGAGACCCAGGATACAAAATGATTCAAAGGGTTATTCAAAGGGTTTTGGAACCATTAAGAGGCAACCTTTTTTCTGCCAAACAGGAGTCACCTCTTAATGATTCAGATGTTGCCTCTTAATGGAACCATTAAGAGGTAAACAAACAGCCCCTTAATGTCTTTTTTGTTAATTTAAATGCTTATAAGCTAGTTTTTGTCAAAAGTGTTTTTTTCATCAGCTAGCTTATTAGTAGTCATAAGCTACCAACTTATCAGATAGTTTGCCAAACATAGCCTAAATGAGCTAATTATAATCCACCGGCTCCACATCTGAATCGACATCATTTAGTACATCGATTGTTTCATTTATGTCATCATCCCCTTTCTTCCTCATCTCCAACTCCAAGTTGAGGAGTAGCAATCGAGTAGGAGTCGAGGAGTAATAGCAATCAAGTAGGAGTCAAGTGGTCTAGAGTCGAGGATTCACGACTTCAAGTTTGGAGTCAAGAGTTTAGGGTTGGTACTTGGTAGTCGATCGATGAAGATAAGAAACGTAGAGAGATGAATTAATTTACGTCAAACTAAAGTCTAAAAGTAAAAGGTCATAATAAACCTGAAGCCCATAAAAAAAAGCCCAAACATATTAAATTATAGGGAAAATTGCATCAAAATGGAACCAACTTTCACCTTATTCCTATTTTAGGGAACTAACTTTAAAAGTTATCATTTAAAGGTCTAAACCAAACTTTATATATATATAAAGGTCTCAATTACCTATTTAGCATGTAACCGGTTACCTTAATATGACATAATAAAATTATATTAATTAAAAAAATATTAAATAGTTATTATGATGCCACATCATCAAAAAATTAAAAAACCAAATATATTAATCAGATAAAATATATAAAATACACTGCAACTAATCTTTATTTTACCCTTTCATTTTACCTTGCTACAAATGTTAAAAGCTTAAAAAAACAAAAAACCCACTGCAACTAATCTTCATCCTCAAATCACTTACCCCTTCATCTTCATCATCTATCAGACCTTCGGTCCACATCACCTCCTTCTCCGACGCCATCCCCCCTTGCTGCTTTAAGGTTGAGCACCACTATCACCACCCATCTCCTTCAAGATTAAGAGATCCAACACATCCTCATCTCCATCTCCTTCAATATCTAGGTTTCAACTGTGATAAAGTGGGTAGAGGCGTAGAGCCTTGTGCTTTCACCCAGAAACCTTTGGATCCCATGTTTAGAAACCTTTGGATCTTCCATAGTAGTGGTGAAACCAAACCGGAACAGGAGGGATGGAAAGGGGTCGTCGGAGATGCCAATGGCATCGCCGGAGAAGAAAGGTACGTCTGAGAGATGGCTGGCAGAGAAGAAAGGTGGCGCCGGCGGAGAAGAAAGGTACGTGGGAGAAGCTCGACGGGACCGGGAAGAAATTAAAGGGATTTTAGCCTGTCCTTTTTTTTTTTTGAAGAAAACATGTCCTTTTAATATCGTGTATATATAACAATGCCATATGTATAATATAACATAATATTTTAGATTTATATTTGAATTTTAAAAATGATGTGGCATATTAATTGGTATTTACCTGAAGCCACATCATCATTAACAGGTTATCAGGTAAACGAAATCCTTAAATATATATATATATATATATATATATATATATAAAGTTTGGTTTAGACCCTTAAATGATAACTTAATAAGGAAAAGTTGATTCCATTTTGATACAATTTTCCCTAAATTAAAATATTATAGAAAAGAAGTCCAAATGTTGTAAAAACTCAAAAGGCGCCCAACATACTTAGATATAGCGAACCGCCACCATTATAAACCCAAATTGCAATGCAATAACGGTGAATAAGCGCCGCTAATTGTGGCACCATAATTTTAGATCACAATCTTCCTCAAAATGGCAATCCGCGCTATTGCACCACACTTCACTCCATAATGTATAAATTTTATTTATTATTCTAGATGGTGTTTGTTTTTTTAAAAGATCTAAAGTCTGAAATCTTATTAATTTATGAATAATAAATAAAATATAACGTTTGAAGGTGTTTTTGAGAGAAAAAAAACATAATGAAGTAAGGTAGCAATAAGAGATTTTAAGAAGTTATGTATTTTTTCTTTCAGAAAGAGTCAAGAGGTTCTAAAAGTTAGGAAAAAAAATAGTCTAAATCTAAAAATGTCTTCATACTAATTAAGAGCTTTTTTTTTCAGGAAAAAAAAAACCAGCCCCTAAATGGGTTCGGGCAAAATGAATTTGAATAACCAACATGAATCTGAAAATGGGTTCCAAAACACAATTCAAGCAAATTATTCTAAACCACCACATTTATTATTACCATCATCATATCCATATTTCATATAACCAATGTTCATATCATTCAACCAAACACATCATTCATTCAAACAAGATCCTTAACACCCACCACGAAGACGAAGAACAAGATGAAGGGTCGACTCCTTCTGGATGTTGTAATCAGCAAGAGTCCTCCCATCTTCCAGCTGTTTTCCAGCAAAGATCAGCCTCTGCTGGTCCGGTGGGATCCCCTCCTTATCCTGGATCTTCGCCTTCACATTATCGATCGTGTCCGAGCTTTCCACCTCCAGAGTGATCGTCTTTCCAGTCAGGGTCTTGACAAAGATCTGCATACCTCCCCTGAGACGAAGCACAAGGTGGAGGGTGGACTCCTTCTGGATGTTGTAGTCGGCCAGGGTACGACCATCTTCCAGCTGTTTACCGGCAAATATCAACCTCTGTTGGTCCGGTGGGATGCCTTCCTTATCCTGGATCTTAGCCTTCACGTTATCAATGGTGTCGGAGCTCTCAACTTCTAAAGTTATCGTCTTTCCAGTCAGGGTCTTGACGAAAATCTGCATACCACCACGAAGACGGAGGACCAAATGGAGGGTAGACTCCTTCTGGATGTTGTAGTCTGCGAGGGTACGGCCGTCCTCGAGTTGCTTTCCGGCGAAGATGAGTCTTTGCTGGTCTGGGGGGATACCTTCCTTGTCTTGAATTTTAGCCTTGACATTGTCTATGGTGTCGGAGCTCTCAACCTCTAAAGTTATGGTTTTACCGGTGAGGGTTTTGACGAAGATTTGCATCCCTCCTCTTAATCTGAGAACGAGGTGAAGGGTTGATTCTTTCTGGATATTGTAATCGGCCAGAGTACGACCGTCTTCGAGCTGTTTTCCAGCAAAGATGAGCCTTTGCTGGTCTGGGGGAATGCCTTCCTTGTCTTGAATTTTGGCCTTGACGTTGTCAATTGTGTCGGAACTCTCTACCTCGAGAGTGATTGTCTTTCCGGTGAGGGTTTTAACAAAGATTTGCATCTGTGTAAGAACAAACAATAAGATTATAATAAGAAACCTCAAGAGAAGAGAACGAGATATATCTTATGGGCGTATTCATGAATTTAAACGAATCTAAATTTCCAAATCAAGAATTAGCTAACAAATAGATCAAAGATTTTCAAGGGCCAGATTAGATAAAAGAATTCAACAATAAACAATCTAAATCGGAAAAGCCATCATGGTTCGATCGTCTAAACAACACCAACAACTAGTGACGAACAAAGACACCTAGAATCGAATCTATCAAAATAATACAATAACTCCATTCGGAAAACGATCTACCAAAAATCAAAATCCGTGAATGGAATTTGAACGAAATTCTAAATTTCCGATCAAGAAGAATTAGCGATATAATTGTTTCAAAAGCCAGATTACATAAATCGGCAAACCGTTGATTCGATCGCCTGAAAAAACTCTTCGAAAAAAGAAATACTTAGAATTAAACTGTTACACCAACAGCTCGTGACGAACAAAGAAATACGTAGAATTAAATCCATCAAAATAATCTAAAAAACTCCTCGAAAACGATCGACCAAAAATCGACGATCTTAACAAAAAAAAAAACGATTCAAAAATGATATGCATCTCATAGATCTAACGTATGAAAATCAAACTCTTGTAAACACGCTGATTCCAAAAAAAATCATATGGATGCCACAGATCTAAGAGATCCGTTTGATTCTAAACACCACCGATCAATGAAGCCAGAATCTAGTATATAAACATGTTGATCATAAATCGAACAGAGAAATGTAAAACCTCACCAATCGATCAAAAATTGAAAATTAAAGCAGTAAATCAAAATTTCAATCGACAGTCAAAATTCCTAGAATCAAATAAACAAAAAGAAGAAAAATAAAGAACAAAGAGATAGATAGAAAGAAAGAAAACGAACCTTGAAAATTTCGAAGAAGAAAGAAGCCTTGAGAAAGGAATTAGGGATTGCAGATTAAGATTGGTGTGAGGAAAAGGGATTGATTTGGGGGTGCATTTATAGGGGGAGGAAGGAGAATCCTTCAACGGGAAGGAAAGTGGGGTGGTAGGAGATATCCAATCAGAATGTGACACGTGTTTTCTCTGTTCCCCCAACGTCAAAGTTCGGCATCGAGAATTAGAAATTGTCGCCTTCCTTTTTCTACTCTTTTGTTTTTTAGTTTGGAAGGTGATCTTTGAATATGGTACCATATCATATATTTTTTCCCATAAACCGGGTATCGTTTATAACTACAAGCATACTCGCATAATATAGTGAGATAAATCACGATTTTAATATTTTATTTTATTTTTTATTTCGTGTAATACAGTGAAATACATCACGATTTTAATGTTTTCTTTGATTTTTTGTTTTTTATCGATTTATATTACGATTTTGGATGATTTTGAAAGATTGATAATGGTTTTCTTTTATAAATTTGTTTAATTTAGGTTTAATAATATAATGTTTTTTACATAAAAGAAATTAAGTATTTTTATTAGAATTCAATAATTATCTTATATGTTTTAAATTATTTATATTTAAATTGAGATGTTTATTCTGTTTTGAATTCAATCAGTTATGAATTCAAACATATAACTTTAAAATTTTATACTCATGCATCATGACTTATAATCTTAAATTTTAGGTAATGTGTATCAATAAAAGTACTTAATGCATAAAAGCTTGTTTTTAAGAGTTTCTTTGATAGTTTAGTAATAATGTAATTTCTTTTAGGTTTTAATAATATAACATTTTTTTTATAAAATAAACATTAAATATTCTATTAGATTTTTTTAAATTATATTTTAGATTTTTTATATTTAAAATTTGATTTTTATCCTGAGAGAGTGAATTTAGAGGAGTTGAAGTGGAGAGTGATTTTAGAGAGTTAAAATGGTTAGAGATAGGGATTGAAAGTTAACAAATAACATTAAATATAATTTATAAAACTTTAATGATTTTTTAAAGAGTTTTTAAGTAATTAGCGATAAAAAGCGATACATTAAGTTTTAACAATTGTTTTTAAGAGTTTTTATAAGTGTTTTATAATATAACTAGCAGTCTACCCGTGCAATGCACCAAGTGAACAAGGTGTGAAAAACAAGCAACTCAGTTGAGAAAGGGGTTTCATATGCAAACTCAAAGCATCCTAAACCACCTCATCTATCTTCTTCTCTATTTCATTAGCCAATTGGCTTTCATTATCATACAAGATTGATAATAGTCATATACTTGCTAATGCAAAAACTTAGAAAAGGACCATCCACATCATATAACAATTTAGTGGAAGAATATTAAATTTACTAATAATAATTAAGATTGAACAAGAAAGAAGTGGAAACCAAATTAACATGGTCATGAAAGGGATATAAAGATCGAAAAGGGATCAAATTAAGAATAATATCAAAGGGGAATATGGACATCATTAACAGTAAAACAGATTGTGGAAGAAAAATGGTTACAGTTAAATTATCAATGTCACCATTGTCCAATTGTACATGACTTATCTACGACCCCCTCATCAGCTGCTCAACTGGGTACAGTTGCAATTCTCCGATGTAGAACACAATATTGCCACTCTTTTTCAGTGTGATCCCTTGATGTAGCTTTCTCACCTTCTTTTTCAACTCGTTGGCATCCTCCATCATCATCACCTCTGTCGCAGCATCAGCCGCCTCCGCCATATCCATCATCTCATGCGTAGTAACAACACTCTTTCACTTCTTCTTCTCTACGCCTTAATAGACATTATTGTACATAAGACAGAAGTAATCAGTACTAACAATCTAGCAGAGAAACCAACAATCAATCCAAGTTGGTTCTAGCTTTGTAGAGTTCGAATTTGTAAAACCACCTACCTCCGGTTGTACTTGTGCGCTTTGACAATGATGATTGTTTCTTCCTCGAATTTTTGCCTAAAATAGTCCGCCAGAACCGCAATTTGTACAAATGATCTTCCCATACAGTGGGAGTTAATTGAAAATAACGTCAGGCCAAATCGAGAATAGTGTATGATGCGATGGACAACAGTGTTTGTATCAGCAGCTTGGAGATATGACATAAAGTCCGTTAGTTTGATTGAAGTAACCCAGGTATGCAATCTATTACATTGTCAAACTTATCTAATAATCATAAAAAGCAGGTAGAAATTTGAGTTTCTATAAATAGTAAGCATATGCGTTTGTGGATGACTATCGAATGTTATGAAGATTTTGGATGTCAATTATATAATGTGTAGGTATTCGTATTGTTAAAAAGAGAGATCTACCATGTGGATCATAGTGTCCATTTTCATTGAGCATATCCAGGTGATGATTCAAATTCAAAATCAAAGTTGGTTCGGTCCAGAATAAAATATTGACCAACTTATAATTGTTTGAGATCATCAATGGCGACACATAAAAGCTATCGTTGATCAAACAACTAATCAATGGATCAACTTGATCAACAATCCAAGAGGAAAGTGCACAAGGTTCAACCATGAAAGCTTCATCAAAGGCGACACTACAAAAAATAAGAAAAAAGGAAACAGATAAATCAGTTTGTAGCACCATTATAAATACAACAATTAGAACAAACCAACCACAATTACATGACCTAACCTTGTTGCATCAACCAAGTAGCATATATAAGGAAAAAAAATAATAGAAGTATTCAAAGCAATTTCTGACGTTAAATCCTAGAGGATATATCGGAAAGCATTTTACTTGACTCATCAAAGGTTAAAAGGAAAAACATATATAGTTAAAGGCTTATAATACCTCAACACCACAAGATAAGCATTTTGGATTTCTTCTTCCTTTGATCATTTGTTATATATAGAATATATAAAAAAAAAAAAATCAAAGCAGAGATAACCTGGTGGAGAATCAGATGATGCAAAAAACTGGGGGTAGTGAAGAGAGTATTCTACATGATGAGGGTAGATTGAGACTGGGATATGGGAATCGCTTCATGGGTGGCTATGAGCTCAAGCTCTGTAAAAACACTTCCGTGGAAGGCGAGTGGATTTGCGAATCACATTAGAATTTCTTTTCTTGTTTCTAAATGTCCCTAGACTACGAGGACTTATGTCCATAAATTTAGAACAATGGTGACCAGGTTTAAAATATGTTTCAATGTTTCTACTACTTGCAATGGTACACAAATAAACACACAGACGTTCAAAAACATTACCCGTTTATATACCCATAATATATAAAATATGGCCATGAATAGGCCAGTATATGTAGTTACCTTTGATAATATGCTAATTATTGTTCAATACAAAACAACAGAATAAACAATTACACCTCTATGAAGTGTGAAGTAACATAATAGAAAATGTCATGTTTCTTAGAGGGAAATAATTATCCATAAACTTGTATGTATGAATGGAAAAATAACTCTGACGCAGGATAACTGATCAACGTCAGGGATATTTAAAAATATGCCCTCATACAGTTTAAAGGAATTGAGAAGGCATGCCGATATATAATAATAAGAAGTTGATTATTAATCATTTAAAATGACGATTTTGATACACCACATTGTGTTGTCATTCCAAAGTCCAAACCATAACCACGTGGTTCAATAATTACGTAAAACCCAAGACGATTTTGAAGCAAAAAGTAACATCCATTAAACAAGCAAGATAACAGCCCAACCAACCCTATGATCAAAGAAAACAGCAATGGCAGCATACCTTTCTACAAGTAATTAATCCCATCAAACTTCGATTACAAAGTTACCATTAGCATAGACCAAAATCATACCTTATGCAAACCCCGTGATAGATCGCAAATCATCATAGCACCCATAGACAAACCTTCCACAAAAATCATCTGCCAATATTTAATGAAAACTCCAGCAACCCCTTGATCGATCCTGTTAAAAACTCCTAATAACCCCTTGTTTTTTCCGTTGTTCCCTCCGTTTGCATCTATAAGATCCCCCAATAAACCCTCTGATAACCAATTTCCAACAGTAGTAAATCAATACAAAAAAGTCGACAATAGCAACAAATTGTGAAGAAAGACAACAGTAGGAAAAAGGAATCGACAATAGCAGCAAATAGAGAAGAAAAACATATAAACTCAAATCTTACATAAAAAAATAAACTCAAATAAATGGTGAAATCGTACTTGTTAATAAACAAAGAAATCGAAGATGAAACCTTTGAAGAAACCGTGAAAGTAAACAAAGAAACTGATGAAATCATACCTGAGAAACCCAAAGAAATCGATGGTGAACTTTTGGAAGAAACAAACCTGTGTGAATCCAAAGAAATCGATGGTGAAGTATTTGAAGGAATCGATTTGAGATTTGAAGCCTGATACTGATACGTATTTAGAGGCGTCTTGGAGGATGAAACGACGTCTTGGACACGAAAGAAATTATGAATCGGTGTCTTGGAGGATGAAACGGCGTCTTGGACAAGAAAGAAATTATGAATCGGTGTCTTGGAGGATGAAACGGCGTCTTGGACAAGAAAGAAATTATGAATCGGTGTCTTGGAGGATGAAACGGTGTAATCAAGATTTGAAGCTGATACGTATGTAGAGAGTTGTGGATTATATACATTAAAGGTATTGTACATAAGGTTTAAAAAGTTGTAAAGTTGAAAATTAAGTAAACATGCAATAATTGGTGGTACATAATGCTTAAAAGATTGTAATTAAGAAAAGTAACCCAAATGCTTTATAAAGTAGTACTAGATATAGATACATAAATTTTAGAGTAAATTATGATTTTCGTCCCTATTGCTATTGAAAGTTTTGGATTGGGTCCTTCAAACAAAATAATTAAGGTGATGGTTATTGTAATTTCACTTTTGTTATGGATTGGGTCCCTTGCCTAACTTCATTAACCATTGTTCCGTTAAATCGAGGTTAATGTTGTCCTTTTACTTTTTTTTTTTATTAATTCTATTTAAAAATAATTCTATAATTTATATTAAATAATGTATTTATATATATATATATATATATATATATATATTAAGAGTAAATCACAAATGGTGGTGACAAATTCACATATTCAAAGCTCCACCACTGATTTCTTTTTTGCTTATTATCATTTCATTTATGATTTAAAGTTTCCAACTGAGCAGACATGTAAAAATGATGACTTCAAGCAACCAGAGCATTACATCATCTTCTCTGTAGATCCCAGTACAGTGCAATCACGAACAATAATATCAATTAAGAACAGTTAATATTGCCACAACCTCTAGTCATATGATTAATATTCAACAAAGGGTTTAGGTTTACAGAGAGAATATCTGATCAGTAAATGTAAACCTATAGACTAGAGAATTATGAATGAGATCTAAACTAAATAATGAAACTAGAAAAGCCTTTATATATTAGGCGTACAAAGCTAATGGGCTTTATGGGCTTTGGGCCCAACTACTAAATAAAACTATTAAAGAATTACATTTTGCACCCTGAACTTCTATTTAACATATAAAACACCCTAACAATCTCCCCCTTTAAATAGAAGTTGATAATCACGCCAGTTAGGAACATATGTCTTTCGAAACCCAAAACTGATCTCGAAATAGCGCATTATAGTTCTGTACTCCAGCCGCTCTAAAATAACACCAGTGCTTCGAGAACAAGACTCTTGTATTTCGGATCCAATGGTTGAACCCCTTTTTCATCTTGATCAACAAATTTCTTCAACTTGTCTCTAAGCAACATCAAAGTACCATCGCAGAATCTAGCAATCTGACTGAATCGGAAAAAACGCATATCACCTTTGTTGTTCGCGTATGTCATGCCGAATTCTGGAAACTTAAGAACTGTGAAGGCTGGTACATTCTGGGCATCATAAGGAATCCTCAAATCAGGTTTAAGCAGATTGATCTTCGGTTGGTTGCTTTCTAACCCGATCTGAAAATCTTCTACCGAGGCAAGCTTCATTGCACACTTCATGTATCTCTTGACAGTTTCGAGTGCATCTGTAACTTCCCCTGGTCTGATAGTTCTGGTCTTTAAGTCTCTAAGCAGGAATAGCAGATCTCTAGGTTCAAGACGTGGAAAGTCAGCTTCAGAAAAATTCCACTTCTCACCATCTTCTCTAGTTACCACGAAGTATGAATACTTTACGCCCATGAAGAAGCAAGAGTGAATCTGATCAACGGATGTAATTCTGAGCTTTGTCTTGTTGTACCTGTCTTTGAAGTAGTTATACACAAACAAAATTTCGCGCTGCTTTTCCCTATTTTTCATCGACTGGAGACCATGAACCACGACTTCATCATACTAACGAATCCAATGGGCAAAGATTTTCTTCTGACTTTCTTCTGGAAATGGAACTTTAATTCTGACTCTTTCCCATTTGGACAGGTGAACTGGCGGAGTACGATCTGTTCTCAAAACTGGTAATGCAGGAGGAGATCGAATAGGAATATCTAACGGAGGAAGATCAGGGTGATCTGCAGTATAAGTCAAAAGCGGTATCCCAACAGAAATCTGTACATCTGGATGATAATCTGGAGCCGTAAACTCGGAATTGATAATCTCATCAATCTCTGCTTGAAGGAGTACCAGCGCTCTTTCAGTATTGGCCTGTTCTTCTGTCGGGTCTGAAACAGAATATGGATCGACGATCATAGCCCAGTTTTTTGGATCTATCGGTGAACCTCCATCTTGTTCCTCAGGCTTTTCAACCGTTGGAATATCATATAAAACCAAATCCATCGACTGCTCCTGTGTCTTTTCTTGCCCTTCCGGTCGAGTACCAGAACCCGAACCCCTTTCCGTTTCCACCTGTACTGTACCCACTGACTGTGTCTACAACTCGGATAATCTTTGGCGCTTCTCCCCCTCATGGTGATCAGGATCATCCTGGTCATCATGTCGGCGCTTGAGCCTCTCTGCCTGGCAGCGGCAGGTGTCTTCCACGGATGATGGTCGTTCAGTCAATACAACTACGGTTTGCTGCAAAGACTGAAGAAGGGCTTGTTGTTGCTGGAAGGCTTATGGAGATATAGTGGGTTGGGGGGGTGTAGGTGTAGATGCTTGGGCACGTAATAAAGAGAGTAGATCAGCATCTTAGGTCGGTTCAACTTGAGATTGGGCAAGTAATTTGGCAAGGAGGATGGACTTGAGGTCATCGATAGACATATCGGCAACAGTAGTAGAGGGTTGTGGTGTAGGAGGTAGTGGTTCAGGCTCAGTCGCTGGACCTTTGCCTTTGATCAGACGTTTCAACGCATCTACCTCTTCCCTCATTTCGGCACGCATGATGGTGTAGACAGCCTTTAGGGCGCCGTCCATAAATTCCCTTGAGACGAACTCGGGGTTACTAACTCCTGGGTCACTTAGACTTCCAGTTGTGGTGACGACTGTAGAAGTCGCACCGCCTACGTTCACAACTGGCGTAATAATAGTTGTAGTAGGACTTCCACCCAATCCTCGTAAACCAACCGAAGTTGGAATTACTATAGATGTTCCGGTCGGGCCACTAAGGCTTCCAGCAGTAGCCGAGAAAGGTACCTGTGTCCTAGGCAAAGGAGATATAACATCAAATGGCTCTAGACGCTGTGCACCCAAAGAAGTCGAGGACGGGGGCTGTTGTCCTCTTGTTTCAATACCAGAACTCTCCATGCGAGAGACCGGTAGCGTTTGTGCTAAATCCCCGTGTGAAATTGAAACCAACATCTGTTGAGAGATGTCGGAGTGGCTTGGGGGGGCGTGCAATTGCGTCGCTAGGTCCACGACGGCTTCTTCAATACCCTGTCTCAACACATGAGACTGGGTAGCAGATGTGGCTACCTAGCTGGATAGGGTTAGGGGGAGGTCAACCATAGATGGTTGCCTCATCACTCGTGTACGCTCAGTATCATATTTACTCTTCCTTTCCCTCTCTCTGCTCATACTATCATGTTCGACTATAACTCCCTCTGCTCTCCTTGTCTCTCCAGGTGAGGGCTCGTCATCGTCACCATCAGAGTCTGACGACTCATCACTTGATGTCGATGCTTCGGTGGCGGATTCCGACTGGGTGCCGGTTTGATCTGTCGTTTCCTCAGATTCGGTGGCAGAAGAAGACTGAACGTGAGCGATTTCAGTAGTTGTGTCCTCTTCCACCATCTGAGAGGCTGTCGTTGAAGGCGATCGTCGAGAAGTACTGGCCTGGCTTTGTCGAACGGCGCTGCCCTCTCCAGATACCCTCACAGTATTTTCTCTCAACACACCCTGTCCGGGAGCCCCAGCCCTCCGGACTCTACCGCCTCTCGTACGTGGACCCTCACGCCACTCGGGTCGTGCTCCCTAGGGAGGTCCTTCCGGTTCTGGACGGACCATAGGAGCTTGTAGGTTGTGTGTGCGCCTATAATCTATCACACTCAGCGTCGTAGGACTAGCGTAGGCCAGTAACCCATCTGGAATAAGTCTAGCGACAAGACCTTCTGGATCAGGACGAGTCGGAATTCGATGAGTCTGGTTTTGCGGACATGTCGGGTGCGAAGATCGGCACGCAATGGTTGGATGAATAACCATGAAGTTGCGGATGATTATCTGAAGAAAACGCATGAACGGAATGAAGTTCCGTCGTTTTATCGCGTTGTCTCTGACTTTCTGAACTAGCTCGAACTAGAGGATGTCAGCGTAGTCGGCATGGCGGTGGAATGCCACAACATGGAACAAGCGGAGGATGTTGATACTCGTTTGATCGATGCCTTTCGTGATAGTCGATAGGCACCGATTGAGGTACGTGAAGAGCGTGTACCAAATGGTGGTGAGATTCTTCCTGTTGAATGCGGATGGGAGGCGTAACATCGATCGGTAACCCAAGGACTGAATATCCGAGCAGAGAGTTGCGTCGGACACTATTGGGTCAAAACTGTTCCTCCCCGTAAATGAAGTGGCGGTCGGCAAGTGGAGAAACGGGCGGAAAAGATCTCGGGTGAGTAGTACGGGTGTGGTGTCAATCCGGCCCTCCATATGGAAGCCATCGTCGGCCTCCAGAGGAGTAAGAGAACGCCAGAATTGTTACAAGTATAGGTGGGGAACTTCAGTTGTCTCCGTGAGTGCATAAGAGAGAGGGTGGCCACGGAGGATCTCGATCATCACCTGATATTGGCATTCAGGTTGGGTGACGTCGAGATGGAAATTGTTGGGCGTGAGTGGAAGGAACTGATCCTCAGGAATCAGTTCGGCACCAACTATGTGGTCAATCGCCGGATTCGGGTTGTGAGCCATTTTACCTATTAAGAATAAACATATTAGTCCGTAGGTACATTCAAAACAAGAGCTCCTTGGGATTGTTAGTCAATGGTTTAAAACCATATACAATTCAAATGCCAAGGCATGAAACAATTCAAACCCTAATCCGGGAACCAGGGTCAGTAACCAATACTCTCATCAAATATGCAACTCACAATCATACAACTCACAAGCATATATATATATATATATATATATATATATATATATATATATATATATATATATATATATATATATATAAACTGAGAGTCACATAAGCAACTCAAACACCACCAATAAACAGTATGCAAAGACTTACACCAAAACGACCGGGGTATGGTATCGACTGGGGTCGAGCAACGACCGGTATGGTCTACGACCGGAGTTAACACTCGACCGGTATTGACTGGTATCAGACCAATCGACCGGTGTTAACCTAAGCGACCGGGGTCTAAACGATCGACCGGTGTCAACTCCCGACCGGTGTCACTTTAAGCAAACAGAAACCAAGTAATCAATGTTAACCAATAAAATTGAATCCATAGCATCGATAAATATTATCACGAGAACCCAAATGTCGATTATCGGGGTCAATCGACCAAGGTGAATACGACCGGTATCGAAATTAATCGCCGGTGTTAACATAAAACGACCAAACAAAACCATCATACATCTAACTTAGGTTGAAGAATCAAACAAAAATCTATCGATGTTAACCAATTGAAATCCCAGACCAAATAATCGAAGCCCTAGGTCGATTTGGCGAAGACCATCGGCCGAGGGTCGATTGAGCATCGACCGGAGGTCGAGTCGCCGGGGAGGGAAAGAACGCGATAGAGAGAGGAGAGTGAATCCATACCTGGTTGTCGATCGAGGGTGGAGACAGAGAGAGATCGAGAGAGAGATTGCGGGAGAGAGATCGAGAGAGATTGGAGAGAGCGAGATTGAGAGAGAGATAGAGTTGAGAGAATGAGATGATCGATTGAGGGAAAGTGAGGAAGACCGGGGTATTTAAAACCTCGGTCGCGGTGTTGGGGCGGTCGAGGGATGGGGTCGGGTTACGGGTCGGGTAGGGGTATGGGCCGGTCCGAGAGATGGGAACCGACATGGGCCGGTTCCGATATGGACCGGTTCAAACTAAATAAGTTGTTTTTTTTCATTAAAGAAAAATTAAATTTCAAAATAAAATAAAAACTAAAACTTAAAAGAAAAACAACTTAACTTAAAAACAATAAAATCAAGCCGATGAAGTAAACTAAATGATAAACCTAAGGAAAAGAATAAATTAAAGTAAAAGGAAAAAGATAAAACCAGACTTGAAAACAAACGGCTCCCCCTCAAAATAGTAGCGACTTTACGAAAATTTCTCGCTCCCCCTTCACGATTGCAGAGTGAAGACCTTACCTGCTCCCCCTGGGAGTGAGACCTCGAAAAACTTACTGATCATCAGTCGATAGTGCTCCCCTTTAACACATGATCAGCTCGAGAAACTTACCACAAACGACATACTCTTTAAGTGTTCGAACTAATGAACAGCAAAAGCAAACGAAACACCACGAAGAACAAGGAAAACACACAAGAAAAAAAATAAAACGAACGAACTATAATTTATTAATACAGAAGTTTGAAACTTATACAGAACTTAACGAGTAAAATGCAAAAACCAGTGAGTGTGAACATGAACAACCAGAGACAAGTCACTGGGGCACTAAGTCAGAGTCACTCGTGATTAAATGAGACTCGTATAGGTCTGTGAAAGGGTCAAACTTTCAGATTTAGCATACCTAGCTTGGACACAAGATAATTAAAACGTTTTTCGTCCAAGGCTTTGGTAAACAGGTCTGCTAGCTAATGCTTTGTATTAACAAAGTAGAGTTCGAGTACCTCTTTCCACGTGGTCTTTTATGAAATGATAGTGCACGTCTATGTGCTTCGTCTTTGTGTGTTGGACGGGATTGCTGGATATTGCAATTGCGCTCTTCGAGTCACAGTAAATAGGGATCTTTGAAAAGTGAAAGCCATAGTCTTTCAGCTGGGTGCGCATCCATATTACCTGTGAGCAGCAACTAGCGGCTGCTACATACTCTGCCTCGGTGGTAGAGGTGGAAACGCAGTTTTGCTTCTTCGAAGCCCAGCTGACAAGACGATCACCCAAGAACTGGACATGTCCCGACGTGCTTTTCCGGTCCAGCATATTACCAGCATAGTCAGAGTTTGAATAGGCTGTCAGCTCAAAACCTGTCTCTTTCGGGTACCACAAATCAAGATCAGCAGTACCTTTTAAATAACGGAATATACGTTTAACTGCAGCTAAATGAGACTCTTTAGGTTTGGACTGAAATCTTGCACACAAGAAAGTCGAGAACATAATGTCTAGTTGGCTAGCCGTCAAGTACATCAGAGAACCTATCATTCCTCTATAAGTTGTAGCATCCACATCCTTTCCGTCAGGATCGGAGTGTAGCTTGATACAGGTAGACATGGGGGTTTTCATAGGTGAAGATTTTTCCATCTGGTATTTCCGAAGAATATCCGAGATGTACTTAGATTGATTAATGAAAATTCCTGTTGCTAATTGTTTAACTTGAAGACCCAGGAAAAAATTCATTTGCCCCATCATGCTCATTTGAAAATGTTTACTCATGAGGTCTGAGAAGTTCTGACAGTACTTGGGGTTTGTGGAGCCAAAGATTATGTCATCGACATAAATCTGTACAAGAATGATATCGCGCTTTTCTCTTTTAATAAAAAGGGTGGTGTCGATCTTACCTTTGGAAAAGCCAGATTTAACTAAGAAGGATAAGAGTGCATCATACTAGGCTCGTGGCGCTTGCTTAAGACCGTATAAGGCCTTGTCAAGAAAGTAGACGTGATTAAGGTTTTCAGAACTCACGAAGTCTTCGGGTTGCGAAACATAAACCTCCTCCTTGAGAACGCCATTCAGAAACGTGGATTTCATATCCATTTTAAAGACAATGAAGTTCTTGTGAGCGGCGTAGGCAAGGAACATGCGAATCGCTTCAATTCGTGCAACTGGTGCAAACGTGTCATCGAAATCTATTCCTTCCTGCTGGTGATATCCTTTAGCTACGAGGCGCGCTTTGTTCCGGACTATGATTCCATTTTCGTCCTTCTTGTTCTTGAAAATCCATTTCGTCCCAATCACCGTCTTATTCTTTGGTCGGGGAACAAGGCGCCATACTTTGAGGCTCTCAAATTTGTTGAGTTCCTCTTGTATAGTGATTACCCAGTCTGGATCATTCAAGGCTTCGGAGAAGGTTGAAGGTTTGATACGGCTGAGGAACGAAGAGAATAGACAGTCATTCGTGGTTGTGGACCGAGTCTGTATAGGTGTATTGGGGTCGCCGACGATCTGATTGAGGGGATGAGCTCGAGTCCACTTGGTGGTGTGCGGAAGAGGTTGATATGTCTGTTGTGAGGTATCGGAATCCACATAACCACCTGGGGGTAAATCCTGAACTGCCTCGAGTGATGACGGTCTGTGAGGTGGAAGCTCCTGAGCTGGAGTCGAGCGAGTAGCAGAGGACGACTTAGCGGGTGATGAAACTATAACGAGATCCGGGATTTTCGGATAGGGAACTTCGTGAGCACCTTCAGCAGGGCTTGGTTCAGGAGGTCCAACTGTTGCCGGTGCGACAGTAGGAACTTGAGAGGTAGAAGGGGGATCACTCGAGCTTGGGGATGCTGATTCAATGTCAGTAGAGGGGGAAACATCAGAAGAGGTTGGCCCACCAGAGTCGGATGGACCAATGACCTGTGTCACTTCTGGTGCTTGAGCATCATTCCTATTACATGATATAGCATTAGGCTTAATATTAAAGAAGTCATCATTGAAATGCTCAAAAAGTAAATCCAAATCTGAAAGATGTGCTCTTGACGTAGATGCTTGATCTGGATTTACTGGAGTTTGTGTAGATCCTGAACGTAATTGTCCAGAAGCTAACACACCAGTTAAAGCGGGTTCTAAACTGAGGTGTTCAGAAGCCATATCAGCGGCCTCGTCAAAAGTCACGTTTACACTCTCAACGACGGTCTTTGTCCGTTTGTTGTAGACTCTGTAGGCTTTGGCTTGCTGTGAATAGCCGATGAACACTCCTTCGTCCGCTTTTGGGCTGAATTTTCCGAGATCGTCTTTGTCATTCAGTATGAAGCACGTGCATCCGAATGCATGGAAGTAGTTGATGTTCGGGATGCTTTGGTTGATGATCTCGTATGGGGTCTTGTTGAACAGCTTGTTGATGATAGTACGGTTTTGCGTGTAGCATGCGGTAGCAACTGCTTCTGCCCATAGATGTAGCGGGAGCTTGGACTGAGATAACATCGTGCGTGCGGCTTCGACAAGAGTTCGATTACGGCCCTCTACTACCCCGTTTTGTTGAGGAGTACGAGCAGCTGAGAAAGTGTGGGTAATACCCACTGACGTCAGGTAACTAGTGAGCACTTGATTCTTGAACTCTGTGCCGTTATCCATCCTAATGGTCTGAACTGATTGGTTGAGACTGACTTGAATGCTCTTCAGGAGAGAAATGATCAGCTGGGGGTTTCATCCTTTGAACAAAGGAATCTAACCCACGTGTAGCGAGAAAAGTCATCAACCATCACTAGGACATACTTCTTGTGATTGATACTCTGAATGCGCATCGGTCCACACAAATCCATATGAATGAGTTCGAGGGACCGAGAAGTACTAGGAGTGGCTTTAGGCTTGTGAGAATCCTTCTTCATCTTGCCCATTTCACAGGCGGCACACAAATGATCTTTTTCAAACTTAAGATCTAGCATTCCTCTCATGTGCCCACCGAGCACCAACTTATTGATAGTCTTGAAGTTCAGGTGCGAGAGTCTACGATGCCATAACCAGTTTTGTTCGGCTGAGGCTTTGGACATCAAACAAACTTCCTTATCTGCTTTCAGAGACGAGAGATCAATCGTGTAGAGATTTGTGTGACGCGTTCCAGCAAGAATTTCTTTTCCATCTTCAGTCCGAACGCTGCGCCTTTTTGCTTTAAAGGTGACCTCTAGATTCTTATCACAGAATTGACCAATGCTGAACAAGTTGTGACCAAGACCTTCGACATAGGACACTTTCTTGATTGTGAGAATGTCCTTAACGATATCACCATAACCCATGATGGGAGAATAATGGTCATTCCCAAAACGTACATTTCCACAACTTCTTGGTGAAGTTTGTGAGGAGCTCCTTTCGTCCGGTCATGTGCTTGGAGCAGCCTGAATCTAAATACCACACATAACCGTCCTGCAAAACAAGTTAATGCTTTTTAGGTACCCATTCGTAAATGGGTCCTTTTGGATTAGACTTAGCACCCGACTGGGAGACCCGTTTGGACTTGGGTCTGTTTCTATGGCGGGGAGCATCAAACTTGGAATGATAATTAGAAACATGATACGACCCAAACCAATCAGATGTAAATCTACGATCAACAAAATCATTCAATCCACAGTAGGAGCAACAAATACAATCATGAGACAGTTGAAGTAATTGCTTAATGGAATAAACTTTTAAAGGAAAAAATCCATTACATTCAACCAAGGGTTTAGAATTAAAAACATCATGACTGTTATTGTTTTTCCTAGAATTTAAAACGGGATTAAGTAATTCTGTCGTCGCCGTGCTCTCCTTAGACTTCTTAGCTACCCACTCGTACTTGACTGCTTTGCATCGACCAAAAGTATCTGAAAGACCGTTAAACCCATAGTCAGAAGATTTGAATTTTGATGATTGTTGATTTTTAGAGCGACCGGTCTTTTTCTTCTTCTGTGAACGTCTTTTGGATTTAGAATTTGAAGAATTATTCACAGAAGAGTTTTGTGGGGCAGATGTGGAACATTCACCCTTGTAAAATTTTACCGGAGGCTCACAAGAAGAAATTAGAAAATCAACGTGACTTGGTAGAGAAGGATTAAAATCAAATTGGTCCAATTGACTATCTAGACACACCTCAGAATTCAAGAATGCTGAAAATTCCATTTCCTCATCAGAAGGAGCCTTATCACTTGATGAACTTAGGACATTGGAAGGATTTGTTTCTTTAAGTGGATCATAGGCGGAAGCATTTTGAAAATCAGAACAATGATCCGTTTCTAAAGGTTGAGGCTCTTTTCCTTTGTTTGAAAAATTTGGTGACGAGTCACCCATAAAGGCTTTACAGGAAGATGTGTCTGAGGATGGATAGGAATTTTCAGACAGATGAATTTTCTCAACTTGGAGAATTGTAGGCTTAGCTTGAGGCTCAGCCTTGTGAAGTCGCTCTTTCATCCGATCTGCTGCCAAAGCAGCCAGTTGTGAATTTAGTTTCTTTATCTCTGTCTGAAAGTATTCTTTTTCCTCCTCTGACATAGTTTCCTTTTTATCGGAATTGAGGCACTCAATTTGAGATAGTAACTCTTGTTTTTCCTTTTGAAAAATGTTCCTTTCCTGTGCAAATGACTCTTCTAGCTGAACAATTTTCTTTTCTAAAAGCAGAGGTGGAACATAAACTTTATGGTCTAGTAATTCCTCCTCAGTTTCAACGGTTTTAGCATCAAGTTCAGCTTGAGTGTAGCTTCTAAAATAGTCATTTGACAGGAAACAGGGTTTTTCTTCGTTGTAAGATGCATTCAATGAATCATAAACGAAAGGAAGTTTCATTTTGGTGGAGTTCTTCCTTCGCAAATTATCCTGTTCTGTTTCCTCATCTTCAAGGGGTTTGGTCCAATTCATTTTGTACTCTGGATAGGTTTTGTCTATCCCAAGAAATTCGAACGTATATAACGTAGGAACTTCGGATAAGGCCTTTTTCAGATAATATGGGTTATCGTAACCGATACCCGTATCCGCATACTTGGGTTCTTTTGGTGCAATTAGATTTAGCGTTTGATGAGATTGACCAATTTTATAAAGTTTCCGTTCAAGATCCTTTAATTGATTAGATTACCTTTGATTTTCATTTTTGTAAGCCACACTTTGAGTCACAATATCAATCTTCTCATTTTCTGACATACGAAGCTCATAGGTAAGACCATCTACTTTGGTCTTTAACTCTTTTGATTCTTTTGAACAACTCTCACACTCTTCTTTTAAATTTGAAATTATACACAGGTTGCCAGCAATTTCTATGCTTTGTTTTTCAATACATTCAGACTGTACAGACACACGTTTTTCCAGAAATGAGATGAGTTGTTCATTTTATTTTATAGTTAGCTTGCAGAAGTCTAATTTGTGAACAGTGAGTTGCATCTGATCAATTAAGGCTTCTAGGTAAGGAGCACATACCTGACATGGGGAATCACGATCTTCATCATCAGTATCGGACTGTGTTGAGTGCTTGCCCATGAAACACAGGTGTGCTTCAGCATCATCATATTCTTCATCAGACACGTTCAGCCAGTAGTCATCTTCTGCCATGAGAGCCTTACCTGCTTCCTTTTCTTTGGCCAGCAGCATCTTGGCTTTGTAGTAGTCTGAGTTGCGCACGACAGGCTTGCGACAATCTTTGGCAAAGTGACCCAGACGACCACAATTATAGCATTTGATCGACTCCTCTTTCGCTTTCTCTTCTTGTCTTTTCTCAGTCTTCTTTCCTTCTTCAACGCGTCTCTTCCCTTCATACTTCTCTTTATTATCACGGCGATTGAGAGGAGTAGTGGAGTATCTTTGCTTGTTTGAATACTTGTTGAAGAACTTCCTCTTCTGAAACGCTTGGGTTAAGAACAACACAACTTCTTTGATTTGAGTGTATTCTGGATCCGAGTCACTGTCCGAATCTTCGGGTTCAGAATCACTTTTCACTGGCTCCTTTCCAGGCGCGCGACTGACAAATTTACCTCTTTTATCTGATACAAGCGCTAACGAATCAACCACCGACTTTTCATCTGCCTTTTGATTTCCCATCAACTCAAGAACTTCCTCTTCATCTTGTAGAAGCATTTCATATAGTTCGTGTAGAGGAATCGTCTCCAGGGTTTGAGTATGACGGATATGAGAGACGAACGACTTCCATTCAGTCTGGAGATTGTTCATGAACTTGATGTTGTTCTCGATGTTCGTCTTTGTGATCTTTTTTTTCTGCAGATCGTTCAGAAGCAGGTTGAACCGTTCATAGGTTTCTGTGAGCGTCTCGCCTTTTCTTGCTTTGAAGCCATCATATCGGGTGATGCAATTTGTCACCTTCAGCTGAGTGTTTATTCTGCTACCTATCATCATCTTCTCAATCTGGTCCCACATTCCTTTCACAGTCTCCTTGTAACTATTGATGCAGGCATATATGTCGTTGGGTAGACTTTGTAAAAGATAAGACTTTGCTTGCTTTTCAGCCTCATACATGCTCTTTTCTGGAGGGGCAAACTCACTGAGTATTTTCTGAACCGAACGGTCTGGACGACCTTCGGCTGGGTTTCCAGGCAGGACTTTCATTGGCCAGGGTTGCGGCTACTCTTTCAGACACTTGAATATTTCCTCGTAGTTTGATTTCGCTTAGATAAAGTTCATGAAGCGATCATGCCATTGTGGGTATTCTCCTCGATAGAGCACCGGGGGTTTTTGATCTGAACCAATGGCTAGGGCGTCTCTCGAATTCATCTTAACTCTTTAAACTTAAAAATGCACTGTAGCGATCGTGAGAGAAACAAGATGATCCAAAAACAATGTATATATAATAAGCAGGTCAAGGACCCGGTCGAGCAAGGATCCGGTCGAGCAGGGACCCGGTCGAGCAAGGGTCCGGTCGAGAGAAGGTCCGGGCGCAAAGTACCGGTCAGCTAGGTACCGGTCAACTGGGTACCATTCGAGTACCGGTCAACTGGGTACCGGTTGCGTACCGGTCGAGTCACAAAGTACCGGTCAACAAGGTACCGGTCGATAGGGTCAGGTCTAGCAGGGAACCGGTCAAGAAAGGATACCGGGCAAGCAATGTACCGGTCGTGGAGTACCGGTCGAACAATGTACCGGTCAAGGCACCGGTCACTAGAGTCCGGTCGCAGACCACCGGTTAATAAGGAACCAGTAGGACAAGGTACCGGTCGCTTGCAAGGTACCGGTCACTTAGGTTCGGTCGATGATAAAACTTATCGATTAACAAATCAACTTAAGGACCGATAAAATCGATGAATCTGAGTCGATCAAAATCAAACAATCGACCAAGAAAATCGATCGATCAAGCAACAAAATTTGCAGAACAATTAGTAAATCCAAAAAACTCAAACCAAAAAAAATTGATTTTCAATAACACAGAATCGACCGAGCTACTGTTTTTCCAGAAAAAAAATCGATTTAACTCAGAACTCAGATTGAACACAGATATAGCAGATTGAACAGAGATCAACCAATCTCAACCCAGAAATCGATTTCAAACTTGACTTAATCCAAAATTGAATCGACCGATCTTAAAAAAAACAATTGATTTTGAAAAACGATAGTGCAGAAAACAGATTAATCAATTTGTTTTGCAGATAATCAGATCAATCAAATCTTAGCAGATCAATCAAGCCAGAACACAAACTATAGCAGATAAACAAATAAATATGATTAAAACAAATAGTCGATTAAAGAGTTTTAGACAAACCTTTTTGGATCAAACCTTCAGTCTCTTTGCTCTGATACCAATTGTAGATCTCAGTACAGTGCAATCACGAACAATAATATCAATAAAGAACAGTTAATATTTCCACAACCTCTAGTCATATGATTAATATTCAACAAAGGGTTTAGGTTTACAGAGAGAATATCTGATCAGTAAATGTAAACCTATTGACTAGAGAATTATGAATGAGATCTAAACTGAATAATGAAACTAGAAAAGCCTTTATATATTAGGCGTACAAAGCTAATGGGCTTTGGGCCCAACTACTAAATAAAACTATTAAAGAATTACATTTTGCACCCTGAACTTCTATTTAACATATAAAACACCCTAACATCCTCCCCTTCCCTCGTTGGTCTCACCCTCTTTGGCCCCTATTTCTAGTCGGACCTCACCCCTTCCCCTTTCCCGGTGAACCACATCTCTTTGGTAGACTCATGTAGAAAGAAACAAAATCCCCAATATGGAGATGCATTCAAACCTGGAATATTTGAACAGGTAAATCCGTCCTTGTAACCAGTGATAGGGAAGGCAACATATTGTTGTAGGTGGTGACCCGTGGAGAATGGTGAAGTCTAGAGGTCTCAGGCGGTGAACAATGGTGAAATCCTTGAGATCTTTTTCAATAAATTACAAGATATTTTGTTGGTCCCGGAGGTGCTTAACAAGTTTGTAGAAAGGAGGGTTGAATACAAACACATAATTTAAAATTTAATAAATTGTTTATTGATAAATCAAACACAATTTACAAGTCTGTTGCGGAATTAGATTAAGTAAAACTCAATCTAAACAAACTTAAGAAAACACTAAGATGGTTGCACAAGAATATAGAGAATTGGAGATCTAGAGAGTATAGAAAACAAGGGTTTCTATATCTTAGAAAGATGAAGGCTAGAGGTGAGCGCATACTTCAGATGGAGAGGTAATCTTTCTATTTACACCCTATGCATTAAATGCATGGCAGGGCACTTTACACGTGTCATTCACTGATTGGCTGAGAGGGTCTGACTTTGGGAGACATGCTTTCGGCCGTATCATGAACAGTGTAGTTGACAGAGTTGTTGTACGAATTGTGGCAGAGATATGTCCGTTCTGACACATCGTACTGGTTGTGCAGGGAAAGACAAAAGAGACTTGAGGCATAAGATAAGTGATCATCGATCGCTGAATATCTCTTTCTTCAGAGATATAAAGAGGTTCAGCTATCGCTGAAGCTTTTCCTCAGGTTTCTTCGCGTATGAGTAGAGTCGTCTTTGCTTCACTGATATCCGCATCAGGTCACTAGTAGGCTTGTCTTTGTTCAGCAGCTTCACCTTCTATTCAGCTATGAACATCTGTTAACGCGAAACTTGTCTTCAGGGATTACGTTTAAATCAGAGAACATCAGCGATAACTGAACAGACTCAGTCTGTTCGCTGATAGTGAAACACTAATACATATGAGCGTTTATAAGAAATATCATCAATGATAACTGAACAGACTAAGTCTGATCGCTGATGGTGAAACACTAATACATATTAATAAACGTAATTTTCACTAAGTATAGAAGAGGGTCTTTATCAAATCACTGAGAGAGTTTGGATCAACAATCTCCCCCTATTTGATAATGACAAAGTAACTGAAGAAAATTACTTTATGATTCAAAATGAGGAATAATCAGGACTTATAACATACATGTCCCAATTACTATTTTGAGGGATCTTTTACAGTACTGATAGGGTTAAGTACTTCACTGAAATTTTCATTAATTCAAAGAGGGAATTACAAGATATGAAAATATAAAGTACAAGTGAAGAACTAACTACTGTAAGTCTAACTAATAGATTACAAGAAATAAAAAACTAATCTATCAGCTATCTAGAGAAGAATTTGGAGGATTGATCATATAGTCAGGTATTTCTTCTCCTCTTTGATTTCGATCTGAAGATTATTGACTAATGATTGTCTTGATCGGTTCAGCTAAAGGAGAGAAGTCACACCATAAGCATAAGAGATCCTTGAGATGACTGAGGGGACAGATAAGGATTTCAGAGACTCTTTGGAATCTGAGTTGTTCCTCATCATCTCTGAAGAAGATTCCAAAAGGATCTTTAAGTACTTGTCCTGCAATATATGGTCCACCAGGAGGTAGGGATAGATCTAGAACTGAGAGATCAGGAGGAGGACCAAACAAAGCATCCTTTGAGAACTTGATGGAGGTGTCATTTCTGATAGCAGCGACATTCTCAGATGAGGAGGAGACAGGCTTTCTTTTGAGTTGCCTTGGCTTAGAAGGAAGAACAGATGGCACCTTTAGTATTACAGAGACTCTGTTGATGAGAGCATCAGTGATCCCTTCAACATAGCCTTTGTAAGTTGATTTGGATTTCTTCAGCGCATCTTTGAACTCTAGCCATTCCATCCTCTCTGGTTATCTCCATTGTTACAGAAGTTCGGTCCTTCTTCTTTCTCCCAGAGATGACAACGGCTACAATCTTTATTGGGTCGGAGCGATAGTCGACTTTATGCTTACACCATTCGACAGAGTTATCGCTGATCGCTTGTTCTTTTGAGTGCCCCTCTTCAATTTCTTTCAGTAGAGCAGCCTGGACTTCCACTGGATTCTTTTTCAGTTTCTTGTCTTTGACTTGAGAGGACTGAACCTTGAGAGCTAGAGAAGCATCTCTTTGACAATCGGCGATCAGTTTCTCAGCTTTGACAGATTCTTCGATTTCAGCTTCAGTCAGGAAATCAAGCTCTGTAGAAGTTATTTGAAGAGGGACTTTCAGGCGTTGACTCTCTAGATGAGAGATCATCTCTGTTCTTCTTTTTAGTTCTTCCTCTGACCAATGAGATGGTCTAGAGGGCCTTCCTGGATGGTGTAGGGCATCTTCTTCTTCTTCTTCTTCTTCTTCTTCTTCTTCTTCTTCTTCTTCTTCTTCTTCTTCTTCTTCTTCTTCTTCTTCTTCTTCATCATCAATCTCATTTAAGGAGATTGGGATTATCGATTCATCAGCTATAGACGCTGGGATTATTTGAAGTTCCTTTCCTTTAAGCAGGGGAGAGAACTGTCTGGTCAGAAATAGATAAAAAGAGTTAGTGTTTGTTGGGAAGAAGAAAGATAAAGGTTATAAATAAACAAGGGTTGGGGATTTATAGAATGATGTAGGGACAAGTGAGAGGCATACCTGAGAAGGATTCTCCCCCTCAGATAGTGAAACACTTTTCAGGCTTCCCTCAGTAGCTAAACCCTTTGGTTTGCTTTGGGAAGTGGTTCCTGAAGAAGTTTCATTTCTCCCCCCAGCTGTGACAACTTCTTTCGAAGCTGTCACTGATGATGTGTTTGCTGCAGAAAACCATAAAGACTGGTCTTCTTCATCGTCATCATCACCGTCTTGAGGTTGCTCTTTATCATCCTGATCCTGAAGATCAAGATCTTCATCCTCTTCTTCATCCTCCTCCTCATCTTCTTCTACTAATACCTGATCGTACAAAGAATATGGAGGGGCTTTTTCAGCAACTTTCTCCCCCTCAACATGAGAGGGAGGATCTTCTGGCTGAACCTCAGCAGCAGCAGCATCCTCCTCAAGATTTTCTTCAATACGCTCTTTCTCCTCCTCTTTGTCATTATCAGAATGGGGAAGTTTAGAGACGGAAGTAGCTGCCTTTGTAGTTGCCAGTGATCGGACTTCAGCCTCCAGACGGTCTAGACGACCTTCAATCACAGGAATGTCTGAAGTAGCTTGATGAATAAATTCAACAGCTATATTCAGAGAGGTGCGGTCAGCGTCTGTGAAAGAAGGAGTGAGCGGCGGAACTGGTGCATTCAGCTTTTCCAGGACCTGCTGTAGAATTGATGCGCAAGAATCGATCTTGGTAGATAAGACCTGGACGTCCTTGCTGAGAAGATGAGTTTGTTGATGGTTGATGACTACGTTCTCCTTGATTTTGACAAGCTCTCCCTGAAGAGTTGAGATTTGGGAGGCTTCAGCTTTCGAGGAGCAAGTAGTCGTCAATTTCTTCAGCTCTTCACCAGCGGTATTGACAACGCTGGTGGTTTTGTTGATGGAGGTGGTGAGAGAATCCACCTTGACACCCAAACTGTTGACATGAGAGTCAACAATTGCCATATTTGGACCTGAAATAAAAGTTAGCTTCTGAGTAACAGGCTTAGATGGAGAGATGGGAGGGTGAGATGTGTGTTTAGTTATACCTGATGGTTCAAACATATTGAAAAATTGCATATCTCTTTCAAAGGTTTGAGCATCAGATCCGATGAATGCAACTTGAGGTTGCTGCACGAGAGATAGAGGGTTAGAGACCAAAGAAGTGGGAGGAAGAGTAATGGGGATAAAAGAGGTTGGGATTTGGGTTGTTACCCTAGTTTGTTATTGAACTGGAATGGTTGGTGGCGTTACTGATATTGTGGCAGCGACCGTGATCGCTGGCACAGTTGATGTGATGACAGCTGCAGATGTGGAGGAGAGACCCACAAAATCATCCAAGGTAGTTTGTTGAGAAACTACCTCAGGCCTTGAGCTAGGGGTGATAGTCTCCTTAGTCAATTTGGCCTTCTTCGAAGGACCAGAAAGACTAGATGATGGTCTTTTTGAAGCGGTGGTAGCGGCAGGGTTAGCAGAAGAAATAACCTCCTGCGTGGCCGCTGAAGTAGAAGAAGTGTGGAGAGAGAGACGGGAGCGAAGAGTAGAAATACTTACCTCGTTGTCGACCGGCTTGACCTCCAGCGATCGCTGACCCACTTTGGCGAAAGAGCCATCGTGAGTAGTGGGGTAAGTGTTGGGGTAGAGAAACTTTAGGTATGCACAGATGAACCGTACATATGGGATCTTTGGATCCCTCTCCTTCTTCTCAATCTTTGACTTGAGATCGTCAAAGATAGCGGTGGCATAGTCGAAGTTCTTTCCAGCTATCACTGAATAAGCGATCTGGAGCTGTACTTTGCTTGCCTGGTCCAGTGAGCCACTCTTCCCACTCATGCATTGAATGATGTGTGAGAAGATGTAGTTCAGTTGGGAAGGCATATTTGCCTTTAAGATCTTTGTCAGCTTCTTGTTAGGAATGATAGTGCGAGGCTTGTTCTCCCAGAAGTATTCCATATCATCCAGAAACTGGATGAGTTCAGCAACAGTGGGAAGGGCATTAAATCCACCCTTGGGTTTGTCAGGGAATCGGAGTGACTTCCTTAGGCTTTATGCAGTCATCATGCATGGTCCTAAATCAGTGCTGAAGGAGATAGCAGGAACCTTGTCACCTTTCTTGTTGGTGATAGTGGTTTCATCAGCAGTGAACCAAAACTGTTGTAGAAGGGTTTGGGATGGTTGAGGATTCACAGTGATGGCGTAAGCAAGATACGACAGCTTCAGGAACTTAGCTGCTTCCACCAGATGTGGGTATTTGACACCATCGAAGTCCAAACGTGCAAGGTGATTGTTCTTGGGTATTTCAGATTCAGAGAAAGCAAACTTGACGTTCTTGGAAGCAATGAGAGCAGATTGTGCCATTTCTGAATAAGGAAAGAAGGAGAAAAATATAGAAAGGAAGGTTTAGAGTCCCAAAATACGGAAAATTTTTAGAATAAAACAATGTTCTTATTTGAAGAAGAAAGAACAATGAGAAAACCAAAGGTTTGAATCAATAAAATCAAAACAAATGATTTTAATGTAAGAAATCTTGTGAAAAACCCATAATAATATAAAATATTTAGGATTTTGTAACAAAATTTAAGAAGAAAAGAAGAACATAGTAACCTGTTGAACTTGAAAGAAGAAGATGCAAAAGCTTGATGGAGATGTTTGATGGAGAATTCTTGCACAAAAAGATTGCCAAAAAGCGTAAAAGATAAGAATGAAAAAGAAACATTCCTTTTATACGTAGAGAGAGAGAGAGAGGCGGGAAAACAAAAGTTCATCATGACATGGACACGTTCCACGAAGTTGATTGGATAGAAGGGCAACGGACGAACGTGTCAGAAAAAGGCATGTCGTGGATTGTCGGTTCAAATGACGTCATGAGGAGAGAGAAAAACGTTTCATTTGTCCTTTTTGAAATTATTTCTGAAGAAAAGTCAGAGATAGGTTTTCGTTTTGAAACAATCCCTGATAAAAGTCAGAGATTGATTTTCTTTTCAAAAGAATCACTGATAAGAAATATCAGTGATAGATCGTGTTTATCAAAAAGCTTTTAATCATTTGAAGGAAACTTCAGGTATTAAAGTTTTATTTTAAAACAACTTCTTACTGAATGAAGATTCAGTGATTAAGAGTAAGAGAACGTACCTGAGAGTCAGAAATTTATTCAGAGATTGAGTGATAAAGGGGAACTTAGAATCACTGACATAATGCGGGAAAGATGAAGAGTTACTCTTCAAGATTCAGCATTCTAAGCTCACTGATGAGAAAGTTGAACCTTGTCTCATCAAGTGGTTTGGTGAACAAGTCAGCTAGCTGATAGTCAGTGGAGATAAAGTGAAGTTCAATATCACCATTCATCACATGATCTCTGATAAAATGATATCTGATCTCTATGTGTTTCGTCTTTGAATGTAGCACTGGATTATTTGCTATAGCGATAGCACTAGTGCTGTCGCAATAGATTGGAATATTTGATAGCTGAAGGTCATAGTCTAATATTTGATTTCTCATCCATAAGACCTGAGCACAACAACTTCCAGCGGCTACGTATTCAGCTTCAGCTGTGGAAGTGGACACATAATTTTGCTTTTTACTTGTCCAGCTTACCAGATTTCCTCCTAGGAGTTGACATCCACCGGTAGTACTTTTTCTATCGAGTTTACATCTTGCAAAATCACTATCTTTATAGCCAATTAGATCGAACCCTGAGTCTTTGGGATACCAAAGACCGAGGTTAGGAGATCCTTTCAGATATCTGAAAATTCGCTTAACAACGATCAGATGGAATTCCTTGGGTTCAGATTGATAGCGTGCACATAAACAAGTAGAGTACATGATGTCAAGTCGGCTCGCTGTAAGATACAGCAGGGAGCCTATCATTCCTTTATAGGCAGTGACATTAACAGGTTTTCCAGATGGATCTTTGTTTAGTGTCAGAGGAGGTGCCATAGGAGTTTTCATTGCTGAAGTTTGTGTTAGATCAAACTTCTTCAGCATATCTTTAACATACTTACCTTGGCTGATAAAAGTACCTTTGTCAGATTGTTTAATCTGAAGACCAAGAAAATATGTCAGCTCACCCATCATACTCATTTTGTATTCTTTCTTCATTCTTTCAGCGAAGCGAGTACATAGAGATGGGTTGGTAGAACCAAATATGATGTCATCGACATATATTTGTACAAGAATAATATGACCTTTTATCTTTCTAAAAAATAATGTATTATCAATTTTGCCACGTTCAAAATTTTCAGAGATAAGAAAGGATGAGAGAGTGTCATACCAAGCACGAGGGGCTTGTTTTAGACCATAGAGAGCCTTATCCAATTTATAAACATAATTTGGATACATAGGGTCATAGAACCCTGGGGGTTGTTCTATATAGACTTATTCATTCAACTTTCCATTTAGGAACGCTGATTTTACATCCATTTGATATACAATGAAGTCTTTGTAAACTGCATAAGCTAAGAAGAGTCGAATTGCTTCGAGCCTAGCCACAGGGGCAAAGGTTTCATCATAGTCTATGCCTTCCTCTTGTCTGTATCCCTAAGCAACAAGTCGAGCCTTGTTGTGGGTTACAGTTCCATGTTCATCTAACTTGTTTCTAAACACCCATTTGGTGCCTATAACAGTTTTATCAGATGGTCTAGGAACGAGATTCCAAACTTTGTTGCGAGAGAACTCAGTCAGCTCTTCTTGCATAGCGCTGACCCAGTTTGGATCTCTGAGGGCATCATCAGCCTTCTTTGGCTCTATTAAAGAAATAAAGTTGACAAAGAGACAGATATTACCTGAACTTCGTCGTGTCTGAATACCTGCATCGGGATCACCAAGAATTTGATCTATGGGGTGATCTCTGGTCCATCGCTGAGCAGGAGCATGATCGCTCATTTCAGAGATTGGATCAACAATAGGAATGTTTACTGATGAAGAAGCTTGAGGTTCATCAGCTATTAATTGTTGAGAGTCAGACAAACCAGTGTTTTCTGAGAGGTGTTCAGACGAAGATGGATCTGATGGAAGAAGTATATTTAGAGGCTCAGCTGAAACCCATGAGATGGATTCAGCGTTCGGAGGTATGATGTTTGGATCATCATCAGCAACTGGAGAAGGATCTGAATGCTGATGGTTTGAGAAGAAAGGTTATGTTTCTCTGTAATGAGAAAACATCCAAGCATTTAACTCTTCATTGTCAGCGATTGGTTTAGATTTTGCTGAGCGAGTTTCATCAAAGGTGACATGAATTGTATCTTCCACAGATTGTCTTCTTTTGTTGAAAACTCTGTAGGCTTTGGAGATAGAGGAATATCCAAGAAATATTCCGTCATCCGCTTTTGGATCGAACTTTCCAAGTTGATCTTTGTTGTTTAAGATAAAGCACTGACAACCAAAGATATGAAGAAAACTGATAGATGGTTTTCTTCCATGAAAAATTTGATAAGCTGTTTTTCCAAATCGCTTTACTATCAGCGATCTGTTTTGAGTAAAACATGCAGTGTTTACAGCTTCAGCCTAAAATTGAGTAGGGAGGTGAGAATCGCTGAGCATTGATCTAGCAGCTTCAAAGATCGTTCTGTTTCTTCTTTCAGCGACTCCATTTTGCTGAGGCGTTCTTACTGAAGAGAAGTTATGAGAAATTCCCTTGTTCCCAAAGAAATTGTTCAGAGAACTGTTTTTGAATTCAGTTCCATGATCACTTCTTATTGAACGAACAGTGAGATTATTCAACACTTCCATCTTTTTAACAAAATATATCAGTTCTTCTGGAGTGTCACTCTTGCAACGAAAAAAGATAACCCAGGTGTAGCGAGAGTATTCATCTACAATAACAAATGTATATTTCTTTCCAGCTATTGATTGGATGTTGACAGGGCCAAACAAATCCATATGCAAGAGTTGAAGAGGACTTGTCACTGAGGAAACTTGTTTAGACTTGAAACTAGCTTTCGTCTATTTTCCTTTTTCACATGCTGAGCAGAGAGATTCTTTAGCATATGGGTGCCGAGGAAGACCAGACACCAGTTCCTTTGATGAGAGAGAATTTAGGGTTTTGAAGTTTAGATGAGAGAGCCTTTTGTGCCATAGCCAGTTGACATCAGAAGAGGCTTTAGAGAGAAAACATACGTTTTCAGTGGAAGTAGAGTCCATATCTATTACATGGACATTTTCTTTACGATAACCACTGAGAGCAAGTTTTCCTTTCTCATTTACCACTGAACATGCTTTCTTGGTAAAACGAACTTCATAGTCTTTGTCACATAGCTGACTGATGCTCAGAAGATTGTGCTTCAGTCCATCTACGTACGCGACTCTTCTGAAGGTAGTTGTCCCATTGTTGAGGACACCAAACCCTCGGGTATATCCTTTTCCATTTCCACCAAAGGTCACAGAGGGACCTTTCTCTTCCTTGTATTCAGTGAGCAGGTCTTTTTGTCCTGTCATATGACAAGAGCATCCACTATCAAGATACCAGATGCCCTTTGATCCTTGCAGACATAAGGAAGATTAAGCTTTCTTTGGTACCCACTTTTCAATGGGTCCTTTAGAGTTAGTAGAGATGAAAGGTTCAGCAATCTTCACAGCAGATGAAGATTCAGCTTCAGTGGTAACCTTTACTTTGGTTAATTTCTTAACCTTAGTGGTATTTTTCACCTTGGTCGATTTTTCAGCTTTGGTGACCTTCTCAACCTTGGAGGCATTCATCTTCACTTTAGCTGTTTTACCAGCTTTAGTGACGGTTGGACATTTGCTTGCAATATGGTCAGTAAATCCACAGTGATAGCATTTTCTATATTTGAAAGTGGTTTTAGGACCAGAAGTAGAAGGTTTTGAGAATTTAAGATGAGCAGGTCCAGTTCCAAGAATGCCTTTAGCATGAGATCTGGGAGGAATTTTCATTTCTTCGGATCTCTTAGGCTTAAGATCAATCTTCAGCTTTGGAGGACAGAGATCAAAGATTTCTATCACAGAGCTAGACGATTGATTCGTTGAAGGTTTAGAAGGAACTTTCAGCTTTGCTTTCTTGGTAGCCTTCTGAGGATGGATAATGGATTTTCCTTTATCCGCAGACTTAGAGCCTTTGGATATTTCCTCAGGGATGGGATTAGAAGATGATGAAGGATAAAACTGATTATAAGAAGTGTCAGAAATAGAAGAGACAAACGTTCCAAACTTAAGCATGGAACTTTCTTCTTTAGGCTCATCCTGTGGTTTCCAAAAACCAAGACCAGTTCTATAACTGTCAGGAACTTGAACATTTATAATCTTAGTGATCTTTGTTGAGGATTTGCACCATCGTTCAACAGTAGCCTTCTCTGTTTTAAGAGCAACAACGATGGCTTATTCGCGTTCAATGCTGATGATTTCATTAACAATGACTTGATCTTTCAAACTTTCCTCTAAAAGAGTCAGTTCTCTGACCTTTTCATGACATTTCTCTAGCTGTTCAGTTAAATCAACATTTTTGTTCTCAACTAGAGTTTTGCCGTTTAGAGCATTATATAGATCAATCGTCAGTACATCAACAACGCGACTTCTCTCTTCTTCAGATAGAGAGGGATTAGTAGAGATAGATACCTGAGATGATATGTAGCTCATAGAAGTTTCAGTTGGTTCTTCCACTTCTTCTTTAATCTCAGCCATGAGGCAGAGATTAGCGACTTCTTCTTCATCAGAACTTGATTCTTCTGATTCAGCCCAGTCATGTTCTTCAGCGATGAGACCTTTACCTTTTCGCTTGTAGTTTTTCAACTTTTGATATTTTTCTTTCAGCTTAAGGTATTTGTCATCGTTGGATCTTCTCGAGGTAGAAGGTTTGAAGACTTTCTTCGACCTGCACTCACTTGCAAAGTGTCCAATCTTTTCACAGTTAAAGCAAGTAGCAGTAGCTTTATCTACAGGGGTTGATTTTGGCTTGTCAGTGAGAGAGAAAGAGGCTTATTTCTTCGGAAATTGCTCTTTCTTGAAAATCTCTTAAAAGAGTTTGTCAAGAGTGCTAAGGACTCATCAAACTCTGAAAGATTAGTGTCTGATATATCCTCAGAATCAGAATCCAACTCAGTGATAGTGAGAGTAGATTGCTGAGATGGAATTATCTCTGAAGAGACTAAAGCAACACGAGTGCTTTTGGAGTCTTTAGAATCTTTTATAAGATTCTTCTTCAAGAGATTTGATTGCTCATATTTGAGCAATATTCCATACAAGGTGCTGAGAGAAAGAGAATTTAAGTCTTTTGTCAGCTTGAGACATATAGAATAACTGTCCCAGCATTCAGGAAGACATTCTAAGAATTTTGTTAGGATCTCAGAATTAGAATAGGTCCTACCAACGGTTCTTAGATCAATGATTAAGTAGTTAAACCGCTGATGAACATCAGAGAGAGATTCATTCTTACCAGCGATAAAACTTTCATACTGTCTTACCAAGTTAATCTTTTGAATCTCTTGGATTTCAGTGGTGCCTTCATATTGAACACATATGGTTTCCCACATTTTTTTAGAAGTTTTAAGATGCATGATGGAATGGAAAACTTCATCAGGCAGAGCCATAGAGATAATGGTCTTTGCCCTTGCATCAATACCAACCTTCTTTTTGTCTTCATCACTCCATTGTCTTATTTCCTTAACAACATAGCGTTCAGGAATAAAAGGAGTGGTGGCAGTAGCTGGAATGACAACTATGATTTGGACAGGTTCATAGGGTCCATTTGCTACGTATTCAGGTATAGTGGGATCTGCACCTTCAAGAAATAGCATCATTCAATTCTTCCAGAGAAAGAAGTTATCTCTACTAAATCGAGGAGGTTTAGAAAGTGAACCATTATCATAGTAGTTTGTGTTTGTGTTAATGCCATATTAGAATAGCAAGGAAGAGAATAAAGCAAGATCTTGTTTATTAGATTAAACAGTCTGCTCTAATACCACTTGTTGGTCCCGGAGGTGCTTAACAAGTTTGTAAAAGGGGGGGGGGGGTTGAATACAAACACATAATTTAAAGTTTAATAAATTGTTTATTGATAAATCAAACACAATTTACAAGTCTGTTGCGGAATAAGATTAAGTAAAACTCAATCTAAACAAACTTAAGAAAACACTAAGATGGTTGCACAAGAATATAGAGAATTGGAGATCTAGAGAGTATAGAAAACAAGGGTATCTATATCTTAGAAAGATGAAGGCTAGAGGTGAGAGCATACTTCAGATGGAGAGGTAATCTTTCTATTTACACCCTATGCATTAAATGCATGGCAGGGCACTTTACACATGTCATTCACTAATTGGCTGAGAGGGTCTGACTTTGGGAGACATGCTTTTGGCCGTATCATGAACAGTGTAGTTGACAGAGTTGTTGTACGAATTGTGGCAGAGATATGTCCGTTCTGACACATCGTACTGGTTGTGCAGGGAAAGACAAAAGAGACTTGAGGCATAAGCTAAGTGATCATCGATCGTTGAATATCTCTTCATTCAGATATATAAAGAGGTTCAGTTATCGCTGAAGCTTTTCCTCAGGTTTCTTCGCGTATGAGTAGACTCGTCTTTGCTTCACTGATATCTACATCAGGTCACTAGTAGGCTTGTCTTTGTTCAGCAGCTTCGTCTTCGATTCAGATATGAACATCTATTGACGCGAAACTTGTCTTCAGGGATTACGTTTACATCAGAGAACATCAGCAATAACTGAACAGAC
This sequence comes from Arctium minus, assembly GCA_954870635.1. Classification (NCBI taxonomy): domain Eukaryota; kingdom Viridiplantae; phylum Streptophyta; class Magnoliopsida; order Asterales; family Asteraceae; genus Arctium; species Arctium minus. The sequence goes on along the minus strand of OX941088.1, from coordinate 87,559,841 downwards.
TCAGTCTTATCGCTGATAGTGAAACACTAATACATATGAGCGTTTATAAGAAAGATCATCAGTGATAACTGAACAAACTTAGTCTAATTGCTGATGGTGAAACACTAATACATATTAATAAACGTAATTTTCACTAAGTATAGAAGAGGGCCTTTATCAAATCACTGAGAGAGTTTGGATCAACATATTTGAAGTGACTTATCAAGATACAAAAATAGATTTTGTACTTTGATAAGACAATATCTCAATAAAATATTCCTGGTATAAATCTTTTTGAGATCTTTTGGAGAAAGTCTCTATCAATTTAGAACTTGGGTGAATATCCTCTGTGCAATAGAAGGTTCATTCCTTTTGTCAGAAGGATGTTGATAATAAAAGGTATAGTCAAATCATTAGGATTTGGCTAAAAAGAAGATAGCCGAATTATGAGAGAGAATTCGGCAGAAGGTTTTGTCTACCGAATGATCGGCAGATGGGAGGTCTGCCGAATGATCGACAAATAAGATTTATGCCGAATAAACAAGGAGATATCGGCAGGAGTATAGTCTGCCGAAGAATGAGTATCTCTTCGGCAGAGATAGCTTAGAACTTGTGAAGTTTGTCTTGATCCGCATCAGTAGGCTCACTTCCTGTTGAATTCGGTTGGTCTTCGATTTCACCGATCATTTAAAGCACACCTAAGCTATTACAAAGTACCTTAAAATAAACCAAGTATGGAGATGTTCAACATTCTTCAGATATGAAGTTACAAACCGAAAGAGGTGGTCATCTTCAAATCCTTGATTTTCCCACAATCTCCCCCTATTTGATGATGACATCCCATACTTAAATAAAATAGAAGAGCTAATGAATAATGCATTTTGACCTTGTTTTACTCTTTTGGGTTCTTTTTCACATAGACCATTATTTTTGTTTCTTTTTGGATTTTTTTTAGAGTATCCGACATTTACATGTATAAAAATGAATAAAAGAATAGCTATACACACTATTTACTCAAAGAAAAACTGTACTTGTATTAATCTTTTATAATAAAGATTACAATACGAAGCAAAACAAATACAAGTCTAATAAAGAAAATATAGACTAACTAGGATTTTTCAAATGGATCACCAAGGATGGCATCCCTTTTCTTCAGTTCGGCAGTCACAACTTGGTAGAGAGCCACGACATGATCACCTATTGGAATAATATGAAGAATCCGAGATAGGAAGGTGTTGTCGGCAATGGGGATCTGATTTGCTCTAAAGAAGCGGATTTGGCCGAGGCCATCGTTGAAGAAGATCCCATACTCAGGCTCGAGGATGATAGTAGTAGAATGTTGAGGCACATAAGTCGGTAAAGATAAGTCAAGGTTGGAAGTGTTTGGAACCTTTCCTTCCTTGGCCATCTTTTGAAACATGCCTTCTTTCTTGGATGACCGAGATTTCGGCTTGGAGGAGGAGGGAGCATTATCGGATTTGAGTCTCTCAATGATTTCTAGTTCAACAGGAGTATGCACAATTCGGTAATTTTGTTGGTAGACCTTCATCTTTTTCTGAATATCATAGATGAAGTTTTCAACTTCATCTTTGCAGGAACTCCTACTTTTGTTTATGCAATCAAAGATTTCAAACCACTGAGATACACCGAACAACTTAAGCCATTCAATCTTGTCGTTTCGTCTTGATCCATCCTCCCTTGTGATAAGCAACCAGATAGAGTCACCTTTCTTCTTAGGCCTTATGATTTTCACTTCGGTGATTGGGGAGTTGGTTCTTCGTGTAGTGAGGGTTTTATGGTACCAAGAGATGCATTTCTCCTTGTGCTCTTCTAACTCCATAGCCGACTGCTCCAGAGTTCCAAGCTCCATCTTTTGAGCTCCAATTGGGTCATCCGAGATTTTTGCCTTTTCAACCTCCTCTTCAACAAGTTTTCGGGCTAGATCTTGTGATTTATCAAAATCTTTCTGAACAAGCTCGACATCCTTCAATTCCTCGGCCGACAACCCAAATTGAGAGGTTCTCTTTGGTGGAGGTGCTAGCTTTAGACTATCCGTGAAGCGCTTGGTTCTGGCCTCCTTGAATCATTTCAATTCGGCAGCTTCTCCTCGGCGGTCATTTTCTTTTTTCCCTTATCTTTAATCGGCTCCCCCTTAGACTCATCGACTTTTTCGGCTGCAACCAGTTTTTCGGCTGCCACCGATTTGTCGGTTCCCTCTCCTTCGACCAGATCGGTTGGAGCCAATCTTCCGGTTTCTTCTCGGTGGATTTCTTCTTTGTGGACGCTGGTAATTTTGGCATAAGGGGTATGATGCTCCCCCTCAAAAGATTTATCCCCCTCAGCGGCCGTCAGAGAAGAAAGACCAGCTTTGGCCGACATACGGCCCATCCACCGATCGATGCGATGAAGCCTAGCTCGATCCCCACTCCCAAAAGAAGCATCACCTAGATCAAGATCCCACTCTTCTTGCCGACACCTAGCAACCGATTCTAGAAGATCATCAATCTTTTTGTGAAGAGTGGCAAGGGAGTCCAAGATTTTCTCATTAATAACATCCTGAGAGTTAGCCCTTTGCTTGAGAGAAGACAACTCTTGGTCTCTGGAATCCGAAGTGGCCTTGAGGGCAACGACAGAGAGGGTGAGATTAAAATTTTCTTTCATAAGCTTATCCAGCTGATCAATAACGTTGGCCAAAGCATCACTAAGAGGATTGAACATATCATGAAGGTCTTGTTGCATGGCATCCATGCAGTTGAAGAAAGTAGTTTGAACACGTAGGAGCTCAGTATTCTACTCCTTGATAAGACGAAGTAATTCAGCTAGAGACTGATTATTGACATCAAGGTCTCGGGATAACTTCTCATCCTGAATGGAATTTTGCTCGAGAATAGTTACCCGATGGCCTGTTTGAGCAGTGAACCGATCAAACTCCCCCTGAAGCCTTTCGAACTAAACAACATGCATGTGGTGCTGCCGATTGGTATCAAGGATATCGGCAAACACTTCAGTGGGAATAGAGTGGTGAGGTCGGGAAGGATGCGGTTGGTAAGGCGGAGGTGGTGCCGAAGATGTACGAGGTCGATTGGCAGGGGGTGTCGGTAGGTGATGTGGTAGGATTCAGGAGGGGGCAATGGGGGATCGGTTGTGGTTAATGGAGTTTTCAGGAGATGGACAGGGTGAAGTGATCGGGGAAGTTTGAGGTGTGGGTTTCGGTGTCGGTTTGGGATAAGGTGTGAGAGAGTGTTTGGGTGTGGATTTTGGTGAGGGTGTGGGAGTATGTTTCAGTGTCGGTTGAGGAGAACACTTGGGTATTTCGGCAGTGTGGACGACTGCCGAAGGAGAGGACCTGGTGTCCACAAATAAAAATTCCAGAAAATCTTTGGGACCCTTAGAATCGATTGCTGGAACAACCGACTCTTAATCGGATTGTGCAATGTCTTCGGGACTCGTCCCGGGTGTCAAGCCGTGTGGTGGAGAAGAAAGACTTCAGACCAGTGAGGAGTCCGAATCATCTTCATCAAACAAGGAATAGGTTGATGAAGGTTTAGATAGGGTCCCCTGTGGTACAACCGCACCTTGTTGAGAAGGAGCGGAGGAGGTGGCTTGTGGGATAACAGATACCCGTCGCCCAATTGGGTCAATTTCAACAGCTACTGATTTTTTAGAATTGGTAGGTGGTGTGTGTGGCTTGGTCAGATGGGGTTGCCTAAGTCTTTTAGAATGAGGCTTATGGGGGGATTTTGAGCTCATCCACTTATAAGAAAAATAGGTGTGACTTGGGTAGCCTCCGAAGGTTGTTTCAGAGGCAAAGTCATGGAGGCAATAGTAGAGGTACCAGTGGCCTTATGTTTCTTTTTCTTAATGGACACTGATTTAGCTCGGGGATGGGGAGTAGGGGCCACCGAAGCAGGGGCTACCGATGGTTCTTGAGGTCTTTCGGCCCTAGATCCACAGGTGAACCCCACGCCGCTTTGGGAGATGAGAGAAAAGGTAACATACCTTTAGTGAGAGGTTTTTCGGTAACAGAGGGACTCTTCTTGAGTACCATCTTTCCTACTCTGGCCACAGGAAGATCAAAGAGAATCTTCGGTGCAGGTAGCTTTGCATCAGCATTCAGAGCATCTTCGAGCTTGATGTTGATAATAAAGGAAAGAAACCTCGGTAGACCCACTTGTGGTGCACGCGGGGGAGTGATGACATTAACAATGGAATCAAAAACATATTGTACGAAGTCTATTCGACACACAAACATCAACGCGTGAGCTAACCGAGTCAAGTATGATGGATATTGATCCCACCCTAAGTTTTTGGGAGAGAACCAGTGTATCAAGTGAGAGAAGAAAAAGTTTCAGACGACCCCCATTTTTTTACGGAGGAGAGTGCCGGAACCTTTGCTCTTACCATCGGAGATGTAGTTCAGTGCGTTAATCACCTCCTCTTGCTCATGACCAGTGGGGAAAAGGGTCATAAGGAGAAAATTCAGGAAGTTGAAGAGCCTTTTGTAACACCCGTAATTTTCGGGTAAGTATAATTTCAAGTCAGTGTAGAAATCGATCTTTCAAGAGAAATAGAAAAAAGACAATTTTGGATTTAATCCTAGATTTTATAGTCTTGCTAGAGGCGAAATTCAAATACGAGTCCAACGGTCCTTTCCGGAGCGAAAACGGAGCTATAACGAATAAGTTATGACCAAAACAGTGACCGAACAATAAACCGGGCAACCAGTGTCAAGTGGACGTCCGCATAGGGAAGCAAGTGGACGTCCACATAGGATCTTCCACGAAAGCAGGAGAAGATTCACCAGTTTTCGTCCTAATGCAAGTGAATGTCCGCATAGGAATCCAAGTAGACGTCCTCATTGAGTCTGACGAAATTTTCACCCCTTTTCACCTTCAACTTTTCCCCCCTCTCTCCTACTTTTACCCCCATATCTAGATCTGATATCCCTCTCCTTCATTTCAACTTTCTCATCCAAAAACCCCAAATCCTTTCTCCTCTCTCCATCTTTCTCTCCCAAATCAAACCCCACACCATTTTTGTAAACCTTAACCTTAATTGTTCACCATGAAACTCCACCATCAAGGGTACTTTAGGAACCACCTAAAATTACATTACTTTCGTGGTCTCGAAGTTTATGTTGACATGTTAGATGTCGACGATCTTTCCATGCAACTACTTCACCAGATCATGAAAGAGCTAAGCTACGATGAACCAAAATACTATAAATTATATTTTAAAAAGCCGAATGCAGACTTATTGACTAGACTAGAAACATTGACTGCCGATGAAGATGTAATGAATATGCATCAATATGTTAATGGCCATACCGTCATTGAAGTGTACAGCGAGAAAGTGGAGCTTAACACTTCGATACTCGTATCACCAGAGCATATACGAAGTCGGTGGGGATTATGCTGAAACCAACCATCGTGTAGCCGTAGATTGACATTTAAATAACTGTGTGTGTTTTTAATAAGAAACTTTTTATCTATAATAAGTTGAAACCTCATGCTAAACAGGACATCGTCATGTGTTTTTATGAGTTGTTACTTTTTATACTAATGTAAAAGTTGGGGAGAAATGGGTAGTTTAATTAATTTCCCAGAATAACCAACAAATACAACATGAAATCATCACTCCAAATACACACTTGAACATAAAAATAGTTACTTGACACTACAAACATAAAGCGATAGATTACATAAATTCGTCCGTCATCACTCAATTGTCAAACCCCTGAAAGCTACATGAGGTTAGGTCCATGCACCATCCCTTTCCAAATACACTTCAATGATGGTTTCCCTGTCAACATAATTACGTATATCTAGAATATCTTCGTCAACTACCAGTTCTTTTAATCCACTTTCTAAGTCTCCTTCTGGTGTTTTAAAATACATTTTCATTCTAATGCGTTCGTGTTCGTCATAACCAATTACTCCCATTATTTGTTACATGTGTAGAACACAAAGATCGTCAACATCTATTAGGCCAACAAGAATTTCCATGCTATTGACATAAGACCTACCAGGGGCTGTTGTGAAATAGCCATTATGGTAGACATTCATAATGAATAGTAGTGGATAGCTACCTATTGGATGGGAAAAAAAGTTAGAATTTAAGGTTATACCATTTAATTATGAAAGTGAAATAAAATTACTAACAAATCAAGTCGTTGATCCATTGCAGAAGCTGTTGAGATGGATCTCTAAGTCTCAAAAGGCATTATCTTGTAAATGCCATTTTTAAGTGGTGATATATGGTATTTGAAAAAGCGGTTGAGTTTGGAATCGGTGGTGATATCTAGTATATATACCGAATAAATTCATTGTGAATGTACCAATCACAGAGCCATCCGCAATTGTGGAGGTGAAACTAGTATAAATTGCGGATGTCGAATTATGTTGATCCAAGCTCTCTCAGTGATTTGATGATGATCATTTCTATACTTAGTGAAAATTACTTATATCGTATATGTATTAGTGTTTCACCATCAACAATCAAACTGAGTCTGTTCAGTTATCGCTGAGTGGTTTCCTATGTAATCAATTTATGTAATCCTTGAAGACAAGCCTCATGCTCAAGAAAATTATCGTTGACATCAGAGACTAAGCTAATGATAAAGACAAGTCTACTAATGATCTGAAGTTGCATTCAGTGAAACAAAGACAAGTCTACAATGCGTGACAAATCAAGATCAATCCTCAGTTATTGCCTTTCTACATCAGTGATTCCTGATCACTAATCATCAGCAATAGTCGATCATGAAGCTTGCTTATCAAGATTTGTTTGTCTTATCCTCTGCACATAAAGTACGAAGGTACAAAATCAAACATGTTTTATTCCATAATCGTACAACCAACCCTTTCCACTACACTATTCATCATACAACCGAAAGCATGTTAAAGATAAAGTCAATAATATGAAGCCAATGAAGAATGGACATGTTGATTGTACCCTCTGCCATGCATTTAATGCATAAGGTATAAATAGGAGAGAAGCCTTCATTTTTGAAGGGTCCTCAATCTTCTTAGTGTATTTGCAGAATCTCTATATTCTACAAACTTTTTTCTCTCTTTCTATTTCTCTTGCGTGCAAGAAAGCTTAGTGATTCTTAAATTGTTTAGATTAGGTTTTACCCACAACAATCTGTAAATTTCGTTTTTGATTTACTCAATAATCAATAAACAAATTTAAAAGAAAATTTTATGTTTGTATTTAACCCCCTCGCCCCCCTCTAGAAACTAACACCCTTGTAGAACCTTAACCAGGACTAACAAATTGGTCAAGATAATGAGATTAAATTCAGACGAATCTTGTAACCCTTTTTAGAAGAATCTTGCAGCCATTTTCAGATGAATCTTGCAGCCTTTTTTAGGCGAATCTTGCAGAATTTTCTAGAAGAGTCTTGACCAGTTTTACCTCTGCAATATTAACCAGTTTGACCTCCGTAATTTAAAAAGAAACCTTTCCACGTTTTTTTAGATATTTCATTGCGGATGTGCCTCCAAGTTTGACTATAAATACCCCATGCTAGAGAGGTTGATAATTAACAACGTAAGTTACCATGCTATATTTCTCTTCTTACCTACCAAAGATAACACATGGTTGAAAACACATCATCTTCAAACCCCTCTTCCTAGATCATTCCTTCAAAAATTGAAAAATCAATTCAAAAAGCTGAAGTGGGGGCACATGTGACATGGAAGAGAAGTGGACGAATGCTCTTGCAGCAAGGGATGAGGTTCTTGAAGAGATAAAAGAAAAACACTAGGCCATAGAGAAGTTGTACAAGGAGATCGAAAAAGATGACTATTGTGCCAAAGAGATGAACAAAAAAATTCCAAAGTATTAGGTGAAACTCCAGGAGAAATGGACATTGCTCGAGCAATTGAAATCACTCAATCCTTAGAGTGAATGTTGTTGTTCCGTTGCTTCGTTGAGCTTGTTAATGTTATACTGTTTGTTTTTGTTGTACTGGTTGAGTTATATCCTTTTGGTTCGAAGTTTGTTTCGTTGAACTTGCTAAGGTTGAATGTTGTTGTTTCAAAGTTTGTTTAGTTGAACTTGTTCATGTTGTACCGGTTGATTTCGAGCTCTATTATTTTCCAAGTTTGTTTTGTTGAGCTCTATATCCTTTTGTTTACTATCTTGCGACTCGAAAAATCTAACAAAGCGAAAATAATATTTCTAAAAGGTTGATTACATACATGGTTTACTCGTTTAGATCAACATTTAAATCAAAAGTATCATGTATGAAACTACCATAATTATCCTTAGTAGGTACTGGTTGAGTTTGGCGGCTACCATATGCTCTTTGACTTCCCCGATTCACTGGTATAGGTGTTGGACAGTTTTCCTGAGTATGTCCGCTTTTTCTACACCGGCTACTTCTTCTCGGTGTGGGATCCTCACTACGAGATAGGATACGATCGTGGTTACTCGGTCTAGCAACGCGTCTCTTGTAGACTGGTGGTTTAATGGTCATAATGGGGTCTTTCGAACAACCCATGTATCAGGAGAGCCAGCCGGATGTATGAGCTCTGCATATGTTGCTCGAAAATTATTTGATGTGAAGTAACCAACTGCCAGGTGGGTGAAATTTGTACACCGTTCACGTCTTGCAACGACGATTGCAAGACCGCAAGGTAAACCGGAGATCTTCCATTTCCTACAAGAGCAACTATAACTATTGTAAGCCACTTTCGCGTCCCTACGGAAATTGCAAACTTTGTATAAACCATGATCAATTTCATGGACAGTAAACCATGTCGACTTCATCTGTCTCCTTTTAACTATTTTTTCTGCCTTTGGGGTGAGAGCATTTACCCATCTCTCTGCAGAAAAACGAATAATTAAAATATTGCAAATATTTTGTGATTTTTGTAACAAACGTAAATTTAAGTAGTTATGTGTGACTATGAAAACCTGTTTTGGTCCGATGAATTGAATACCAGTCTTGCTGAAATGATCGAAAGTAATCCATAAGGGCCACGATAAGTAGTCTCTGAGCAAAATGGGACAGTGCATTGACCGACTTGGCGCTGTTTGAAGTTATTATGTTATAACGCATTCCGAGGAAATGGGCCATTGATCATTTTTCCTTGCCAACCTTGTCCGTAGGTGGAGCTCCCAGAGGTAGAGCGCCTCGTAGAGCTTCCATTTTAACATCGAAATCCTCCACCATGTACGCTTTACACGTCTTCCAAAACATTGTCTTCTTATACTTGACCTAATTGTCCTTGGTTTTTACGTTCATCATCATATGGAGACAACACAACACATGATGGGAACTTGGGTACACAGTTGTGCTAGCTTGGTTTATTGAACATGCCCTGTCGAATACAAACACCAACCCTTTGGGTTCTCCGATACATTGATTCAACATGGACAAAAACCAAGTCCATGCCTCCCCACTTTCAGACCTACCCACTGCGAAAGCGACGGACACAATTTGGTTATTGGCGTCCATAGCAACGGCTAAAAACATTGTGCCAAAGTAAGGACCCTTTAAATGAGCATCGTCTATTATAAGGACCCGGCATAAGTGTCCTAGGAACGGTCGAATCTAAAAAATTTACGTAGTTTACACATTAGAAAATTAAATACAGTATCTATTAGAGCAAAAAAAAATAGTGGAAGTGTATACTGGTGAAAAGGTTAGAGTAAAATTATACGTACCGCGCAACCAAGGGCAGCAAAACACATCTCAAAATGTCCTGTATTTTTTGTCTTTATTCAGGTAAATGTACCAGGATTATGAAGCTCCAAATTATAAAAAACGCAAGGAGTCGGATAAACGTGTCGTGGGGGCAACCCCGCACCATGGTTAGCGCATAACCTTTCGCACGCTAAGCTTGCCAATACGAAATATCTATGTGCATTTGCTCTTTCAAGATGTTCACAATGTCGGATCCATGGAGTCTCCGCTTTCATCCTTCACTCTAGGAAAAATTATATTACCCAATACTCTTCTATTGGCGTTACGGTGGTTGGGATACATCTAGGTCCATGAACAATTGTGTATGTCATGCAACTTTCGTAAGTGGAACATACTGGTATTTTTGACACATGTCACATAGATACGCCAATCACAGTTATCATGCACACATCTCGTCTCGTATCAGGTTCTTGAAGATCTTTCAACTTTAAACTCAAAACCTTCTTCAAGAATCTTAATCCCAAGAGCGAGTGTCATTTCATCTTTCGTCGGCAATACATCCCCCATATTTTGTAACACCTCGAATTTCCGTTATGTAATCTTGTTATTCTTGTGTTTAAGCGTTGTCGTTAGCACCGCTTTTGGTTGAGAGTTTGAGTTTGGATTTTGGTGGTTTTGGACGAACCACAGTGAACCACGCGAGTTGCACCGTGACTTGAGGTCGCGACACAACCCGCGAAACCTCCTGTTTGGTGTGGGTTTTGTGTTAGCGGGCGAGTTATGACGCGAGTTGTGGTCGCGGCATAACCCGCGAGAAAGCCTGGCCGACTTAGGTGGGTTTTTCTTCAAAATATCTCATTTTGGATTTTATCTCAAATATCTTAAAACTCTTTTCTATCTCTCAAATCTGTTTCTCTCTTTCTAGATCTCGTTGTACCTCGTCATTTGCTAGTGTGAAGTGCATCTAGCAAGGGTTCGGTATAGAAAGCTTCGTCTTTCCTCGTTGGTCGATATCTGGTTTTCGGGTTTTATCTCTGAAACCTATTTGGTGAGTTCCTACTACCTTTTACAAACTTTATACATGTCAAAAGGTTACATTTTGAACTCCTATATATCTCCATGGTTTTGGATCTACTTTTACTACATTTTTGACATAACTTGAGTTTTTGGGAAATTTTAGGGTTCCCGATCATTTTCGATTAAAATGATGGGTTTCATCTTATTTGAAGTAAAAGGATGTTTTACTTGCACATTTATGTGGGTTACTTGAAAGAATGTTTAAAGTTCATTTTGATGATTTTCATTCTTACCAGAAGTTAAACTTGAAAATGCATTTTGTTTATAAATGTTATTTTATATCATATGACTATCTATGGTTGGTCACATATGTTGTTGTGACGAGTCTGTACCATTGCTAGTGGATCCCTAGATATTGATTCTACTTACGCTTTTATGTGATTTTCTGGAAAGAAAGTAAAATAAGTACTACATGCATATTGAGTTGTGAGGTACTAAAAGGGAAAGTAAAATAAGTACTACATGCACATTGAGTTGTGAGGTACTAAAAGGGAAAGTAAAATAAGTACTACATGCACATTGAGTTGTGAGGTACAAAAAGGTAAAGTAAAATAAAGGACTACTTGCACATTAAGTTGTGAGGTTCTTGAAGAAGAATAGAAGAAAGGACTACTTGCACATTAAGTTGTGAGGTTCTGGAAAGACTGTATATAGTCTCATTGTAATATTTCATTCTTATTAACGATTTGACTTGGGATTGCTTATTGGAAAGATCTCCTTTTGATGCAAATGTTTATATCTCTTGAAATTATAAATTGTATGTTCTCACTAGGCTTTAAGCCTAACACTTTTTCTCAAATGACGTGTATAACAGGTTCTCGTTAGCGGTGGGTTGCTAAGGGCTTGAGTGACGAGCTTGGTCTCGGGGATTTTTGAGATGACTAGTATTGATGTTGGGCAATTGTTTAAGTCTCATTCTTTTGGTGAAATTGGACTTTCAACCGATGTAATCTAGATAGGTTATGTTTAGATTAGTTTGTTGTTGAGTTCAATATCAGTATTCAGGTTTGTAAAGGTTAAGTACATTTCTCCTTTTTGGGAGGTTTATACCAAGTGTTGATGTTTATTGTCCAGTTTCCGCGTTTTAAATTAACTATGGTTTTTAGGGTGTTACAAGTTGGTATTTATCTTTATAAACTTATGAAACACCCACATTTAGGATTTTGAGCATTTTGATAAATAAATCATATAATTTGGGTATTTAAATGATTTATTGCATGAAGCATATTTTGAGTATAAATGAATTTTATTGGGTGTCATGGGATGATTTGAAAGGATAAAAGGTATAAACCCACTTGAAAAATGTTTTGTTCCAATCTAAATCATGTTGGAGTTATTCGTGTGTGTGAAGCATGGGTTGCATTATTTCTGGTCATTTACATTTGATTTAAGTTTATGATTTCCAACGTTGGGTCTTTGGATTTTGTTGGGTTTTGGGGACACTTGTCCTGTTTTGATAGCTCATTGTAGAGCGCTTGGTTATGATTTGTATTTATTGCATCTTATTTGGGAATTTCATGTTTTGGAATGCGTTAGTTCATTCGTTTTGAGTCTGAGTTATCTCTCTTATGCTATAATCTTAGAAACTTGAGTTTACTCATATTTTGGTGTTTATTTTATAAATCTTACTCGAATTTCATTATTCGAGCATTACCAGTATTCTCATTTTGAATAAGTGTGGGATTTCATTATTCCATGAAAGAATATTTTGGCGTTGAGGCATCCATTTATAAAATGCATATTATTAGTAAATGAGTTGTTCTCTTATTTTGTTAAATAAATTATTTTGATATATTTCTTTGACGATGTAATACATAAATGGAGGTCATTTATATAATTGTCCATTTGGTGCATACGATTTTATAAACCGTGGGAAAATGCATGTCATTAAACTATGAGTCGTTTTGGAAATATGAAGAGAAAGAGTTCATTTGGAAAACATTTTGTTTCAACCAATGAGAAGCTTTGGGTTAATTACCTTTTCGGTCGTGGTGTTTACATAATTGTTGGTCAAACGTATTTCGATGTCTCAACTGGCTTTTATTGGGTATTTATGTAAAATGTTGGGTCGTTGGCTCGGTTTTAACTAAATGGAGTCTTGAGGAAATTTTTCCGGTTTAAAAACAGTGATGGAAATTTTATTAGCGTTCAGTGGTATTGTTTCCCCTTTGAGTTAGTGGGAGCAGTTCAGTTGCACATATCATGTATGCATATTTTATTAGAAATTTCCGTCATGGTATTTCAGCCAATGTTTTAGAACGATGAGAGCATGTTTATATTTGGCTTTAAACTCGAAACCGACATACATTATTTCATGTTTTAACCGGGTGCATACGCATATCAATCTACTAGCTTTGTGAAATAAACGGTTGCATGCAAGTTTTGTTGTGAAATCTTATTTCGTGCCGCATTGTGACTAAAAGAGAGAAAACTTTAAGAGTTCGATATCATGAGCATGTTGTCTTGGGTTTTGCAAACATTTTATTTATACAGTTTGGAATTAAACTAAATTACTCTTACAATTGCTCAAATCGCATGCATATGTCTTTACTAAATTTTGGGGAATAAACCGATGTATGCGAGTCACGTTGGGAAGTTTTATTTCATGACATTTCATGGTTAATTGCAGAAATTTTTGGGTTCGATTTTGTGAATTTCCCTTCTGTAGTTTTGTACGAACGTCTTGTTATACACTATTTTAGTACGTAAAACTATTTCTCATTCATTACATAAATTATACTGTTGGTGTGAGTAATCGTATGAAAGATTTATGGTATTTCGGATAGAACTTTTGCCCAGAACATATTTCAGTTATTGATTTTTACTGATAGGAGTTTTCCGCAATGCATGAAATGAATTTCCGGTTTGCATGTAGTAGTAGTTACAATTTTGGGTAAGTACGTTTTATCAGTGCGACCCAAATTTGAAACGCGAATATATATATATATATATATATATATATATATATATATATATATATATATATATATATATTTACGTTCCTATTGTGTTGCTACTTTTGGGAAATGATCGGAAGTATATAGGTCTTGTTGGAAATTATATCTTCCGACGTTTTGTGTTAAAGTAGAAGGTTTTAAAGTTGAAGTTATGAAATCCTCTTTTGGGAGTTGTACAAACTTTTATTGCACATGTTATAGGACGGAAAGTTATTTTCATATGCATAGCATAAATTGATGCATACTAAGACCCTGGTAGTTCGTTTGAAAATTTTGTTACGCATCTTTCGTTACCGTTTATTAACGTAAGTACTGATCAAATGAGTTCTGAAAATGGTTTTATATGTGTGGCATTGGTGATCAATTTTGAAACCTATCGAATGCACGATAGTGTATTTTCACCGCACGTTTAATTTATAAAACTTATGCATTTGAGAGTTTTATAAATTTCAAATTCGCATAGTAGTGTGAAAAACCTTGAACTCATTGGGCTATAGGTGTAAGCCCCCTCGTATTAGAAGTCGATATTAAGGATTAAAAGAGTTCTCGGAGTTTGAGGCGTTAGATATGTGTTTCCTCCCAGTTAGTTAAGTATCGATCTTTATGCTTCGTTAAACCTTCGGATTAAAATCGTGTTCGGTTGTTTGGGTATGGTTGGTTTTGGAATTGTGGGAATTTGGTACGACGGCATGCTATATGTCGGTGGTGTACTATATTGTTGGGTATTCGTGAATAATGATGATGTTATGGTTGACTGGTAAGGATGTTGGATTTGGGTGACTACTTCCAACAGTAGGTGTCAACTTTGAATCGACGTTGCTATTCGGGAATGAAATATTTGGTAGTATACCCACGTTTGCAGAATGGTCATTCCGAGGATAAGTGTCGACACTCTATTTTGAGGACAATAACTGTTGGTGTGCTTCAATGTATTTCCGTTAGATCTGGCGCGTCTGCAGGACTAGCGGATAACTTAAGGAAATTAGATGTTGATAATTAAGAACCAATCATTGGTATGTTGATGATTGTCAGGACTTTCGCTGATTTAGAAATCGATACTTGAGCGCATGGTGGTAGTGTGGTGGTAATGGTTATTGGATACATTTAGTGAGAATTTCGAGGTGGACTTTAAGTACAAATCAATTATCGAGGAGACTTTGACGCGTTGCATTTAGAGATATCTAAGGGAAAGGTTTGCTTTGGGGTATGCTTGGGGGAAATGACTGAATAAGGTCGTAAATTACTCTTGAGGTATTACGAGCAATCTAAGGTTGGGAGGCAACCAAGATTTAATGATTAAGAAATTGATTAATCAAGGACTCAGCGTTCATCCTGACGTCGGTGAAATATATCGAACGTTGAGATTTAGTTTGTAACGGCACATTATGAGAAACTCAGCGAAAACCTCAACCGAATTGTAATCGGGTCCGTTTATGAGGTGAGGTTTCATGAAGGCATCCCTTTGGGATAGAAAATCAATCGATCTTTCCAAGTGTGATGTTGGGTGCTTGGTGGTTCCAGATTTCGAGGACGAAATCTCTTTTAAGGTTGGGAGGATTATAACACCCCGGATTTCCGTTATGTAATCTTGTTATTCTTGTGTTTAAGCGTTGTTGTTAGCACCGCGTTTGGTTGAGAGTTTGAGTTTGGATTTTGGTGGTTTTGGACGAACCACAGTGAACCACGCGAGTTGTACCGCGACTTGAGGTCGCGGCACAACCTGCGAAACCCCCTGTTTGGTGTGGGTTTTGTGTTAGCGGGCGAGTTATGTCGCGAGTTGTGGTCGCGGCATAACCCGCGAGAAAGCCTGGCCGACTTAGGTGGGTTTTTCTTCAAAATATCTCATTTTGGATTTTATCTCAAATATCTCAAAACTCTTTTCTCTCTCTCAAATCTCTTTCTCTCTTTCTAGATCTCGTTGTACCTCGTCATTTGCTAGTATGAAGTGCATCTAGCAAGGGTTCGGTATAGAAAGCTTCGTCTTTCCTCGGTGGTCGATATCTGGTTTTCGGGTTTTATTCTGAAACCTATTTGGTGAGTTCCTACTACCTTTTACAAACTTTATACATGTCAAAAGGTTACATTTTGAACTCCTATATATCTCCATGGTTTTGGATCTACTTTTACTACATTTTTGACATAACTTGAGTTTTTGGGAGATTTTAGGCTTCCCGATCATTTTCGATTAAAATGATGGGTTTCATCTTATTTGAAGTAAAAGGATGTTTTACTTGCACATTTATGTGGGTTACTTGAAAGAATGTTTAAAGTTCATTTTGATGATTTTCATTCTTACCAGAAGTTAAACTTGAAAATGCATTTTGTTTATAAATGTTATTTTATACCATATGACTGTCTATGGTTGGTCACATATGTTGTTGTGACGAGTCTGTACCATTGCTAGTGGATCCCTAGATATTGATTCTACTTACGCTTTTATGTGATTTTCTGGAAAGAAAGTAAAATAAGTACTACATGCACATTAAGTTGTGAGGTACTAAAAGAGAAAGTAAAATAAGTACTACATGCACATTGAGTTGTGAGGTACTAAAAAGGAAAGTAAAATAAGTACTACATGCACATTGAGTTGTGAGGTACAAAAAGGTAAAGTAAAATAAAGGACTACTTGCACATTAAGTTGTGAGGTTCTTGAAGAAGAATAGAAGAAAGGATTACTTGCACATTAAGTTGTGAGGTTCTGGAAAGACTGTATATAGTCTCATTGTAATATTTCTTTCTTATTAACGATTTGACTTGGGTTTGCTTATTGGAAAGATCTCCTTTTGATGCAAATGTTTATATCTCTTGAAAGTATAAACTGTATATTCTCACTAGGCTTTAAGCCTAACACTTTTTCTCAAATGACGTGTACAACAGGTTCCTGTTAGCGGTGGGTTGCTAAGGGCTTGAGTGACGAGCTTGGTCTCGGGGATTTTTGAGATGACTAGTATTGATGTTGGGCAATTGTTTAAGTCCCATTATTTTGGTGAAATTGGACTATCAACCGATGTAATCTAGATAGGTTATGTTTAGATTAGTTTATTGTTGAGTTCAATATCAGTATTCAGGTTTGTAAAGGTTAAGTACATTTCCCCTTTTTGGGAGGTTTATACCAAGTGTTGATGTTTATTGTCCAGTTTTCGCGTTTTAAATTCACTCTGGTTTTTAGGGTGTTACATATTTACTCTTCTACTACGGTTATAAGATACGGGCTCTTCGTAAGGTGTGAGGATGGGCTCTTCGTCTTCTGGAAGGGGAGAAGACATACCAAAGAAATCATTTATCCCACTAAATGATTTAACAGGACTAGTTTCTCTTGTTTCTTCTTCATTTGTATCAATACCAAATAGAACCAAGTGATAAACATGAGACTAATCGTCATCTTGATGAAGTTCTTCTTTGTCTTCGTCATCCTGTTCTTCTACTGCTTCTTCTGTTTCCGGAACAAAATCGGGGTTATAGTCACTAAGACCATAACTATGTTCAGAAAAAAAATCGGAGGCAACCCCATATGGATGCTGGATTTCAGAATCAAACTGAGGCACGTAAAAAGTTTGACTCTGCCCAGGAGCATACACATCCGGTGTTCGAACTACCACCAACATTGCTTCAGCTGCACATCGTCACATCGGCATACACATAAAGTGTTGACAGATTTCTTACAGCGACAACAACTTGCAGGAAACAAAACACATCGTCAGTGTCTCGTAACTCATAAAGTTGGCCAGCATATTTGTACGCCATTCTAATCATACCAACAGTAGATTTCATACCACATTCTAATCATACCAACAGTAGAACAAAAATGTTTGATGGCACCATGACGCGGAGCATCGGTTGATTAGTAGAATACTCTCACTCTTGATCATTCTGTTGCCAAGAACCCCTCCAAAAATATGTAACTTAATTTTATCAAATACATAACTCATTTTGAAGAAAACACAGTTCGAAACAAAGAAAAAAGAGATAAAGCGTTGATTGTTAAATTGATTTCAAGGTTTGTTCTCTTCAATATTTACCACTGCTATTCTTATACAAAAAATTCACCGAATTAAATTATACCAACATATTCAATTGATTCGACTACTGAAGTTGTACAATTGACTATTATCCAGGGAAAAAATAGTGCAAAGGCGCAAGCAAAGACGTACGTGAAACACGTGAACAACACCAAAATTCATGAAAATTGTGGACCTAGGGTCGCAATTGCAGTGCCACATCCGCAATTGCAGCCCTGACATATGTCTTCAAGGAGATTTCAGGGTTTCTAAGGGAGAGACACGTGTCCTAGGTCCGTAATTGCGGACATAGATTGCAGATCGCGGTTGCGACTTATGCTATATTTGCAAAACCAGGAGAAAAATGGCTAAGAGGTGAAAATGGATAGGTGATTAGGCTATTTGGGTCAATTTCCCCATCTCAAAATGGTATAATAGTGTAAAATGGTAATTTTACGTTCTCAATTATATTTCTTTTTTATTTGAAGTAAGTGAAAAACTAACTAATATCTTCTTTTTCCTTGTTTTCAAATTTTTTTCTCTTTCTCTAAATATGGATGATCTTTTTTCTTTTTCAGACTAAGTCTAACAAAAACTCTGTAATATTTTAAAAATAAGAGTAAACTACACTTTTGGGAATTTCAGACTTTTTCCAAAAAAATCTCATTTCTCTTTAAAAATACATATATATATATATATATATATGTAAATAAAAAATCAGTAACCCACCTATCATATCACCATTTGAGAACCTTTTCCTTACATGGATAAATCGCCGAGAAAACACAAGACCACCAAATTGGTGAGAGTCACCGCCAGGAAAAAACACCATACTCTCCGAACTTCCACAAAATCCCAACACATCGTACCCTTTCTCTCATGCCGACGATACCCACGAGGTAAGTTACAAGCAACCTTCTTCCAACTCCGGTGATCCAAACACAATAGGTCTAATGAATCAACGACGGTGAAGCGATATGTGTCCTTTTTCGAACTCCGACGACCCACCCTCCTTTCCTCCACGTACGATTCTATAAATGAAATATGGGTATGAGATGGTTTTAGTTTTAGTTTGGATTTTGATTTTGATTTTTAAGATTTAGATTTTGGTTTTAAGTTTTGGATTTGGGTTTTAGGAGATGACTGGAGATTCTCCTGTGAAGATGACCGGAGGTTTCACCGGTGGAAAGGGGTTAATGGGTTTTTTAATTTGGTGTTGCTCCGATGTGGTCATCGTCGATGTGTGAAAAGATGCATCAATCTTTCTTGTGTTGATCCAATGTGGGTGGAGGCAAGGGGCAACAGGTGTGTACTTTGGCGACCACGTCGAAGGGTGGTGGTTGAAGTAGGACAGAGGAGTTGAAAAGGCGATGGAGGTGGGTGGAAATCAAAGGCACAAAATCGGCGTTCCTTGTTGTCGAAGAAGCATCCGGTGATCAAAGACAACAAAAAGTCAAAGTCGAGAGGGGAGAGTCACCGAATAAGCGTGAGGGGCAGGTTTTATGAGTTGAGGGGAAGATTTAACTACCTGTGTACTCACTGTAAAATATATATATATATATATATATATAATTGTGTATATTATATTCATTTAATTAATGTATATTAGTATATATTAATTATTAAAGAAAAAATAGAGAAAAATGATAAAAGCCTGAAATACCCTCATCTAACGAGATTATTTAACGGTTGTTAGAGGAAGGGACCAAATCCGATCGTTTTTGCATACCACGATGTCCAAACTGTAATTTCAAAACTACAGGGATGAAAAGTATTACTTTCGAGAAACCACAGGGACCAAAAGTGTAGTTTACTCTAAAAATAAATATAGAAATCTAAAAATCTAAAAAAAAATCACATCAAAACTTTAACGCTTTTCTATCCTTTTTTTTAATTATCTATCTATATCTATACTATATTATAAAACACGGATAAAAAACTCTTAAATACAAATTATTAGACACAAGGTGCCATCATTTTATGCAAGATTTTAAAAATCTCTTAATTTACAAATATCAAAGCACAAGATACATATTACTACTGCAGGCTTCTAACACCCAATAATTTGGTATGTACAGACCTTCCTCTTATGCAGACATTTCCAAGTACCACTATTAATTAATATATTATATTACTATAATTTTGTTTTAATTATATTATTAAATATATATATGGTTATTTTTTCTAGATTTCATTAAAATATATAAGATAATCATTGAATTCTAACAAAATACTTAATTTTTTTATATAAAAAACATTATATTATTAAGCCTAAATTAAACAAATTTATAAAAAAAAACATTATCATTTTCTCAAAACCATCCAAAATCGTACTGTAAATCGACAAAAAAAAATAAAATGAAACATTAAAATCGTGATGTATTTCGCTGCATTGCGCGAGTACGTTTCTAGTATTATAAAATACGGATAAAAACTCTTAAAAACAAATTATTAGGCACAATGTACCATCATTTTATTCAAGATTTTAAAAATCTCTTAATTCACAAATATCAAAGCACAAGATACATATTACTACTGCAGGCTTCTAACAACCACCAATTTTGTATGTGCAGGGTCTTCTTTTAATGCAGACCTTTCCATGTATCACTATTAATTAATATATTATATTACTATAATTTTGTTTTAATTATATTATTAAATATGTAATTGGTTATTTTTTCTAGATGTCATTAAAATATATAAGATAATCATTGAATTCTAACAAAATACTTAATTTTTTTATATAAAAAATATTATATTATTAAGCTTAAATTAAACAAATTTATAAAAAAACATTATCACTTTCTCAAAACCATCTAAAATCGTACTGAAACATTAAAATCGTGATGTATCTCGCTTCATTGCACGAGTACGCTTCTAGTATTTATTAAAATATTCAAGGCATTCAACAAACCTAACATATACAAACTTTATAGATTCAGGTTATTCAAATTAACAAAATGTCGTGTAGATCCCAGATACAATGCAAACAACAATCAATAACGAACAATGATTGAGGCACAACTTCTAGTCATATGATTAATAATCAATAAAGGTTTAGGTTTACAGAGAGAATTTCTGATACGAGAATGTAAACCTTACGACTAGAATAATCCTTCTAAACTCCTCTCTAACCTAATTCTAAACAAAACAATACTTTAAATATGAGTCGTATTAGGCCTAATGGGCTTGAGGCCCAATTACAACTAAACTATCAAATAATTACAATTTGAGCCCTTATAAATGCGTTATACAACTGTTGGGAACTGAAGAAAAGCTCAAGTATGGTTAATGCTGCTAGTTCAGAATTACTACTGCTAGTGGACTTCAAAGTTAATACTGCTAAGTATTACTACTGCTAGTAGAATTAATACTGCTAGTCAAAGTTAGTGCTGCTTGAACAAAGTTAGTACTGCTTAGCTAGTTAGTACTGCTAGTGGTTAATACTGCTTAGTAGTTAATGTTGCTTATGAATTGGAGATTCGAATGGAGAGGATGACAGCTGTAAAGAATAAAGATATTCATGGAAGGATTGAAGATAACTTTGCAAGATATACTGAAGATATTCTATTTTTTGTAATTATCTTTTTATTCAGTATATGTATAGATTTGACAGAATAGTTTAGATACAGTTTTTTTTAATTCTAAGTTTTTGTCTTAGAGAGAATCAACCTCAAGGCATAGATCCTAATTCTAGATAAGTAGAATTCGTCTTGAAAGAGCTTGTTCTTCAAGATTGAGGTTGAGTGTGTAATCTTGTGATTTTAATCATTCAATACAAGTTTACAAGTTATTAATCATATACTGTTTGTTTACTGTTATATTGAATATTAAAGTGTTATTCCGCAACTTTTTTGATATTGTTTCTGAGACTTTATTCTTGTTGAGAATTTGATCCTGACAAGTGGTATCAGAGCCTGTTCTCTCAGAAACATCTATTCATTCATCATGGAAAACTTTGCAGAATCAAACAGTACTCTAGTCTCAAAGGTTCCAATGCTTAGACCCAATGAATTCGATATGTGGAAGATCAGAATCAAGCAGTACATACTCCTCACTGACTATTCTATGTGGGATATCATAGAGAATGGTCCTTCTGAAGCAGGAAAGATTGGTGCAGATGGAAAGAGAACTCCACCAAAAACTGATGCAGAAAGAAAGGCTAGACAGACAGAGATGAAAGCCTTGAGCACTTTGCTCTTGGCTATCCCCAATGAATATCAACATCAGTTCTGCAACTGCACTGATGCAGAGATGCTCTGGAATGCTCTAGAGAAGAGATTCTCAGGTACCAAAAGTACCAAGAGAAATCAGAAAGCCATTCTGAAGCAACAATATGAGAACTTTATGTCAACCAAGAATGAGTCCATGACTCAAACTTTTGACAGGTTCAACAAACTTATTGGTAAACTTGCTACAGTGGGAGTACAAATTGATCAAGATGATCTGAACAGAAAGTTTCTAAGGTCCCTGAGTGATGAATGGACCATGTATACTGTGGCTTTCAGACAGAATGATCAACTGGAAGAAAAGGAACTTGATGATCTATATAATGATCTAAGAGTTTTTGAATCTGAGGTAGAGGCTAAGAAGAGGCCTTCTGGATATGTTCACAATGCTGCACTCCTTTCAGCATCAACTGATTCTACTTCCAACTCTGAATCAGTTAGTGCTGCCAATGGAGCAACTCAAGAGAAAGGCACTGAAACTGTATTTGAAGCCTTTCTAGCTAGTCATGGAAACTCTTCTCTCATTAATGATGACTTGGAACAACTCCATCCAGATGATCTTGAAGAGATGGACATTAAATGGCAGATGGCCATGCTCTCTATGAGAGTTAAGAAGTTCATCAAAAGAACTGGAAGGAACAACTTCTCACAAAGAAGAGAAGATGGAGCAGGTTTTGACAAGTCAAAGGTGGAATGCTATAAATGCCATCAGAAGGGACACTTTGCTAGAGAATGCAGAAGTGGAATGCCTCAAAACAATAACCACCAACAAGCTCAATCTGGAAGCTTCAATAATAACAGAAACTCTGCACAAGCCCTTGTCTCTCAACAAGGCATGGGGTTTGATTGGAGTGATCAAGCTAAAGAGGCCATCCAGAACCAAGCTCTAATGGCAGAGGTGTCTGATCTCCCAACAGAGGTAACTTCCAATCTTTGTTCTCAAAATTGCATTAACACTGTTAAAAGGTATAGGGATCACAATCAGAACATGAGTGATGACCTTAAGAGATTGGAAAAGGACATAAAAGATTATGTGAGGATAGTTGAGAGATTTGAAGAGCAGATTAAGGGTTTTCAAGCCAATGAGCTTCAACACTCTTATGACACAAACTACTGGAAGTGGGAGAAGAATGACTTAGAACTTCAACTGACCAGATCCAAAGAAGAGAGTGAAAAGCTAAGAGTTGAACTAGCTAAAGTCAAGCTAGATGTAGAAAAGTTTTCCAATGCCTCTAAAGCTATGGATTCTTTACTACAATCTCAGATTCATGATAAACTGAGAAGAGGAATAGGGTACAATACCACACCACCACCCTATAACAACAACTGCATCCCTCCTAGTTCAGATTTGTTAGAAACAAAGGATAGGAAGGACCTACCTAAGGGAGCCACTGAGATAGATCCCTTAGATGAAGTAGTTGTTAAGGATAAAACTGAGAAAGAAGTTGTCAAGGATAAAGACAACACTGTGAGTGGTGAGATTCCTATAGAAAACCACATAATCACCAATGAGGGATGTGGAAAGCATTGGATCAAGTCCAATGAGATAGAGAAGACTGAGGGAAAGAACAAGAAGGTTCATTATAAGCAGACCACTGTTGTGAACCCTATCCCTTGCAAGCAGTGTGCATGCAATAAATCTAAGCCCCAAAAACATGATAAACCAAGGGGAAATCAGAGAAACTGGAATAACCAATGGGCACAAAAACAAGGCATTGATCTAAGTAAAATCAATAGACCAAAACCTTGTTTCATATGTGGAAAATTAAACCATTTGGCTAAGCATTGTTTCTTTAACCCTATTAACCAACAGATGAACTTTCAAAGATTTGTGCAAAAACCTGTTGGTTATAGGAAGGCTGGAAAGAAACATGTGGTGAAGAAATCTGTTGAAAACAAAGGCCCCATGAAGAAAAAGGTTTTGAAGGAAAGTATTAAAATGTGGGTGCCTAGAAGTACTAAAACTGTTAGTACTGCTAACAGGGATAGTACTGCTGAAAGCATTACTGCTGCTACCAGTGTTAGTACTGCTGAAAATATTAATGCTGCTAATACTGTTAGTACCTCTTCAAAGGTTAATACTGCCAACACAGTTACTGCTGCTAACACAGTTACTACTTCTAACAAGGTTAGTACTGCTAAGCATGCAAGTGCTGCTAAGGCAGTTAGTACTTCTAAAACCAGTACTGCTTCTAGCAAAAGTGTTTCCAAGCCTATCATTGTGACAAAGTACTCCAGAAATGAGGAGTCAAAGTTTAAAAATCTTGTCAAGAAAGAATGCAAGTATTTTGATGAGAAAGGGGTACCCAAGACCACTTTGGCTTGGGTTCCCAATTCATACTAACTGATTTATCTTATGTGCAGGGCAACCAACAGCTCAAGGGGAAGAGCATATGGCATGTTGATAGTGGTTGCTCTAGGCACATGACAGGCAACATGTCATGTCTTCAGGATTTCAAGCATATCAATGGAGGACATGTTGCTTTTGGAGATAATCTTACTGGTGGTAAAATAAGTGGAAAAGGTAATGTTACAAAAGGTAAGATGACATTTGAGGATGTCTACTATGTTGATCAGTTAAAGTACAACCTGTTAAGTGTATCACAGGTTTGTGACAAACAACATAGCATATTATTTACAAATACAGAGTGTATGATCCTTGCTCCAGGGTTCAAAGTAGTTGATGAAAGCATGATACTACTTAGAACTCCAAGAAAGGACAATGTTTATTGTCTAGATATGGACAATGTTGATAGTGATTCATCCCTGAACTGTCTTGTTTCAAAAGCTTCTGTGGATGAATCCTCTCTTTGGCACAGAAGGATGTGTCACATGAACTTCAAAACTATGAAGAAACTTGTGAAAAACAACCTTGTAAGAGGTTTACCATCAAAAGTCTTTTCATGTGATGATCATTGTGTTGCTTGTCTTAAAGGCAAACAACACAAAACTTCTCATAAGACCAAAGAGTTAAACACTATTTCTTCTTGTCTCCAATTACTACATATGGATCTGTTTGGTCCTACAAATGTTATGAGTATAGGCAAGAAATCTTACTGCTTGGTTATTGTTGATGATTACTCCAGATTTACTTGGGTATATTTTCTAAGGACTAAGGATGAGACAAGCGGACTGATCAAATCCTTTATCCTAAGAATTGAAAACCAAACTAATCAAAAAGTAAAAGTCATTAGATTAGATAATGGGACTGAATTTAAAAATCTTGATCTAAACACCTTTTGTGAAGAGAAAGGCATTGAGAGACAATATAGTGCCCCTAGGACTCCTCAACAGAATGGAGTTGCTGAGAGGAGAAATAGGACACTAATAGAGGCTGCTAGATCTCTGTTGGCTGATTCAAAACTGCCAATTACCTTCTGGGCTGAAGCAGTTAATACTGCCTGTTATGTCCAAAACAGAGTTCTAGTGGTCAAGCCAAAGAACAAGACCCCATATGAGCTCTTAAATAAAAGAAAACCATTTATTGGATTTTTCAAACCGTTTGGGTGTCCTTGTACTATTCTCAATACCAAATCTCACTTAGGTAAGTTTGATAGCAAAGCAGATGATGGATTTCTTGTTGGTTACTCATCTCAGAGTAAGGCTTACAGAGTCTTTAACTCTTCTTCTAGAATAATTGAAGAAAGTGACAATGTCAAATGCAATGAGAACACACCAAATCCAATTGGGTCTGGTCCTCAGTGGCTATTTGACATTGATTCACTAACTAACTCTTTTGGTTTCAGTAGTGATGATTATGCAGGTTCAGGGAGTGGAGAATCAAGAACTACCCAAGTCCAAGACAGTATGTCTAAATCTGTGATCTTTCCCATACCCACAGTAGATCCTGTTGAAGACTGTGAAAAGGAACCATCTACTGGACCAAGTCAGAGTGAAGAAGAAAGTAGAGATGAGGAGACTCAAGACATTAAAGAATCAGAAGTAGCTGCTGAAAACACCTCAGTTGAGTTGAATGACTCCAATCTAGAGGTGGGACTTAATGAAGAACCTAATCATCACACCAGAATTCAAAAGAATCATCCTCCACAACTGGTAATAGGAGACATATCCTCTCCTATGATGACTAGAAATCAAAGCAGACTGCAAGAAATGCAAGATCAACAGCATACAGTGCTTTCTTGCTTTCTATCCCAGCTTGAGCCTAAGAAGGCACATGATGCTATGAAAGAGTCCAGTTGGATAGAAGCAATGCAAGAAGAGCTACTGCAATTCAAGCTGCAAGATGTTTGGGATCTGGTAGACCTTCCTAAAGGCCAAAGAGCAATAGGAACAAAATGGGTCTTCAGGAATAAGAGAGATGAAATAGGTATAGTGATAAGGAACAAAGAAAGGTTGGTGGCTCAAGGGTATACATAAGAAGAGGGAATAGACTATGATGAAGTGTTTGCACCTGTGGCCAGGATAGAAGCAATTAGATTATTCCTGGCTTATGCTTCTTATATGAAATTCAAAGTCTATCAAATGGATGTGAAAAGTGCATTTCTTTATGGCTCAATTGAAGAAGAAGTATATGTCTGTCAACCACCAGGGTTTGAAAACCCAAGCTATCCAGACAGGGTATACAAATTGAAGAAAGCACTTTATGGACTGCATCAAGCTCCAAGAGCATGCATGGTATGACACTCTGTCATCCTATCTCTTGGAAAATGGCTTTGAAAGAGGAGTCATTGATAAGACTTTATTCATCAAGAGAAAGAAGAAGGATATCTTGCTGGTCCAAATCTATGTTGATGATATCATCTTTGGATCTACAAGAGACAACATGTGCAAGGAGTTTGAGGAACTAATGCATCAAAGGTTCAAAATGAGTTCCATGGGGGAACTTACTTTTTTCCTTGGACTCCAAGTTCAACAGAAGTCAGATGGAATCTTTATCTGTCAGTCCAAGTATGTGCAGGACATTCTAACCAAGTTTGGTTTCTCAGATTCAAAACCTGCCAGCACACCTATGGAGACACACAAGCAGATAACAGCAGATCTTGAGGGGGAGGATATGGATGTTCATCATTATAGATCCATGATTGGCTCTCTCATGTATCTTACAGCCTCTAGGCCAGATATAATGTTTCCAGTCTGTGTATGTGCAAGATTCCAAGTTAGGCCAAAGCAATCTCATTATCAAGCTGTTAAGAGGATATTCAGATATCTCAAAGGGCAACCCAGATTGGGACTTTGGTATCCTCATGACTCATCCTTTGACCTACTTGCATACTCAGATAGTGATCTAGGTGGAGCAAACTTGGACAGAAAATCTACTTCTGGAGGATGTTAGTTCTTAGGTGCAAGACTAGTTTCATGGCAGTACAAGAAACAAACCACAGTGTCCACATCTACAACAGAGGCAGAGTACATAGCAGCTGCAAGTTGTTGTTCTCAAGTCTTATGGATTCAGAATCAAATGCTGGACTATGGGGTAACCTTTCTACACACTCCAATTTTTATTGATAATAGCAGTGCTATTAGCATTGTGAATAATCCTGTCAAGCACTCAAAGACAAAGCACATTGAGATCAGGTATCACTTCATAAGAGACTGTAATGAAAAGAAACTTATTCAAGTTGTAAAGGTTCATACTGACAACCAGTTTGCTGATCTATTCACCAAAGCATTTGATGTGGGTAGATTCACTTTCTTGGTAACAAGTGTGGGAATGATCAACTCTGAATAAGCTCCTACTTAAAAAGTGGTTCAATACCTGTATATTGTTTATTCTTGGTGGTCCTAATCTTCTTTTTCAGGAAAAGTAGAGCAGTACTCAGTCCTTCACAAAGCTTAAAAGTGTAAGTATTTTTAATACTGCCAGTGCATTGTTAATGTTGCCAGTGCATTTTTAATACTGCCAGTGCATTGTTAATACTGCCAGTGAATTGTTAATACTGCTTTCAGTTAATACTGCTAGTGGTTAATACTGCTTTCAGTTAATACTGCTAGTAGTTAATACTGCTTGTCGTTAATACTGCTCTTGGTTACTACTGCTTATGTCCCGAATACTATAAATACCCTTTGCCCGCCTAAAAGTTCATAACGACTCTTTGCATACTGTTCACTTGCGCTCTAAACCCTGTCTCTCTCGAGTTCCAAGTTTTCAGGCAAGAACCTTCAAGGTCAATGGCATCCATGGCGTTCATTGACGAGCACAATGAAATCGCGATGCTCCAAAAGCCAAAACAAGCTGAAGGTTTTCACCAGATAGTCGACTTTTTGAAGTCCAGCCACATTGCCCATGCTCTCACTATATTTCCTACCATCTTCATAGAGCATCAGAGGCAATTCTGGGCAAATGCCACCATTGTTACTGAGAATGGTGTGCAAATGATCAAAACAAGGGTGTGTGACAAACCCTTGACAGTTACTGAAGAGGTAATTCGCATCAGTCTACGTCTAGACGATGCCTCTGGTATAACTTCTATCTCTAATGATGAACTGTTTGCTACTCTTACAAGAATGGGGTATGGAGGCCCATTGGGTGTGTTCAAGTTCTCAAAAGCCAAAATTTCACCCCAATGGCGTTTCTTTGTCCATACCCTTATGCATTGTATCTCTAAAAAGACTACTGGATGGAGTGAGTTCAGTAGCACCATTGCTTATGCTTTGGTATGCTTAGCCACTACCAGAAAGTATAATTTTTCCCAAATGATTTTTAATGATCTTGTCTCAAACCTGGGAAGTAAAAAGAGTTTTTATATGTACCCCAGGTTTGTCCAAGAAGTTATTACCCATGAATTGATGGATATACCTCATTTTGATGGGGTATATGTACCAAAAATTCCCAAAGGTAAGGTCTTTTCAAACATGAAAAGATCTCCTCTGGACTCGGAAGGAGTTGACACCCCATTGTTCTCTACAATGATGGTGGTGTCCCAAACTGATGAAGGTATGGCAGCAGGGTCAAGGCCCTCATTAGACCAACCCACTGCTAGCCAATCCCAACCTTCCCACCCTAAATCAATTCCCTAGTCTCTTCTTGATAAACCAAGTTCACCAATCACCCAAACATACAAAAGGAAACAGGTAAAGAAGGCTCCTTCCCTTCTTGTACCATCAACCCCTAAGCCTTTAAGCCCTCTAAGGGAGGATTCTCCCATAGAGAATATCTACAGGGAAACCACAAGGGTGTCTCCCAACCCAAAGAAGGTGCTCTCTGAGGAGGAGGAAGAGCATATGGGTGAGCAGGCTGCCACTACTCCTGCTAACACAGAGAAGGACAGTGGTAACATAACTAAGGCCTTCCCCATGGCAACTTTGAATGAGCAATCATTCAAAGGTCCCCGGTGCCAAGAAACCAAGGGGGTGGATAGTGCTTCTGCCAGGCAGAAGACTTCCACTACAAAAAGATCCTATGATCCTTCAAAAGAGGGTAACACTTCTGGAGAAGGTGAGGACAGATATGACTATGATGAATTGATGGAAACAATGGGTAACATCAACCTGGATGTTATTAAACAAGGCAAAGAGATAGAGGAAATGAAATTGGTAATCTTGTCCCAACAAGTACAGATTGCCAAATTAAAGAAAATGGTGACAAGGTTGGTGCACAAGCAGAGGAGAAAGCAGTTTGTGTTGAAGAAGAGGTCAAATAATAAAGATGCTTCCAACAAGGGGGAGAAAGAGGCTGAAACAGAGAAAGAAAATACAGCTGAGAGGGCATTTGAGGTTGAAGGGGAGGAAGAGGCAGAAAAAGAAACAGAATTTGCTGAAGCAATAGAAACTGTTAATGCTGCTGAAGCAACAGAAACTGTTAATACTGCTGAAGCAGCAGTAACAGGGCTTTCTGTTGAAGAAATAGAAATTGCTGAAACATTGGTCAAAGCAAAGAATGACACTCCTAAGGCTAGTCAAAAGGCCAAGGGAGTGGTCATAAATGAAGGAGAAATTCAACAGAAGGAAACAAAAAAGGCAAAGGAGTCAAAAGGAAAATGAAAGGAGAAGATGATTGAAGCTGAACTGCCTGCCAAGAAAAAGAGTCAGATTGAGTTGGATGAAGAAATGGCAAAGCTACTTCAGGCTGAATTGGAAAAGGAAGAACAACTTCAATCAGAGAAGGATAGAGAGCTTGCACAGATAATGGCAAGAAAACTCAATGCTGAGTATCAAGAGAGTTTAAAAGATGCAGCAGAAGCCAAGAAAAGCTCTGTGAAAGTTTCTAAGCAAAGAATGCCATTCAAAAAGCAAAAGAGACAACCTTCCAAAACATTTTTGGCCAATCAGGAAAGAAGAAAGATGATAAATTTCCTGAAAGGTGCAATTGGTGTCAAGGGGGAGATGTTCTCTAACATGGCATACACTCAGGTTGAGGAGTTGTATCAGAAAGAGATGCTCAAGCTTCAAGGGGATTCAGTCCAAAGGGAAGAGGCTGAGAGAAGAATGAAGGAAAGGCATGACCTTAATATTCAAAAGCCATTCCCTGAGGAGACCACACCCTCAAAAGACAAAGCTGAGGAGATGAAGGAAGAATCTGAGAGTGTTGGTGTAGAAGCCAAATCTGGGAAGAGGATGAAGACTATAGCCTCCAAGAAGCAGAACAAAAGGCCAAGAGTTGAAGAAATAGCAGAAACAACGGAACCTTCAGTTACTTCTACAACTGAATCTGTAAAGAACCCAGAACAATCCACTAAGCAATATAATCTTGATCTATATATAACTACAACAGCTGATGAACCAGTTTCAGCTGATCCCATTTCTATGAAAGCGCTAGAAGTCATCTTTTGGGATATTTTGGAAGATCAAAGGAAGAAATACTTCAGGCTTAAGAGAGTGGGAGATATATATGAAGTGTACTCTACTTGGGGTAGATTAATAAGAAGCTGTTCAAGATCAGATTTAGAAGAGATGTTTAAAGTTGGGATGGAGATGTATGAAAAGGAGCTGAAAGGAGAAGGAATGAGCTTAATCAGATTAGCCATGGAGTACTTATGCATGATGTTTGATCCTAGCAAAGTTCAACATGTGATCAGAGATTTGCATCTACAGAATAAATTCCAAAGAATAGAAAACTGGATGATATTTGAAAGGTGTGGAGTCTATGTCATCACTGTGGACAGAGCTTATCATGAGTACTACTTAGTTGATAAAATCTATGATCACTGCAAGGCCAAATTACAAGCAATGTTAAATGCTAAGCTTACATGTTCAAAAGATTCAGAAATGGCAAAGATTGTGGTTAGCAGAATCATTAATCAAAGTTTGGGTTTGGATCCTAATCTAGGAGTGTGAACTGAAGTGTTGAAAGCATCTTGAAGAAGATCTGAAGAACTTGACTTCTTTTCCTAAAAGTCAAGTTAGGGGGAGATTGTTGGGAACTGAAGAAAAGCTCAAGTATGGTTAATGCTGCTAGTTCAGAATTACTACTGCTAGAGGACTTCAAAGTTAATACTGCTAAGTATTACTACTGCTAGTAGAATTAATACTGCTAGTCAAAGTTAGTGCTGCTTGAACAAAGTTAGTACTGCTTAGCTAGTTAGTACTGCTAGTGGTTAATACTGCTTAGTAGTTAATGCTGCTTATGAATTGGAGATTCGAATGGAGAGGATGACAGCTGTAAAGAATAAAGATATTCATGGAAGGATTGAAGATAACTTTGCAAGATATACTGAAGATATTCTATTTTTTGTAATTATCTTTTTATTCAGTATATGTATAGATTTGACAGAATAGTTTAGATACAGTTTTTTTTTAATTCTAAGTTTTTGTCTTAGAGAGAATCAACCTCAAGGCATAGATCCTAATTCTAGAGAAGTAGAATTCGTCTTGAAAGAGCTTGTTCTTCAAGATTGAGGTTGAGTGTGTAATCTTGTGATTTTAATCATTCAATACAAGTTTACAAGTTATTAATCATATACTGTTTGTTTACTGTTATATTGAATATCAAAGTGTTATTCCGCAACTTCTTTGATATTGTTTCTGAGACTTTATTCTTGTTGAGAATTCGATCCTGACAACAACTTTCAACGCACTAGGACTTTCAGTCCTAACAATCTCCCCCTAAAGTTGAATAAGGCATTTTTCATCTTGAAACTTCAGGTCTTGATCTTCTTTCCCTCTTAAATCTTTGAAGAACTTTGGTGTTGCAAATCTTCATGCCTTTCCAAACTCCCCCATGAATAAAGCTCTTGGTCTTCATAGTTTCAACTTTGTAACCAGATTCAATGTACAATAGCCTCGACTGAATGCACTATCAAGCAGCTTTCAACGGTAGAAACTCAACACATCGGATCAGCACACAAGAAAGATAATGTGCGAGTTACGTGACATTCCATAGTGCAACTTCATTGTAAAAACAAAGAATCTGTCTTTGAACTGCGAGTTGAATATGCTTTCAGCTTAAGAACTTGTTTCAATCAGCTCGTAAGAGGAACAAACTTGTAGCAGACACCACATGATACGGGATAGAAGAAATGCAATAAAAAATTTTCTGCTCACTTGCAATCTTTGAATCCAAAGGCTTTTCAACCTCAGATTGAATAAATTTTGTTACTCCCCCTCGGATTTTGCTAACTCCCCCTCAACATGATAATTTGTGTCTTTGAATTGTGTGACGTTCTCCCCCTCATGATGATTAGGAGAATCCTGAGCATCATGTAACTTCAAAGACTAAATGGATGAGTAGCAAAATATCAGATAAAGCGATTAGTAACCAAGGGTAACAGCTAACACAGAAACACAATAGTAACCGTTATCACAACAATTAAAATAATTGTGTGACCTATTTTCAGAGTTGACATCGATGTATCTCTGATAGGACTTCTAGTTATCACTGAAGTAAAATATTAAAAAATTACTTCTCAAACGGTTCTGGCTATATCACAAAGATATGCAAGAGGAATCATAAAGATTCGTGCGTGTGTGAAAGAAGTATAACTTAAATCGATTAGGCTCAAAGATTGATTCAACCTGGGACGCAGGTTAGAAATCAATAGACACAGTGAGTAGAATATGAAGTTCGGAGACCGGAGCTGATGTTTTCCTTTTTCAATATCTAAGACCTCTAAGTGAGGAATAGATAGATTATGTGCTAAATCTCCGTGCAAATATGAAACAAGTATCTTTTGAGAGATACTTGAGTGGCTGGGTAGGGTGACACGAGTTATCGACACTGGGTCCATGTCTATGTCAATATCCATCTCCGAAGAACGAGAATGAATAGATTATGTGGTAACCCGGATAACTGACTCGGTTTGGTAAGGACCAATAATTCTTTTAAGTCCTGTCACATCCACACCATTTTTTTTTCACTCCGAACTCATCTATCAATCTAGACCCCTCACTGATATCTATGAATTGGATGTGTTTCTTGGGTAGGTCCTTCCGGTTCTGGATTGACCATAGAAACAATAAAAGCCCTAACACTCCTTTAACTCACCAAGATAAAACATTGAAGTAAACTTTCTGATTTGAGATTATCAGAAGTCAAAAATATTTAAGAACGAGTCCTGAACTGAAGTGTTCAGAAGTTGATATGAAAAATTAAACAAACATGGTACTCCCCCTCAAAAGTGGCATAACCCTTGATTGTAGTCATGTGACATGAATAATCTGAATTAAATCACACATGACATTCCTGCAAAACAGATTAAGAAGATTTTGGTTTTGGTATCCATGTTGTGATGGATCCTTGATGGTTAATTGCCTTAACTTTTAAGCTATTAAATTGAGGATTGGGAATGCTATAAGTACCATACCAATTATTAACATACCTTGAATCCACAAAGTCACTATTTCCATAGTGAGTGCAACAGATCTTTTGTCGGCGCAGACTGATCAACTTTCCTATAGAATAGACATAAGTAGGTGAATCAGTCTTGGAAATAAATGACTTTGTATCAACTACAGAAGAATCATGAGGCTTGTTTCCTTCACTACTTTCTGTAGTTGATTTCTTTCTCCAAACCATCTTGACTTTTCGAAACACTTGATTATTTGAATCATCAACAAGAGAATTATAGAAAAGATTTGAAGGATGAATCCGATCTTTTGAAAATTCATTTGATTTGACAAACTTCT
This sequence comes from Arctium minus, assembly GCA_954870635.1. Taxonomy (NCBI): domain Eukaryota; kingdom Viridiplantae; phylum Streptophyta; class Magnoliopsida; order Asterales; family Asteraceae; genus Arctium; species Arctium minus. Next base: position 87,525,922 of record OX941088.1, on the reverse strand, counting down.
TCGAAGAGTTAGTTGTAGAAGGTGAACTTGAAGAGTAAGAAGACTGAACAAAAGTATCGGGACCGGCTTGTTCAGATAAATTGACTTTAAGATTTATTTCTTCAAGTTTCTTGACTTTTTCGGATAAAACATTTCTTTCTTCTAGAATCAAGTCAAATTGTTTTTGTAAATCGGATTTTACCTTCTGTTCTTTCAAAATCTCTGTTGTTAATTCTGATAATTTCTTTGAAAGCTTATGAATCTCAGTTTCGAAAATCTTTCTTTCACTTTCAAAATCTTTTTCTATACTGTTGCGTTTATCAGATATCTCTTTAAAAATCACAACATTCTTCTTTTCAAGCATTTTCTTTTCACTCTCAAAAACTTTTCGCTCTTTCTCAAAAGAATCTCTCTCAATTATCAAAACGTTTTCAAAATCAGAAACCTGTTTTGAAAGTTTCGTATTTTGAGCCTCAAAACCCTTTCTTTCATTGAAAACTTTCTTTGAAAGCTCGAGAATCTTTCTTTCAAGATTCTTCCTTTCATTTGAGAAGTGGACTTTTTCTTGTTCAAAAACAGCAAGTCTTTTCTTCAGATCCAGGTTTTCACTCTCCACATCTTTTCGTTTCTCTTCCAGTTCCAGTGTCTTCTCTTCTCGTGCTTCAAAATCTGCAACTTTTCGTTCGAGTTCAGATATTTTCTTTGAAGCTTCAGCACTTGTTGGATCACTTTTCTTTATATCAACTTCTCTTTCAAGATCTGATATTCTCCTTTTCAGCTCAAAGTTTTTATTTTTCAAAGATTTTTTCTCGAATATAGTCGACAATGAATTAGCCTCCGCCTTCAGTTTTGAAACCTCAAGATCGTCATTAGTTTCCTTCATAATGCGAATTTTCTCTTCCAAATCTCTAATGATTTTCATCATATCTCCTTTTGAAGTATCAAGATGAAGCAAATGAGTCATTGTTACCTATAAAGCTTGATATCCAGGGACTGAACTTGACAAAAGATGAAACTTGAAAGTTTAGGGATAAAAATGACAAACTTTGAAACTTTGAAGTACGGGGGCTAAAAGTGACACAAACTAAAACTTAAAAACTACAAGGACTAAAAGTGCAAAATTTGAAACTTCTAAAGGACTTAACTGGACACTAACTGAAAAAAGACTAAAAATGAAATAAAGCTAACTAAACTAACAAACTAACTGGACTAACGGAAACTTAACGAAAAAAGACCAAAATGTAAGAAATTTAACCGTCACTTAACGGAAACACTATTCATCGTCTTCTTCGTTGAGCCAACCTGCAAGACTTCGAAACGGTTAGTAGTATTTAATGCAAAATGATCGTTAAAGCTCCCTGATCAGTCCTTAACAGATTAAAACTCAACCGGTCAACCCACGATCACAAACGAACCAACCGAAAACTTTTCGGAAAACGATCGAAAACTTAAAAAACCAGTATGGGTTAAAACTTTTCGACCAAAAATGATCGATTATGTTCCCTTAAGCTCCCTCAACTGATTAGAACTCGAATCAATCTCTCAAACTCACGAACGAAGCAACCGAAAGTTTTTCGAAAACCGAACGAGAACTTAAAAACTTGATATGGGTGAAAAATTTAATATCAAAATCGATCGTTTAAGCTTTGCAAACAACCCTTAACGGTTTAAAGTCGAAAAACTTCTTTCACAATTACTACCGAATCAATCGAAATATTTTTGAAAAACGATCGAAAAGACTTGAAACATGTTGTAACCTTCACTGTCAAAACTGTAGGGTTGGGGCTGCTGGAAACTGGATGCAAAGCAAGCAATCGCACGGGGAACCGAGAGACCGGGAGATACCGGGAGATAGGATACCGGTCAAGACCCTCAAAGCGTCGGGGACCGGATGATGGTATGAACCGGGGTAAGGTCGAAGACAAACCGGTGACCGGAGTCACTACCAACCTGGGGACCGGGGTTTCCCCAACCGGTGTCAAGACAATCGGTGACCAGGGTCACAAACCGGGGACCGGTGTCAACAAGGACTGGTGTCAACAAGGACCGGTGTCACCCCAAATTTGGTGACCGGTGTGAGAAGAGGGACGCGGGGGTGGGAGGGGAGATACGGGTCTCCTATGAATCGAGTCTGTTATGATTCGAGTCTGGGTGACAAAGGGAGCGAGGCGTGAGGCGGGTTTGAAAGGGACGGGGTGTCAAGTGTGAAGACTCGGTGGATGATATCCCGTGTGAGATAACGCAGCCGCCTATCGATTTGGTACTACCAAAATCGTCGATCACTCAACAAACCCGGGTGGATGGAAATTAATTCCACCACCGACAAACAAATCATCATCTACAGCCGACAATCATATTAGAATTCCAACGACCCACTTTCTTGGCGTCGAATCTCAATGGAAATTAAACACAAATTCGTTTGGCTGCTAAAATCACAATTTGCACCCAATCACAATTAAACAATCAATATCCTTTTCATAATGAATTCTAAACACTACCTATTGCTAACAAAAACAGCCGCGAAACCAATCAATTCAATTCAAAAAAAATTTAGAAATCGAGACGAACACAGATAGCACCAAAAAAAATTCAGATCTAACTAAAATCCTCCAAAATTGATAAAATCAGAGAATGTAATCGATTCCAAAAAGTTTATCAAGTAACGTAGAATCGATTTAAGCAATCCAATCACAAAAACTCAAACCTAATACTTTTGATTATGAAAAACAGCTGAACCAGAGTTGATTAAAACAGAAAAATCGATAATAAGTAGGGATTTAGACAAACCTTTTTGATCGCATCGAATAAAAGTTAATTCGATTCCGCTCTAATACCAATTGTAGATCCCAGATACAGTGCAAACAACAATCAATAACGAACAATGATTGAGCCACAACTTCTAGTCATATGATTAATAATCAATAAAGGTTTAGGTTTACAGAGAGAATTTCTGATACGGGAATGTAAACCTTACGACTAGAATAGTCCTTCTAAACTCCTCTCTAACCTAATTCTAAACAAAACAATACTTTAAATATGAGTCGTATTAGGCCTAATGGGCTTGAGGCCCAATTACAACTAAACTATCAAATAATTACAATTTGAACTCTTATAAATGCGTTATACAACTTTCAACGTACTAGGACTTTCAGTCCTAACATGCCGTATACAAACAGTTTCAAACCCAAAAAATAAACTAGCCATCGCTTAAACAAACTGATCCAATAAATAATATCATTCTCTTCAAGAGAAGAAACAAACAAATTTTGTTTTGTTTTGTTTTGTTTTTTTTTCTTCTCGTTTGTATTAAAATGAATCCTTCAACCCTTTGGTCTTATAAGTCAGAATGATTTTACTTATCAAAAACTTCTTATTAGCGGTGTGGAAAATCTATAAACACTTGTTTTCTTTCCCAACCCAAACACTAAATATAGCTTATTAGCGGTAAGGAAAATCTACAAGTAAATAAGAAGTTCAAATAAGCAATCCCAAACACCCTCTTAGTTTTACAAAAAGCATCTCGGACCAGATGCACAATCACAACAAGTCTAGATCAAAGGTAGGTTTATCTCTTATCCATGTAAGGGGCAGTTTATTAAATTCTTAACAGGTAAGCGCTTACTTGTAAAAACGTCACACTTACTTACTTTATTGGATAACATTCTCGACTATCAAAATAGATTGTTGATAAACAACCTTTACTTGATAAACGCTTACTGGGTAAGAGTTTTCTCCCCCACTTATCAAGTAAGAGTCGATCCTTGTTATGCCCCTTACCGGGTAGATTCTAGATCCTTGTCATGCTCACTCGAAAGGTAAGCAACAACCAGTAAATGCTTAGCGGTAAGCGTTTGGTAAATGCCACCTAAGAGTCTCCTGCTCTTACTCATAAGAGAAGTGATAATCTCCTCTCCATCGATTATGCCAACATATCAACACTTTATTAAAAAGATGTGTGCAGGGACGAACCCAATTAAGTGCCACTGTATTGTCCCTCCGACGTAAGGTAAAAAATTTAGGTTGGTGAAAGGTGCAACCATATCGTTTAAGAAGGTGCAACCGTATTATTTTAGAAAGTCCAAAGAGTGCAACTGAAAATTGCAAAAAAGAAAAATTAGGATATTCGATTTAAACATACGGTCATTATCTGATGACTTATTCCCCATTCCTTATTTATTTTAAAATTTAAAAACACCCAATGACCTGATAAATTAATAAAACTCAAACTAAAAGTCAAAGGCTCAAACCCGTTTTTGAAACCCACCCAATTTCACAAAAGTTGATCGGAAGTTCGGAACGGATATGGATACTCATTCAATTTCAAAAACCCTTACCCATAACCACTTGACTCGACAACAAAGAAGATGGCACAATCGACTTACTGAACTAAGTACTCAATGATCAACTCACTTCAAATCTCAAACCACTCGATTGAACTAGAGTCTACACAATGGAGGGTGGAAGCTAAATCTGAAATTTCAATCCCTCAATTCTCAAAAATAAAAACAACTATATTTAGGTGTAGATTTAACATTACTTGATTACTTGATTTTTATATTTATTTAGCCATTACCCGTTTACATGTTTAGCTTAACTATTACTTGAATGCTTGTTAATTCTATACTTTATTGCTTGAACTTTCATTTACACTTCATTACTTAGGTGTCGTTTGTTTTTTAAGAGGTCTAAAGTCTGAAGTCTTATTTTAGTTATGATTAATAAGAGATGGTGTGTAAAAAGATCTAAACGAATCAGACTTTAGAGCCATTAAGAGGTTTTTTGAAAAAAACAAACAACCCCTTAGCGTTGATATGAAAAAAAAAATTTGAAATGAAAAACTTCATCAACCGGTGGAATCTTTTTGGTCTATATTATATTTTATGATATAGTTGTCGCCGTATAATTTTTTTTTTTGGGGGGGGGTCCATCTCTGGATGGTTGAACTTATAAATGTATATTAAATAAAGTGCTAATGTGTCAACAAATAATTGGTCGGACATGGATAGACATGGTGATTTGCCCCAACCTATTGCCATGCATAGACAAAGAGGAAAAACGAAGTCTCGATATGAGATTTTCATTCAGTAAACGAGCCCCAAGACTTTCTAGAAAGATCCATTCGTTATAACGGTTTTGAACAGGAAAAATATCACCTAAGAAAGCAATGTACTTTTTCTTTAAAGAAATCAACAACATATACAACTTCAACTTTTCAAGGCCAAACTTGACCAAGAACATCCCTCTTCTTATATTGTCGATCCCATGACCAAGGAACATCTGCATTGTAAAAAACCATAAATTCAATATCAACATAACCACCACTTAATTTACATTTGGAACCATCATACTTGTAAACCAAACCAAAAAAACCCAGTAAAATATAAGTAGGATCTGTTGATAAGATGCACATAGATCTATCATCTATCCCATCCGGTTATTTTCATTTCAAACCATCATGCTTGACATATGTTTAAACACGAAAGAAAAAGTGTCATTTAGATATTGTGTAAACCAAACCAAAAGAACCCAGTAACCTTAGTAGGTCTACAGGTAGAATGTATGTGAACTTTTCTTCTATCCAAACCACGTAATTTCATTTCAAACATGTTGACTTGTTTGTAAAACACAAAGAAAAAAAAAGTGTGTAAACCAAACCAAACCAAACGAACCCGGTAAACCTCACACATAAGTAGGTTCTGTGAGTAGGATGTACGCAAACCCATTCTCTATCCCAACCAGTTAATTTCATTTCAAACCATAATGCTTGACTTATTTGTAAAACACTAAGAAAAAAAGAGCCATTTCGAATGTGTAAGTGCAAATAAACCAAACCAAACCAAAACAAACAAACCCCGAATCCCACACGAAGTAGAATCTAGGGAGGGTAAGAGGTACGCCAAACAAAAACATCATCCTACCAGACAATGTTCGTCTAAAAGACTCATTCTCATGAACTGTAGTCCTACTCTTTTTGTACTTTTGCAACAACGATGATTTTATATAGCGGAAGGCCAAGTATTGAAGAGGCAATAACTCAAGAAACAGAACTAGATATTAAATTCTGTCAGACCGAGAAAAGATTGCACGTAACCTTCTGAGGAGTAATGCTGTGGAGGGAGTTCATAAGGCACGGGCAAAGTAATCACCTCCGGAAAATCTCTTTTCTTGCTATGTACGGAAGCCAATGTTACAAGCTTTGTTCTTTTTGCTTCAGGAGTTTTCGAAGAAGACTCACAACTATTCTGAAACTAGAGGCTCACGTTATACAGCAGTCACGAGGACGCAAACATTTTGTGTTAAAATGGGGAAACATAACCAAAATAACCAAATCAAATGAGCCCAGTATATCCCAATCCAACTTAAAAGTGGGGTCTGGGAAGGGTAAGACGTAACCAGACGTTATCTCTATCCCAAAGAGTAGAGCAGCAGGGGAGGATTTAGGCTACTAGTAGTGTCATTGCATCTGGAATTTGCATGTTGGAATCCCTTTGGCTCCTTATTAATTATTTGGTAACAGCAGAAGAAAAGAAAAACCACTTGGGTGTTGCAAAAAAGCATTTGTATGTCATTTTTAATGAAACCTTACTTTTTATAATTATATTTACTTTATATTATATTATGCATTTATGCTAATTATTTTGTGCCCCCGCTTGGAAATTTTCTGGATCCGCCTCCAAGCAGCAGTTTCCGTGAAACCTCCGACTTGTGTAGAGTGTGAAAGAGAGAGACAGATGAATTTTTTTTTAAAAACTCCTTAAGGGTAAGCAATAACATACAAATAAGAGTAGAAACATAACCAACGGATACAAACAAAACGTTGTAAAATAGCAAAGAAAACAAAGCGTTTTACCTCCTCCAATGGGCTCCCATTTCCGGTACAAGAAAATGAATGAGCATATTTCGTTGAAGATGGTAAAAACAGCACCCCAAGCTGCAAGGATGAAAAGATCAAGATACATAGAATGTAGTAGTCATAGATTTTACTCCCTCCATTCAAAGAAATTTGCAACAATTTTCATCTTTTTGAGAGACTTCAAGTTGCAGTTACCTATTCTGTCCATCGTTACAGAGAAGGCTACAACTACCAAGAGAAGCAGACGTATTATCAGTCATACGCCGATTTAACAAATCTCTTTCAAAATTGATTAAGAAAACATTGTGGTGCTAGATTGCTTGTTCGTCATGCTAATGTTATGTATTGCCGATAGAGATGCACAAATAAACCCAAGCACTGGCCCTGGCCCGAAAATCCGAGGCCCAACAAGCACAAGCCCAGGCCCGGCCCAGCCCTTAAAATCCCTATTAGGCCAAAAAAATCAAAACCCGGCCTGAAAATTCCGAATTGAGCCTATTTTCACACCCAAAGCCCGGTCTGGGCCTGAAAAAAGCATGAGCTTTTTTATGCCGACTTGTGTATCTCTTAATTGTCCTGGGCCTCGTGCATCTCTTAATTGTCCGACACATCAGATTTTAGGCAAAATTTTCTGACGGAATCATAAATTAGAATCAAGATGAATATGTTCGTCAAATAAACTAAAGTTACAGTACATTATTATATCAACATATAACATATAGTATGTCATTTTTATTACTAACCCTTACAATACATTAACTATAACTACCAAAACATTTTCTTATTCTGTCATCATTAATGGGTCTTTAATCAAACAGTTTTCCTAAAACTGCCCAGATGAAAGTTGCAATTTCATCGGAATGAGCGATTATTAGTTTATTTCATCTCTAATTTATATACTGTTGTGATACTCTTAGCATAGTTCAATATAGTCCTCAATATTTCTTTAAAGACTTGAATAATTGTTGTCAGCTTGAAGCTAATAAATTGATTCATTTGACTATAAAAAGTCAAATGTGCAAGGTTTTTGTGCGACAAAGAGTACCAAATACCTCATATGAACGAATCATCAGTTGAGTATTGTTTTTCTGAAGTGCTCCCCAGGCAGCTTTACTGAGGTTTGCTGAAGTTAGCAAGAACCATCTGTAAAAAAATATCGAAATATAATCAGTGGGTCATATCCAGGCCTAACATGCAAAAATGGGAAAGAAAAGAGTAACAACATAGGTACTTACGCAAGATTTTGACCGTTATAACGAGTAAATGTCTTTATATGAGGCATCGCACGACTGGAACAAAGAAAAAAAATTCAGTATCCAGCATCAGTAATCGACTGAAATCGATCTAAAATTGTGTATGCTTCTGTTGGAAAAAAAAAGAATTAAATCGAACATAATTGTATGTCTATGAATATGAGAAAGGCTTTTGTTTAAGCTGCAAAAAGAATCACAGGCTCATACAACTGTGAGGCATATGTCATACCAGCGACCGGTGTGGCTTGCTTTCCATTTCGCCCAATATTTCTTCAAGAATGCTTTCTCCACATTCTTTTGAGGGCTTGGAACGCAGCTCCCGGCTGCATAACCCTGTTAAATACAAGAAAGGTTACGACAAACACTTAATTCAGTACGACAGAGTAAAAACACGAACTCAATAAGCTAAAGTTCAATTGGTGGATACAAATTTCCACCAATTTGATGCCTAGACATCATTAAATGGGACCCATAGATATATCTCTTATTCTTCTCAGACCATATAAATTAGAACTAGAAATTGAAAATGTCAAATGACAGAAATAACAACATGATCCAAATAATGTTGAGCAAGAGCAACTGCCATCTTGTGTTGCAAGTGCTATAGAAAGAAATTGCATGCCCATGTATCAAAATTAAGAAATAATGGACAATTTCATCATAACATAATTCTGCAAATTATAATTGGAAAAATAGCATGAAATTTGGACTATAATCCAAGGACGTTTTATAAGAATGTTCAAAATAGCGAGTAATCGTCCGTTCCAAAGAAAAAAAACCAAACATAACCGGTACATCCCACTCGGAGTAGGGTTTGAGGGGGCTATGATGTACACAGACCTTTCCCTACCACTAGGGTATTGAGGTTTCTGTGAAGACCCCCCCAGCTTGTGAAAGAGTTTCCAGGAAACAAGTTCTGTCCAAAAGTTTTTTTTTTGAAGTTGCGAGGAAAAAATTACCAGCAAAAACGTGCATGCTTTGCAAGCAGGCAACAAGAATAACAAACAAGGGCAGTAAACAATAAACAATAACAGCATAAAGAATTTGAAAGAATAAAGCTAATAACACCAAACCAGATACCCTAACCCAACCATGCCTGTACAAAGTTATCCTACATGCAGGGATAAACTATTCGACCAAAAGACAATTAGGAGCAGCAAGTATGATATGAGGGAATATTACCTCTAGAGAACACCTGATATCCTCAACAGTGGGCCATATAATTAAAGGTTCCCCTGGCCCAAGAGGCTTCTTGTCGTCTGAAACTCCTGATGACATTGAGAATGCTAGCTCAGTCATCCACTTCTCGTCTAAAGAACCTAGGGAGGAGAACTGTTATGATGCAAAAAAGATGGTGTATTAGAAGCAAGGCCATACATTAAAGAAACTGCTTTATCGTCCTCAGGTAAAAGAAATAAGTGTTCCATACCTGATAAACGAGGGGCGAGTTTTGGAATTCTTTATCAAAAACACAGTCTTGCAGAACAGAACGTAGCTTCATGTGTCCCCATTTCTTAACATTTGAACCTGAATGATACCCAGGTACAGAAGCTATTAACCTTACCTGAAATTTGCGGGTATTCAATTTCAGAAAGACAATTTAACTAGAAAGTTAAGACTGCATATTAATACTAAAAACATTTGCTCATGTATGTGCATGTTTACATATGGAAGAGAGTTACCGCTGCACTGCTGTAATCAAATCTCTTAAAAAAAGATGAATTCAAAGTGAAGTTGCCTAGTTCTGGAAGTTTGACTGAGAACTCGGGCCACTGCAATTATTGGAAAGGTAAGTACTTTATGCCCTGAATAAAGGAATTAGTATTGCAATATAATTATGATGAAAATATCAAGGGAAATTTGTGGTAGACTTCCAACATTATGAAATCTAGCACTGACTGCACCAAGCAATGGTTGCCTTTTCATCAGCTTTAGAAGCTTCTAAAGAGTTATTTGTTTGTGTTCATCTTTAATGAAGTTTCTGGATATCATATCAGCCTTCAGAAATATAAATCTCAATTGTACTTTGTTTTCATCCACTGAAATTATACACCAATCTTGGTAAAGTTAGAGGACTCGCCTACAGGTTATGATAAAATGCATAAATTATTGATAGAAGGTGATTAGATGCATGCTTTAAACATAAGTTAAAAAAGAAGATTAGATGCCAATGCACAAGAACATCCAATAAGCTGAAAAGCGAGTTGAACATCCAATAAGCTGAAAGAAGGTCATTTCTTTTATTTTTTTTTATTTTGAGAGGTTATAGACCTGATTTCAATATGTGGAAATGGAGAATATGTCACATTGTGCAGTATTCCCTAAATGTGTCATCCCTAGTAAAAATGAAAAAGCAACGATAGAAGATGGAATTTTCTTTGGACAATAATAGAAGAAATAAACAGAAAAGGTAGACTGAAAGTTAATTCTGCTCTTTTTTCGACAGAAAAAGTGAAGAACAAAACTATGTGAAAGAATCAAGTACTAGTATATTACCTTCAGTGTACTAAGATAGTCAATCAGGTCAGTTTCAAAGCCACTTCCTTTGTTTGAATTATCTTGATTCTTCCATGGGAAATCTTGCATCCACAAACCCTGGCTTTTGTTATTCCAATCAACGTAGATTAAGTTTGCCGTATGGACAATAATTCTCACGCCTTGAGGATATACCAAAAACATGGCTTTGGAATGGTGTGTCCCCCATGCAATGGGTAATGGAGGTTTGTGCAAAATCCAATTTGCAGGTTTGTTTCTCTATAAAAGAATAAGTAAACTATAGGTGAATTTTTTTAATCTAACAGGAAGCTTTAAATGCATATAGGATAACTTAGCCCCGTTGCAGACCTTCATATGCTCCTGCCTACCATCACTTTCACCGTGAACCACCAAAACATGAGGGACATTCTTTAGAGTAGGACATGCTATACCAAAAAATGGAATATAAATTGTCATAAGTCATCTCAATCAAGAAAAACGTCAAAAAGAAGAAAAAGAATAAAAGGACCAAAACACATAAAAACAGATATTACAGCCGTAGATATTTTTAGCATTAGATGTAACTGAATTGAAGTTGACGAAGTGCATGTAGTCATGATCCAAAAAACCATGAAGAGTAGCAATGGAAGTTCTTAAGGAGCCCAAATAGGGAGTGAGAACAAGAAATGACCTGGAAGAACCGAAGAAGTTCCAACTGAACAAAAGAGTCCTAGATACCAATGTCACTAAACACACACCACAAGTCCACTCCCTAGTGTGGATGATGCTCACCTGATATCAACCAATCAATGTCGACCATGTAGTTTGAAAGAACGGCAATGAGAACATTCCCCTAGCAAACATATAAAAATTAAATCAGAAAGCCTTCAATTAACCTCACAACTAGAGCAAGAAAAACCAGAAGGGTGAAAAGAGACAACAATGAGCAATCAAATCAATCCTTGATTCTCTGTCAACCCAAATAAAAATAGCCATTCTTTCCAATTAGTAATCAATCAATCCTTGAACCAGTCCGTTAATCACAATGCAAGTAACAAGATATATTCAAAAGGACATTTTTGCTGGCACTTATGGGAAAGAACTTTTAGTTACCTGAATTACATCCCCAACTGACACAGAACTAGTATTAGCCCAAGGTTGCAAACCTTTCACTCGCATAAGTCGAAAGGTCTGTGGTAATTTATCTTTGGGGGGCTTGAAATTGCATATTGCCTCAGCAGAGCTTTTCTTATCATGGATATCATCGTTCAGCTCAGTCTGTGCGATCAAGAGGAATATATAATTCAGAGGAATCAACAACCTTAAATGAGCCATAGCAAACGTCAAACCATTTTGGCGAAGTTTTTATCCAAAACAAGTCAGGCTGCAGTCTTGGTACCAAAAAAGTACCTGCAATCTTCTAGCAAGGGCCTCATCTTCAGAAACCTGTCGCAATCGCTTTTGTGTAAGTTGCTCGTCTTGAACTCCTTCAATTAAAGGCCTTTTCTGTGTGTTTGGTGAAGATCTCTTTCTTATCCCATCAAAAGCAATATACTTAAATATGTGGTGTCCAGGAATTAGTTCTATGATGTCACCATATCTAATTGTCAGCTTTTCTCGAGATAAAACCTTCGTCCTTTTACCCTGAGATCGAATGACAACTGGGTTCGTTCCTTCCTACAAATCAAAGCCGTATGTCAAACAAAAGTTGCCTTTTTAACAATGCTACATTAGTAGGGTACATGTAGAAGATAAAGATAATGAAACGAATCAAGATGAGTGGTATTTTGATCATATAACATTGTTATAAATACATTTACTTAGAAAAAGAACCTGAATATCTTCATTCAAACTCCAATTTGGCCGAGTTTTATGAATTTTGCCAGATAATGGTGTTTTGGTCGCCTATATCTCAATTCTATGGCCACCTAGATTGGAAAACAGTTCCATGCCTAAATGTCAAATACAAAACGTTGCATAGCCTGAAAGTGCATAATGCTGTAAAAGTACCTTATTTTTCTATGATTCTTAAGGAGGTGTTTGCTTCATTTTAAGGAATGGCCAAATGGGAATGAAAATGGAAATGGGAATACAATAGAAAGAGAATAGGAATAAAATTTCCATTCCCCCAATTTGATCAGGTATGGAAATTAATGGGTTGGACCCATTATATTATATCAAACCAAACCACATTTTTCACTATCATTCCCATTCCTTAGCCCTCAAACGCCACCTTAGTTTTTTTTTAACAAATTTCATACTTTCTCTTTGGATGGAAGTAGAAACATGCGTATTACCATCATCACTAAAAATTTCAACATGACAGAATTGCATACGTGCATCGATCTTATTATCTGTTTGAGTACATTTGCACATACTACGAAGACCATTGTGAAAAATGAAAATTCAAACACATCCTTAAATATGAGAGAGATAGTGAGATGAAAACTTGTACCACGAGAACTTCAGCAGAGCCATCAGAAGAGACGGTAAAAGAGAGATGTTTGCGGCTAAGTCTCTTGTCAGTGATAGGTATAACATTACGACCTAATACATTAATCCCTTTACTAATCCCAACTTTAGGGATTGAATTCAAAGTGTCTTCCTCTAGATTATCATTCAGCGGCACCAAAAACCCAACCTTCACCAGATACAAAATTCAAATAAAAAATTACGTAAAGCGATGAATGATTTGAATTTAACGTTATTGAGATTACGTACCTGAGAAGAATTTGCCATCGAAGACGGTGTAATTAGAGGATCATGATCGTGAACTTGAAAACTACGGTTGCAGGAGAAGAACCCTAATAACGGATATGAATTTAGGGGTTTGATTTTTGGTGCGTAAAATGGAGAAAGGAGCAGTCAGCACAGAAAAAAAAAAAGAAGAAAAAAAATCAGAAGAGTAAACTACGGTTTTAGTCCCTGTTGTTTGTTAAAAATTACAACTTTCATCCCTCTAATTTTAAAATTACGATTTTCATTTATGTGGTTTGCATTTCATGTCAATTTGGTGTTATACATGAAGAACAAAAACAAAAATAAATTCCTAAGGTTGGTCCTAAGATTTGGATGTCCATAGTGGAAAGCTAAACAAATACCCCCCTAATATATTTTTATATATGCATATTGTATGTTTGGTACATTTAACAAGACAGGACAGAACAGAACATGAATCATTTGTTCCATGTTTGGCAGGATTTTTATATAGAACAGACAGGAATAAAGTAGAACATGTTTGTTCCACCCCATTGAAGAGGGTAAAACAAACTTATATTTTATTAATATAACCTTAAAATAAAACTTAATTCTCTTGCAAAACATCAATTATGAATCCCTCTTTATATTTTATTCATTTTTTAAATTTTATTTTTTGTATTTTATACTTTTTAAATTTCACTTTATTGTCTTTAAAATATTATTTTTATACATTTTTATATTTTGATTAATTTATGTTATTTATTAAGTATTAATAATATAGAAAATGTATAAAATAAAATTTGAAAATTACATAAACTTTTTATTTTGGTGGCATTTTAATATGTCTTGATGAAAATTTTCTAATGATAAATTTTGTTAAAAAAATATTTATTTTTATTTTATAATTTAATAAATTACATCAATTAATTAAAATATATAAAATATATTAACAACTCATTAGGGTAAATTGGTTATTTTATATGTTCCGTCATGTCCAATTCTGTTTTATCAAATGTTGAACAACTATTTTGTCATGTCCTATTTTATTTTGTCTTATCCTGTCTGAATACCAAACGCACTCATACAAAACAAAATAAACTATTTCAAGGGGTTTGGAACCTAGTCAAGTTAAGCGGCACATCCCCATGCCAAGTTTTATCAAGTATAAAAAAAATAATACAATGGGGATGTGGGACATAAAATCTTGAATAATAGAACATAAAATACATTGTGGTGAACAAGTAAATGCAATTTTTATGGTTATTGACAAGTTTCTTCTATGGAATCGGTCTAAATATGCTTAGAAAAGTACTTACTCTATGCCCCTTAATAAGCCTAGTTATGCTCGTAAGGTAGCAGTCGAAGAGAGTTAATAAGATGCTGTCAATTCCCAACCAAAGACTAATTTGTGAAAGTCCAAAGTTACTTATGCAGAAGCAACAATTCAACTCTAAAAGCATTAAAAAAACATGCTAACCAGCTCACATGGGTCATATAGAGAGGCACAACTATACCAAATATAATGCAAGTTGCACTAATAACATAAAAATGACAGTGTAATTGGAAAACCGTATCCATGACCGTGATAAATATCACCAGCTTATCCGAAAGCTCAAGTAAGTAGTTGGTAGGCCAAAGGTTATAGGTTTGAAAGCTTGTGCAATACCATAAACTTATGCATTAGCAAAACTCCTCATTATTCATTTATTCATTATCATTATTGTTTAGTTTCTCTATACTCTCGAATTTGTACTACTAATCCGACTAAAAGACCCACTTCTTCTTGGTTCGAGTCATTGTGCCCATAATCCATTATGCTTCCTCAGGAGTCATTGACACTTTTTTTTCTACTGCTAGATGTACAAGCAATGCAGATTAAGTTCTGATGAAAAATCTAAGTTATATGTAACAGGATAACCGTAGGCATACAATTTACATATTATTCAAATAAGAATATTCAAATAAATCAACTACTGCTAATTTAAGAATCAAGTGCAACATTAGAATTTGACAAAACTCAACAATTTAAATCTAGTATGAAAACACTCAAATTCACTGAAAGACAATATTTGTATTACCTTGTTTTGGGTCGAGTCATGAGTGATCTATATTCTTAGAAAGATTGATATTGCACAGCCAACCACATGACTAATGGAGTATTGGTGTGATAGTGTGTGAAGAGAACAGACTC
This sequence comes from Arctium minus, assembly GCA_954870635.1. Taxonomy (NCBI): domain Eukaryota; kingdom Viridiplantae; phylum Streptophyta; class Magnoliopsida; order Asterales; family Asteraceae; genus Arctium; species Arctium minus. The sequence continues at coordinate 87,510,471 of OX941088.1, read as the reverse complement.
TCTGAAGGTAGAAACATGAGAATCAGAGAGAATTTCGTGATTAGGGAAACTTAGGCAGAGTCGTAGAGGTCGAGAGTCGAATTTGTGAAATCGTGAAGTGAGGCCGAGAGAGAAAGACGAGTTGGGCGTAAGTAGGGCAACGATCGGAACTTATTTTTGGCCCAAGACAGAGCCTACCCATATACAAATGGGCTTAAGCAGGTGATACCCTTGGGCTTTCTGTTGCCTTAGGCCGTCGTCCCCATGGTCTATAACGACGACCAAGCATGGCCGTCACACTCACTTCTTAGCCCCTTTCTTGGACCGATGGTCTACTCTACATATTCACCATTTCAGACTACCAAACCAAGATAATGAACACACGAGATTAAACTAATACAAGATTAACATTTGAAACCAATTACTACATCAATCATCGCAATAATAGCAGGGTCTAGCAGTAGCATTAGCTACATGAAATTTTGAATATATTATACATAAGAATTCTTGTTACCATCATCACAACTTTCATTTCCGTCGACTCTATAACTCTCCTATCTTAAGAGTTCTACCCATATCTCTCAAATCATCACTTAAAATCTCAGCTTAAGTCTAGGCATCTTAAGTTCGTACCTAGTTCACTTAAACTAGAGCTCTGATATCAACTTGTAACACCCCTAAAAGAGTAGCTAACTTAAACCATTATATAAGACGGAGTAAAAGCTTAATTACATAAAATCATTCAACAAAAAGGGAAATTGTGAAATAATTTACATCAAAGGGATGGGCGATAGATAACAACCTACTAATCTAAAACAATTCTAGATTTAGATTACGATAGGGTATCACTAAAATCTCCAAAAATATCCGACATAAAGTAACTCCAATTATCCTCCAAAAAAGATGATGCAAAAATGCCTCTACCATTAATCGTCATCCCACTCAAGCATTAGTGGCTCCGCTACCTTAAGATCTTGATATACATGTCATAAAAGGAAAAATGTTAGGCTTAACACCTAGTAAGATCAAACGGTTTTATAAATATAGTTAGAAATAATGAAACCGGGAATATAATGCGTCAATGAGTAAAAGGTTCAAGCAGTTCCAAGTATAAGGATTATAAAGTCAACATTGTGTCTTGCGATGTAACACTCTAGTGTTTCCCTTGTAAATTACTTCGTTTAACCTTAAAATTCAATAGAAAAAGCAAGGTTTATTTAGTGAAAGTGTTGGGATGAATCCATAAGAGAAAATCATGGAAATCACATGAAGGCTAGAACAACAGTAACTTGCGCGACCTTTCCCACGACCTCAAGTCGCGTGGGAAGCCGCGTAAGTCGTTGTGGTTTCGAGCAGTGTAGTGTGCGACCTTCACCGTGACCTCAAGTCGTGTAGGAAGCCGCATAAGTTGTTGTGGATTCGAATTACTTAGCGCACAACCTTTCCCGCGACTTGGAGGTCGTGTGGTAAGCCGCGGGAGAACACTGGTCGATTTCTTAGGTTAAAACCTTATAATCACCATCAATGTATCACTTTTCTCATTCTCTCATTCACACATTCTCCTCCCATTTCATTTACTGCGTTTTTTGGAGCATTTAAGGCATTCCTCCCCATTTATTGTAAGTTGGGTTTTCATCTACTAGGATTTGGAAGCTAAGAGCAAAAGATCCTTCATCTCCATCTTCATCTTCTCTAAGGAAGGTTTCTAGGGTTTCTAGGTTTTTACCAAAAACCTAAGTTGTGAGTTCAATCTACCTTTTCTAAACCTTATACATGTCAAAACTTATATTTTGAACTCTTGATCTCCCCTTTGCTACATTTTCTTGATTTGAAGTATTTTGACCTAACTTGGGTATTTTTGGAGATTATAGGGTTTTTACCATTTTGAGATATGTTAAAGAGCTTCATAATTTATGATACAAAATGTGTTAAAACTTATGTATAGATGGTTAAAATACTTGAAATGAAGCCATCTTGGTTATATGTGGATTTCACACTATTTTGGGGATTTACTTATTAAAAGTGGATTTTGGAAGATGACATACTTGGGTTTTATGTTTGTATTAATAATGAGCAAGGAAGAGTTTCTATAACTTTGGAAAATTATACATTTGGGAAATGATTTATTTTTGGAAATGGTAATGGTCTATGTTGACCTTCTTATGGACTTGGTTCCATATGGTAATATTTATACAAAGGTTAGCCTTTCATGGAAATGTATTATGAGAACTATATGTGTGACATCTGCCTTCCGGAACCTCCAGGTTAGCACCCGAGCTGCGTAAATCACGATTAAATATATAGGAACACCCTTTTACGACCTACTTTTATAGGCAAGGGCTTTAGTTTCCTAAGATTCCCGACAATGCGCTTAGAATATCCGGTTACTGCGCGTAACAGGATACACTGTCTTATAAAATGCCAATCCGATAAAATTAACATTTTATTTTATTAATAGTAATAATAATGAGTGGGTTAAATATAAAATTTAATTAACCAAATATAAATTCTAAATTTTAAGCAATCAAAACAAAAATTTAAGCAAATAATTGAGAATTTACCTACCCTCAACCTCACCTCTAAAGTTTGTGGTGCAATCAGAATTCGGCTGGACAAAATCTTTCAATCAATCAACCATAACCATCATGTAAAACCATAAAAATTAATAATTATTTTTCTGAAAGTAACTTTAATGAGCTGGAAATCAAACAAAATTTGATTCACTTGAAAATATAAATATTTGAGTACTCAACCATCATTAACAAGTTGAGTGTGCAAAAAGCAACTTTCTGCCAGATTGGGACACTTGGCTTAAAACTGACATAACTCACTCATTACTTATCCAAATGAGGTGAATCTTTTTCTGGAAGTTTCATATTTGAACTATAGTTACAACCCAATTTGAATCACCTAAAAAGACTGAGTTTTGACCCCTTAAATGGCCGAGTCAAAAGAAGGTGTAAGCTGCATAGTTCTTTGTGACCAATAAACTTTAAAGTAATCATTACCCTATCTGGACTTAACCAAAAATGTTGTAATTTATGCCAAAATTTCCCTAATACATTAAAATGAGTCATATAAAAATTTGGAAAAATAATAAGTTGGTGAAAATATTCAAAATACAAGGATTTTATGACTTAAAATTTCTGACAGCAAACAGTAGCTAATTAACTTTCTTAAAAATGATCATTTTGGACTTTTGGACATAATAATAATTAAAAATGAAGGTTTTTAATTTTAATATAAATATTATTAGGTAATCAAACTTAAAATAAAATTTGTCAACCCTTAATACTTCAAATTTGATCCGATAAACCGAAATTATGTCGATAAGTTAAGTAGGACTAGTACTCGCTAATCCTACGTAAAATAAATCTAAAGGCTTTTTCCTTATAAATTGTATGCCCAAAATCTCTGTTATCAAGAACCATCCAACCTTATGAATATCTATTATACGCTCAAATGCGTTACCCAAATTTAATAAAAAGGCATGTAAGGCATTTATAAGACATAGTGACCTAAGTAACGTCCGAAAACGTAAAAATAGGTTCGAACTGATAATGTGCTTCACTTTCATAGGAAAGGCGTAGTACCAAGATTTAAGCAACCTAGCAGATATTCCCGAGCAACTGCTAAAATCGGTGAGTATTCACAGCCCCATTTTACTTGTTTTGAATAAATTTTGGGGTGAAAAGCATGTAAATTTACAAATTGTTATTACTGAATGATTGTTCATTAAAATTTGTTGCATTTTGAATTAAATTGTTTATGCACTATGGTATGTATACTTTACGATGCAATTGAGTATTAAATGAATAAGTCCCCATTGGTTGGACACTACCTATTAACTCGAACGGGAGCCGATGGTATTCGTGGGTAGCGCTATTTGGATTGACAACCCCACTTTTGGCTGAGAGCTAGAAGTGCACTTTACCAGTAATAATAATTGTCTTACACATGTGGATTCATTCCACCGCTGAGGTAATGACGTAATAATAATTGTCTTACACATGTGGATTTATTCCACCGCTGAGGTAATGACGTAACAATAACTGTCTTACACATGTGGATTTAGTCCACCGCTGAGGTAATGACGTAACAATAACTGTCTTACACATGTGGATTTAGTCCACCGCTGAGGTAATGACGTATAATTTAAGGGGCATTGGTTGGTCGAAAGGTTTGGTAGTGGCTCAATGTTAAGGCATTACTGTATACAATTAACCTCGTGCAAATAATTGAACAATCAGTTTCTTAAATGTCTTGTGAACGAGCGTTTCAAAATAAATAAAAATTTCTGCATACAAACTATTTCGTGCATACAAAAACCTGTGAACTCACCAACTCAATGTAGTTGACCCTTTTTCTTTCATCTTGCTTTTCAGGTGCAAATAAGTAAATGGTGGAACTTAGGGTGCACTCATGTGTGACATCATCAACCGTTATGACATTGTCAATTTTTATCAACTTTTGTAACAGCCATATTTTGAGAACTTTTTAGTTATGGGATGTATAACTTTATTTCTCTCTAACTTGTTAAATATTATAGTTGATATTGTTTATTACTTTATGTTGTGAAACCGTGTGCTGTCATGTCTCGCGTTTCCGCTTTGGCGGGGTGTGACAGATTTGGTATCAGAGCCTAAGGTTATAGAGAATGCCGGTTTCCTTATGGAAACCTCAAACTATAACAAAATCTAAACATAATTTCAAAACAGTTTTCGAAATGATTCTTAAAGGCTGAAGTATATCACTAGTATAACTAGGCTGAGTGTCGTATTATTATACCATAACTTAGACAAAGCCTGATCACCTATGTCTAATTTTGGTATGCATAATGGGGGACTTGAACTAGTTGTATTAGGAGTACAAAAGGATTTTACTACTTAAAAGCGTCGAGCATGAATTTTGTGTGTGCATGCATAAACATTGCATATCTTAGATTGATATCATAACACCCTTAGTAATTAAGTCTATTAATATCACAACTCACTGTGTCGTCCTCGTCTACACCTACTGAGTACTCTGTCGACGCCTCTGGCTATGTTAGTAGTCGACCTAGGAGAGACCCACCGACTGTTGAGGAGGAAGACCCATCTGAGGACAGGGACGAAGCAACTAGTGAGATCCCTACCAGATCCCCTGCATCGATATTACCCCCACCCGCACCTCAACAAGCACAACGAGGACCGAGGATTAGGACTTTTTGACTACTTTTGATGGTCAACAAGGAAACTTACTTTGGGTGACCTGTAGCTAACCACTTAAAACCCTAATTACTTGGTGTCTTTTGGGGAAAACATTGTGTTGTTTATCGAATTTATGTGACTGTCGAACCTGTGATTGTTTGGACCAAGTGTTTTAAATGCATGATTATGAAGTTACTGTACATTTCTTGTAAATAGTCACTATGCATCAGTACTATTTGATTATGGAGCGGATAGGAGCTTTGTATCACTAAAGTTAAGCCAAAAATTAATTTGAAACCCTAAAAGCTGAAAGAACTCTACACTATTGAATTTGCGAATGGGCAAGAAGTTAGAGCTAGGGATATAATTACGGACTGCACTCTAAACTTAGCTAATAAGAATTTTAGCATAGATCTTATCCCAATTGAACTAGGAAGCTTCAACATAGTTGTAGGCATGGATTGGCTATCCAAAAACCGAGCCAAAATATGTTGTTTCGAGAAGATCGTTCGGATTCCGTTATCAAAAGGAGAAACTCTCATCGTTCTTGGAGAGAAGCCCGGAAAGAATTTTAAGATAGTGTCGTGTATGAAGATGCGAAAGTGCTTGAAAAAGGAGAGTATTGCGTTTTTAGCTCACGTCATAGATGAGAGAATTGAAGAGAAACGCATTCAGGACTTTCCAATAGTTCGAGATTTTCCCGAGGTGCTTCCGGATGAGCTACCAGGACTGCCACCACCAAGACAAGTCGAATTCCACATCGACTTAATTCCTGGAGCTGCAACAGTGGCCAAATCACCTTATCGATTGGCCCCATCGGAAATGCAAGAATTGTCAGGACAACTCCAGGAGCTGCTCGACAAAGGATTCATAAGACCCAGTTTGTCACCGTGGGGAGCACCAGTTCTTTTTGTTAAAAAGAAAGATGGATCCTTGTGAATGTGCATTAATTATAGAGAGCTTTATAAGCTAACCATCAAAAAAAAAACCGTTACCCCCTTCCTCGAAACGACGACTTGTTTGACCAACTCCAGGGTGCTACGTACTTCTCAAAGATCGACCTTCGATCTGGATATCATCGAATGAGATTCCATGAGGAAGACATTCATAAGACGGCATTTAGGACTCGTTATGGTCATTACGAGTTATTGGTTATGCCTTTTGGATTAACAAACAGACCAGCAGTCTTCATGGACTTAATGAACAGGGTCTATAGACCGTACTTGGATAAGTTCGTGATCGTGTTCATAGATGATAAACTAATTTATTCGCGAAGCAATGAGGATCATGAACGGCATCTAAAGTTGATTTTAGAACTGCTAAAAGACCACAAATTGTATGCGAAGTTCTCCAAATGCGAATTATGGATTCGTGAGGTACATTTTTTTGGACACGTGATTAATGAGAAGGGAATTTATGTAGATCGGGCAAAAAAAAAAAAAAAAAAAAAAAAAAAAATTAGGCCATTAAGAAGTGGGAAGCCCCGAAGACCCCGACATAAATTCGTCAATTTCTCAGTTTAGCAGGCTATTATCGGCGATTCATTGTGAATTTCTCAAAAATTGTGCAACCACTAGCGGCATTAACCCAAAAGGATAATAAGTTTATTTGGGGAGTGAAACAAGAAGAAACATTCCAAACGCTTAAGCATAGGTTATGTAATGCACCAATTCTGGCATTGCCAGAAGGCATGGGGAATTTCGTAGTCTACTGCGATGCATCACACCAAGGTTTGGGGTGTGTGTTGATGCAAAAGGACAAGGTCATTGCATATGCTTCAATGCAACTTAAAATTCATGAGAAAAACTATACCACTCATGATCTAGATCTAGGAGCCGTAGTGTTCGCACTCAAGATTTGGAGATCTTATCTTTACGGTACGAAATGCACCTTCTACACCGGCCATAAAAGTCTTCAACACATCCTTGATCAGAAGATGCTTATTATGAGGCAAAGAAGATGGGTCGAACTGCTTGGCGACTATGATTGTGAAATAAAGTACCACCCAGGCAAGGCTAATGTGGTAGCTGACGCACTAAGCATGAAGGAAAGAGTGAAACCGTCAAGAGTGAGAGCATTGGGTGCGATCGTTCAGACGAGTCTAAAGACACGAATTCTTGAAGCTCAAGAAGAAGCATTAAAAGCAGAGAATTTGAAGGACGAGATCCTACATAACTGGGAGCATAGATTTAAAACAAAGTCAGATGGGGTACATTACTTTGAAGACAAGGTTTGGATACCAAAGGTTAATGACCTACGATCAACAATTTTGGATGAAACCCATCAATCAAGATATTTAATTCACCCAGGAGCTAATAAAATGTACAAAGATTTAGAAGAATACTATTGGTGGCCGGAAATGAAGAAAGACATTGCCTTGTACGTAAACAAGTGCCTGACCTGTGCAAAAGTTAAGGCCGAACATCAGAAACCATCTGGATTGTTACAACAACCCGAGATTCCCCAATGGAAATGGGAACAAATAACTATGGGTTTTGTAACCAAATTACCCAGAACCGAAAAGGGGCACGACTCAATCTGGGTTATAGTGGACCGACTTACGAAATTTGCAGATTTCCTTCCTATTCGGGAAGACTACAAGATGGAAAAGCTTGCACAAATTTACATCAATGAAATTGTTACACGTCATAGAGTGCCTATATCCATTATCTCGGATAAGGATAGCCGTTTTACGTCACGATTTTGGTAATCACTCCAGAAAGCATTGGGTACGTGTTTGGACTTGAGCACTTCCTATCATCCTCAAACGGATTGTCAGACGGAAAGAACTATTCAGATGCTAGAAGATATGCTACGTGCCTGTGAGATAGATTTTGGTGGAAGTTAGGATACTCACCTACCATTAGTTGAATTCTCCTATAACAACAACTTTCACACTAGCATTCAGTGTGCACCGTATGAGGCCTTATATGGACGCAAGTGTAGATCCTCACTTAGTTGGTTGGAGATTGGAGATAGACAATTGACTAGGCCCGACATTGTACAAGAGACCACAGACAAGATCTCAATTATCAAGAATAGACTCAAGGTTGCAAGTGATCGTCAAAAGAGTTATGTAGATAACCGCCGAAAGCCGTTGGAAATTTCAAGTAGGTGATAGGGTGCTCCTGAAGGTGTCACCTTGGAAGGGACTTGTACGCTTTGGGAAAAGAGGCAAGCTGAGTTCGAGATATATTGGCCCATTTGAGATGCTAGAAAGAATTGGACCAGTAGCTTATAAACTCAAATTACCACAAGTGCTGAGTGCTATACAGGACACTTTTCATGAGTCAAATTTAAAGAAATGTTTATCTGATGAAACATTGATTATAAATCCTGAAGAGGTTCAGATTGTCGAGCGTTTGCGCTTCGTAGAAAAACCAATTGAAACTGTTGACCGGGAAGTCAAACGCCTGAGGCGTAGTAAAATTCCAATCTGGAAAATTCGTTGGAACTCGAGGCATGGACCCGAGTACACCTGGGAGCCGGAAAATCATATGAAGCTCAAGTATCCCCACCTCTTCACAAAGGATCAGTCCAGAGATAGCAATCATTAATTTCGGGACGAAATTCTTTTAAGGAGGGGAGACTGTGACATCTGCCTTCCGGAACCTCCAGGTTAGCACCCGAGCTGCGTAAATCACGATTAAATAATAGGAACACCCTTTTACGACCTAATTTTATAGGCAAGGGCTTTAGTTTCCTAAGATTCCCGGCAATGCGCTTAGAATATCCGGTTACTGCGCGTAACGGGATACACTGTCTTATAAAATGCCAATCCGATAAAATTAACATTTTATTTTATTAATAGTAATAATAATGAGTGGGTTAAATATAAAATTTAATTAACCAAATATAAATTCTAAATTTTAAGCAATCAAAACAAAAATTTAAGCAAATAATTGAGAATTTACCTACCCTCAACCTCACCTCTAAAGTTTGTGGTGCAATCAGAATTCGGCTGGACAAAATCTTTCAATCAATCAACCATAACCATCATGTAAAACCATAAAAATTAATAATTATTTTTCTGAAAGTAACTTTAATGAGCTGGAAATCAAACAAAATTTGATTCACTTGAAAATATAAATATTTGAGTACTCAACCATCATTAACAAGTTGAGTGTGCAAAAAGCAACTTTCTGCCAGATTGGGACACTTGGCTTAAAACTGACATAACTCACTCATTACTTATCCAAATGAGGTGAATCTTTTTCTGGAAGTTTCATATTTGAACTATAGTTACAACCCAATTTGAATCACCTAAAAAGACTGAGTTTTGACCCCTTAAATGGCCGAGTCAAAAGAAGGTGTAAGCTGCATAGTTCTTTGTGACCAATAAACTTTAAAGTAATCATTACCCTATCTGGACTTAACCAAAAATGTTGTAATTTATGCCAAAATTTCCCTAATACATTAAAATGAGTCATATAAAAATTTGGAAAAATAATAAGTTGGTGAAAATATTCAAAATACAAGGATTTTATGACTTAAAATTTCTGACAGCAAACAGTAGCTAATTAACTTTCTTAAAAATGATCATTTTGGACTTTTGGACATAATAATAATTAAAAATGAAGGTTTTTAATTTTAATATAAATATTATTAGGTAATCAAACTTAAAATAAAATTTGTCAACCCTTAATACTTCAAATTTGATCCGATAAACCGAAATTATGTCGATAAGTTAAGTAGGACTAGTACTCGCTAATCCTACGTAAAATAAATCTAAAGGCTTTTTCCTTATAAATTGTATGCCCAAAATCTCTGTTATCAAGAACCATCCAACCTTATGAATATCTATTATACGCTCAAATGCGTTACCCAAATTTAATAAAAAGGCATGTAAGGCATTTATAAGACATAGTGACCTAAGTAACGTCCGAAAACGTAAAAATAGGTTCGAACTGATAATGTGCTTCACTTTCATAGGAAAGGCGTAGTACCAAGATTTAAGCAACCTAGCAGATATTCCCGAGCAACTGCTAAAATCGGTGAGTATTCACAGCCCCATTTTACTTGTTTTGAATAAATTTTGGGGTGAAAAGCATGTAAATTTACAAATTGTTATTACTGAATGATTGTTCATTAAAATTTGTTGCATTTTGAATTAAATTGTTTATGCACTATGGTATGTATACTTTACGATGCAATTGAGTATTAAATGAATAAGTCCCCATTGGTTGGACACTACCTATTAACTCGAACGGGAGTCGATGGTATTCGTGGGTAGCGCTATTTGGATTGACAACCCCACTTTTGGCTGAGAGCTAGAAGTGCACTTTACCAGTAATAATAATTGTCTTACACATGTGGATTCATTCCACCGCTGAGGTAATGACGTAATAATAATTGTCTTACACATGTGGATTTATTCCACCGCTGAGGTAATGACGTAACAATAACTGTCTTACACATGTGGATTTAGTCCACCGCTGAGGTAATGACGTAACAATAACCGTCTTACACACGTGGATTTAGTCCACCGCTGAGGTAATGACGTATAATTTAAGGGGCATTGGTTGGTCGAAAGGTTTGGTAGTGGCTCAATGTTAAGGCATTACTGTATACAATTAACCTCGTGCAAATAATTGAACAATCAGTTTCTTAAATGTCTTGTGAACGAGCGTTTCAAAATAAATAAAAATTTCTGCATACAAACTATTTCGTGCATACAAAAACCTGTGAACTCACCAACTCAATGTAGTTGACCCTTTTTCTTTCATCTTGCTTTTCAGGTGCAAATAAGTAAATGGTGGAACTTAGGGTGCACTCATGTGTGACATCATCAACCGTTATGACATTGTCAATTTTTATCAACTTTTGTAACAGCCATATTTTGAGAACTTTTTAGTTATGGGATGTATAACTTTATTTCTCTCTAACTTGTTAAATATTATAGTTGATATTGTTTATTACTTTATGTTGTGAAACCGTGTGCTGTCATGTCTCGCGTTTCCGCTTTGGCGGGGTGTGACAATATGTGTGATTATATTTTTGTCACTAATGTATTGGTGACAAGCTTTAGACTGTTACTAGTGGATCCATAGGTATAGAGTTGGCTTAATTTTAGGATAATTCCCATTTGTAACTAGTCGAGACATTGGGCCCTCGGAAGGCAACTTGGTACGGTTATGTGGGACCGAATACTAGTCATGGGTCGTAAATGTAATCCTAGTGAATGAGTATGATTATGATCATTTGGTGCCTCCTCCACATCTGAGTACGAGTAGGAGAACTTGTGGCCTTGATCCTAGTATTGAGCTCGTAACATGGAAAGTAGCCTACTTTTTTGTTCTACTACAATCCTTGGAAATTGGGTCTCCCCCATCATCGTAAGATGTTTTTGGATCGCAAGATCCATATATGATTACTTGGTATATTTTACCTATCTAAATCATCGCAAAGCTATTTACTTACATTTCAACCGTTCCAAGTTATTTTTATAAATTGTTTGTTCTCACTAGGCGTCAAGCCTAACACTTTTCCTTAAATGCCATGTATAACAGGTTCCCTTAGTGGCGAGTCGCATATGGTTTGAGGGAAGAGCGTTGGGCCATTATGGAGTTTTTGGGATAGACACTTTTGGAAATGTGGCGTACAAAAAGATAGACATTTTGAGAAATTAGGTTGACAACCGATATAATCCAGATGTGTATTGTTTAGATTAGGTTGTTATTAATTTCATTATTCATTTACAAGAATTGTAAACGCTATTATACATTTCCCCTTTTGGGTGGTTTCTATCTATTATAGACGTCATATTGCATAGATTTTAAGATTTAAATTCACCCCTATTTTTAGGGCGTTACAAGTTGGCATCAGAGCTCTAGTTTAAGCGAACTAGGTATGAATGTAAGATGCCTAGACTTAAGTTGATATAATAAGTTATGATTTGTGAGATTTGGATAGAACTTCTAAGATAGGACGGTTTTAGAGTCGACGAAAATTACATTAATTGAGAGTTGTGGTAATGGTAACAAGAATTCTTACGTATAATATGTTCATAATTTCATTTAGCTAACGTTATTATGAAGGGGTTTTACGTGATCATGCTTGTTTTGCTATTGTTATGACAATTGATGAATGTAGTAGTACGTTTCTTCGTGTTTAATTCTTGTAATATGTTCTTACCTCCATTCTCGTATGTGTGTGACAGATTAAAGATGGTAAGTACACGTGGTAGACATCGTACACGTGTGGATGAAGGAGAGGCAACCGCTTCAATGACTGATCAACTGGATAGGGTTAAGGTCATTGTACGTCCACCCATACCGCCATTGTTGGGCGGAGGGCCTGAGGTTATACCAAGGGTTGAGCTCTCCTCGTCTAACCCGACCATGCGCGACCTCAATCTGAGATGATGGCCAATTTGATGTTGGTGATGAACGAAGCTATGGCTAAGCAACAAGAATTTCTTCTGAAGGCGATTGAGGACAGAGATGTGAGCAACCGTAGGAATGAAACGGTTGCGGAGAACGTAGTGGTGGTCGGATCCGAGGGTATAGGTCATTTGATTCCAACTGAGGAGTCGACGATAGTCGATGTGAGGCAAGGTAGGAGGGCTTGTTCCTACAAGTCCTTCTTGTACAGTAAGCCATCGAAGTTCTCCGGGTCTGACAACCCAATTGCCTGTATGAACTGGGTGCAAGAAATCGAGTAGGCCTTACACGCTTGTGAATGCAAGGAGGGTCAGAAGGTGAGATTTGGCTCTCAAATGCTTAGGGGCCCGACACTCATTTGGTGAAACGTCACCAAGTCCACCCTCTCCACTACGGTCTTGGCTCAAATGTCTTAGACTGAATTCAAGAAAAAGGTCATGGAAGAGTATTGCAATGAAAGGGCCATGGACCGCATTGGAGAAGAGTTCTGAGCTCTTAAAAAGGGAAATTTGTTGGTGAGGGAATACACCTGAAAATTTATGGAGAAGTTGGGTCTGGTGGAGAATGTTGCCCCGACTGATAAAAAGAAGATCAAGGCCTACCTCAAAGGACTACCGACGGACATGATGTATATGATCCACAATTCTAGAGCCTCCACTCTCCGTGCAATTGTTGAAGAGGCTCAAATTATGGAGGATGTCTACGCTCGAGGGAAGGAAGAAAGAGCGGTTGTGGTTGAGAAGAGAAGGTGGGAGAGCAACACCGGGCCTCTCAAGAGGTCAAAACCGTCCAATGGGGGGCGAAACTTTAATAACTGCCGTGAGGCGAGGTGGTTCCCGAGATGCCAGATTAAACATCACGACACTTGTAGCTTCAACCCCACCTCATGTGCCAAGTGCGGGAAGACCGACCATTCAACAAGAGATTGCCCGATGAAGGGTCTTGTTTGTTTTGAGTGCAAGAAGCCAGGACACTTTAGGAAAGATTACCCGAAATGAAGACGTGCGGTGCTCCAGAGAAGAAGGAGAACCCTCCGAGGGTTCCGGGTCGAGCCTTCCAGATGACAACCGAGGAGTCCAAGGCATCTACCGACGTAGTATCAGGTACGTTTCTCCTAAACTCCGTACCTGCACGTGTACTATTTGACTCGGGTGCTCGTTTCTCTTTCATATCCGATTCGTTTTACCAAAAGCTTGCCATGCCCACTAGTATTCTAGAGGATTCCTTAGTGGTAGAAATAGCGAATGGTGGTCAAGTGGTGATTCGTGATGTCATGAAGGGTAGCACTCTTGAGATTGAAGGAAAGAAATTTCAATCAATTTGATGCCTATGTTAATCGGCGGGTTCGACGTTGTGGTTAGGATGAATTGGCTAGCAGAGAACCAAGCCGAAATCGTATGTTCCAAGAAATTGATCCGACTACCTATTTCAGGTAGTGAGACCGTTGTGGTGTATGGTGAGAGGAGAAAGGGCGATGTAGCGATTATCACCTTGGCTAATGCACGAAAATGCTTGGTGAAGGGATGTTCATCCTTTTCTGGCATACGTGATAGATGCCAAGCTTGAGAAGAAGAAACTTTAAGGCATGAAGGTGGTGCGCGAGTTTTCTAATGATTTCCCGGACGACTTGCCTGGTTTGCCACCCGACCGTCAAGTAGAGTTCGGAATTGACCTTGTTCCGGGGGCGGCTCCGATTGCTCGAGCCCCTTATCGGTTAGCTCCATCCAAAATGCATGATGGCTCAAATCCAAGACATCCTAGAGAAGGATTTTGTAAAGCCGAGCTCGTCGCCTTAGGGAGCTCCGGTTTTGTTTGTCAAGAAGAAAGACGACACGATGTGGATGTGCATCGACTATAGAGAGTTGAACAAGGCGACAGAGAATAACAAGTATCTACTTCCAAGAATGGACGACTTGTTTGACCAACTTCAAGGAGCGGGTTGTTTCTCGAAGATCGAATTACGCTCAGGATATCACCAAGTGAGGGTGAAGGAGGACGACATCCCAAAAACAACTTTTAGGACGCGTTATGGCCATTACGAGTTCCTCGTAATGTCGTTTGGCCTAACTAACGCACCGTCGTTGTTTATGGATTTGATGAACAGGGTGTGTCGACCATTCATCGACAACTCGGTCATTGTGTTCACCGATGACATACTCGTGTTTTCGAAGAACGAGACAAATCACGAGAAACATTTACGAGAAGTCCTAGAAGTATTGAGGAAGGATAAATTGTTTGTTAAATTCTCCAATTGTGACTTTTGGTTAGATGAGGTTTAATTCCTGGGTCATTTGGTCACTCGAGACGGAGTGAAGGTGGACCCCTCCAAAATTGAAGCAATGATGAATTGGGAACCTCCCAAGAGTCCGTCAGAAATTTGAAGCTTCTTGGGTTTAACGGGCTATTACCGAAGATTTATACAAGACTTCTCCAAGATTGCTTCTTCCTTGACCGCCCGAACCCGGAAGAACGTGAAATTTGTTTGGGCTGAGGCGCAAGAGAAGGCGTTATGGACCTTACAGAAGAAGTTGTGCAAAGCTCCAATTTTGTGGCAACCCGAAGGATCGGAGGATTTCATGGTTTATAGTGACGCTTCAAAGATGGGTTTGGGTTGCATGTTGATGCAAAGAGGTAAGGTGATCGCCTACGCGTCAAGGCAACTCAAGTTTCACGAAAAGCATTACCCTACCCATGACTTTGAGTTAGCGGCGGTAGTGTTCGCCTTCAAGATTTGGCGGCACTAGCTCTATGGCATGAAATGTACACTCTGCACGGATCACAAGAGTTTGAAATACGTATTTGATCAAAAGGAGTTAAACATGAGGCAAAGGCGGTGGCTCGAGTTACTCAAGGATTACGACTGTGAGTTGCTTTACCACCCCAGTAAGGCAAACGTGGTAGCCGACGCTTTGAGTCGAAAGGAATATAGCGGAAATATTCGGGACACCCTTTCGAGAATCGAGTTGGTAAGCCTCATTGAGAGAATTAAGACGTCTCAAATGGAGGCTTTGTTGGAAGAGAACCTCAAAGAGGAGGTAATGACGAAGCAACGTTTACTCTTGATGGAGGATAGCCGTGGAATGAATTTGTTCAATGGGCGAGTTTGGGTGCCCAAGAGTTGGGACAATCAAGAACTACTCCTTGAAGACGCCCATGGGTCCAAATATTCCATCCATCCGGGGAGTACAAAGATGTATAGGGACTTGAAACTGCATTATTGGTGTCCGATAATGAAGTTAGATGTGGCACTCTATGTGGAGCGATACATGACTTGCCTACAAGTGAAAACTGAACACCAACGACCTTACGGAAGTCTTCAATCCCTAGAGATCCCCGAATGGAAGTGGGAGTACATTACCATGGACTTTGTGACCAAATTTCCGAAAATCTTGAAAGGTCACGATATCATTTGGGTGATAGTTAATCGATTGACCAAGAGGGCTCACTTCTTGGCTATGCGCGAGACCCTACTGATGGACAAGTTGGCAAAGCTTTATATCGATGATGTGGTTTCAAGGCATAGAGTGCCCTTGTCTATTGTATCGGATCGCGATAGTCGGTTCACTTCAAACTTTTGGGATGGCCTACAGAAAGAGTTGGGTAGAAGAATGAAGTTGAGTATGGCCTACCATCCTCAAACCGAAGGCCAAAGTGAGAGGACGATTCAGACGCTAGAATATATGTTGATATCTTGCGAAATCGACTTTGGAGGTAGTTGGGACTCGCAACTACCTTTGGTGGAGTTCGCATACAATAATAGCTACCACTCGAGTATTGGGATGGCACCATTTTAAGCTTTGTATGGACAGAAGTGTAGAACCCCCATGTGTTGGTTAGAAGTGGGGAAAAAGCAGTTTGCCAGCCCGGAAATAGTCCAAGAGACGGCCGACAAAGTTAAAGGCATACATGAATGTTTGAAGGCGGCTCAAGATCGACAAAAGAGCTATGCCGACAAGAAGAGGCGATCGATGGAGTTCCTAGTGGGAGACCGGGTAATGCTTAAAGTGTCCCCTTGGAAAGGGATAATCCGGTTCAGAAAGCGCGGGAAGTTGAGTCCCTGTTTCCTTGGACCATTCACATTTCTTAAACGTGTGGGTCTACAAGCATACCAATTATAACTCCCACCAGAAATGAGTGGAATCCACAACACCTTCCACATTTTCTATATTCGGAAGTGCTTAGCGGAGGAGGAGAGCGTCATTCCCCTCTCAAAGATAAGAGTGGACGAGGGTAACCGTTGTGTAGAGGAATAGGGGTGTAAATGAGTCGAGTCGAGTCGAGTAGTAGGTTAATCGATCTGAGCTCAAAAAATTATTACTAGGCTCGAGCTCGACTCGAGCTCGATTAACTTTTCAATGTAGGGCTCGAGCTCGAGGTCGAATATTTTTTGAGTTTTCGAGCTCGAGCTCGATGCTCGTTTATGGGTTTGAACTCGCGATCGATTAACTCGTTTATCGGCTTGAGCTCGATAATTTATATATTTTTATTGTATGATTAATAAATATATGAGCATGTTTGGCTCGGAAAAGGGTATGCTTGAATGGCTCGGCTCAAAAAATTTGAATCGAGTTTTCGAACGAGCCGAGTCGAACATTGGTGTTATAAAGCTCGACTCGTTAAGTTAAACGAGTTCTATTTTGTGTTCGAGATCGACTCGAGCTCGATAATTATTAAGCTCGAGTTCGAGATAAACGAGCTCGAGTAGCTCGTTAAAAGCTTGACTTGTTTACACCCCTATGGAGGAACCCGACGCTATCCTAGACCGAAAGTCAAAGAAGTTACGTCATAAGGAGGTCACAATTGTCAAAATGCAATGGAAACATCATTGGGGAGCCAACGTGACGTGGGAAGCCGAGGAGGACATGAAGAAGAGATAGCCCGTTTGTTTGCCTAGTAGAGATTTCAAGGACAAAATCAATTCCAAGGCGGGGAGGATTGTAAAACTCTAGTTTATCCCTTGTAAATTACTTCGTTTAACCTTAAAATTCAATAGAGAAGGAAAGGTTTATTTAGTGAAAGTGTTGGGATGAATCCATAAGAGAAAATCATCGAAATCACATGAAGGCTGGAACAACAGCAACTTGCGCAACTTTTCCCGCGGTCTCAAGTCACATGGGAAGCCTCATAAGTCGCTGTGGTTTCGAGCAGTGTAGCGTGTGACCTTCCCCATGGCCTCAATTCACGTGGGAAGCCGCACAAGTTGCTGTTGTTTCAAATTACTTAGCGCACGACCTTTCCCGCGACTTGGACGTCGTGTGGTAAGCCGGAGGAGAGCACTGGTCAATTTCTTAGGTTAAAACCTTAGAATCACCATCAATGTATCACTTTTCTCATTCTCTCATTCACATATTCTCCTCCCACTTCATCTACTACATTTTTGGGAGCATTTAAGGCATTCCTCCCCATTTATTGCAAGTCGGGTCTTCATCTACTAGGATTTGGAAGCTAGGAGCAAAAGATCTATAAGTTTTGAATTAAAATCAAACTTATCCAAACACTCATCAGAACATTCCTCAAAATTCAAGAAATTAACTTCATCAAACAAATCATCATCTAAAGATTGAGATGCTTTGGAAGATTTTGGAAACATGAAATCATTAAATTCTTTTGAACACTGTTTTTGATATGGCGTTTGTTCAAAATCTGATGGTGTTACTTTGCAAAAGATATCACCAATAAAAGCTTTGCAAGAAGATGCATATGAATCAGTAGAGTTGTTCTCACAAACTCTGTCTAATTCTGAGTTTTCATCTGCCTTTGTCTCAACTTTTGAATCAGTGTTCAGCAAAACAGTTGAAAACACAATCTTCTCTAATTCAACCAAAAATCTTTCATCTTCTAAAGTTTTCTCAAGTTGAGAAATTTTGCTTTCTAAGATGAGAGGATGAACATAAATTTTCCCTTCAACAAGCTTAGCCTCCATCTCTTCAGTAAAATAGCTGTTAAAATAATTATTTGAAATAAACATTGGTTGATCAGAAAGATAACTCCCATTCAGTTTGTCATAACAGAATGTTAGTTGCATTTTAAGTATGTTTTTTCTGTTCATATCTTCCTTAGCTTCTACCTTTTCAGATGACTTGGTCCATCTGACTTTCAACTTGGGGTGTTTATCAGTCACTTGTAGAAAATCAAAATTGTAAAGAGCAGGCTGTTTTGAAATGCCTTTCTTCAAATAATGTGGGTTGTTATACCCAATTCCCCAATAAGCGTTAAAATATGTAAACTCTTTTGGTTTGTTTAGATGAATGGTTTGGTCAGTTTGGCCTCTAGCGTAAAGTTATGCTTCCAAACCACTTATCTTTGGAGTCAAAGACTTGTTTACAGATTTTAAATCTTTATATTTTCGAACAAACTCTTTCTTCTCAATTTCACACGAGTTGAACTTAGAATTTGCTTCAGATATTTGATTTTCAAGAAAAGTCTCATGTTTTTCAAAATTAGGAACGTCAGTGTTCAAAGAATCAATCAACATTGTTTTCACAATAATATCCTTGTTGAGATTAAATATTGTTTGATGCTTTTTCTCAACAACGCCTTTTTCCTTTTTAAGTTTAGACTGTAAATCTTGAAGTTCAACCATCATGGATTCCATTTTGTTTAAAAAATCAGATTCAGTTAGATCAGTTACCTCATCAGACGTGTCGTCATCAAATTAATCATAGGTAACCTTCTTGCCCATCAGACACATATGAGTAACTTCATCTCTTTCACCTTCTGAGTCTGTCAGATCTAGTCAATGATCATCTTCAGCCATTAGTGATTTCCCTGTTTCCTTTTGCTTTGCCAGCAACATCTTATTCTTGTAGTAGTCATAATGGCGAACTTTTGGCTTTCGGAAATCTTTAGCATAGTGCCTAATCTTGCCATAGTTGTAGCATTTCACTGGCTCATCTATATTCTTCTCTTCATACCTATTCACATACTTTCTTTCTTCATATCTCTTCTTTCCTTCCATTCTTTCCTTGTGCTTATAATTTCTAGATCCAGATGAGTACCGCTGACTATTTGACCTTGGCTTTTTGTAAAACTTTTTCTGGAATGCCCTGGTCAGTAAAATCATGGCTTGTTTCAAACTCTCACCATCATCTGAATCAGAAATTGCACTATCACTCTCATCAGAATCAGAAACCACAACCGTCTTCTTCTTTTTCTCTTTCTTCTTCTCTTTTCTTTCTACCACCAAAGCCATCGGATCTGGAACTGGTTTCTCACTCGTTTTCTTTTCTTCTCTCATCTCTTCTACCTCTTCCTCATTTTGTCTAAGAGTCTCATAGACCTCATGAAGAGGAATCTCTTTCAGATCTTTCAGTTGTTTCATATGTCTTGTAAATTTCTTCCACTCTGGTTGCAAAATGCTAAGAAACTTGACATTGTTTTATATTTGCTTCTTCTTCACTTGGTTCTTAGTCAACTCATTTAACAAAGAGACAACCCTATCATAAGTTGCTTACAAGCTCTCTCATTCTTTAGCCTTAAATTCTTCATAGCTATTAATACAGTTAGCTACTTTCATCTAGTTCTCAATCTTAGAATCCATCATCATCTTTTCAAGCTGATCCCACATCTTTTTGGCTGTTGCTTTTGTAACACTCGTATTTTTGGTAAGCATTCTTTCGTTTTATAATGATCAGATTTTAATATTTGGGCAAGTCTCATCCCACGAGTTAGTGTATGGGACAAATCTTGGGAATCACATCATGTTTTGAGTTTTGGCGTGAGAAGAATCGGGGACAAGTTAAGGCTCGGTACAGTGTCGGCGACAATGCCACCGACTGTGACACCCTGTTACTATCGCTTGGCAAGGTCGTCAAGGATGTACCGAGGGTGGAGGTGTGCCGGCGACAATGCCAGCAACTGTGAC
The DNA here is from genome assembly GCA_954870635.1 of Arctium minus. Taxonomy (NCBI): domain Eukaryota; kingdom Viridiplantae; phylum Streptophyta; class Magnoliopsida; order Asterales; family Asteraceae; genus Arctium; species Arctium minus. The sequence continues at coordinate 87,490,057 of OX941088.1, read as the reverse complement.
ACCTTGTCATTGTCGCTTGACAAGGTCGCCAAGTTTGTACCAAGAGGTGGGTGAGGGCAACGACTATGACAGTGTCATAGTCGCGGGGAACTATGAAATTGTCATAAATGCTTCAAATCTGATTTTCAGCTCATTTGTTCCATTCTCTCTACATTTGGGTGATTTTCTCCTTCAAGGCAAGATAAGCATATTCTCTCTTCATTGATTTCTCTTAGAGGAAGGCATTAAATGAAGTATTGTGGTTGGTTTAGGTTAGCTTTGATTTAAGGAAACCAAGTGGTTAAAGGTCCAAGCTCATCTCCACTCCTCTCAAGTTCTCATCATCTAGGGTTTGTTCATATATCCCATCAAGGTGAGTACATTCACATTTTTAAACTCCATACATGGTAATCTTCTTGTACTTATGCTCTTACATACTCTTAAACTATGGGGTTTTGGATGTTGGTAAACTTTTGATCTAAAATTGAATTCAAGAGATTTTAGGGTTTTAGGGTGTAGATAAAAATTTTTGGAAAGGTATTTGGTCTATGAATAAAGAATGGTTATCGTATTTACATATTCTATTATCATCATTTTTGTTTTTATGGAATTTTGAGGAACCCAAGTAAAACTAGGGTTTTTGAGAAAGTTTGGATTTTGATTTAAAGACATGTGTTGTGGTTTTATTATTGAGACAAGCTTTAAAATGGAATATGGTGCATTTGGTTCATACGTGAATTTCCATCCATGAATTTGGTAAGTTGTCCATGGATGCTTATTGGTTTGAAATTGGTAGACATAGACCAATATTGTTGTATTAGAGTACGTCTTAGTCTTGGATTTAGTGCAATGGATCCATAGGCATGGTGGACTTAATGTTGTGATTTTGACATTGAGTTCCACCACTTTCACACGGAATAGGCATCGAGTCACCATGGTAATTAAGGTGTGGACCTATATGGTCGGACAACGTCCCATGGGCAGTAAGATGTAATTCCTTGGTGCATAAGTTCTCGTTTTGGAGCTTCATGAGAATAGACCTAGAGGGGTTAACTTGGTGTTTTCTTGAGCAATAGACTTAGAGGAGTTTAGCTCATAAAGGTAATTGATATTGGGTTAAATGTAATATGATTGTTGATGGTTTTTCCTACTTGATTGATTTAGCTTTTGGTTATCAAATAACTCACATTTTAAATAGCTTTATATTCGTCGTTACTAAATGTTTGTTCTCACTAGGCGTTAGCCTAACACTTCTTCTTAAATGTCATATATGGCATGTCATTCTAGTGGCGGGGATTTACGGGATTAAGCGTTCGACCGAGTGGTCAAGAGTGGTCATTTTTGGTGATTTATAGACCGGCGTGATTTGTTTTGTGGTATACCATTTTGGAAGAATAGCGACACCCAACTTTAATCTAATTTAGTCAAATTTAGATTATTAGGTTGTTGCTGTTTATTCTTCATTTCATTTGAATTTTTAATCACCATGCTATATTCCCTGGTTTAGGTTGACACATTTTATTTATAGAATGTCATTTCCACAAATATCCAGGTTTAAATTGACCCCTATTTTTAGGGTGTTACAACTTTATAGCTATCAATCTTAATGTAGATGTCATTCGGGATGCTTTGAAGCAATAGAGACCTTGCTTGCTTGTCAACTTTATACCTCTTTTTCTGTTCAGCAGAATATTTTGAAATATCAAGATCAACTTTCTTTGTCTTTTTCTTTCTAGGTTCATCACCATCTTCACTGTCAAAAGAATCATCATCTGGAACTTCCACTGTAATAGGCTTCATTACACCTTCATCAATGGACTGTTTGATATACTCACCATTTTTTGTGTCGATCAATAAAGTCCAAAAATCTATCCTTTCATTGCTCATACTCACCCTTGAATAAAACTAGTGGCTTGACATTAGTACCGATTGCAAGAGCATCCTTGGAAGTCATCTTAAAATCACTTGCTTTTGAACGTTAACAAAAATCAAAAACTTTCCTCAAATTTGGAACTTGTCAAAAAATTGACCAAGTCCAGAAGTCGTAGACCAAAGGACTTAATTTGTTGTAAGAACAAACTTGTCGCAAAGAACTCAGAGTAGAACTTGTCGCAAAACCCTGTAGATGAGTTTGTCGTAAAATCCTGCACCAAGAAGTAGCAACTTGTCGAAAGTGCCTGAAGCCGAGAAACAACTTGTTGCAATGCAAAGGAAACAAGAAGTAACTATTCGCAGACTATGATCCCAGGTTTCAAGCAATCATACACAAATCAATAACAACCAAAGATCAAAGATGAGAGAGATTGAGTCATAAGGTTTGTCGTATTCATATGTCTCACATGGAATGATTAGAATGACTCAATGCGTACTAACATGCTTCTTACAAAACAAGACTAAAAAAAGCTATATATAGGGTCAAACAGACCTTGACCTTTATACAAGCATACAAGAAAAGTCAACACAACTAAAGGTAAACATACTTACAAATTGACTCAAAACTATGATCTAACATTCTCCCCCTTTTTGAGCAATTTGAAAGTCTTCAACTCGTCCATTTCTTCGTACAAGTTCTCCTTATACCCATATAGCCCTCAAACCTTCTAATGGCTAGTCTGAATCTGATTCTTTCCTTAATAGCATCAATGACATGCTCAGTCCAAATTCTTTCTAACCTTGGCATGTGATCATTCTCAGCTAATCTTTTCTTTTCACTCTCCTCATGCTTAGCTTGCAGCTTTTCCACAATATCTTTCAAAGTACCATCAGAATACTTAGGAATTTCTGAAGCTCTCATAAATCTTTTCTCCTTTTTGTCCACATTCTCATACACAACTCCAAGTTCTGGCTCTCTTAAAACTGTGTAGAGTGGAGTGTCTTCAAGCAGAGGATGAGTCATGTTAGGCTTGAGCAAGTTGATTCTCTTCTGGTTTGTCTCTATGCCCAACTGGAAGTCATAGAGATATGTTGAATAGATATGTCTCTTGATAAATCTCTTAATAGTATCTAGAGAAAATACTATCTCATGATGCCTGATGGTTCTGTCTCTGAAATCATGGTATATGAATTCAATATCTCTGAAGTTCACATTGGCAAAATCAGCTTCATTGAAAGTATAAGTCTTCAAATTCTTTCTCTGAATAATGAACTCAGGATGCCAAATCTTCTTGTATTGCTTCATAGTCACCCTGAGAACTTCCAGAATTTCAGATTTGCTCCTGACATCTTTACAAGTTCTCCCCATCACTTGCAACATTCTGATATAATCTTTTTGATACTCTGGAGACTTATCTTGAATCCCCAAAAGTTGAGCTTGATCAATCTGTCATATATAGCTCACAAAGATTTTTACTCCTTCTTCAAGATATGGAACTCTTAAGGCACTTCTGATCCTTTTTATCTCAGCTTCTATTGGACCAAACTCATCATAACCAGTGAAAGGAGTAGAACCCTCTACAGTAGTACCAGAAGGACCTGCTTTTGGATCTGGAAAGATTGGCTTAAGTAGAGGTTCTTTTACAAACTCCTCTTGATGAGTAGGACTACCAGGTTTCTTCTGATATGGTAGTTCTTCTTCAACATGAGCATCAGAATCAAGATTTACAGTAAGATAAGCATCATCAGGTTGTTGACTAGCAGGGGCTTCAGGAAATTGAAACTCGCTGAAGGATGGCATAGTTGGCACTGTACTAGGTTCAGGTAGTTGAACATCAACAGGACTAAGATGTAGCTCATCAGGAGTACTTTGAGAAAACATAGCATTTAAAGCTTCTGTATCTCTGTCCTAAAAAATATCATCCAGTACACTTTCACCATAAGCTGGAACTTCCTCAGCTCTTCTTACAATCACAATTACCTCCACCACGTCATCATCCGAGGCAATATCTACAAAACCAACTTTCTTCTCCTTCTCTTTGATTTTCCAGTAAAGCTCATACTTGGTATTCACTTCAGCAAAAGAATCATCTTCAAGAGCAATGATATCAGGATTTGGCAAACCTGTTATCTCCAAAATCTCTTGCCTTGTTGCAATCCTAGGCTTTTCAACCCTTGATTCAACATTTTCTTCAACATACAAAACCAACTCCAATTGATCATTTTGCTTAGTACCTTGATCAACTCCCCTTCCCACACTTTCAACATTTTTAGATCTTTCTTCCACCAACACTGTTTCACCAGAACCACCAGTATGCTGTTTGTTTCTCACTAATCTCCCCCTCATGATCATTATTTGGATCATGATCATGCTCTTGAGTAGAAACAACTGCCTGGGCTTTGCAAGATGTTTGAACTACCTGTTTAAGATCAGATAGAGCAAACAAAATGTCAGATTTAAACAAATTAAACTCTGAGGCACTGACCAAATCTGCTGGTTTCACAGATTGTGGCGGTTGACTATCATGGTGGGATTGCAGAAGGGTGAGAAGATCTGCATCTTCCTGAGTATCCGGAGCTTGGGATAGAAGTTTTGCAAAAAGTAAAGACTTAAGCTCATCGATGGATAGGTCAGCAGGTTGAGTGTTTGGAGTTTGTTGGATTTGTTGGGTAGGCTCAGATTGAGATACTGGGTCTTTCCCTTTCAATAAACGTTTCACAGCTCCTATCTCCTCCTCTATCTTTTCAAACATCCGAGATTCAACAGCCTTTAAGGCGCCGTCGAAGAATTCCTTAGACACGAAGTCTGGGTTAGTAACTCCGGTATCACTTAGATTAACCGTTTGCATGTCAGTTGTAGAAACAACTGCATGGCCTGTGTTCATTGTTGGCATAGATGTGGCAATGACATGACTTCCATCCGGGCCTCGTAGTCTGGATTGCGGATCTACTCGGGATGTTCCGATCGGGTGACTTAGACAACCGATGGTAGCCGATTCAATGAGTGTCCTAGAAATAACAATCGGTAATTGATATGACACTAGACTCAATTGTGCAGGAAGTGAAGTCGAGAACTGGGGCTGTTTTTCTCTAGTTTCAATACCTTGATCCTCCGAATAAGAACCCGATAGATTATGTGCAATACCCCCGTGAGAAGTTGAAACTATTTCTTGTTGAGAAGAAATAGAGTGGATGGCTTGGGTGTGAGATTGCATAAGTGGGCTACTTATGTCTTGAACATCCGAACGTAACACATGCGACGGAGTATTAGATGTGGTTGCCCTTTTGGAAATGTAAGTTTGGGTAATCACACTCTTACCATGTTCTTTTCCTTCAATCTCACTCATTCTCTCCAAATTTTCGACTAATTCTCCCTCGTTCCTCCTTATCTCTCCTACAACTGAAGTAATAACAACATCAGCGTGAGTCTGATCATCCACTTCCATGGCTTCAGTACCATAGAATGGTGCAAACAAATCCAGGTTGATCATCAAAATGAACATCAGGAGCTTGTTCATTAGATGGAATATTCACATGTACTTGAGATTGAACTTGAACATCATCAACATCATCATTATTATCATCATCACCATCTGATCCACCATTGTCAGCTGTCTCAGTATCTGTTTTCTCATCATCTTTAGAGCTTGATGCGGAAGGAACTTCACTTGTATCAGATCCATTACCTGCCTGTTCTACAAGATCCAGTTCATTGTCAGATCCATGACCTTCATCATCAGGAGGTGTCACTAAAGGACCCATTAAAAAGTGGGTACCAAACAACGCTTAATCTTCCTTATGTGTGCAGGGATCAAAGGGCATCTGGTATCTCGATAGTGGATGTTCTCGTCATATGATTGGACAAAAAGACCTGCTCACTGAATACAAGGAATAGAAAGGTCCCTCTGTGACCTTCGGTGGAAATGGAAAAGGATATACCTGAGGGTTTGGTGTCCTCAGCAATGGGACAACTACCCTTCGAAGAGTCGCTTATGTAGATGGACTGAAGCACAACCTTCTAAGCATCAGTCAGCTATGTGATAAAGACTACGAAGTTCGCTTTTCTAAGAAAGCATGTTCAGTGGTGGATAAGAAAGGAAAACTTGCTCTCAATGGTTATCGCAGAGAAAATGTCTACGTAATAGATATGGACTCTACTACCACTGAAAACTTATGTTTTCTCTCTAAGGCCTCTTCTGATGTCGAGTGGCTGTGGCACAAAAGACTCTCTCATCTAAACTTCAAAACCCTGAATTCTCTCTCTTCTAAGGAACTGGTTTCTGGTCTTCCTCAGCACTCATATGCTAAAGAATCTCTCTGCTCAGCATGTGAAAAAGGAAAACAAACAAAAGCTAGTTTCAAGTCTAAACAAGTTTCCTCGGTGACAAGTCCTCTTCAGCTCTTACATATGGATCTGTTTGGCCCTATCAATATTCAATCAATAGATGGAAAGAAATATACGCTTGTCATTGTAGATGAATTCTCTCGCTATACCTGGGTTATCTTTCTTCGCTGTAAGAGTGATACTCCAGAAGAACTAATATCTTTTGTTAAAAAGATGGAAGTGATGAATAATCTTACTGTTCCTTCAATAAGAAGTGATCATGGAACTGGATTCAAAAACAATTCCCTGAAGAATTTCTTTGAAAACAAGGGAATTTCTCATAACTTCTCATCAGTAAGAACACCTCAGCAAAACGGAGTTGCTGAAAGAAGAAACAGAACGATCATTGAAGCTGCTAGATCAATGCTCAGCGATTCTCACCTCCCTACTCAATTTTGGGCAGAAGCTGTAAACACTGCATGTTTTACTCAAAACAGATCGCTGATAGTAAAGCGATTTGGAAAGACAGCTTATGAACTTTTTCATGGAAGGAAGCCTTCTATCAGCTTTCTTCATATATTTGGTTGTCAGTGCTTTATCTTAAACAACAAAGATCAGCTTGGAAAGTTCGACCCAAAAGCCGATGATGGAATATTTCTAGGATATTCCTCCATCTCAAAAGCCTACAGAGTTTTCAACAAACGAAGACAATCTGTGGAAGAAACAATTCATGTCACTTTTGATGAAACTCGCTCAGCGAACTCCAAACCAATCGCTGACAATGAAGAGTTAAATGCTTGGATGTTTTCTCACTACAAGGAAACTGAACCCTTCTTCTCAAACCATCAGCATTCAGATCCTCCAGCCGCTGATGATGATCCAAACATTATACCTCCTAGCGCTGAATCCAAGTCATGGGTTTCAGCTGAACCTCTAAACACCTTGCTACCATCAGATCTACCTCTGTTTGAAAACCTCTCTGATAACAACAGGTTGTCCACTACTCAACAGTTAATTGCTGATAAACATTCTGACTCTCAGGTATGTTCTCTCAATCCCTACAACTGAATCCTCATTCAGTTAAGATGTTTTTCAAAATATAAACCTTAATCACTGAACTTTCTTCAAGAGATTAAAAGCTTTTTGAAAAAGAAATTTATCACTGATATTTCTAGTCAGTGATCCTTTAAAAGAAAATCTACCCTATCTTTACCTTCAGGGATACTTTCAAAAAGAAAAATCTATCACTGACTTTTCTTCAGCGATAATTTCAAAACGGACAAATGAACAGTCTCTCTCTTCTATGACGTCATTTGAACCGACAATCCACGACATGCCTTTTTCTGACACGTTCGTCCGTTGCCCTTCTATCCAATCAACTTCGTGGGACGTGTCCATGTCATGATGAGAATTTGTTTTCCCGCCTCTCACATTCTCTCTCCTTTCTCTCACGTATAAAAGGAATGTTTTTCCATTCTTATCATTTTACGCTTTCTGGAAATACTTTCAAAGCAAGAATACTCTCTCAAGCATTCTAGCATTCTCAAGCATTTGCATCATCCTCTTCAAAGATCAACAGGTTATTCTTGATCTTTTTCTTATTCTTATCTTAAAATCTTTTTTAAAACCCCATTTATGGACTGCCATTATGGGTTTATAAGACTCTTGTCACATAAAATCATTTTCATTTTTGATTTTATTCTTTAAAAACCATTCTATTTTGATTGTTCTTCATTCAAAATTCTTGGTTTTTCTTCTTGTTCTTGTATCTTATATTAAGAACACCTTTTTAATCTTCAAATTTGTTGATTTCTCTATGTTTCTTTCCCAAAATAGAAACTAGACAAGTCTTCTTTATTTTTAGACTAAAACCTTTCTTCTACTCTTTTATCTACTCATACTCAGAATGGCTCAATCTGCATTTGTCGCCTCTAAGAACGTCAAGTTCGCCATCACTGACTCGGAGCTTCCAAAGAACAATCATCTCGCTCGCCTCGATTTTGACGGTGTTAAGTACCCACATCTGAAGGAAGCTGCAATGTTTCTAAAGCAATCCTGCATTGCTTATGCTATCACTGTGGATCCCACACCCTCCAAAGCTCTTCTCCAGCAATTCTGGTTTACCGCTGACGAAACCTCTATCACCAACAAAAAGGGTGAACAGGTTCCTGCTATCTCCTTCAGCACTCAACTTGGCTCAGGGATGATGACTGATTTAGGCCTGAGGAAAGCTCTGTGTTTTCTTGACAAACCCAGGAATGGATTCGACGCCTTTCCAACTGATGTTGAAGTCATCCAATTCCTGGATGCCATGGAATACGCTTGGGAACCCAAGCCAAGGACGACGATTCCAAACAAGAAGCTGACTCTTGTGAAGAAGGCACTGATGCCTTCTCAGCTTAACTACATCTTCTCACACTTCATTCAGTGTATGAGTGGGAAGAGTGGGTCACTGGACCAAGCCAGCAAGATTCAGGTCCAGATGGCTTACTCAGTGATCGCTAGAAGAAACTTTGACTATGCAACCGCTATCTTTGATGATCTAAAGTCAAAGATAGAGAAGACCGAGAGGGATCCCAAGGTCCCCTACGTACGCTTCATCTGCACGTACCTGAAGTTCCTCTACCCTGCTACTTACCCCACTAACTCGGATGCATCTTTTCCAAAAGTGGGTCAGCGCTCCCTGGAGGTTAAGACGCTCCCCAACGAGGTAAGTATCTCTGAACTTCGCTCCTGACTCTCTCTCCTCACTTCTTCTACTTCAGCGGCCACGCAGGAGGTTCCTTCTTCTGCTATCCCTGCCGCTACCCCTTCCAAACGACCATCAACTGGCTCCCTTGGTCCTTCAAAGAAGGCCAAGGTGACCAAGGAGAAAGCTACCTCTAGCTCTATACCTAAGGATGTTTATCAACAAACTTCCTTGGATGCTTTCGTGGGTCTCTCCTCCACATCCTCAGCGACAACCACTTCAACCGTGCCAGCGATCTCGGTCGCTGTCACAACAACAATGACGCAACCTACAATCTCAGTTCAACAACAACCTGAGGTAACTACCCCTATCCCTACATCTTCTATCCCCATCTCTAGTCCTTCTATTTCTTTGATCTCAAACCCTCCATCTATTTCTACTCCACAGTTTGGACCCATAGGACCTGAACATCAATCTTTTGAGGAATCTTTACAATTCTACAAAATGTTTGATAATTCAGGTATCCCTATAACCTTAAACACTTCTCCCAACTCACCATATAAGCCTGTTTCTCAAAAACTAACTTATATTTCAGGTCCTAGTTTGGCGACTGTTGACACCAATGTCAACAGTTTGAGTGCAAAGGTGGAATCTCTGACTGCCTCTCTCAACAACACCACCAACGCCGTTCAATCAGCTGGTGAAGCACTGAAGACGCTGACAGCCACCTGCGCCTCCAAAGCTGACGTTTCTCACATCGCTACTCTCCAAGAAGCAATTGTCAAAGTCAGAGAAGACTCAGAACAACAATTTGCAGCCCTGGCTACAAACGTTGATTCTTGTGAAGTCCTTCTTCAGCAAATCCTGACTCACCTAAAGGCACCAACTCCCACTCCTACTCCCTCATTCACAGAGAACGATCGTACATCGCTGAACATTTCCGTGGAGTTTATTCATCAGGCTACGTCAGATCACCCTGCGTTTGAAGGCCGTCTGGACTGTTTGGAGGCTGAAGTTCAGGTGTTGTCCGCTGCAAAAGCTTCATCTCCTTCCAAAGATCTCTCCCTCGATGATAATGACAAAGAGGGGGAGAAAGCATCTGAAGAAAATACGGAGTTTGAAGTCGCTGCTGAGGTCCAACAGAAGGAAACTCCCTCTCAGGTTGAGGGGGAGATAGCTGCTGAAAAAGCCCCTCGTTCTCTCGAAGATTTAATTAATGATGAAGAAAAATAGGACGATGATGATGAAGACCTGGATCTTGAAGATCAAGAGGAAGATTCTCATCAAGATGATGATGATGACGATGAAGATCAATCTCTATGGTGTTCTTCAGCCGTCACTTCATCAGCGATAGCTTCGAAAGAAGTTATCAAAGCAGGGGGGGAGTCAAGAGACACCTTCAGGAACCCCTTCCCAAAGCAAAGGTGCAACTGCTGAGGGAACCCTGAAGATGATTTCACTACCTGAGGAGAATCCTTCTCAGGTATGCCTTACTCTTGTTCCCTTATCATTCTATAAAAATCCAACCCCTGTTTCTTTCTAGCCTTTATCTCTCTCCTTCCCTAAAACTAAATCTAACCTTTTTCTTTTTCTGACCAGATAATTCTCTCCCCTGCTTAAGGGTAAAGAACTCCAAATAATCCCAGCTGCCGAAGCTGATGATTAAATAATCCCAATCTCTGTAAGAGAGATTGATGAAGAGGATGAAGAAGAAGAAGAGTCCCTGCAACATCATGGAAGACCCTCTAGACCATCTCATTGGTCAGAGGAAGAGAGAAAGAAAAGAACAGAGATGATCTCTCATCTGGAGAGTCAACGACGAAAGATCCCCTCTCAATCATCAGATCCGGAGTTCCTGACTGAAGCTGAAATCGAAGAATCCGTCAGGGCTGAGAAGCTGATTGCTGACTGTCAAAGAGATGCCTCTCTGGCTCTCAAAATTCAGTCTTCTCATGTTAAAGACAAGAAGCTGAAAAGCAAACCAGTGGAAGTCCAGGCAGTTCTTTTGAAAGAGATTGAAGAGGAATGCTCCAAAGAAAAAGCGGTCAGCGATAATACAGTCGATTGGTGCAAGCACAAAATTGACTATCGCTCTGACCCAATGAAGATCGTAGCTGTTGCTATCTCTGGGAGAAAGAAGAAGGATAAACTTTCTGTCACAATGGAGATTACCAGAGAGGATGGAAGCTGCAAGGCTATGTTCATTTCAAAGCTGGAAGACTTCGGCTACATGGAGTGGCTTGAGTTCAAAGATGCGCTGAAGAAATCAAAGTCAACATACAGAGGCTATGTTGAAAGGGTAAATGATGCCCTCATCAACAGAGTCGCTGCTATACTAAAGGTGCCATCTACTCTTCCTCCAAAGTCCAAGCAAATCAAGAGAAAGCCCGTCTCCTCCTCATCTAATATCGCAGTGATAAGAAATGAAACCTCCATCAAATTATCAAGAGAAGCTCTGTTCGGTCCTCCTCCTGATCTTTAGTTCTGGATCTCTCTCTGCCTCCTGGCGGACCATATGTTGCAGGACAAGTACTTGAAGAACCTTTTGGAATCTTCTTCAGAGATGACGAGGAACAACTCAGATTTCAAAGGGTCTCTGAAATCCCTAACTGTCCCCTCGCTCTTCTCAAGGATATCATGTGCCTATGGTGTACTCTCTCTCCTGCTGCTGAGCCAATCATAGCGATCATCTGCAAAGAATCTTTAGAGCGAAGGCAAAAAGGAGAAGAAATACCTGAGTATTTGATCAATCCTCCTAAACCCTCTTTAGATAGCTGATAGATTAGTTTTTCTTTCTTGTAATCTATTAGTTTAACTTACAGCAGTTAATACATCACTTGTACTTGTAATTTTCATACCTTGTAATTCTTTTCTTGGATTAATGAGAATTTCAGTGAAGTACTTAACTCTATCAGTGCTGTAATAGATCCCTCAAAATAGTAATTGGGACATGTATGTTATGAGTCCTGATTATTCCATCATTTTGAATTATAAAGTAATTTTCTTCAGTTACTTTGTCATTATCAAATAGGGGGAGATTGTTGATCCAAGCTCTCTCAGTGATTTGATAACGACCCTTTTCTATACTTTGTGAAAATTACGTTTAATATGTATTAGTGTTTCACCAACAGCGATCAGACTGAGTCTGTTCAGTTATCGCTGATAGTCTTCTTATAAACATCTAGTATGTATTAGTGTTTCACTATCAGTGATCAAACTGATTCTGTTCAGTATCGCTGATAGTTTCTGATGTAAACAATAACGTAATCCCTGAAGACAAGTCTCGCATCAACAGATGTTCGTAGCTGAATCAAAGACGAAGCTGCTGAACAAAGATAAGTCTACTAGTGACCTGATGCGGATATCAGTGAAGCAAAGACAACTCTACTTATACGCGAAGGAACATAAGTAAAGCTTCAGCGATCGCTGAACTCTTGATATCTCTGCAGAAAGAGATATTCAGCGATTGAATGATCATTTAGCTTCTACCTCAAGTTTCCTTTTGTCTTACCTTGCATAACTCAGTACGATGTGTCAGATAGGACATGCCTCTGCCATAATTCGTACAACAAGTTTGTCAACTACACTGTTCATGATCCGGCCGAAAGCATGTCTCCCAAAGTCAGACTTTCAAAGCCAATCAGTGAACGCCATGTGTAAAGTGCCCTGCCATGCATTTAATGCATAGGGTATAAATAGGAAGTTCACCCCTCCATCTGAGGGTGTGCTCAATCCTTGAACCCCAAATAGAAACCTTTGTTTTCTATATTCTAAATCCCCCATTCTCTGAAATTCTTGTGCAACCATCTTAGTGTTTTCTTAAGTTTGTTTAGTTTGAGTCTTACTTAATCTTATTCCACAACAGACTTATAAATTGTGTTTGATTTATCAATAAACAATTTATTAAACTTTAAATTTTTGTGTTTGTATTCAACCCCCCCCCCTTCTACAAACTTGTTAAGCACTTTCGGGACCAACAAGTGGTATCAGAGCAGTTTGTTTAATCTAATAAACAAGATCTTGCTTTATTTTCTTCTTTGCTATTCTAAATGGCACTTAACACAAACACAAACTACTATGATAATGGTTCACTTTCTAAACCTCCTCGATTTAGCAGAGATAACTTTTCTCTATGGAAAAATCGAATGATGCTATTTCTTGAAGGTGCTGATCCTACTATACCTGAATATATAGAAAATGGACCCTATGAACCTGTTAGAATTATAGCTGCAGTTCCCGCTACTGCCACCACTGAAGCTATCCCTGAACGCTATGTCGTTAAGGAAATAAGACAGTGGAGTGATGAAGACAAAAAGAAGGTAGGTATAGATGCAAGAGCAAAGACCATTATCTCAATGGCTCTGCCTGATGAAGTTTTCCATTCCATCATGAATCTGAAAACTTCTAAAGAAATATGGGAAACCATATGTGTTCAATATGAGGGCACCACTGAAATCCAAGAGACTCGAAAGATTAACTTGGTAAGACAGTATGAAAGTTTCATCGCTGGTAAGAATGAATCTCTTTCTGACGTTCATCAGCGATTTAACTGCTTAATCATTGATCTAAGAACTGTTGGTAGGACCTATTCTAATTCTGAGGTCTTAACAAAATTCTTAGAATGTCTTCCTGAAAGCTGGGATAGTTATTCAATATGTCTTAAGCTGACAAAAGACTTAAATTCTCTCTCTCTAAGCACTTTGTATGGAATATTGCTCAACTATGAGCAATCGAATCTCCTGAAAAAGAATCTTGTAAAAGATTCTAAAGACTCTAAAAGCACTCCTGTTGCTTTAGTCTCTTCAGAGATAATTCCATCTCAGCGATCTACTCTCACCATCACTGAGTTAGATTCTGAATCTGAGGATCTATCAGACCCTGATCTTTCAGAGTTCGATGAGTCCTTAGCACTCTTGACAAACTCTTTTAAGAGATTTGCAAGAAAGAGCAATTTTCGAAGAAATAAGCCTCTCTCTCTTACTGAAAAGCCAAAATCAACTCCTGTTGATAAGGCTACTGCGACTTGTTATAACTGTGAAAAGATTGGACACTTTGCTAGTGAGTGCAGGTCGAAAAAGGTCTTCAAACCTTCTACCTCAAGAAGATCCAGTGATGACAAATACCTAAAGCTGAAGAACAAATATCAAAAGCTGAAAAGCTACAAGCAAAAAGGTAAAGGTCTCATCGCTGAAGAACACGACTGAGCTGAATCAGAAGAATCAAGTTCTGATGAAGAAGAAGTCGCTAATCTCTGCCTCATGGCTGAGATTAAAGAAGAAGTGGAAGAACCATCTGAACCTTCTATGAGCTACATATCATCTCAGGTATCTATCTCTACAAATCCCTCTCTGCCTGAAGCTGAGAGAAGTCACGTTGTTGATGTGCTGGCGATTGACCTTTATAATGCTCTAAACGACAAAAATCAAGCTGAGAATAAAAATGTTCATTTAACTCAAGAGCTAGAGAAATGTCATGAAAAGATCAGAGAACTAAATCTTTTAGAAAAAAAGTTGAAAGATCAAGTCATTATAAATGAAATCATCAACATTGAACGCGAACAAGCCATCGCTGCTCTAAAAGCAGAAAAGGCTCATGTTGAAAAATGGTGCAAATCATCAACAAAAATCTCTGAGATAATAAATGCTCAAATTCCTGAAAGTGATAGAACTGGTCTTGGTTTTTGGAAACCACATGATGTAACTAAAGAAGAAAGTTCCACGCTTAAGTTTGGAACGTTTGTCACTTCTTTCTTTGACACTTCTTATAATCAATTCTATCCCTGTTCTTCTTCTAATTCTATCCCTGAGGAAAATCCAAAGACACTAAGTCTGCGGATAAAGGAAAATCCATTCTTCGTCCTCAGAAGGCTACCAAGAAAGCAAAACTGAAAGTTCCTTCTAAACCTTTAGTGAATCAATCCTCTAGCTCTATGATAGAAATCTTCGATCTCTGTCCTCCAAAGCTAAAGATTGATTTTAAACCCATGAAATCCGAAGAAATGAAAATTCCTCCCAGATCTCATGAGAAAAGCATTCTTGGACCTGGCCCTGCTCATCTTAAACTTGCAAAACCTTCTACTTCTGGTCCTAAAACCATTTTCAAATACAGAAAATGTTATCACTGTGGTTTTACTGACCATATTGCAAGCAAATGTCCAACTGCCACTAAAGCTGATAAAACAGCTAAAGTGAAGATAAATACCTCTAAGGCTGAGAAGGTCACCAAAGTTGAAAAATCGACCAAGGTGAAGAATACCACTAAGGTTAAGAAATTAACCAAAGTGAAGATCACCACTAAAGCTGAATCTTCATCTGCTGTGAAGACTGTTGAATCTTCCATATCCACTAACTCTAAAGGACTAATTGAAAAGTGGGTACCAAACAACGCTTAATCTTCCTTATGTGTGCAGGGATCAAAGGGCATCTGGTATCTCGATAGTGGTTGTTATCGTCATATGACTGGACAAAAAGACCTGCTCACTGAATACAAGGAAGAGAAAGGTCCCTCTATGACCTTCGGTGGAAATGGAAAAGGATATACCCGAGGGTTTGGTGTCCTCAGCAATGGGATAACTACCTTTCGAAGAGTCGCTTATCTAGATGGACTGAAGCACAACCTTCTAAGCATCAGTCAGCTATGTGACAAAGACTACGAAGTTCGCTTTTCTAAGAAAGCATGTTCAGTGGTGGATGAGAAAGGAAAACTTGCTCTCAATGGTTATCGCAGAGAAAAGGTCTACGTAATAGATATGGACTCTACTACCACTGAAAACTTATGTTTTCTCTCTAAGGCCTCTTCTGATGTCAAGTGGTTGTGGCACAAAAGACTCTCTCATCTAAACTTCAAAACCCTGAATTCTCTCTCTTCTAAGGAACTGGTTTCTGGTCTTCCTCAGCACTCATATGCTAAAGAATCTCTCTGCTCAGCATGTGAAAAAGGAAAACAAACAAAAGCTAGTTTCAAGTCTAAACAAGTTTCCTCAGTGACAAGTGCTCTTCAGCTCTTACATATGGATCTGTTTGGCCCTACCAATATTCAATCAATAGCTGGAAAGAAATATACGCTTGTCATTGTAGATGAATTCTCTCGCTATACCTGGGTTATCTTTCTTCGCTGTAAGAGTGATACTCCAGAAGAACTAATATCTTTTGTTAAAAAGATGGAAGTGCTGAATAATCTTACTGTTCGTTCAATAAGAAGTGATCATGAAACTGAATTCAAAAACAATTCCCTGAAGAATTTCTTTGAAAACAAGGGAATTTCTCATAACTTCTCATCAGTAAGAACACCTCAGCAAAATGGAGTTGCTGAAAGAAGAAACAGAACGATCATTGAAGCTGCTAGATCAATGCTCAGCGATTCTCACCTCCCTACTCAATTTTTGGTAGAAGCTGTAAACACTGCATGTTTTACTCAAAACAGATCGCTGATACTTGTCAGGATCGAATTCTCAACAAGAATAAAGTCTCAGAAACAATATCAAAGAAGTTGCGGAATAACACTTTGATATTCAATATAACAGTAAACAAACAGTATATGATTAATAACTTGTAAACTTGTATTGAATGATTAAAATCACAAGATTACACACTCAACCTCAATCTTGAAGAACAAGCTCTTTCAAGACGAATTCTACTTCTCTAGAATTAGGATCTATGCCTTGAGGTTGATTCTCTCTAAAACAAAAACTTAGAATTGAATCTATCAAAAGTTATCTCACTATTCTAAACTATACAATATATATACTGAAGATAAAAGCTAATTACAATTAATAAAATATCTTCAGAATATCTTCCATCATTATCTCTAAGCTTCCATGAATATCTTCAGTTTATCCAGCTGTCATCCTTTCCATACATATCTCCATCTTATAAGCAGTATTAATCGTAAGCAGCATTAATACTCTGAGCAGTATTAACTCTAGCAGTACTAACCATGCTCAGCAGCATTAATCTCTTCAAGCAGTACTAACTTTGAACTAGCAGTACTAATCTTGTTGAGCAACATTAATCATCAACTAGCAGCATTAATAACAGAAGTACTAACTAGAAGTATTAACTGTTTTCTTCTAGCAGCATTAACTTTGTTCCAGCAGCATTAACTAGCATTAACTTTGTTCCAGCAACATTAACTTTGTTCCAGCAGTATTAACTACAACTGGCAACATTAACCACAGAAGTAGTAACCATGATGAATATTAACTTCAGAAGTAGTAACTATGATGAATATTAACTTCAGAAGTAGTAACCATGTTGAACTAGAAGTAGTAACCATTTTTGGCATATTTCAGACCCAACAATCTCCCCTAACTTAACTTTTCAAAACTGAGAAGTTAAGTTCTTCAACATAAGGTCTTTATGATAATTTCAAAACTTTCTGCAATTACTAGTTCTTCTTGATTCAGTTTCTGCTGTTATCTTCTTTTCTGTTTCTGATGTAGTTACTGCTTTATTTCAGCTTCTTCACTTATCTCCCCCTCAAATTAAGATTTCATATCAATACAAACTTTAAGTTTCTTCTTTTTCAGTACCAACTTCTTGATATGATCTATCTGCTAGTGATAAGAAGTGATCACCTTTTCATCTCTTTTATCTCCATAATTTGATTGTGAACTTTCAGACTAATTGTACCAAGTGTATCCATCAATTCTTTTTAGTTAAATTGTCCTCACCTCCTTTAGGTATGTTTACCACCTTTGAAGGATCCTTGGATCTTTTAGTAGAGATCTTCTGCCTAGCAGAAGCACCTTCTACTCCCTTGGTTTCTTGGCACCTGAGACCTTTAGATAATTACTCATCTAAAGTTGCCATGGGGAAGGTCTTAGTAATGTTCACACTGTCCTATCCTGCACTTTGTGCAAAGTCAGTAGTGTGAGCCTTACAACCCATATGCTCTTGCATCTCCTTAGAGAGCACCTTCTTGAGGTTGGGAGACACCCCTGTGGTTTCCCTATGGATATTCTCTAAAGGAGAATCCTCCCTTAGAGGGCTTAAAGGCTTAGTGGGTGAAGGTACAAGAAGGGAAGGAGCCTTCTTTACCTGTTTTCTTTACCTATTTTATTGGTGAAGTTGACTTATGAAGTAGAGACTGTGGGATAGATATAGAGTGGGAAGGTTGGGTTTGGCTAGCAGTGGGAATGTCTAATGAGGGCCTTGACCCTGCTGCCATACCTTCTTGTGGTTGGGACACCACCATCATTGTTGAGAACAATGGGGTGTCAACTCCTTCAGAGTCCCTAGCAGATCTTCTCATGTTTGAGAAAACCTTGCCTTTAGGGGGTTTAGGTTCATATACCTCATCAAAGTGAAGTATGTCCGTCAATTCATTATTAAGTACTTCTTGTACAAACCTTGGATACAGATAAAAGCTTTTTGATTGATATCCAGGTTTGACATTAAATCATTGAAGATCATTTTTAGGTATAGAAAACTTACATTAGCAGTAGTAACACTTATCAACAGCATTAACACAGACTGGTAGTAGTAACACATACCAGCAGCATTAACACAGTCTGACAGTATTCACTGAACTAGAAGTACTAACTACCTTTCAGTATTAGCAACCTTTTTCACTTTTCTTACCTTCTGCTGGATCAAAAGTAACATGTCCTCCATCAAATCTTTTGAAGAATTTGAAGTCAGTCCATGTTCCTTGTTATGTGCCAAGAGCAACCATTATCTTCATTCCAAATGCTCTTCCTCTTGAGCTTTTGGTTGCCCTGCACACTTGATAAATCAGTTAGTCTTTGATGGAACCCCAGCCAAAGTGGTCTTGGGTTGTCCTTTCTCATTTATATAATCTGTCAGTTTGGTCTGAATGAGTTGTTTAGGAATCTCATGGCTGGAATACTTTGTCAAGATTATAGGCTTTGCAACATTAATACTAGTAGAAGCACTATCCTTGTTAGCAGTAGTATTGGTTGCAGCAGCACTATTTCTGTTAGCAGTACTATCTGGGATAGCAGTACTAACAGGTTTCTTTACAATTGGAACCCAAACTTGAACAAAGTTGTTTGCTTTCTTTGTCTTTAAATTACTCCTTGGCTTATTTGGAGTATGTTTCTTTGGTTTAGCAAACTTATTTTGAACATGAGACTTTTTAGGTGCTCTGTTCTTAGCCATTTGATTCCTTCCTTGCTTCCTATAACCAAAGGAGTTTTGAGTTTGTCTTTGAAAATTAACTCTTTGGTTAATAGGATTGTAATAACAGTATTTGGCAACATGATTAAGCTTTCCACAGATAAAACAAGGTTTTGGTCTATTGATTTTATTCAGATCAACCCCTTGTTTTTGTGCCAACTGATTATTCCAGTTTCTTTGATTTCCTCTCCTTTTATCATGTTTTTGGGGCTCAGATTTATTGCAAGTACACTGTTGACAAGGAGCAGGTTTCACAACTGTGGTCTGTTTGTAGTGGACTTTGTTAGACTTTTCCTCAGTCTTCTCAATGTTCTTAGATTTGACCCAAGTCTTTCCACATCCCTCATTGGTGATAATGTGATTTTCTAGAGAAATCTCACCACTCACAGTGTTCTCCTTATTTTTTTCACTAGAGTTCTCTTCTTCAGAGTCTGTTTCAACCACCACTTTTTCTAATGGATCTACCTTAGTGGCTCCATCAGATAATTCCTTCCTATCCTTGGTCTCTAGCAAGTCTGATATAGGAGGGATGTAATTGTTGTTGTATGGTGGTGGTGTGGTGTTATAGCCTATTCCTCTTCTGAGTTTATCATGGATTTGAGTTTGGAGCAAAGAGTCCATTGCTTTAGAAGCATTGGAAAATTTCTCAATATCCAGCTTGGCTTTCTCAAACTCCCTCTTTATCTTCTCATTCTCCTCTTCTTTCTGTTTAAGCTTAAATTCATACTGGTCTTTCTCCCACTTCCAGTAGTTTGTGTCATAAGAGTGTTGAAGCTCATTGGCTTGGAAACTCTTAATCTGTTCCTCAAAACTCTCAACAATTCTTACATAGTCTTTTATATCTCTCTCTAATCTTTTAAGGTCATCACTCATTGTCTGGTTGTGATCCCTGTACCTTGTAACAGTTTCAATACAGGATTTAGAGCAAAGATTAGATGTTACCTCAGTAGGAATCTCTGAGCTTGAAGACTCTGAACCTTTAGCCATGATGATGTGATTTTGAATGTAGGTTTCTGAGAATACTTGCTCTGATACCACTTGTCAGGATCGAATTCTCAACAAGAATAAAGTCTCAGAAACAATATCAAAGAAGTTGCGGAATAACACTTTGATATTCAATATAACAGTAAACAAACAGTAAATGATTAATAACTTGTAAACTTGTATTGAATGATTAAAATCACAAGATTACACACTCAACCTCAATCTTGAAGAACAAGCTCTTTCAAGATGAATTCTACTTCTCTAGAATTAGGATCTATGCCTTGAGGTTGATTCTCTCTAAAACAAAAACTTAGAATTGAATCTATCAAAAGTTATCTCACTATTCTAAACAATACAATATATATACTGAAGATAAAAGATAATTACAATTAATAAAATATCTTCAGAATATCTTCCATCATTATCTCTAAGCTTCCATGAATATCTTCAGTTTATCCAGCTGTCATCCTTTCCATACAGATCTCCATCTTATAAG
Source organism: Arctium minus (assembly GCA_954870635.1). Classification (NCBI taxonomy): domain Eukaryota; kingdom Viridiplantae; phylum Streptophyta; class Magnoliopsida; order Asterales; family Asteraceae; genus Arctium; species Arctium minus. The sequence continues at coordinate 87,469,574 of OX941088.1, read as the reverse complement.
CAGTATTAATCATAAGCAGCATTAATACTCTGAGCAGTATTAACTCTAGCAATACTAACCATGCTCAGCAGCATTAATCTCTTCAAGCAGTACTAACTTTGAACTAGCAGTACTAATCTTGTTGAGCAACATTAATCATCAACTAGCAGCATTAATAACAGAAGTACTAACTAGAAGTATTAACTGTTTTCTTCTAGCAGCATTAACTTTGTTCCAGCAGCATTAACTAGCATTAACTTTGTTCCAGCAACATTAACTTTGTTCCAGCAGTATTAACTACAACTGGCAACATTAACCACAGAAGTAGTAACCATGATGAATATTAACTTCAGAAGTAGTAACTATGATGAATATTAACTTCAGAAGTAGTAACCATGTTGAACTAGAAGTAGTAACCATTTTTGGCATATTTCAGACCCAACAAGTAAAGCGATTTGGAAAGACAGCTTATGAACTTTTTTATGGAAGGAAGCCTTCTATCAGCTTTCTTCATATCTTTGGTTGTCAGTGCTTTATCTTAAACAACAAAGATCAGCTTGGAAAGTTCGACCCAAAAGCTGATGATGGAATATTTCTAGGATATTCCTCCATCTCAAAAGCCTACAGAGTTTTCAACAAACGAAGACAATCTGTGGAAGAAACAATTCATGTCACTTTTGATGAAACTCCCTCAGCGAACTCCAAACCAATCGCTGACAATGAAGAGTTAAATGCTTGGATGTTTTCTCACTACAAGGAAACTGAACCCTTCGTCTCAAACCATCAGCATTCAGATCCTCCAGCCGCTGATGATGATCCAAACATTATACCTCCTAGCGCTGAATCCAACTCATGGGTTTCAGCTGAACCTCTAAACACCTTGCTACCATCAAATCTACCTCTGTTTGAAAACCTCTCTGATAACAACAGGTTGTCAACCACAAGGGTTGTGGTGTGGTGGTAAAGGCTTGGGGAGTTCATAGCGCTCAACCCGGGTTCGAGCCCCACTAGCAACACTTATGGCCACTGAGGATAAACTCAGGGCTGCACGCTTTAGCAGCTGGGACAAAGGCCTTAATTGCCAGGGATTAGTCTGGGCCATAGGCCCAGGATACCCTTTCCAAAAAAAAAACAACAGGTTGTCCACTACTCAACAGTTAATTGCTGATGAACCTCAAATGTCCTCATCAGTAAACATCCCAATTGTTGATTCAACCCCTGAGTTGAGCGATCATGCTCCTGCTCAGCGATGGACTAAAGATCACCCAATAGATCAAATTCTTGGTGATCCAGATGCAGGTATTCAGACACGACAAAGCTCAGGTAATATCTGTCTCTTTGTCAACTTTCTATCTTTAATGGAACCAAAGAAGACTGATGATGCCCTCAGAGATCCAAACTGGGTCAGCGCTATGCAAGAAGAGCTGACTGAGTTTACCCGTAACAATGTTTGGAATCTCGTTCCTAGACCATCTGATAAAACTGTTATAGGCACCAAATGGGTGTTTAGAAACAAGTTAGATGAACATGGAACTGTAACCCGCAACAAGGCTTGACTTGTTGCTCAGGGATACAGACAAGAGGAAGGCATAGACTATGATGAAACCTTTTCCCCTGTGGCTAGGCTCGAAGCAATTAGACTATTCTTAGCTTATGCAGTTTATAAAGACTTCATCGTTTATCAAATGAACGTAAAATCAGCATTCCTAAATGGAAAGCTGAATGAAGAAGTCTATGTAGAACAACCACCAGGGTTCTATGACCCTAAGTATCCAAATTATGTTTATAAATTGGATAAGGCTCTCTATGGTCTAAAACAAGCCCCTCGTGCTTGGTATGACACTCTCTCATCATTTCTTATCTCTGAAAATTTTGAACGTGGCAAGATTGATAATACGTTATTTTTCAGAAAGATAAAAGGTCATATAATTCTTGTACAAATATATGTCGATGACATAATATTTGGTTCTACTAACCTATCTCTTTGTACTCGCTTCGCTGAAAGAATGAAGAAAGAATATAAAATGAGTATGATGGGTGAGCTGACATATTTTCTTGGTCTTCGGATTAAACAATCCGATAAAGGTACTTTCATCAGCCAAGGTAAGTATGTTAAAGATATGCTGAAGAAGTTTGATCTAACACAAACTTCAGCAATGAAAACTCCTATGGCACCTCCTCTGACACTTAACAAAGATCCTTCTGGAAAACCTGTTAATGTCACTGCCTATAGAGGAATGATAGGCTCCCTGCTGTATCTTACGGCGAGCCGACCTGACATCATGTATTCTACTTGTTTATGTGCTCGCTATCAATCTGAACCCAAGGAATCCCATCTGATCGCTGTTAAGCGCATATTCAGATATCTGAAAGGAACTCCTAACCTCGGTCTTTGGTATCCCAAAGACTCAGGGTTCGATCTAACTGGTTATTCTGATAGTGATTTTGCAGGTTGTAAACTTGACAGAAAGAGTACCACTGGTGGATGTCAACTCCTCGGAGGAAAGCTGGTAAGTTGGACAAGCAAAAAGCAAAATTCAGTGTCCACTTCCACAGCTGAAGCTGAATACGTAGCCGCTGGAAGCTATTGTTCTCAAATCTTGTGGATGAGAAATCAACTATTAGACTATGACCTTCATCTATCAAAGATTCCAATCTATTGCGACAACACTAGTGCTATCGCTATAGCAAATAATCCAGTGCTACATTCAAAGACGAAACACATAGAGATCAGATATATCATTTTATCAGAGATCATGTGATGAACGGTGATATTGAACTTCATTTCATCCCTACTGACTTTCAGCTTGCTGATTTATTCACCAAACCTCTTGATGAGACAAGGTTCAACTTTCTCATCAGTGAGCTTGGAATGCTGAATCTCGAAGAATAATTCTTCAGTATTCATGCATTGTGTCAGTAATCATAAGTTCCCCTTTTATCATTTTTCTGATAAACATTCTGACTCTCAGGTATGTTCTCTCAATCCCTACAACTGAATCTTCATTCAGTTAAGATGTTTTTCAAAATATAAACCTTAATCACTGAACTTTCTTCAAAAGATTAAAAGATTTTTGAAAAAGAAATTTATCACTGATATTTCTAGTCAGTGATCCTTTAAAAGAAAATCTACCCTATCTTTACCTTCAGGGATACTTTCAAAAAGAAAAATCTATCACTGACTTTTCTTCAGCGATAATTTCAAAACGGACAAATGAACAGTCTCTCTCTTCTATGACGTCATTTGAACCGACAATCCACGACATGCCTTTTTCTGACACGTTCGTCCGTTGCCCTTCTATCCAATCAACTTCGTGGGACGTGTCCATGTCATGATGAGAATTTGTTTTCCCGCCTCTCACATTCTCTCTCCTTTCTCTCACGTATAAAAGGAATGTTTTTCCATTCTTATCATTTTACGCTTTCTAGAAATACTTTCAAAGCAAGAATACTCTCTCAAGCATTCTAGCATTCTCAAGCATTTGCATCATCCTCTTCAAAGATCAACAGGTTATTCTTGATCTTTTTCTTATTCTTATCTTAAAATCTTTTTTAAAACCCCATTTATGGACTGCCATTATGGGTTTATAAGATTCTTGTCACATAAAATCATTTTCATTTTTGATTTTATTCTTTAAAAACCATTCTATTTTGATTGTTCTTCATTCAAAATCCTTGGTTTTTCTTCTTGTTCTTGTATCTTATATTAAGAGCACCTTTTTAATCTTCAAATTTGTTGATTTCTCTATGTTTCTTTCCCAAAATAGAAACTGGACAAGTCTTCTTTATTTTTAGACTAAAACCTTTCTTCTACTCTTTTATCTACTCATACTCAGAATGGCTCAATCTGCACTTGTCGCCTCTAAGAACGTCAAGTTCGCCATCACTGACTCGGAGCTTCCAAAGAACAATCATTTCGCTCGCCTCGATTTTGATGGTGTTAAGTACTCACATCTGAAGGAAGCTGCAATGTTTCTAAAGCAATCCTGCATTGCTTATGCTATCACTGTGGATCCCACACCCTCCAAAGCTCTTCTCCAGCAATTCTGGTTTACCGCTGACGAAACCTCTATCACCAACAAAAAGGGTGAACAGGTTCCTGCTATTACTTCAGCACTCAACTTGGCTCAGGGATGATGACTGGTTTAGGCCTGAGGAAAGCTCTGCGTTTTCCTGACAAACCCAGGAATGGATTCGACGCCTTCCCAACTGATGTTGAAGTCATCCAATTCCTGGATGCCATGGAATACGCTTGGGAACCCAAGCCAAGGACGACGATTCCAAACAAGAAGCTGACTCTTGTGAAGAAGGCACTGATGCCTTCTCAGCTTAACTACATATTCTCACACTTCATTCAGTGTATGAGTGGGAAGAGTGGGTCACTGGACCAAGCCAGCAAGATTCAGGTCCAGATGGCTTACTCAGTGATCGCTAGAAGAAACTTTGACTATGCAACCGCTATCTTTGATGATCTAAAGTCAAAGATAGAGAAGACCGAGAGGGATCCCAAGGTCCCCTACGTACGCTTCATCTGCACGTACCTGAAGTTCCTCTACCCTGCTACTTACCCCACTAACTCGGATGCATCTTTTCCAAAAGTGGGTCAGCGCTCCCTGGAGGTTAAGACGCTCCCCAACGAGGTAAGTATCTCTGAACTTCGCTCCTGACTCTCTCTCCTCACTTCTTCTACTTCAGCGGCCACGCAGGAGGTTCCTTCTTCTGCTATCCCTGCCGCTACCCCTTCCAAACGACCATCAACTGGCTCCCTTGGTCCTTCAAAGAAGGCCAAGGTGACCAAGGAGAAAGCTACCTCTAGCTCTATACCTAAGGATGTTTATCAACAAACTTCCTTGGATGCTTTCGTGGGTCTCTCCTCCACATCCTCAGCGACAACCACTTCAACCGTGCCAGCGATCTCGGTCGCTGTCACAACAACAATGACGCAACCTACAATCTCAGTTCAACAACAACCTGAGGTAACTACCCCTATCCCTACATCTTCTATCCCCATCTCTAGTCCTTCTATTTCTTTGATCTCAAACCCTCCATCTATTTCTACTCCACAGTTTGGACCCATAGGACCTGAACATCAATCTTTTGAGGAATCTTTACAATTCTACAAAATGTTTGATAATTCAGGTATCCTATAACCTTAAACACTTCTCCCAACTCACCATATAAGCCTGTTTCTCAAAAACTAACTTATATTTCTGGTCCTAGTTTGGAGACTGTTGACACCAATGTCAACAGTTTGAGTGCAAAGTTGGAATCTCTGACTGCCTCTCTCAACACCACCACCAACGCCGTTCAATCAGCTGGTGAAGCACTGAAGACGCTGACAGCCACCTGCGCCTCCACAGCTGACGTTTCTCACATCGCTACTCTCCAAGAAGCGATTGTCAAAGTCAGAGAAGACTCAGAACAACAGTTTGCAGCCCTGGCTACAAAGGTTGATTCTTGTGAAGTCCTTCTTCAGCAAATCCTGACTCACCTAAAGGCACCAGCTCCCACTCCTACTCCCTCATTCACAGAGAACGATCGTACATCGCTGAACATTGCCGTGGAGTTTATTCATCAGGCTACGTCAGATCTTCCTGCGTTTGAAGGTCGTCTGGACTGTTTGGAGGCTGAAGTTCAGGTGTTGGCCGCTGCAAAAGCTTCATCTCCTTCCAAAGATCTCTCCCTCTATGATAATGACAAAGAGGGGGAGAAAGCAGCTGAAGAAAATACGGAGTTTGAAGTCGCTGCTGAGGTCCAACAGAAGGAAACTCCCTCTCAGGTTGAGGGGGAGATAGCTGCTGAAAAAGCCCCTCCTTCTCTCGAAGATTTAATCGATGATGAAGAAAAATAGGACGATGATGATGAAGACCTGGATCTTGAAGATCAAGAGGAAGATTCTCATCAAGATGATGATGATGACGATGAAGATCAATCTCTATGGTGTTCTTCAGCCGTCACTTCATCAGCGATAGCTTCGAAAGAAGTTATCAAAGCAGGGGGGAGTCAAGAGACACCTTCAGGAACCCCTTCCCAAAGCAAAGGTGCAACTGCTGAGGGAACCCTGAAGATGATTTCACTACCTGAGGAGATTCCTTCTCAGGTATGCCTTAGTCTTGTTCCCTTATCATTCTATAAAAATCCAACCCCTGTTTCTTTCTAGCCTTTATCTCTCTCCTTCCCTAAAACTAAATCTAACCTTTTTTCTTTTTCTGACCAGATAATTCTCTCCCCTGCTTAAGGGTAAAGAACTCCAAATAATCCCAGCTGCCGAAGCTGATGATTAAATAATCCCAATCTCTGTAAGAGAGATTGATGAAGAGGATGAAGAAGAAGAAGAGTCCCTGCAACATCATGGAAGACCCTCTAGACCATGTCATTGGTCAGAGGAAGAGAGAAAGAAAAGAACATAGATGATCTCTCATCTTGAGAGTCAACGACGAAAGATCCCCTCTCAATCATCAGATCTAGAGTTCCTGACTGAAGCTGTAATAGAAGAATCCGTCAGGGCTGAGAAGCTGATTGCTGACTGTCAAAGAGATGCCTCTCTGGCTCTCAAAATTCAGTCTTCTCATGTCAAAGACAAGAAGCTGAAAAGCAAACCAGTGGAAGTCTAGACAGCTCTTTTGAAAGAGATTGAAGAGGAACGCTCCAAAGAAAAAGCGGTCAGCGATAATACAGTCGATTGGTGCAAGCACAAAATTGACTATCACTCTGACCCAATGAAGATCGTAGCTGTTGCTATCTCTGGGAGAAAGAAGAAGTATAAACTTTCTGTCACAATGGAGATTACCAGAGAGGATGGAAGCTGCAAGGCTATGTTCATTTCAAAGCTGGAAGACTTCGGCTACATGGAGTGGCTTGAGTTCAAAGATGCGCTGAAGAAATCAAAGTCAACATATAGAGGCTATGTTGAAAGGGTAAATGATGCCCTCATCAACAGAGTCGCTGCTATACTAAAGGTGCCATCTACTCTTCCTCCAAAGTCCAAGCAAATCAAGAGAAAGCCTGTCTCCTCCTCATCTAATGTCGCAGTGATCAGAAATGAAACCTCCATCAAATTCTCAAGAGAAGCTCTGTTCGGTCCTCCTCCTGATCCTTCAGTTCTGGATCTCTCTCTGCCTCCTGGCGGACCATATGTTGCGGGACAAGTACTTGAAGAACCTTTTGAAATCTTCTTCAGAGATGACAAGGAACAACTCAGATTTCAAAGGGTCTCTGAAATCCCTATCTGTCCCCTCGCTCTTCTCAAGGATCTCATGTGCCTATGGTGTACTCTCTCTTCTGTTGCTGAGCCAATCATAGCGATCATCTGCAAAGAATCTTTAGAGCGAAGGCAAAAAGGAGAAGAAATACCTGAGTATTTGATCAATCCTCCTAAACCCTCTTTAGATAGCTGATAGATTAGTTTTTCTTTCTTGTAATCTATTAGTTTAACTTACAGCAGTTAATACATCACTTGTACTTGTAATTTTCATACCTTGTAATTCTTTTCTTGGATTAATGAGAATTTCAGTGAAGTACTTAACTCTATCAGTGCTGTAAAAGATCCCTCAAAATAGTAATTGGGACATGTATGTTATGAGTCCTGATTATTCCATCATTTTGAATTATAAAGTAATTTTTTCAGTTACTTTGTCATTATCAAATAGGGGGAGATTGTTGATCCAAGCTCTCTCAGTGATTTGATAACGACCCTTTTCTATACTTAGTGAAAATTACGTTTAATATGTATTAGTGTTTCACCATCAGCGATCAGACTGAGTCTGTTCAGTTATCGCTGATAGTCTTATTATAAACATCTAGTATGTATTAGTGTTTCACTATCAGTGATCAAACTGATTCTGTTCAGTATCGCTGATAGTTTCTAATGTAAACAGTAACGTAATCCCTGAAGACAAGTCTCGCGTCAACAGATGTTCGTAGCTGAATCAAAGACGAAGCTGTTGAACAAAGAGAAGTCTACTAGTGACCTGATGCGGATATCAGTGAAACAAAGACAACTCTACTTATACGCGAAGGAACATAAGTAAAGCTTCAACGATCGCTGAACTCTTGATATCTCTGCAGAAAGAGATATTCAGCGATTGAATGATCATTTAGCTTCTACCTCAAGTTTCCTTTTGTCTTACCTTGCACAACTCAGTATGATGTGTCAGATAGGACATGCCTCTGCCACAATTCGTACAACAACTCTGTCAACTACACTGTTCATGATCCGACCGAAAGCATGTCTCCCAAAGTCAGACTTTCAAAGCCAATCAGTGAACGCCACGTGTAAAGTGCCCTGCCATGCATTTAATGCATAGGGTATAAATAGGAAGTTCACCCCTCCATCTGAGGGTGTGCTCAATCCTTGAACCCCAAATAGAAACCTTTGTTTTCTATATTCTAAATCCCCCATTCTCTGAAATTCTTGTGCAACCATATTAGTGTTTTCTTAAGTTTGTTTAGATTGAGTCTTACTTAATCTTATTCCGCAACAGACTTGTAAATTGTGTTTGATTTATCAATAAACAATTTATTAAACTTTAAATTTCCATGTTTGTATTCAACCCCCCCCCCTTCTACAAACTTGTTAAGCACCTTCGGAACCAACATTGGTACCTGAAAAGATTTAACAATGTTGGACAGGGTCCAAATGGGTTAGCAAAAAATAATTTTTGACCTTTGAAAAATCACTTTTGAAAAATTATAAGTATAAAATTCGCATGACAGGGGTATGCGAATTCTGTACTTAGAACATGAAAACAACCACAGAATTCGTATGACACACTTATACGAATTCCTCACTTGGAATTTAACAAACAAATCCAAGAATTCGTATGAACAATATACGAATTGTATACTTCAAAAAATTTGACACTGGAGTACCAAGAATTCGTATGAACTGTTATATTAAGAATTCACATGAACTTTGAAATTCTTGAAAAATTTCTAAGTGTTTACATGAACTTCAAGAACATTTCATGAACATCTTCAAATATTCAAACCAAACCCAGATTATGAAAATTTTAAATTTGAATTTTAACCCAATATTTGAATTTTGTTAGGATCGATTCTGATTATAAACACTTTTGTTCAAAACAAATCTGAGATTAATCAATTAATCAACCCTTAGTCTTAATTTTAACCAAGAACATCAAGAACATATGAAAAGTCGAAAAGTCAGATTCATAAGATCAATCCCAACAATATAGATTTTAGGTCAAAAATTTCAAGTATCAGGGTTCGATTTCATTATTTTAATATCCTTTTGGGTTCAAATTAACATTCATAAACTTTATCAAGATCAAAATCAGTTTAAAATATTCAAAGTCTATAAGAGTTCTTGGAAGATGAACAATCCACCGATTCATAGACCTAAATCTAATCCAGTTAGGGTAACCCTGCAAGGAAATAAAACAACAAACAAGATATGAACAGTTAAAATACAAACAAACACCTTTGATCAAAGAAATCGAGAAGAAGATAAGATGAATATGAGAAATCGCAGGTTAGGATTTTGTGCTCTGAAAAGGATTCGTACGCTCAAGAATTCGGAAAAAGTGAGGGTTTCGTATGACAACAATCCTATTTATACGCAAGAGTGATTAAGACACGTGGCACGATTTAATTGGACCACTCACTTTTCGTAGATGCCACATATGCGAATTGTCTAGAAGGATAGACAATGAGTGTGTGAGAATTCGCACGATACAAGATGGGAATTCTGTGTGAATCATGAGAATTCGTATGACAGTGTTCTGCGAATTCTTCACTTCTCGCATAAAGGCTTATGCGAAATGCTAAAATTCGTATGAGACACACATGCGAATTCTGAAGATTTCGCATGACAGTGTTATGCGAATTCTGGACTTAGCAAAATTTCCATCTTTTGAAAAACTTTCTAAACTTGGAAATTTGCTATTTTTGGAAACTTTTCAAAACCTTGCCAAAAATAGAAACTTTCCTTTAATGGAAAATTCCCAAAAATGACATTTTTCACTTAATTTTAGTTCCAAAAACATTACACACACTTCACACTTACAACCCTTTTTCAGATTTGATCTATTGAGCTCCCCCTTGACTTGATGTCTGTCTCTTCTGATTCTTGACATGATTTTGTCCTTTCTTGATGTATTTGTTTGTCTTTTCTTTGCTAGCTACACCTTGACATGTTATGGATCTTGCATCACTGTATGGATATGCTCCCCCTTCATATCTGCATACAGGTAAAAATATAACAATTTAGACCAATTTCTCCCTTTTCTAAAAACAATTTCTATAAAATACAATTTCCCCCAAATCATATAATAAAAATATGACAAATGAAACTCCCTGTTTTGATTTGACATTGAAGAATCATCACTTGAACATTGAAGTCCGAGTCCTGAGCTGATTTATAGAAGTCATAATCTTGAACATTGAAGATTGGGTCCTAAAGTGTAGTGTTTAGAAGCCATAGCCCTTCACTCCTTTTTGAGTACTGGCTCCTGCATCACTGGTTGAATAGGTTTTGGTACCCAGATGTATGTGGGTTCAGTCTGGTTAGTATGTGAAAACTTCTTTGAGTGGTTTCCACCTCTGTGATATGCAGTATCATTAAATTTCTTATGAGAATAATACCTTTTATGAATATTTGCTTTGTGAACAAAATCATCATTGCAGCAATAAGAACAACAAAGTTTGCTTCTAGCTAACCTGATCAGATGCTTGGTAGACTTGATAGCATCAGGTGTAAAAGATTTACCTTTTTTAGCTCTGTTCTTCTTTCTCTGTTCAGCTTGTGCAGATGACTTATGGTATTTTACTGACCCAGGAGATCCCTTAACAACCCAAATCATCTTCTCTTTCTTAGAAGCTTTGAGTCCAGAATAAGCAGCATATCTATCAGCAGATTTAACATAAAATGAACTAGAAGATTTAATCTGATCTGGTTTCAAGATTTCAGGTTTAACAGTCTTTTTCTTGAAAACCATCTTTTGTAATAAGCTAGATATTGATTGAAATGAACAAACTGATTCACATGCATCATCATCATAGGAAGATAATACAGGTGTTTCAGATGCTAACTTGTCAGATAGATCAACATTAGATTTCTCAAGTTGATTGATCTTGTCATTCAACTTGGATTTCTTATTACAAAGTTTATCAAATTTACTTTGCAGATCAGATTTACTCTTCTGTCCCTTCTGTATATCTGTAGATAAAACAACTAACTTGTCAGTGAGTTTAGAAATCTCATTCTCAAAATGTTTTCTTTCAGTCTCAAACTCCTTTTCCAAGTTCTGATTTTTCTCAGAAATCTCTTTGAAAATCAAAGCATTTTTCTTTTCAGTACATTTCTTTTCTTTATCAAAGACATCTCTTTCAGTAATTACAATTTTCTCAAAATCAGAAACTTGTTTAAACAGTTTAACACACTTGATTTCTCACTATTTCTTCTCAGACTCAGCTTTCTTTGAAAGTTCAGATAACTTCCGGTTGAAAGATTTCTCAAGTTCAGCTTTCTCACACTTGTGTCTCTCATCCACTTTCTTCAGCCATTATTTGCCTTTTTCTTGATATGTTAAAACTTGTGTCTCAGCCTTTGTTAATTTGACATTCAAAGTGTCAATTTCTGCTTTCAACTTTGAATTTTTAACTTCGAGCTCTTCAAGTTCAGCTTCCATCTTTGGTATTTCTGGCATGTATGACAATGCACAGTCCCTGTTGGTAAGAAACAGATTTCCCTTCTCATCTGTGTAAGGCATGATTAGTATTCTGAAAAATATTGCTTGAAAAGATCGTTAGTCAGAAAATCAGAAAAATTTCAGTAAAAATACAGAAAAATCACAAAAAATATGATAATAAGTCTAGAATTCGTATGCACTTATAGAATTCGTATAGCACTCACAACATACAATTCGCATGCACCAAGAATTTGTATAAGGAACACAATTCGCAAGCACACACAAGTAAGAATTCGTAAGCAAGAATTCATATGAACACAATTCGTATAAAAAGGATACTAAAAGGATACAAAATCTGAGCTTTTCACAAATACTAATGTGCGAAATTCTGAACATCTCGCATAAGGTAAGATGTGAATTCTGAGCTTCTCATATGAATTTGTATGTGAATTCCTCCCTTGAATAATTTCTAAAGCTCAGATGCGAATTCCAAGCAATTCGTACATGTCTCTCGTGCGAATTCTATACTTCTCGTATATGTCTCTTGTGCGAATCCTTAGCTTTTCGTACAAACTCTTGTGCGAATTCCTTCCTTAAACACTTTTGTTCTCTGTCATGTGCGAATTCCTTTGCTCTACGAGTTCTTTGTGCGAGTTCTTCATGAAGTATGTGAATTCTTTAGATCTTGAGTCGATTTTCACAAAATTACACTGATTTCCAATCAAATCTTGATGTTTGACTCTGAAAATTTGCAGGAACACTCACTTTGACATCGAGAACAACCCTGTGAAGTGAATTTCATCAAGAACAAACATATTCGTGGGATTCGATTCTTGATAGTCTGCGAATGAAAACCTTCTAAAACTAGAAAGATTGATCAAAGTTCATCAAACTGTTGGTCAATTTGATTTCTTCTTCAAACAAAAATTGTTCCACTATAATGAGCGATTACTGTGTGTACAAAATTACATCAAAATCACCATTAAATCAAAATCTTGAATTCAATGGAACAGTGACTTTCTAAACTTGAAAATTTTGGATCTTTCTGCTTCAAATCATGGTGTTAATCTTTCTGAATTTTCTGATCTAGCTCTGATACCAATTGTGATCCCAGGTTTCAAGCAATCATACACAAATCAATAACAATCAAAGATCAAAGATGAGAGAGATTGAGTCATAAGGTTTGTCGTATTCAAATGTCTCACATGGAATGATTACAATGACTCAATGCGTACTAACATGCTTCTTACAAAACAAGACTAAAGAAAGCTATATATAGGGTCAAACAGACCTTGACCTCTATACAAGCATACAAGAAAAGTCAACAGAACTAAAGGTAAACATACTTACAAATTGACTCAAAACTATGATCTAACACAGACCAAATCACACGAGAAGTATACTATTCGCAAGCCGAGATACCCGAGAACTTGCTTGTCGCAACACTTAGGATCCGAGAAGTAAACTACTCACAAGTCGTAGGATGCGAGTTCTGTACTATTCGCAGACCGTAGGAACCGAGAAGTTCACTTATCGTAAAGTAGGAGATATGAGAACCTCACCACTCGCAAGTGAAAAGATACGAGTTTTGGACTTGACGCAAATAATGAGACCCGAGAAGCTAAAGAACAGTAGCTTAACGCAACCTTTGGTTTGCGTCAAGTTTACTTATCATGTCATGTTACTTGCGACAACCTTACTTATTGTATGCAGTTTGATACGAGTACCACACTTAGAAATTTCACCAACACATTCAAAAATCACAAAGAGTCTTGCGTCAACCTCCTTGAATCTTGCGACAACCTGAAGAACTTGCGAGAAGTAACCTCTAAACCACAAATTCTGCCATAACTCGATCGATTCTCTGAATTTGCCTCTGAAAATTTGCAGATTGATCCAAGAACACTTTCTGAACACTATTGTAGTTGATGATTTCAACTAAAAAAACCACAAAATGTAATTCGATCGAAACACAGTCTTGAGAAGTTTTCGAACCAAAAACAACAAGAATCCCAAAATTCACACCGATTGTTGTGAATTGAACAATATGATTCAAACAAGACCTTTTCTACAACATATTTCGAGTACAATGATATCAAGTACACACTCAAATACACACAATTGACCAAAATTTGAATATGGACAGAAATGAAACTTACGACTTCTTGAATATGGCAACAAATCTTCAATTTTGATCCAAAAATATGATTTATGTTTGCTCTGATACCAATTGATAGTCCCAATTAGCAAGTGTAATTAATATCAAAACAATCAAATCATGCTTCAAATCTCATATGTATTGATAATGATCAAGATGACAACTTTCTCTCACTACTTTCTCTCTCTACGAGATTTCTCTCAAATGTATATATGAAAGCACACACTAAGATTACAAAGAGAAAAACTATTTATACCTACATGTAATACAAGCAAGTAAACTAACAACTAAACTAACAAAGACATTGACTTTCTACTTCAAGGCTTTCACTTTCTTCTTTAAACTTGTTGACTTTGACTTCACCCTTGATGCTTTGACTTGAGGCTTTTAGTCTTCAACCTTGATGATCTTGAATACAACAATATTTTGCACTAACAGGCATGTATAACAGGTTCCCTTAGTGGTTGGTCGCATATGGTTTGAAGTAAGAGCGTTGGGCCATTATGGCATTTTTGGGATACACACTTTTGAAGATGTGGCGTACAAAAAGATAGACATTTTGAGAAATTAGGTTGACAACCGATATAATCTAGATGTGTATCGTTTAGATTAGTTTGTTGTTAATTTCATTGTTCATTTACATGAATTGTTAATATATTATACATTCCCCTTTTGGGTGGTTTCCATCTATTATAAACGTCATATTGCAGAAATTTTAAAATTTAAATTCACCCCTATTTTTAGGGTGTTACATGTGCCGACGAGAAAAAGCCTGATTTCTATTGATCGTGGCGGAACACAAAATTAGGCCACAAATCTATTTTCTAGAGCTTCTATTATGGAACATTAGTCAGCAAGTTCAACCACCCATGGTTTATAGTTTGAGTTCTCCAATGAACTAAGATATGCTCACTTGCTAGAATCAAATTGTTATGGGTCACATGGTCATCAAGTTCAATCACCCATGATATATAGCTTTAGTCAACTGGTGATTCATTACCCGTACCTAGCTATTTCATGGGGACGACTAACCCATCTTACATAAACAAATTAAGTTCTAAGCCCACGGATCCATAGCAAAATAGTCTAAGCATATTGTTATTTTAAGATAATTAACTATGATAAACACATGGTCTCCATCACAAAATTTCATCAACATTCTTTAAATCCAAGATTAAACCCAATATGGTCCAAAAACTCATGACCTCAAGTAATGGTCAACACTAGAAAAGGAAGTTGGACAAGGAAATTAAAGATGGTCTTCAAAGGACTATTAATGAGATTGACAATTGTATGGATCAAAGCGTGGCTTCTTGTTTGAAGGTTGAGGTGCGTGTTCAATACCTGAAAAGGTTGGGAGACATGGAAACGGGTTGAGGCTCTTGATATGGTGCAAGAATCTAAAATTCGGTAGGGTGTTGAAGGTGACGAAAATTCGAAATTCTTTCACGGAGTTCTTAATAATAAGATAAAGGAAAACCACAAATAGAGGGATTTTGATGGATGGAGAATGGCTTACGGATCCGACTCAGATTAAAAATGAGTTCTTTGCTCATTTCTCGAGTCGTTTTGATGGCGTGGGGTTCGACCCTCACTTCAGTTTGAGTTCCTAAAAAGAATTTTGAGGGAACGATCTTTATCTCTGAAGCCGAATTTTCTAGAGAGGAGATAAAGAAGGCAATATGGGATTGTGGAGTTGACAAAGCCCCGTTTTACATTTGAGTTTTCAACAAATTTCGGTATTTGGTGGAAGAAGATATGGTGAGGATTGTTGTTGACTTTTTTACACGAGTTGCATTCGTAAAAGGTTAAAATCCATCCTTATTTGCTATTATCCGTAAAGTGAATGTAACATCCTAAAATTTAAAGTGAAATGAAAATTTGAAAAATCGGCAACATAACGTCTGTAAACAGGTGAAAACCTGTATAAACGCAAGAAGCCCTATACATGACATAAATAATCACCCAATAATGGGGAAAAACATAATTTAGGAGTTATAATGAATACATCAAATACTTAAACAACAACCTACTAATCTAGACTATTAAGGTTAAAGGGGTTATTGTTAGACTGAAATTGTATTCAAGATTAAATGAGGGTCATTATTGTATTTGTTGTTTGTGTGTGTGTTGTAATTGTGCTTAGAAGGTTTGACCTTGCTTGGTCATGTTGACCTATATATAAGCAAGTATTTGTATTAGTTGTTGTAGTTTTAGAAACAGATTGAAGTCTTTGTAGTAGTTGTGGTAGTGATTGAGAGAGAAGAAAGAACACATAGTTGCACACCGTGAAAACACACACAAACACTCTGTATTGAAAGGTTTATCATAAATAGGTATATGACATGATGTAATCTGTGTGATTAAATAAACAAAAGTGTTTTGTGTAAATCTGTATGTGTTTATGCTAGTAATTCTTGGGCCACAGTTATAATCACAAATCTCCAATTGTCTCCTTTCAAGAATGTGCTCCCAAAAATTGCTATTCTTGGCAACTAGCACTTTACTCACGAGTTTGACGGCCCTCTAACCTTAGGACCTGCTATACATCACAAACAAGAAGAAGTGTTAGGCTAACGCCTAGTGAGATCAATCAATTACGATAAATAATATAATAGGTGTAATTCCGGAAAGTACGAACTCAATTCTTTCCCAAAGGTCTCCTTTTATTATCCAACATTGACAAGTACACGAACATCTGACAATGACGACAAACCCGACTTTCCATGTGGGTGACGGAACACAAAGTAGGTCACCCTCCATGTTTAAGAGCCCCACTACGAACTAATGGTAAAAACCATCAATTCTAGATTTTACTCATTCGCAAGAAATTACAATTAATGGTCATTGGTCGTTGCCAGACTTTGAAGTTCACAACTATTATCCTTTTAGACCCCATGCCTATTTCTTGGTGCATTTGGGAATTAGACCCTCTCAGCAATAACAATCCCTCAAGGATAAAACTCATACAGTCATAGAGACACATCAACCGTCCAACTTACTTACGTATCATTCGCATGTCAAATACTCATGGTCAAAGATAGACTCTATGATATGGAAACTTATTGAAATAATTCTTTAAATCAATAACATAGGAATCATACTCATCTTACCCTTTTTGGGGTTCCAAGGGTGTATAATTCAAGTAACATGAAACATTCAAGAATAAAATAACACTATCCAAGCTTTCTTCCACATGGTCCTTTAAATGGGTGAAACCCTAGTTTTATAACTTATTTACCAAAGCTCCTCAAGAGATACCATATATAACAAGTTTATTAGTTCATAAAAGAGTATATTAACATATATAAAGTTTGGTAGGAAGAAAGACTCAGCTTTCTAGGTTTTTACACAAAACCTAAATGGGGTGAAACCCTAGTAGTGGTAGTGATTTCTTGTACTTGATCAAGATTGAGATCCCCTTTCAGTTAGTGTTGAAGTACCTAAAAATGCAAGACAATAAATGCCCCTTGAAGATTCCCCAAGATGAAGTAAATGAAGAGGGAAGTTAGGGTTAGGAACCTCACCTAAAAATGCAGAGAAAATTGTCCAATAAATGATCTCCAAGAAGAATTTATGGCTAAAATCGATTAGTGTTACGTTTTTATACCCTGGAGGCGTCCGACGACCTTGACATGGCGATTGTGCCAAGGGCACAGTCGCAAGGCACAATCGCCCGCGTTCCCTGGGCTACGGTACACTCACCGCGAGATTGACCTGCGACAGTGACCTGGGCACAATCGTCGGGCACTGTCGCCCGAGTTGTACCATAGGGTCTTACCCCCTTGCGACTTTGCCCTTCGGCAACAGTGACATGTGTCACAATCGCCAGGCATTGTCGCATCAGTGGTTCGGGGCTCCGAAGTTTGTCGTTTTGGTTTTCCAAATAGTTTCCTCGATTCCAAATACTTGAGAGTGGTTTTAGGGATTATATTGCAAGTCCAAAATGAGTTTTCTAATTACCCTTGACTAAGAATGTAGACCGACAAGCTACCGAACGAACTTCTTTGCCTAACCACACAATTACATATGTACACACACATGAACTATTTTCATACATTCAAAGTCACTTACTAAAATACGAGTGTTACAATCCTCCCCAACTTGGAAACAATTTCGTCCCCGAAATTAAAGCTACATAAACAAGTGGGGGTATCTCCGTTTCATGTCCTCTTCGGCTTCCCACGTCACATTGGCCTCATGATGATGCTTCCATTGCACCTTGACCATTGTGTCTCTTTTATGGCAAAGTTGCTTTGTCTTTCTCTCCAAGATTGCGTCAGGTTCTTCCACGCAACGATTGACTTCGTCCACTCGAATTTCCGAATGGGGAATGACAATTTGTTCTTCTGCCAAACACCTTCGTAAGTAACAAACATGGAACGTATTATGGATGTCGTCCATCTTCGGTGGTAGCTCTAGTTGATATGCTTAGAGTCCTACTTGTTTCAACATGGTAAACGGTCCGAGGAAGCAAGGGCTCAACTTCCCATGTTTCCCAAATCGTATGACTCCTTTCCACGGTGACACTTTTAACTTGACCCGGTCCCCAATTTGAAATTCCATGGGTCGCCTCTTCTTGTCGGCGTAGCTTTTCTGACCGTCTTGAGCCACTTTTAGTATTTCTCGGATGCATTTAATCTTGTCAGCCGTCTCTTGAACAATCTCGGGACTAGAAATTGCTTCTCCCCCGCCTCGAGCCAACACACGGGGGTCTTACATTTACGACTGTACAAAGCTTCAAACGGGGCCATTCCAATACTAGGTTGTTGTAGGCAAACTCCACTAGAGTCAGATGAGAATCCCAACTCCCGCCAAAGTCAATAACACACGACCAAAGCATATCTTCTAGAGTTTGTATCGTCCGCTCACTCTGTCCGTCAGTCTGTGGGTGATAAGCCATGCTCAGCTTCACTCTTGTCCCTATTTCTTTCTGTAGAACATCCCAGAAATTCGAAGTGAACCGACTGTCTCGATCTGAGACTATAGACAAAGGCACTCCATGCCTAGATACCACCTCATCGATGTAAAGATTAGCCAACTTATTCATAGGCAAGGTTTCGTGCATAGCCAAGAAATGGACACTCTTGGTCTGGCGATCCACCACCATCCAAATCATATCGTGACCCCTTAAAGTCATCGGCAGCTTGGTCACGAAGTCCATGGTGATGTGCACCCACTTCCATTCGGGAATTTCCAAAGACTACTAACTTCCATACGGTTGTTGATGTTTGTATTTCACTTGCAAGCAATTCATGCATCTTTCCACATAATTGGCTATAATTAACTTCATCATGGGCCACCAAAAGTTCAACTTTAGGTCTTTATACATTTTGGTGCTTCCTAGGTGTATAAAGTATTTGGATTTGTGGGCGTCCTTCATGAGTAGCTCTCGGCATCCCCCAACCTTGGGTACCCACATCCGACCTTGAAATAGCTTCACTTCTCGTCCATCCTCCATTAAAAGAAGGCGTTGCTTTACCATTAGCTCTTTCTTGAAGTTTTCCCCCGCTAAAGCTTCGGTTTGAGAGGTCTTTATCTTCTCAATTAGTCCCGACACCACATCTATTCTTGAGATAGAGGTTTTAATGCTCCCGATGTACTCCTTCATACTTAAAGAATAGGCCACGACATTCGCCTTTCCCGGGTGGTAAAGCAAGTCGCAGTCATAATCCTTGAGTAATTCTAACCACCGACGTTGGCGCATGTTCAATTCCTTCTGATCGAAGGCGTATTTCAAGCTCTTGTGGTCGGTGAACAGAGTGCACTTAGTCCCGTAAAGGTAGTACCGCCACAACTTTAAATTGAGTACCACCGCGGTTAATTCCAAGTCATGGGTGGGGTAATTATTTTCGTGTTCTTTGAGTTGCCTCGACGCATAGGCATTCACCTTCCCCCGCTGCATCAACAGGCATCCTAAACCCATCTTGGATGCATCACTATAGACTACAAAGTCTTCCGTTCCTTCAGGTAAGGAGAGAATCGGCGTTTCACATATCTTTTTATGTAGCGTCCTCAAAGAATTCTATTAGGTATCGGTCCACACATACTTCACGTTCTTTCGGGTTAAGGAAGTTAGGGGAGATGCGATCTTCGATAAGTCTTGAATAAATCTTCTATAATACCCCGCTAGACCCAAGAAATTACGAATCTCAGATGGGTTCTTGGGCGGTTCCTAATTTGTCATCGCTTCAATCTTTGTCGGGTCCACCTTTACATCGTCTTGAGTAACTATATGACCCAGAAATTCTACTTCTTTAAGCCAGAAGTCGCATTTCGAAAACTTCACGTATAATATCTCATTTCTCAAAACTTCCAATACTTCCCAGAGATGTCGCTCGTGCTCTTCTTCGTCTTTTTAGTAGATGAGTATGTCATCGATGAACACGATTACTGATTTGTCAAGGAAAGGTCGGCACACCCAGTTCATCAATACATAAACACGGTTGTTGTATTCGTTAAACCAAATGGCATCACTAGGAATTCGTAGTGGCCATAACGTGTCCGAAATGCTGTATTTGGAACGTCCTCATTCTTCACCTTCACTTGGTGGTAGCCGAAATGTAAGTCAACATTGGAGAAGCATCCAGCGCCTTGCAATTGGTCGAACAAGTCATCAATCCTAGGAAGCGGATACTTATTCTTGATGGTCGCTTTGTTCAATTCTTGGTAGTCAATGCACATTCTCATCGTGCCATACTTCTTTTTCA
The DNA here is from genome assembly GCA_954870635.1 of Arctium minus. Taxonomy (NCBI): domain Eukaryota; kingdom Viridiplantae; phylum Streptophyta; class Magnoliopsida; order Asterales; family Asteraceae; genus Arctium; species Arctium minus. Next base: position 87,449,076 of record OX941088.1, on the reverse strand, counting down.
CGAATAGGACCGGTGTTCCATACGACGACAAACTAGGCCTCACGAACCCTTTTTCTTGTAGATCCTAAAGTTGTGACATCATCTCTTGCATTTCCGTAGGGGCTAGACGGTATGATGCTCGAGCTATCGGAGCCGCTCCCGGAGCAAGGTCGATTCGGAATTCCACTTGTCGATCGGGTGGTAAGCCCGAAAGGTCATCTGGGAAGACATCGGGGTAGTCACACACTACTCTTACCTATTCTATTTTCTTCTTCTCCGCCTTGGCGTCCAAGACATAGGCTAAGTATGACGATCACCCCTTTACTAGACACTTACGCGGCTTTGCCATGGTTATGATTGCGACGTCTCATTTCCTACCTTCTTCGTACACAAGCACGGTATCTTCTCCGACTATAGGAATTCGTATCAGTTTCTTAGCGCACAAAATTTTGGCTTGGTTGAATACTAACCAGTCCATGCCGATAACTACGTCGAATCCTCCTATATTCATAGGTAAGAGGTCAATCGGAAAGTCTTTCCCTCCTATCGAAATTACACACCCTTTAAGAACATCGCATACAATGACTTGACATCTGTTCGCTACTTCAACTACTAAGGTGTCGCTTAAGGTAGAGGTGGGTGTAAGCAATTTATGGGAGAAAGATTGCGATACAAAAGACAAGTTTGCACGCGAATCAAATAAGGTGCGCGCATGTACAATGTTCACAAGAAACGTACCCGAAACCATGTCCGCCGACGCCTTGGCTTCTTCGGTTGACATACGAAAAGCTCTCCCGGTTGGTCTTGGTAGGTTGTCTTTCCTCCAGTTTTCAGTTTGGGACAATCCTTCCAATAGTGGTCGGTCTCCTTGCACTCATAGTACGTTGTTCCCCAGATGGGGCAGTCCTTAATGGTGTGGCCAGCCTTCCCACACTTGAAACATTCACCTGAAGTGACTCGACACGGGCCAAAATGTTTATTCTTGCATTTTGGGCACCAATTGGGTTCCCTCCGGGGTTCGGCACGGAGATTTCCAACAAATGGTTTTGGTCTCTGAGGAGGGCCTGACGTGCTCTTCTACTTCCGTTTCTTGCCTACTCGGGCCCTTTCTTCCTTGCCTTGCATCAGATCATCTTCCACCAACTGAGATTCTTCCATCGCTTCCTGGAGGATGGCCACCTTGGCGTTTCTTACTGCGGTCTTCATTTCCGCGGGTAAACCATTCTGATATGCCTTGATCATTGCCTTGTCATTGGGGACTAGGTGTCCCACAAATCCTAACTTCTCCACGAATAACCTGGAATACTCGGCTATCGATCTGTCATCCTTCTTCATACTCCGGAATTCGTCTTCAATCTGGTTCAGTGCCCTATCATTACAGTATTTATCCATTACTTTCTTCTTGAAGGCACCCCACGAGAGTTGAGCCAAAACCGTCGGCTCTAGAGTTGACCAGATGATATTCCACCATTCAAGGGATTCCCCTCTAAACAGTTGTGAAGAGAACTTAACTCTTTGGGTTTCCCCGCATTCACTCGATTTGAAGGCTAACTCGATCTCTCTAAACCACTTCACACACATAACCGGATTTGTTGTCTCTGAGAATTCAGATGGCTTGCAACAAAGGAATGACTTAAAAGAGCACCCCTTTTCCGTTCTCCTTGCCCTAACCATAATGTGCTCTTCAGTCCCGATGATGTTTCCAGTACCCCCGGAACCCATTACCGTGTTTTCTACAACCGCTTCCGGCCTTCGATTCCCGACGTCCCTAACCTCCAACAGTTTCATCAGTCTCTCATCTCTTTTGTCCATGGCCGTGTTAATCATTTGTAGAAAGTTATCCATCATTGAGGTTTGAGGGTCAATTTCTTGGATAACGGGATCGTCGGTGACCAAACTCAATCTGGGCACAATTTCCACCCTTCCTACCAACATTTGTGGAACTGGGGGCTCGGGAACTTCCCTTTGTCTTGATGGGCCGGGAGCCATTTTGATGAGTTCTTTGCTCATTTCTCAAGTCGTTTTGATGGCGTGGGGTTCGGTCCTCACTTCAGTTTGAGTTCCCAAAAAGAATTTCGAGGAAACAATATTTATCTCTGAAGCCGAATTTTCTAGAGAGGAGATAAATAAGGCAATGTGGGATTGTGGAGTTCACAAAGCCCCGTTTTACATTTGAGTTTTCAACAAATTTCGGTATTTGGTGGAAGAAGATGTGGTGAGGATTATTGCTGACTTTTTTACACGAGTTGCATTCGTACAAGGTTAAAACCCATCCTTCATTGCTATTATCCGTAAAGTGAATGTAACATCCTAAAATTTAAAGTGAAATGAAAATTTGAAAAATAGGCAACATAACGTCTGTAAACAAGTGAAAACCTAGATAAACGCAAGAAGCCCTATACTTGACATAAATAATCACCCAATTATGGGGAAGACATAATTCAGGAGTTATAATGAATACATCAAATACTAAAACAAGGACCTTCTAATCTAGACTATTAAGGTCTAGATTATGGACGAGTGTCATTAAGATCACCAAAAAGGGGTTCTAATCACAAATCTCCAATTGTCTCCTCTCAAGAATGTGCTCCCAAAAATTGCCATTCCCGACAACTAACACTTTACTCACGAGCTTGACGACCCGCTAACCTTAGGACCTGCTATACATCACAAACAAGAAGAAGTGTTAGGCTAACGCCTAGTGAGATCAATCAATTACGATAAATAATATAATAGGTGTAATTCCGGAAAGTAAGAACTCAATTCTTTCCCAAATGTCTCCTTTTATTATCCAACATTGACAAGTACACGGACATCTTACAATGACGGAAAACCCGACTTTCCATGTGGGTGACGGAACACAAAGTTGGTCACCCTCCATGTTTGAAGTCCACAACTATTACCCTTTTATACCCCATGCCTATTTCTAGGTGCATTTGGGAATTAGACCCTCTCAACAATAACAATCCCTCAAGGATAAAACTCATACAGTCATAGAGACACATCAACGGTCCAACTTACTTACGTATCATTCACATGTCAAATACTCATGATTAAAGATAGACTCTATGATATGGAAACTTTATGAAATAATTCCTTAAATCAATAACATAAGGAATCATACTCATCTTACCCTTTTTGGGGTTCCAAGGGTGTACAATTCAAGTAACATGAAACATTCAAGAATAAAATAACACTATCCAAGCTTTCTTCCACATGGTCCTTTAAATGGGTGAAACCCTAGTTTTATAACTTATTTACCAAAGCTCCTCAAGAGATACCATATATAACAAGTTTATTAGTTCATAAAAGAATATATTAACATATATAAAGTTTGGTATGAAGAAAGAGTCACCTTGCTAGGTTTTCACACAAAACCTAAGTGGGGTGAAACCCTAGTAGTGGTAGTGATTTCTTGTACTTGATCAAGATTGAGATCCCCTTTCAGTTAGTGTTGAAGTACCTAAAAATGCAAGACAATAAATGCCCCTTGAAGATTCCCCAAGATGAAGTAAATGAAGAGGGAAGTTAGGGTTAGGAACCTCACCTAAAAATGAAGAGAAAATTGTCCAATAAGTGAGCTCCAAGAATAATTTATGGCTAAAATCGACCAGGGTTACGTTTTTATACCCTGGAGGCGTCCGGTGATTGTGCCAAGGGCACAGTCGTGGGGCACAATCGCCCGCGTTCTCTAGGCTACGGTACACTCACTGCGAGATTGACCTGCAACAGTGACCCAAGCACAATCTCCGAGCACTGTCGCCCGAGTTGTACCGTAGGGTCTTAACCCCTTGCGACTTTGCCCTTCGGCGACAGTAACATGTGTCACAATCACCGGGCATTGTCGCACCGGTGGTTCGGGGCTCCGAAATTTGTCGTTTTGGTTTTCCAAACTAGTTTCCTCGATTCCAAATACTTGAGAGTGGTTTTAGGGATTATATTGCGAGTCCAAAACGAGTCTTCTTGTTACCCTCGACAAAGAATGAATACCGACAAGCTACCGAACGAACTTCTTTGCCTAACCATACAATTACATTTGTACACACACATGAACTATTTTCATACATTCAAAGTCACTTACTAAAATACGAATTTTACGATGAATGATTCAAAATTCTTTTATAGATTATAGGCCTATTAGCCTAATAGGGTGTCAATATAAAGTTATTGGCAAATTGTTGGCTAACTGGTTATGTTTTATCATTGGTGATGTAGTTAGCAAAGAACAATCGAATTTTATTAAAGGTCGCCAAATTCTTGATGGTCCTTTCATTTTAAATGAGGTGGTTACGTGGTACAAGAAACATAAGAAGAAACTTATGTTCTTTAAGGTTGATTTCAAAAAAGCCTATGATTCTTTGAGATGTGACTATCTTGATCGTGTGCTCGAAAAGATGAGATTTGGCAATAAATGGCGTGGGTGGATTTATGGATATTTTATGAAATCAATGAGCTCAGTTTTAGTAAGTCGTTCGCCAACAAAAGAATTTGACATACAAAGGGGGTTGAGACAAGGCAATCCCTTGTCCCCGTTCCTTTTCATTTTGGCGATGGAAGGGCTTAATGGAACTATGAATGAAGCGATCGCGAAAGACTTGTTTCGTGGAGTGCGGGTAGGTAATGGTCAATATCATCTTTCCCATATTTTTATGTGGATGAAGCGATCTTCCTTTGAGAACGGTCGACTAAAAAAACTAGGAATATTATCCGTATTCTTAGATGTTTTTTTTTCTAGTCTTCGGTCTTAAAATTAATCTCCTTAAAAGCAAGCTATTTGGAGTTGGTGTGGATTTCAATGAGGTAACCGAAGTTGTGATTTCAGTAGGATGTTCTCATTCGAAATTTCCTTTTTGTTATCTAGGATTACATGTTGGAGAAAATATGGCCAAGATCCAAGGTTGGAAGGTGGTGGTTGACAAGTTTCTCGCCAAACTATCAAATTGGAAGTTTAAACCTTATCTGTGGGTGGGAGTCTTACCCTACTCAAATTGGTGTTGGGGAGTCTACCGATATATTATTTGTCCTTGTTCAAGGTGCCATCTTCGGTTGTCAAACTGTAGGAATCCATTCGGAATCGTATTTTTGTAGGAGGTGAGGTTGATGATAACAAGTTGACTTGGGTTAAATGGAACAAAGTTATGGCTAGCAAAAAAGATGGTGGTCTAAGTATTGGAAGTTTATTTCCTTTAATAAGGCCTTACTTCTTAAATGTTTGTGGAGATTTAGAGTTGACCAAGAGGTGGTGTGGGTAAAAGTGATTCAGTCAATTCATGTAGCAAACAACCGGATTGGTTCGGTTTTGCCTTCCACGGTTTTGATTTCAACATGGCTTGCAATTTTGAAGGATTTTGTCCATCTACGAGGTAAAAATGTTGATCTTTTGTCTTTTTGTAAGAAAAAAGTGGGAGAAGAATCAGATACATCTTTTTGGAATGATACTTGGTTGGAAAATAGGCCTGTAAAAATGGTGTATTCTAGAGTGTATGCTTTGGGTCTTGATAAAGAGGCTATTGCCAAAGAGAAGTTTATGGCCGAGGACTGGTTTGGTTTTTTTAAAGGGATCCGGGGGGGGGGATAAAAATCGGTGCAACTAACCGCCTTGTTGGATAGTTTGTAGTCGATTATGGTTTCTAATAAGAAAGATCGGTGGGTGTGGTCATTGGATGGCTCGGGTTCTTTTACACTCGTCTCTACTAAGAATTACATTCATTCCAAATTGTTGGTTATGGACTTTGCTTGTACCAGATAGAACCGTTTAGTTTCTATATAGGTGAACGTTTTTATCTCGCGCTTGGGTTTGAACAAGATAGCTACTCGGGATAATTTGGATAAGAGAGGGATTGATGTCAGCTCATTGTTTTGTCCTTTATGTGATTTTGGTTTGGAGTCGGTCAACCATTTGTTTGTCTCGTGCTATTTGGCAATGGAGATTTGGAGACAGATAGGTAGATGGTGGCGATTGGATATTCCGATATTTAGTTCTTATACGACTTGGATTGTTTGGTTCTCTAATTTGTGGTTGAAGAGTGGGGATAAATTGTGCCTTGAGGCAGTTATTCCCACTATGTTCTGGTATATCTGGTTGTTCCGGAGTGTGACCATCTTTGGCAAGTCCAAGCAAAAGAAGGCGACTATCTTTGAGAAGATTGTGACACAAGCTTATTTTTGGGTCTCTAATAGGAGTATCAAGTTCAATATTAATTGGGTGGTTGGGTTCAAAACCATCTCATGGCTATTTCATGTATGTAATTTTCTTGGTCTAACGTCTTGCTAGTTTTTTAATATAATTTTGCTGTTGTTCAAAAAAAAATGGTCAAAACCAAGTCATAAAAATCAATATGGTTTCACAAGTTATAAACCCAAAATAGTTTCATCTCCTAAATGTAGATAACTTCCTTTTCCTTGCAAGAATAAGGCAACTTATCATGAATCTTGCAAACCAAGTCTAAATCTAAATCATGAGTTTTGTATTCACAATTATAAAATTTAAGATGTTATCACACCTTTATAACAAGATTAAAGAACCAAACACTCTATTTGTCAAATAGGGCAAAACCCCCAAATCTCCAAACACACCCAAAATGGCTCAAATCCACAAATATGTAAAAATGTATCAAAGTGGATATTTAGGAGACTAAAACACACTGTTGGTCCCAAAAAGTAATGGCAATAATAAACAAGTATTGTAGAAGAGGGGGTTGAATACAATACACAAAATTTTTCACTTAATTTAATTCTTTATTAATATAAAATCAAGAATTACACATAGAAAACTTTTAATATTGTTGCGGAAAGAACAAATAAAAATATTCTAACAATCTTTTACAAAGAAACAAGAACACAACTTAAAAACACGGAGATTAAAGCTATGGAGATGAGAGAGCAAGTTTGCCAACTTTTTGCTTAAGTGCACTGAGATCTCTTTTCAAAAGCGTAGCTAGCATGGAAGAAGTTTTTCACCTTTAAATACCACCTTGTGCATTAAATGCTGAGGACACTTGTCATCTTGGTATTGGATGTCAGATATTTCTTACAAAAGGGATAAAGTATTTGATGTGACTTATCATAGAGCAAAGTTGACCTTTGAAGCTTGAGAAGACAACACCTGAAAATAGTATACAATATAGACATCCCTTTTCTGAACCTTTGGAGAATATCTCTGCCATTTAATAACTCAGATGAAGATCTTCTCTGCAATAAGGGGTTTCTACCTTTTTGTTATAAGGAGGCTGGCAAAAAAGAGGTTAGCCGATTTATTAAGGTGAAATCGGCTAGAAGAGGGTCCTGCCGAATTGATGGGCTGTAATTTAGCAGGAGGGATACCAGTCGATTGGTGAGGAATAAATCGGTAGGTAGATAGCTTAGTAAGGTTGGAAGTTTATCTTGATCCGCATTTGAAGATTTACTTCTTGCTGATTTCGGTTGGTCTTCGACTTTACCGATCTTTTGAAGCATGACTAAGCTATTACAAAGAACCTTAAAATAATCGATGTACAAAGGATGTTCAAATAATTCAAGTAAGAGTTGATGAACCGAAAAGGGAGGTCGTCTTCAAATCCTTGATGACCCAACACAAACTATTCTGACATGTATAAAAGTTTGAAAAATGGTAGAATGCTCACAATACTAGGTTTTGAAGAAAACCTAAAAACCTAGAAATGATGAGAAGGATGAGATCTTGAAGATCCAAACACCATAACTTGAATTTTTGCACTTAATGCTCTTGTATGCCTCCAAGAATCACTAAGATGATGTCTTAAGTGATTTAGGGTCGGAATTATATGAAGTGAGAGAGAATGGGAAAGAAGAAAAATAAGTTTGGAATCATAAATTAGGGTCTCTAGGTTAAGAAAACGATTTTAAATGCTCATATGGTTTCCCGCAACCCTTGCTCGCCACCCTAGGGCCGCAGCGTAGGGTCGCCCATGTCCAGCATGGTTAGGCAAAATCTCCCCAAACTCTCCGGTCACGAAGGATTTTTCAAGGGCGTGAAGAGCGATTTCCCCGGACATGAAGATTTTACCCTGGGTGTAATCTTCTTTGTTAGCCCCAATTCTAAATTGTAAAAGTATTGAAAATAATATGTCCTGTTTCAGAGGACTTCCAGAGATAGCCTTTAGAGAGCAAGCCTGCCTCTGAAGGACATTCCAGAGTTTGAGAAATTCAGCAGAAGACATTAGAGATGGCTTCATCAAAGGTACCTACGACAGAGCTCTGAAGACATTGTCTCTGAAGATCAAGCTGAAGAATTCTACAAGTGTTGACATAAGAACATAAGACACATCACCTAGTGATAAGATTTACCTTTTGAATAGGTTATTGTTCAAGCGTGTCTTGAGCTTACCTTTTAGGTAAGACACTGTTCAAACATGCTTCTTATGTCAGGAAAGTACGTTGTTCACTTTATAGTCCCATAAATAGGACGTACATCCCATTGCTTAAAGTGTGCCTTTCTTTACAAACTTGTATAAGAATTATTTCTTTATGTACTGAAAAGTGTACAAAAAATCTTGTAAGATTAAACCACCTTTTTGGGTGTTCTTGATAATCTACTTGCATTATCTAGTGAATATTAGTTTGTTCTTATATTTTTGCTTTATTGGATATATCTTCTTATTACTATGAGTACGAATCTTGCTTTGATTTAAACATTATTTTCTTCCGCTGTTCTTATTATTATATGTTTATATCATTGTTAAAAGACTGAATCTGGGATCAACAATTGGTATTAGAGCCTCTTTGTTTTTCTTAAAACAAATAAGATCAAATCTGTTTACTAGGATTGATTCATGTCTTTTTGATTCAAGTTTTCATATCTATGCATGTTCATATAAACTTTGGTTTATTCAAGAACTTCATATGCTCCAGGTCTGAAAATCTACTCATAGTACTTTGTTTAGATAAAAGATCTTCTTTTAAGCATCATCTTTTCAAGCTTCATCTTCTTTACAAAAATGGCAAATTCCAGTATAAGTGTCATATATACGGCTGGATCTTTAACAAAACCTCCTACTTTTCTAAGGGATGAATATCCTCAGTGGAAGATTAGGATGGTCAACTTTTTGGAAGGAATAGACAAGGATCTCATGAGATCTGTCACTAATGGACCAAACCAACCAATGGTTTTGGTACCTAGAGTTCCTACCACAACAACAACAGCATAAATACCTGCTTTTTATGAAAAAACAATATCAAACTTCACTGATGAAGAAAAGATTATGATGGAAAATGATTCCAAAGCTGTTAGACTGTTGATTATGGTCATTCCAATAATATCTTTCAAGAACTAGATTCTTGTGTAACATCAAAAAAGATTTGGGATCAGTTGTTAAACCAACTTGAAGGTGGTATTCAAACTCAGAAAAACAGAAGAACTCAATGCATAAATGAATATCATGATTTTAAAGCACAACCTGAAGAGACACTTCACCAAACTTATTCTAGGTTCAACATCTTGATAAATAAATGCAAAAAGTATGGAGTCATGAGAACTAAAGAGGAGAATAATGTATTTTTTCTTAAAATTTTAAATGAAGAATGGTCACAACTATCCATGTCAATTCAAGTCAATAAAAACCTTGAATCATGGTCATTAACTGACACTTATGGCACCCTTATTGCCCAAGAAAAAGAAGTTGTCAAGAAAAAGATCAAAACCTCTTTAGGTGGACCTCTTGCCCTGATGTCAAAGGAAAAGGGTGTTTTAGAAGAAAGTCATGATGAAAGCAGATTCAAAAGGTCAAAATCCTTAAAAGAGAAGTCTTCTGAGAAGGAATCTAAATGAAAAAGCAAAAAGTCCATGATAGCTGAAGATAACAAGATTTCAGACTCAGACTCAGATGAAGATGAAGATGAAGACATAAATGCTTTTGCTAAATCTCTTGCTTTGATAACTCATCAATTCAACAAGAAATTTGGCAAGAAAGTGTTTGAAGGAAGGAGAGATGATGAAGAAAGAAGAGGAAATCAAGAAAGGAGATTTCAGATGGAATAATATCATCAAGAACCCAGGTCCACTCTGCATAGTGATCAAAAGGGTATCCAATTTAACCATCATTAAGCTGCTCAACAATCAAGACCACATCAACAATTTCAACAGAAGTATCCCCAACCTCAGAGATACTACCAACCACAACCTCAAAAGACAGAAGGAAGTGTTGCTCTTCCAGCAAATCAGAATGATGGAAGATGCTTTAGATGTGGCAAGCCAGGCCATTTTTCTGCAAACTGTAGAGGTAGACTGATCAAGGATCAGGATTACTATAAGAACAAGTACAAGTATAATGTCAGAGAAAGAGTACTTGTAGCAGAAATGAAAGATTGGCTTTCAAATTCAACAAGTGATGGAGAAGAAGAACCAACCAACCTCTATGGTATGGCTATGGCAGATGGTGATCAATCAGATGGATCATCACAGGACTACTCTGAAAAGGTAAATTCTCCATCCACTTCTAAAACTGAACTTGAATTAGATGTGCTTAAACTCACAGATGAATTTCAGAGCTTAAAGTAGAAACTTTCTGATGAAAGAGAAAAGAGAAAGAAAGTTACAAAAGACTTGATTTTTTATAAAAGAGAAAAGGATCTTCTGAATCAGAAAAGAAAGCAATTTTTAATGAAAATTTTGAGCTTAAAAAATCTCAGAGAATTAAAGAAAATCTTTTTCTGATAAATACAAAGAACTTGAAAAAGTTTTAGAGGCTAAAGAAGAAGAAGTTAAGAAATCAGAGTATGAAAGGCTCAACTCTATGGCTTTCACTAATTTTTTCCAAAAAGAAAGGGAAGTTTTACATCAATCTCTATAGAGAAAAGAACTTCAAATTAAAATATATCAAGATGCACAAGATATGCACATTAAAATTAACTCACAGATGGATACTCAAGGTTTAGGGTTCAATGATTTGGATCCATTCACTGGAAAGAAGAAAACTTCATTATCTTCCACTTTCTGTATTGGAAAGGTCCAGAAGCCTGACTTTCCATCTCTGGAAAACTCTAATATCTTCAAGAGAGTTAAAACCTCAGAGGGATCAAAACTCAGAGCACTTAATTTAAGAAACATTTCCTAATCTGAAACTAAGTTAGATTCAAAACCTATCTTGGAATCAGAGAAGGAAACTTTAAAAGATCATTTCGTAAAACCTCAGAGCAATGATCCCAAAGAAATCTTTAGATTTGATTCCTTCATCACTCAAGAACCAGAGGTCTCTGAAGCAAGTACCTCTGAAGTCCAATCTCAGAGCACACTTGATCCAGAAGCACCTCTGTATTCTCCAAAGTCAGATGAAATGATCAGAACTACTTTTGAAGAGGATATTAGAAGAGTTTACAAAGAAAATGTCATATCTAATTTTATAAAAAAATCTTGCATGAAAAAGATAATAAAAATTTCAAAACCCAGAGAGATTGTTAAAACTTCAGAGGTGGTCACCTCTGACAGAGTAAAAAGAGACTTTCTTGACTCAGACTCAAAGGTGGATGAACAGATAATTTTTACCCCATAGAAGGTAATTCATAAAAGCAAACAGACAGTTGGTTCTGGAATTTTGAACATCCCTGTTCCTATTTCAAAAGATAAACCTAGAGTACCAATTTGTCCTGATTTTCTAGAAATATGTCTAAAAGCCAAAACTTCTCTAGAATTGGAAAAGGAAATAAAAGAAAAAGCTCAGAGTAAACCCAACACTTCACAATTCTATGCCTACAAACCAATCAAATTCTCTCCTGAACAAAAAGGCAAATGGCAAGAAATTAACCATTTTGATCCTGTTTGTGCAGTGAGCCAGAGGAAAAAGAAGATGTTTTGGGCCAAGAAAAAGCAACTTCAAAAGAAGGCCAATAAGTCTAAAGTAGTTAGGAATTCTTGTAATATTCCTAGTGCTAATTCAGACAAATTTCAAAAGAAATATGTACCAAATGTCTTTAATTCAATCAAAAGCTATGCTCCAACTTCATCTTGTTCAGTTAATTGCAATTGCATAAATCTCATGATTAAATTGAAAACCCACTTCAATGGTTCCCACTTCTTTCTGAAAAAATCTCTAAAGAAGAAAGCTTCAGAGACAAAACCTTAAAAGCAAAAGAAAGACCAACCTGGAAAGGCATCAAAAAATGGTATGCCAAAGAGTGACAAGAAAACTCCAAAGCCTAACAAGAATGGACCCATTATGATATGGGTACCTAAAACCCTTTAATCTGTCTTGCAGAAACAACATATGCCTATCTGGTATTTAGATTATGGATGTTCAAGGCATATGACTGGAGATAAGAAGTTGATATCCTCTTTCAAAGAAAAATCTGGAGGAGCAGTAACTTTTGGGGACAACATGCAAGGTCAGATTAGAGGATATGGGGTGTTATCTAAAGGTAATGCATCTGCTTTCAAGGTTGCTTATGTTGATGGTATCAAGCACAACTTAATCACCATAAGTCAACTCTGTGACCATGGTTTTGATGTGAAATTTCAAGAAAATATTGTTCATTGCTTCACTCAAAAACAAATAAAGAAATGCTAAGAGCAGACATAAAAGGTAATCTGTACAAAATGAACTTTACAAAACATACAGATACTGGTTCAGAGAAGCTTTGTCTTGTCTCTCTGAACAATGAGGATGTTTGGCTTTGGCACAAGAAGATCTCACATTTGAACTTCTCATCACTTGATAAGTTAGTCAAACTTAATTTGGTTAAGGGTCTACCATCTCTGAAGTTCAACAAAGACCATCTTTGTTCTGCATGTGAGATGGGAAAACTAAAAAGATCATCCTACAACACCAAAAGTGATAATAATTGTCCTAGACCTTTGCACATGTTTCATGTTGACCTCTGTGTTCCTATCTCTATGCAAAGTCTGCCTTCTAAGAAGTATATTCTTGTACTAATAGATGAATACTCAAGATATACTTGGATTGAATTCATCAGTGCTAAGTCTGATATACCTGATATTATGATAAGTTTGTTAAGAAGATTACAGGTTCTGTTCAGCAGTAACGTTCAAAAGCTGAGAAGTGACAATGGAATAAAGTTCAGAAATGCCAAAATAAATTCTTAGCTTTCAGAAGAAGGCATCACTCCAAACTTCTCTGCAGCAAGGACACCTCAACAAAATGGTGTTGTTGAGCGGAAGAATAGAACACTTGTTGAAGTTGCAAGAACAATGCTTGCAGGATCTGATCTTCCAACTAACTTTTAGGCTGAAGCAGTATCAACAACATGCTTTACTCAAAACAGAGCAATAATTGTCAAAAGATTCAAGAAAACAACATATGAACTCATTAACAACAGAAAACCAAATGTCAAATATTTTCATGTTTTTTGGTGCAGGTGCTTTACTCAAAACAGAGCAATAATCTTGGTAAGTTTGACAAAAAGTCAGATGAAGGTAAGTTCATTGGTTATTCCTTAACCTCAAAAGCCTTCAGAATATTCAATCTCAGAACCAAGACTATCCAAGAAAGTATCAATGTCTCTTTTGATGAATCCAGAAGCTCTGAAGTTCAGAATAATGAATCCACAACAAAGCAAGTCTCTGAATCATCAAAACTCAGAGAGTCATAACTCAACAAGATATTTGAAGATTTCTTTGATGATGATGATAACTCTGAATTCATATTCATAGATATTCACAGATCATAATCAGAGGAACCACAAACTTCAAGTACAATTCTTACTGGTCCCTCTAATAACACACCTTCTACTTCACTCAATACAGGTCGAAGTGAAACATTAAGACCAAATGATGAAGAAAAAGAATCTTCAGAAGAAGAAGGTGAACCAGAGACATCTGAAGAATCTCCAAAGCCACCATCACCATCTCTGGAGATATCCTCAGAGCCTCTGAACAACACTACAGAGATGCCACACCCTGTCATCTCTGAAGCTCAAACTCCTCCACACATTTATGCTCCCATGACAAGATGGTCAAAAGATCACCCCCATGAACAGATCATAGGATCTCCCTCAGATGGTGTCAAGACAAGATCTTCCACAATCAATGAATGTTATTTTATAAACTTCCTAAGCATCATTGAGCCAAAGAAGGTAAATGAAGCTCTTGAAGATCCAAATTGGATCAATGCCATGCATGATGAACTTCAAGAGTTTGAAAGAAATAAAGTCTGGACCCTGGTTCCACTTCCCAAAGGCAAATTTGCAATTGGAACCAAATGGGTTTTCAGAAACAAAAAGGATGAGGATGGCATAATCATCAGAAACAAAGCTAGATTGGTTGCTAAGGGATATTGCCAAGGAGAAGGCATTGATTATGATGAAATATTTGCACCTGTGGCTAGGCTAAGCAATCAGAATCTTCTTAGCCTATGTTACACGCAAAAGGTTCAAAGTGTATCAATGGATATTAAATCTTCTTTTCTTAATGGCAAACTTAATGTAGAAGTATATGTCCAGCAACCACCTGGATTTGAAAGTTCAAAGTTTCCAGACCATGTTTGTCATTGTGGTAAAGCTCTGTATGGCCTTAAACAAGCCCCCAGAGCATGGTATGCAACTCTGTCCACTTTTCTGATTGAAAATGGATTTGAAAAAGGAATTATTGATACCACACTGTTCATCAAAAGATATAAAAATGAGCTTTTTTTAGTACAAATTTATGTTGATGATATTATCTTTGGGTCTACAAACCAAAAGTATCGTGATAAGTTTTCAGAGTTGATGAAGAGTGAATTTGAAATGAGTCTCATGGGAGAATTAACTTTCTTCCAAGGACTTCAAGTATAACAAACATCAGAGGGTACTTTTATAAATCCAACCAAATATGTCTCTGATATTTTGAAAAAAATACAAACTCAATGATTCAACTTCTATGAGAACTCATATTGCCACTGGAGTCAAACTTGACTCTGATCCTTCAGGGAAATCTGTGGATGTTAAAATCTACAGAGACATGATAGGTTCACTCTTATACTTAACGGCAAGTAGACCTGATATAATGTTTGCAACATGTCTCTATGCTAGATATCAAGCCAATCCAAAGGAATCTCACTTATCAGCTGTAAAAAGAGTGTTTAGATACCTCAGAGGCACACCATCTCTTGGTCTCTGGTATCCAAAACTCTCTGGTTTTGAACTAACAACTTACACAGATGCAGATCATGCAGGATGCAAGTTAGACAGAAAAAGTACCTCTGGATGTAGTCAACGTTTGGGAAATAAGCTAGTGAGTTGGTCATCTAAGATGCAAAATTGTGTATCAACTTCTACAACAGAAGCAGAATATGTTGTTGCTACCAGTTGTTGTTCACAAGTCATTTGGATGAGAACTTAACTCAGAGACTATGGTATTTAGTTTGATAGGATTCCCATTTTGTGTGACTTCAGTTTTATTGCCATCTCTGCTAATCCAGTGCAGCATTCCAAGACAAAGCATATTGATGTCAGGAATCATTTCCTTAAAGATCATGTTGAGAAAGGAACAATTGAAATGTATTTTATTCCAATTGATCTCCAACTTGCTGATATTTTCACCAAAGCTTTAGATGGACGAAGGTTCAATTTCTTAATCAACAAGTTGGGCATGCTAAATATGTCTACTTCAATAAAAAAAAAGTTGCATCAGAACCTCTGATACACACTTCAGAGCCTCTGATATTCAACAGTAACATATTTTCAGAGTCTCTGATGTCAGAAACCATCATTTGTCAAGGGGGAGTAAGAAATGATGGAAGGTAAAACAGCCAAAAAATCAGAGCCTCTGATGCTTATATCAGAGCCTCTGCTCCTATCTCTGATACTCATATCAGAGCCTCTGATATTTTATCAGAATATCATTTCAAAAGGAAAGGTATGTTCTTCATTCTTATGTTTTACCTTATTCTTTACTGAAAATCAAACTTGATTATTTTAGAGAAACACATCTAAGAGACTATTAATTAGTCTCTAATAATATTCTCAAAGCCTCTGACATAATATGCTCTGAAGATATATCAGAGCACTAAATTCTTAGTGTTCTTGGGTATTTATTAATCAAGTTTTGGGGTTTTTTTTGTAAATAATTTTTTTAATTTTGATGTTTGAGAAAGGGAATTTTAACTTATGTAATTCTTTCAAAAGAAAATTACTTTATGAGGGTTATTTACTTGGATAACTATCATATTTTTTAAATAATTTATCCTAAATGATAGCTATCTGACGTAAGCGTTCTTTCACTCTCACTCTCCACATGTCAATATTTGAGTTGATGGACGATGGAAAGTTTCTGACATGGGTACTCACAAACGTCGTTTCCATTTCTGACATGGGTACTCAGATACGCCGTTTCCATAACCCCTTATCCCACGTCTCACGTCCATAAAAACCTACCTTACACTCCATTTTCCTTTTACGCTCTCCTGAAATTCTCTAGCATTCAAAAGCTTCAAGAACTCTCAAACTTGCAACAATGGTGAACCAACAAACTGGCTCTGCAGACTCTAGCAGAATAGTTGTAACACCCTAAAAATTGGGTAAATTTAAAACTTAAAATTTTGGCAATATGACGTCTAAAATATGAGGATTTATAAAACCTGTAAATATGAATGACTTTAACCCAAAGAAGTCGCGATAGTTGCAACATTAAAGTAGCGAAGGATAAGACATAATACACGACAACCTATTTAATCTAGAACATTTATCAAACTAGATTAAGATGAGTGTCACTATGACTTCAAAACACTCTTCTCTCAAATTCCCAAAAATGCCCGGTCCTTCAATGATCCTAGGTGCGCGTCCGAATGTTGGACCAATGCTAACATTCAATTTGTAAAAGATGATCCAAGCCTGTACAATTACACAAGAGGTATCTCTTGAAAGACGGGGGAGACTCGTTTCCATCTTGGGTGATGAGAACACGTGAATGGGGTCACCCTTGATGTTATTGGATGTCACCTCATATCTCGGTTCTAGTTCCCATGCCATAAAAGACATCACAATCCTCAAAACGTTTATGCCTATATTGCCTACTCCGTCGAGTTACACCTCAAGGACTTACGAACATGGGTGCCTATCCAATCTAGATGAGTTGCACCTCAAGGACTTACATCCCCTATTGCCTACTCGCTAGTGACCAAACGGTCAACAATTATAACCATATACATATATGCCATCTAAATCCTCATGCACAAGGAGGTAGACATTACTTCACATTTAGGTCATGACCAAGTAAAGATAGTATAACCCATGCATAACTCATTCCATTCCAAAGCATGATAATGCACATTTCATATTCATATCTAAGCCATACAATTTACTTGTCACCCAAAACCACCATCATATTCATGTGATAAATCTAGTTACAACATAAGCATTTATAACTAAAACCCATAATTGTGAAAGGTAGTTCTTTGTCAATGTACAACTCATTTTACGAGATTTATATATATATATAAGGACCCTTATGGCATACAATGTCTTATATAAGAGCAAATAACCATGTACAAGTAAGATATACAAAACCCTAGTTTTAGGTTAACTTTGAATTCTTCACACAAGCAAATAATAATAAATGTATGGTGAAATAAGGGTTAGGAGACTCAGCAAGTGGGTTTGTGATGTAACAACCCTAAAACAATAAAATACTAGAACAGGAGATGATGATTTGAAATTTCTCAAAGATGGTAGCTACTCCCTTTAAACCCTAGGATTCCATTAATGACCATAAATGGTACAAGATTGAGGTTGGAACCTCATTAAATGAGGGAAGAGAGGGAGGATGAGAGGAATTTTACCTTGGGTATGAGAGAAAAATGGGTATTCAACAAAAGCCTAAGAGTTGTAAATGAGCTATCTAACAAAATCAGGCATTTAAAGCTCCTACGCTCGACGGCGATTATGCCACGCGAGAGTGACATGGGCATTATCGCCGGTCACTCTCGTTGAGTATGTACCGAGAGTCTTTATATTTGGCCACTCGCGATTGTGACACGCGAGAGTGCCACTTGCAATCTCGCTAGGAACTCTCGCCGAAAAGGTACCGAGAGTTGTGATTTTAGTGGGGGTGACTATGACAAGCGAGAGTGACATGGGAATTATCACTGGTCACTCTCGCTGGGTGGCTTCCTCTTCCCAAACTTTGATAGTTCTAACTCTGAATTTCGTGACTGGTCGAAGGTGAATTCATATAACTGAATTATATGTACTTATAAACACGGAACAAGTATTGGTCCAAAATTCGGGGTGTTACAATCCTCCACCCCTTAGAAAAGATTTCGTCCTCGAAATCTCAGACTAAACAAATAAGTGAGGATAGCGCCTTCTCATATCCTCTTCGGATTCCCAAGTCACGTTGGCTCCTCGGTGGTGCTTCCATTGAATCTTTACCATGACCACTTCTTTCTGTCATAGCCTTTTTGTATTTCGTTCTAAGATAGCTTCGAGTTCCTTCACGCATCGGTCGTTATCTACTCTAATCTCTAACAACGTAATGACGCTCTCCTCTTCGGCTAGGAACCTTCTCAAGTAACATACATGAAAGGTAGGGTGGATCCCATCCATTTCGGGCGGTAAATCTAACTTGTATGCTTGAAGCCCAATGCGCTCAATGATGGTGAAAGGTCAAAGGAAACAGGGACTAAGCTTCCCACACTTCCCGAACCTTATTACCCCTTTCCACGGTGAAACTTTCAACATCACCCGTTCCCCCACTTGAAACTGGACCGGTCTTCTCTTTTTGTCTGCATAACTCTTTTGGTGATCTTGAGCCGCTTTTAACCGTTCCCGAATGCTCTTGACCTTGTTGACCGTTTCTTACATTATTTTCGGTCCGGAAAATTATTTCTCTCCCGCCTCTAGCCAACACACGAGTGTTCTACACTTTCTTCCGTATAACGCCTCGAATGGTGCCACACCGATACTAGAGTGGTAACTGTTGTTGTAGGAGAACTCCACTAACGGAAGGTACGAATCCTAACTTCCCCCGAAGTCAATGACGCGCGATCTCAACATATCCTCGAGAGTTTGGATGGTCCTCTTGCTCTGTCCGTTTGTCTGAGGAGGATATGCGGTACTCAACTTGATCCTAGTGCCCAACTTCTTTTGCAAGTTATCCCAAAAATGGGAAGTGAAACGAATATCCTGATCGGACACAATAGAAAGTGGCACCCATGCCTTGAGATCACCTCATCTATATAGAGTTTCTCCAATTTGTCCATCGAGAGGGTCTCTCGCATAGGCAATAAATGCGCGCTATCAACGGTCCACTATCACCAAAATGGTGTCGTGACTTCTCAATGTCTTCGGTAGTTTGGTTACGAAATCCATCGTGATGTGCTCCCACTTCCATTCCGGTATCTCCAAGGATTATAGAATATTGTAAGGTCGTTGGTGTTCCGCCTTCACTTGTAGGCAAGTTATGCATCGCTCCACGTAACTAGCTACATCCAATTTCATTACCGGCCACCAATAATTAAGCTTCAAGTCCCGATACATTTTTGTGCTTCCCGGATGAATAGTGTACATGGATTTATGCGCGTCTTCCAATAGCAAGTCCCGACATCCCCCGGTCTTCGGTATCCAGATTCGACCTTGGAATAGCTTCAATCCTCTTCCGTCTTCGGTCAATTGGAGGTGTTGCTTAACCATAGCTTCACTTTTGATATTTGCTTCAAGGAGTGCTTCTGACTGGGACATTTTGATTCTGTCTATTAGGCTCGAAACGACTTCCACTCTTGCGAAGGTGGCTTAAGTTCCACTACCATACTCTTTTCGGCTCAAAGCATCTGCCACAACATTGGCCTTTCTGGGATGATATAGAAGCTCACAATCGTAGTCTTTAAGTAGTTCTAGCCATCTTTGTTGCCGCATATTCAACTCCTTTTGGTCGAAGACATACTTCAGACTCTTATGATCGGTAAAATGGGTGCACTTCATGCCGTAAAGGTAGTGTCGCCACAACTTCAAGGCGAACACTACCGCTGCTAGCTCGAGATTGTGGGTTGGGTAGTTTTTCTCATGCTCTTTCAATTGCCTTGATGCATAGGCTATCACTTTTACCCTTTGCATCAATACACACCCCAAACCCATCTTAAACGCGTCGTTGTAGACTACAAAGTCATCCGTTCCCTCGGATAGGGATAAAATTGGTCGCATAATTTCCTTTATAGAGTCTGAAAAGCCCGCTCTTGGCTTTCGGTCTAAAAAAATTTCACGTTCTTCCTTGTCAGGGTCGTCAATGGAGAGGCGATTTTGGAGAAGTCCTGAATGAATCTCCGATAGTAGCCGGCTAGACCCAAGAAACTCCGAATTTCCGTGGGACTCTTGGGTGGTTCCCAATTCGTCATGGCTTCAATCTTTAACGGATCAACTTTTACTCCTTCTCTTGTCACCACGTGGCCTAAGAATTGAACCTCTTGCAACAAAAACTCGCACATGGAAAACTTGGCGTAAAGCTTCTCACTCCTCAACACTTCCAATACTTCCCTAAGATGTCGCTCGTGCTCCTCTTCATTCTTTGAACATACCAAGATGTCATCGATATACACAATGACCGACTTTTCTAAAAATGGTCGGCAAAGTCGATTCATCAAATCCATAAACACGGCCAGTGCATTGGTTAGCCCGAAAGGCATAACTAATAACTCGTAACGGGTTCTAAAGGTGGTCTTGTAAACATCTTCTTCTCTAACCTTCACTTTATGGTAGCCCGATCGGAGATCGATCTTGGAGAAACATTCGACTCCTTTCAATTGATCAAAGAGATCGTCTATACGGGGTAACGGATATTTATTCTTCACGATCACTTTGTTTAACTCCCGGTAGTCGATGCACATTCGCATTGACCCATCCTTCTTCTTGACAAAGAGTACCAGAGCTCCCCACGGCGAAGAGCTCAGCCTCACGAATCCTTTCTCTAGCAATTCTTGAAGTTGAGACATCATCTCTTGCATTTCGGTCAGAGAAAGACGGTAAGGTGCACGGGCAATCGGTGCCGCTCCCGGAACTAGATCGATCCGGAACTCCACTTGGCGATCGGGTGGCAAGCTCGGAAGGTCGTCGGGAAATACATCTGGATATTCGCTAACGATCCGTACATCTTCTAACTTCTTCTTCTCCGCTTTGGTGTCCATCACGTACGCAAGAAATGACATGCACTTCTTCACTAGACACTTCCTTGCTTGGATGGATGAAAGGAGAGCCACTTCGCCTTTACGCTTCTCTCCGTAGACGAAAACGAAGTCCCCGCTTGAGGTCGGTAATCTGATCAGTTTCTTTGAACATAAAATTTCTGCTTGGTGTTGAGACAACCAGTCCATCCCGATCACCACGTCGAAACTCCCAATCGTCATGGGAAGTAAGTTCACCACAAATTTCTAAGTGACACTTCTCTAAAACTTCTCACAAGATCACTCGCTCTCCATTTGCTACCTCTACTACCAAGGCATCACTAAGAGTATTAGAAGGCACATTCAAGGCTTTGCAAAACTCAATGGACACGAAAGAGAAATTGGCACCGGAATCGAATAATACTTTAGCGGCAAGGGAGTTGAGTAAGAACGTACCCGACACCATGTCGGTGGTCTCCTTCGCTTCTTCTCTAGTCATATCGAAGGCCCACCCTTGAACCTTAGAAATTACTTCCTTCTTCGGTTGACTTCTCGAGCTTCCTCTTCTTGCTCCCGCCTTAGCTTGGGGAAATCCCTCTTCATGTTCCCCACCTCCTTGCACTCGTAACATTTTGCCCCTTGAATAGGACAATTCGGACTAGTGTGACCCGGCTTGCCACACTTAAAGCATGAGATTGGGTTGGGGTTAGGGTTGCAAAAACCAAAGTGCTTGCTTTTGCACTTGGAACACCACTTCGCCTCCCGGGGATTATCAAAGCTTCTACCACTCGGTTGAAATTTTGTCTTCTTGAACGAGTTCGGCGGGCTCTCCCACTTCCTCTTCTCAGCCACCTTTGATTTCTCTTCCTTGTCTTGCGCATAGACCCTTTCCATAATCTTGGCCTCTTCTATCGTTTCTCTAAGATTTGTTGCTTTTGAGTTGCGAACCATCGACATCATGTCCGCGGGCAAACCTTTCAGATAGGCTTTCACCTTCTCCTTCTCAGTTGGAGCCACATGCCCCATAAGATTCAGTTTTTCCATGAAAAGTCGGGTGTATTCCTGCACTGACAAATTTCCTTTATTCAACGCACGGAACTCTTCCTCGATCAAATCCATCTCTTGTTCGTTGCAATACTCCTCTAAAATCTTTTTCTTGAACACCGCCCACGTCATATTGGTCAACATTGATTCTTCAACGGTTGTGGTGAAAACGTTCCACCATATCAAGGCTGAACCCCGGAGCATTTGAGAACCAAATTTTACCTTCTGATTCTCCTCACAGTCACAGGATCTAAACGCGTGCTCAATTTCTTTGAGCCAATTCATGCAAGCTACGGGTTCATTAGATCCGACAAACTCCGGAGGTTTTCAACCTATGAAGGACTTGTAGGAACAAGTTCCTCCAGGTTGCCTCGTCTCTAGTGTCACCAACCCCTCAGTGCGGTTCTCACCTCCGGTGCCTCCGGAACCCGCTATAACCACATTTTCCTCTACGATTTTGTGTCGGCGATAGCTACCCTCTTTGTACTCCATCAGCTTCATAAACATTTCTTGTTGCTTTTCCATGGTCTCTTTCATGGATCTCATCATGTCAGGCATCTGAGATTGAGAGGTTACTTCTGTCATAAGTGGGTCGGCGGTGGTAATGTTTCTCCTTAGGATGTTCTTCACCCTTCCACCAGTCAAGGGTGGAAGTTGAGGAGGTACTACCGCTACCATTTCATT
Source organism: Arctium minus (assembly GCA_954870635.1). Classification (NCBI taxonomy): domain Eukaryota; kingdom Viridiplantae; phylum Streptophyta; class Magnoliopsida; order Asterales; family Asteraceae; genus Arctium; species Arctium minus. The sequence goes on along the minus strand of OX941088.1, from coordinate 87,426,337 downwards.
TGGTCGATGCGTCTTCGATTCGGTCACGGCTTGGCCCTCCGGAGATGATTGAAGATGACTCCGAGTATTTACCATTTCGGTCTGTCACACAATTGAGAGAGAGTAAGAGATGGGCTACACAAGATTATACACAAGAAACATACTAATACAATGCATCGATCATCATAATCATAGTAATTCAAGCATGCTCACGTAATCATACATTCATAATAGCAGTAGCTAATTTGAATTTATGAACATACGCCACATAAGGATTCTCGCTACCACTTTTATAATTTTCAATGACGTAGTTTCCATCGACTCTAAGACCGTCCCATCTTAAAATTCTACCCGACTCTCACAATTCATAACCTAATGGTCTCAGCTTAAGTCTAGGCATCGACTTTACATACCTAGTTCACTTAAATTAGAGCTCTGATACCAACTTGTAACACCCTAAAAATTGGGTAAATTTAAAACTTAAAATTTTGGCAATATGACGTCTAAAATATGATGATTTATAAAACCTGTAAATATGAATGACTATAACCCTAAGAAGTCGCGATAGTTGCAACATTAACGCAGTGGAAGGATAATACATAATACACGACAACCTATTTAATCTAGAACATTTATCAAACTATATTAAGATGGGTGTTGCTATGACTTCAAAACGCTCTTCTCTCAAATTCCCAAAAATGGTCGGTCCTTCAATGATCCAAGGTGCGCGCCCGGAGAATCAAGGTGCCCTATGCACACCACTAGAAGAACCTATGAGTCATTAAGCACCAAAACAAGTGTTAAACCAAAATCTAGAGACATGGTAAGAATTTAGAAGTTAATGATGTAAACAATGACAACGTATTTAAGTGTTATTGAAGCACCCGAAGGTTGGACCAATGCCAACATTCAATTCGTAAAAGATGATCCAAGCCTGTACAAATACACAAGAGGTATATCTTGAAAGACGGGGGAGACCCGTTTCCATCTTGGGTGATGAGAACACGTGAATGGGGTCACCCTAGATGTTATTGGATTTCACCTCATATCTCGGTTCTAGTTCCCATGCCATAAAAGACATCACAATCCTCAAATCGTTTATGCCTCTATTGCCTACTCCGTTGAGTTACACCTCAAGGACTTACGAACATGGGTGCCTATCCAATCTAGACGAGTTGCACCTCAAGGACTTACGTCCCCTATTGCCTACTCGCTAGTGACCAAACAGTCAACAATTATAACCACATACATATATGCCATCTAAATCCTCGTGCATAAGGAGGTAGACATTACTTCACATTTAGGTCATGACCAAGTAAAGATAGTATAACCCATGCATAACTCATTCCATTCCAAAGCATGATAATGCACATTTCATATTCATATCTAAGCCATACAATTTACTTGTCACCCAAAACCACCATCATATTCATGTGATAAATCTAGTTACAATATAAGCATTTATAACTAAAAACCCATAATTGTGAAAGATAGTTCTTTGTCAATGTACAACTCATTTTATGAGATTTATATATATAGGGACCCTCATGGAATACAATGTCTTATATAAAAGCAAATAACCATGTACATGTAAGATATACAAAACCCTAGTTTTAGGTTAACTTTGAATTCTTCACACAAGCAAATAATAATAAATGTATGGTGAAATAAGGGTTAGGAGACTCACCAAGTGGGTTTTTGATGTAAAAACCCTAAAACAATAAAACCCTAGAAGAGTTGATGATGATTTGAAGTTTCCCAAAGATGGTAGCTACTCCCTTTAAACCCTAGGATTCCATTAATGTCCATAAATGTTACAAGATTGATGTTGGAAGCTCATTAAATTAGGGAAGAGAGGGAGGATGAGAAGAATTTTACCTTGGGGATGAGATAAAAATGGGTCTTCAACAAAAGCCTAAGAGTTGTAAATGAGCTATCTAACAAAATCAGGCATTTAAAGCCCCTGCGCCCGACGGCGAATATGCCACGCGAGAGTGACATGGGCATTATCGTCGGTCACTCTCGCTAAGTATGTACCGAGAGTCCTCAGATTTGGCCACTTGTGATTGTGACACGCGAGAGTGCCACTGGCAATCTCGCCAGGCACTCTCGCCGAAAAGGTACTGAGAGTTGTGGTTTTAGCGGGGGCAACTATGACAAGCGAGAGTGACATGGGCATTATCACCGGTCACTCTCGCTGGGTGGCTTCCTCTTCCCAAACTTTGACAGTTCTAACTCTGAATTTCGTAACTGATCTAAGGTGAATTCATATAAGTGAATTATATGTACTTATAAACACGGAACAAGTATTGGTCCAAAATTCGGGGTGTTACAATAGTCCCAAGCATGAACCTTGCTCAGTTCGATGTTCCAGTCAAAGGGAACAACTATCATCTCGATCTTACGCCTTCCAAGTTCGATGAACAATTTCGTCCTATCCTGGAGTTTTTCCGTTCATGTGAACTCAAAGATGCCCTAACTGCATATGACGCAAATGTTCCTCTCAGCTTTGTGCAACAATGGTGGTACTCAAGTGATTACAATGAACAAGCTGAAGGAATCCTTGGATATATTGATCTTGGAGAAAGAGGAGTCAACATACGCATTCAACCTGATACTTTAAGACGACGACTATTTCTATTGAACACCACTGACCTTCAAATACCAAGGTTTGGCACAAGGGTCACCAGAACATCAAAAGGTGGAGAAGCCATGATCAATCAGAGAAGAAGAAGCAAGTGGCTCTGCTCCCCCCTCCTCCTCTGCAAATAAAGGAAAATGAGCACAAGATGTGAGTGAACCAGAGAGGCACTCTACCTCTACTAAAGAAAACCAATCAAAAATCTTAAAGTCTCTAGTGCCAGTGATATATTTAGCACCTTCTACCACTTCAGAAGCATCACTACTTCCAGTAATAAACGCAAATCCAGAGACAATTGGTGCTCTGGATGATGATGAAGAAATGATAGATTACTCAAGAAATCCTTCTTCAGAGGATGCTTTCTCCTCTCCCGAACGTCCAAAGATAATCATGCGAGATGGATTTGGGAGTGAATCTGAAGAAGATACTAACAAGGAGGAGTATGCATACAAGAATGCTCAACCTCACCAAACCACCACATCAGAGGCAGAGCAACACAAGAAATATAATATGCAGATAGAAGTAATGATATCCTCTGCTATAAATGATACTCCTCCATCATCCCCAAAAGTCCAAAGGAAAGAACCAGAGACGGCTCCTCAACAGTCGTCTGCTGAAGAATCAACAGTGGTTGTCGATGAACAAGTACCTCTTAACTCTGAAGCTCAACGATCAACCACATAGGTACATGTTCAAAGAGAAAGCATTGGAATCCCTGCACTCTCTGCCTTCACAAATCCTCCAGAGTTCCTCACCTCTGCAGAAAAGACCTCTATTGATGACACCTTCAGGTACCTGTATTGTGAATACAATGTAGAAGAAAGACTTATCTTACCTCTGAACCCAAGAATCAGAGAAGGTGTGGATGAGATAGAGAAGAGGTTCATCAGAAAAAAGACAAGCCGCAGAGTAGATGTTGTCTTAGAGTCACCTATTACTGAGATATACAAGATCTCTGAAAAGACGTTTTCCTACAACAAGATCATACGTAGGCATTACGAGGTCATCCGCTCTGATGGACAGGTTTATCAATTCAATGATAATGACCTTGTAAACCTGAACCCCTATGATATGCCTCAACTCTATGCCTATTGCTCTGCAATATATGAAAGAGAAAGAGCATTCAAAATGGGACAATACGAAGTCCAGCATGCCATGGAAGCTCACATCAAACTCCGAGCAAGGTTAGACTTCCAGATTGCTCTGAACCTTGGAGAAGAAAGGCTAGGGGTCACTGAACCAGTGAAGATGATTGAAGACTTGGAGAAATTCAATATCGGATCAATCATAGCAGAGCCTCTGGGATTTGTCTTCAGAGTGAACAATGTCAAGAAGATCTTCCTTACATCAGAAGTGGCCAAGTACTCTGATGAGACTTTAAAAGGAATGCTAAGGATGATAAGCGTGAAGAAGGAAAGACACAGAGCTGACCTATTTGAGAAACTACACTTGGAGATTAGCTCGATGATTGAGTTCAGAGAGTTGATTATGAAATTTCATAGGATCTGTTCTGGTGTTAAAATTTAGTCTCTTTCCTTGTAATTTTTTTTGTTTGTTATCTTCTCTCAGAGTGTAACTTAAAATGTTTTGTGAGAAGTAACAATTAACAAAGGATGATTTTCTCCTCTTTGCTTTCTAGTTAAAATATCTTTGCTATTTGACAATTTTTTATCTTCAATACTTAGGGGGAGATTGTTAGCCCCAATTCTGAATTGTAAAAGTATTAAAAATAATATGTCCTGTTTTAGAGGACTTCCAGAGATAGCCTTCAGAGAGCAAGCCTGCCTCTGAAGGACATTCCAGAGTTAGAGAAATTTAGCAGAAGACATCTGAGATGGCTTCATCAGAGGTACCTACGACAGAGCTCTGAAGACTGTCTCTGAAGATCAAGTTGAAGAATTCTACAAGTGTTGACATAAGAACATAAGACACGTCACCTAGTGATAAGATTTACCTTTTGAATAGGTTACTATTCAAGCATGTCTTGAGCTTACCTTTTAGGTAAGACACTGTTCAAGCATGTTTCTTATGTCAGGAAAGTACACTGATGGTCCTATAAATAGGGCGTGCATCCCAATGCTTAAAGTGTGTCTTTCTTTACAAACTTGTATAAGAATTATTTCTTTATGTACTGAAAAGTGTAGAAGAAGATATTGTAAGATTAAACCACCTTTTTGGGTGCTCTTGATTATCTACTTGCATTATCAAGTTAATATTAGTTTGTTCTTATATTTGCTTTATTGGATATATCTTCTTATTACTGTGAGTACGAATCTTGCTTTTATTAAAACATTATTTGTTTCCGCTGTTATTATTATTATTATATGTTTATATCATTGTTAAAAGACTGAATCTAGGATCAACATTCTCTAGAAAGTTAGCTTGTTTCTCACCCAAAAATCTCGCCATATAAATAACTTAAATGAGCGACATTTTGCATGCCAAACGTACATTGATAAATAAAAAAAATAAGGGTATTTATGAACTCGGGTGTTGCAATGACCCCATTATAATCCACACCACAATGCCCCCGATGACTCGGTGATCCATTTCTAGCTACAATTCAAGAAACGACTATTCCCTAACCAAAACCAGCAAAACTCATATGCTAATGAATCCAATGCTTTATAGTCTACTCCAACTCATGACTTTAAAATGACCAACTGTAATCAAACATATAGTTTTCTAAAATATAAAATTTAATCACAAAAGTCACTTCTCCAAAATTGAGCAACTGGTCAAAAGTCCCACAACTTAATGTGAATCAATTATTTCTTTCAAAACAAAAAGACATAATCGTTACTTGACAAGAAACTCATTCAAATAATGATAGCCCTTCAAGTATAATTACTCCATTTCACAAAATATTCAAGTTCATAAGCCCCATATATGTCACAAATCCATCATAAACCAAAATCTTGAGATTTATCTTTAAAATACCTTGTAAGTTTGAACAAGTTCATCTACATGGCATTTCAAAGAAATCCAAGCATTCAAGTTACCAAACAGTGGAAAAAATCCCCAGATTTCTCAAAGAACACCAAAATGGTCCAAGATCATCAAATACAAGAAATACATTGTAAAAAAAGTTTCGGAGACTACAATATGACATTTTGACATGTATAAAGTTTAAAAAGGAGTAAGATGAACTCATAATGCGAGGTTTTGACAAAAAAACCAAGAAACCAAACAAAAACCCTAGAATGAGAAGGAGATTTTGAAGCTTTAACTCTACTCATGAACCCTTAGCCTCAAATGCTCAATAATACCTTTGAAATCTTTGAAAGAAGGCTTTAAATACTCAACCATCAAAATAATTGAGTAGATAAATGAGTTGGAATGAGAGATTATGAAACCCTAGGCAAAAATCCTGAATTTATGGCCTGGGACCACGCCCGCGACCTAGGGTCGCAACATAGAGCGCCCGCGTCACCCTTCGCCGCACCGTGCCATTTATTTCGCATGACTTGATCCACATGAGTACTAGTGTCATCCACTGTATGCCGTGCTCAACCAGAAGACCACAGGACTTTGAAAACACAATATTAAATCCCAAACCATGACATACCAAAAATCTCAGGTGTTACACCTTAAAACTCTGGCGCCTTAAAAGACCTGTAACTCGTCGTTTCCCGATGAATGCTCCCCCTCCCTTTGATCTCTCCCTATAAAGCAAAATCCTCCCTCCTCTGATTTAGTTTTTTTTATAGATTTTTTATGGTTTGATTTAGATGTTTAGGTTTTGATTTTTGGGGTTGAGTTCGTATCTTGATTTAGGTTCTAGATGCTCTTGATCAATTTTTTTAAAATTGTTATTGTATTTTGTTCAATGTTTCTGACTCACAAGTTTGTATCTTGAGTTTGTATTTTAGTGGTGTATTGGTTGAAATGCAGGTAATAGGAGGACGAGATGACTGTAGTGGCAACCAGAGTAGATGGCCGAAGTGGCTTCAAGAGGAGATGACCAGGAGTGAAGGAGAGGGAAGGAATGATATGTCTTGTTGTCGTTGGTTGCAATTTATAATTTTTTTAAAAGAGAGAAAATAAAGAAAGACCAAAAAGGCCCATCACTTAACTGAATATTTCTCATGGTGTTTGAGGGAGGGGCAAAATCCGAGCTTTTTTGCAAACCATGATGGTCAACTTGTAGTTGCAAAAATGTAGAGGTGAAAACAGTTACAATAAACAAATCACAAAGACCAAAATTGTATTTTCAAACACCATTGATATTGAAATACAAATCACTTATATTCTTCATTGATTTTTAATTAATTATCATTGTAAGTGGTTTATTTTTAGAAGTATTGACCCGTCGAAGTTGTTCCAAAAGAAAGAATGTGTACTTGAATATTATACAAATCGGCTTGTGTTATACTAAGGTTCTAAATGGCGTGAGGCGTGGCGTGACGGCGAGGTCAAGCCTCAAGCCTTACGAGTTATGGCGAGACCATGGCGTTTTTCAAGGCGTGGCTTAAGGCGACAAATCTTTATATAATTTATATGTATATATGTGTATGTGTGTGTTTTTACCAGTGAACAAGTTTTTGATTTAGGATTCTTGAATTTGTTGGGGAATTGGCCATTGGGTTTGTCACTAGTTTGTTTTCTATTTTTGATTTCTTGCCCTTTTCCTATTGATTTCTTTTTAATTGAATTTAATTATTGGACTTTGATTTGTTACCACTGACTACTAACTTATATGGTTATTAACTATTAAGTATTTTGATTAATTATTCACTTGTTACAAATTGGTTATTTAGTTTAGGACAAGTGCATTTTTTTTCTTTGAAATAAACCAACATATTGTTTTATTATAAATTGTTAGGGGTTTGTTCCTTTAACCATCTGGTTCATTATGAATCTGTAAAACTTTGTACTTATCTGTAATGTGTTCATTTACATTCAGTTTAACCACAATAGTAAAAAGTATAAATAGCAGTATAATGTCTCGGTTTAACCGAAATAGTAAAAAAGTAACCAAAAACCGAACCGAATAAGTTATCTTTATTCTATTAATCGAATCTTTAAGCCAAAAATTGAACAACCTGAAACCGTTTTGGTTCAAATGAGTTCAATATGGTTTAGGAATTTTCATAAAAGTTTCTAAATCTGCCGCTATTGTTGCCATATTATGCAATATACCCATAAAATACCACTCCATTTCATGAAAACTATGACACATTCTATAACAATGGGCCACGAGTCTGGCACACCTCAACTAATCCCATGAGCCCGTGAAGTTATCGGTAAGATTTGGGTGGCCTTTCAATGGAGAAAAAAAATCCGGTTTCCATTATTTGAGATGTTAACGATAATATGAAATAAAAATCTTGAATCCGAAGGATTAATACATCGAGTGCTCAGTATATAGTAATGACGACAATGATGAAATAAATAACTTCAGCAAAATTCTCGGCTACGAAGGTTTACAACAGCCCACACGGCGGATGTTGATTCGTTAATAAAAGAAACTAATTAATATGTATTGTAATCTTCATAGGATGGAGAGAGTGTAACCAACCCAACAAATCTGGGGTTGAAAGGAATCATTGTGCACTTTGATTTTTGTATGAAGTTGTCAAAACTAATTAAGAGTAACTAGCTATAGAGGCATATTAGACTATGAGATTACTTTGATAAAAATCCTTTTGATGTAAAATGATGAGTAGAACTAATCTCTAATCTTTTGTGATTAGATTCTGATCTTCGATATCCAGTTCATTTTACCTTCTCCGTTTTGACTCTTTTCGCATCTCCGAAAGGTAGCTTTCTAGATTGGATTTCACCCATAAGCGTCGGTTAATGAGATCTTTCTTGGATGACTCATCTGAAAATTGCAAACTCAATGTTAGTTTCTAGTATTAGATATGGAAAAAAACAAATATATCCCTGTAAATGTTAAACCTGGCTTTTGTATTGCATATGTATCTCATGTTCCAATTGTTTTTTTCTGCTTTTAGCCAATCCCACATACACCCCTAATTTTGGTCAATTGGGGAAGATAGACTTGGATCATTACTTCTCAATATATGTTGGAAGTTTCCTTTTCTCCTCAATGGTTGTTTTGGAGAGTAATCTAATTTGGTTCCACACATTCTATCATGGTATTAGAACCACGGTCTGCCACTCTAGGGAACATTCAGGGACAATTTGTGTTCGTCTAGCCCCTCTCGACATTATGGGACAATTTGTGCCTGTTTAGCCTTCGTTGGAGGGGGGGTGTTGGAGTCCTACATTGGATAGACGTGGAAATTTTCTCCTCAATTAGTCACGACCATTTCTTAACTTCAAGACTACCTAACCCTATCTACTCCGTGCAACAGTTGTTAGCTATGATTGTTTTTGTTACTTGAACAACAACATCAACATGTTGGAATCTCCCTTCTCACCTCAATGGCTCTTTTGGTGAGTAATCCAATGGCGTTCCACATGTGTTCACATAGTATCATAACTTACATTGCTATAATCTTTGATCGATATATTCACTTATATAAAGCTAATGATTTATATTCATCGCTATGCCAAAGTATTTGTAGGCTTCATGCTTTGAGGTTACGACTATTGGCAAGGTAAACAACAAACCAAGAAAATCAATAATGAAGAATTAATGCGCAATGAGTTGCTTTGAGAGTGTGCTAGATATGGTAGCTCAAGAGATTAATGCATTCGTTGCAAGATATGGTAGCTCAAGAGATTAATGCATTCATTTAATTGCATCTCTTCAATAATTGGCTAAAATAACTTTATTTGCACCAACTTACAAAAAGACCTCTAATATGACACAATTTGGACGATAGAAGAAAAAGGGTGATCAAGTTTTAACACCATCAAAATATAGTAAATAAGATAGCATAAACATCAAACTTTACAAAAAATATGCATTGAGGTGGTGATGGGGGTAATCATAATATTGATTAAAACAATCAATAAAAGAATTACATTGATTGTCATGTTCATCCCATCTAGCTTCTTGTGGTTTCCCACATTTCATCTTGATCAACCCAACAAGTATGTTGTCGATCAAAACTCCATTGGAACATTTCTAGAAATTATTGCAATTGGCCTTGAATGTCTTCGTGATATCATGAATCAAGCCAAGAATGTTTTATTACATAGAATGGGAGGAAAAAGATCAACTTGAGAACCATTCGGGTTAACTGAAAAGAATTTGAAATTTAGATACATTCCTAAGACGACTTTCTAGGTTGCTTGCCCTTTTTACTTTGTAATACCAAGAGTCCAAGACTTATCAAGAGTTTGTTGGGATGGCTTGATGAGGCCAAATGCAAAACCAAGAAGATGGAAGATAATTTTTTGCTAGTTTTCGAAGAAAATACTCCCTTCATCCCAGAAAAAATGTAACGTATGTTGAAACAGATGTTTGACAATCGATCAGACAAGAGCAATAGTCACGTTTCTTTGGTATGCATGGAGTTATGGGGGAGATTGGTTGGACAATTTTCTTTGTCAAGACAAGAGCGAACAAATGCCTAAAGCCAAGTTTTTTAAGATAGCTGATATTTAACTCTGATTAAGTTTGACATGAGTTAAAAATAAGACAAGACTCGACAAGAATCACCATGTGAAGGAATTTGAAAAATTAGGTTAACTTGATGAACTCGAGATATCGATCATCATTGTAAAATCTGTATCAACAATGTGCATAAACTTTACGAACATTGTTAACCTCCAGCAATTCAGTGGGCCCTAAGAAACTAACCCAATCTAATTTATCAAAGGATTCTTGAATTGGCCAATTTATTTGATGAAAGTTTACTGATCTACCCAAAATTATACTACTATCTTGAATAAAAGCAAGGTTTTCTTCATAGCACTACCCAAAATTATACTACTTTACTTGCTATATTAGGACTTATTTTGTTTGATTGGTTAATGGGATTAAAACGTGAAAAATACTGGTCACACCTTTTTGTTTATGGTCTAAATTGTATGATATTTTTAAGCCTTCCCTTAGTTGGTATAAATAATGCTTGATTGCTGAATATACAAATTGATAATAAGTCCAATGTATTGTTGGATTCCTTAAAGTTACAGGCTCGAAATGTTGAAAATACAATAGTTATGGTGCCAGATTTTTGTCAAAATACCATCTCCAAACTTTTTTCAACTCTTCCACCCAAAAAAGAAAGACTCACTTTGAGTGGAAGCTCACCTCAAGGAGGAGTTTTACATGGAAACAGCTTCTTGATCCTAGTGGTTGAGCTAAGGCCTGCGTACATCATACCCCTCCTAGACCATACTATCGACTGGGATATACTAGGCTCGTTTGGTTTAGTTTTAATAGATAATTAAGGGGCTATACGAGGATAATTGCTTAGGCCCATAACAAATATCACCAAAAAAAATTTTTTGCACCACTAACGTTTTGGATCATAAACAAACTATATTTATCACTAACATGCTTCCAATGTTAAGAATAGCAAAAATATAATTCTTAGAAAAAATTTAAGCTAGAAGAAGATCAAAGACAAACAAATTATCTCGAAATGCATGTGAAAAACGAGATACCTAAAGAATTATATTGAGATGGGAAGATCAACAAAACACCCATTGGGTTGATCAAGATGCTACAATGGGAATTGCAAGAGTTTGACGAGAATCATTTATAAATTGTTTTAATTAATTTTATATATTTCCTCCTTCACTACCTCAATAGGTTGATTACTTATGAAACTTGTGAATTTATTTACTCTGTTTAGCAACATATGAAACTTGGCTTGTTATCTTAGGACTTACTTGGTTTTATGAACTTGACAATGATGCTTTCTATGTATTAAACTTTGATCATGTTTCAATGTGCTTAGTTATGAGTGTTTAAACTTATGAGACATAATACTTTGATACTTTGGCCATGCTGGGGGCCTTCTCCCATAGTTGGTGCAGTTAATACTTCAGGGCATATTTTATATGATTGATATATTGCTGGCATTACAAGGTGAAAATGTTAACATTACAGCAATTATGCTGTTGGATTTTGGTCAAATACCATCTCTCCAATTTTTTATAGTTTCCACCTGAAAAGCAGCTTGCTCTGAGGGAAGCTCACTTTAAAGGGAAACATTATTCAAGGAAGAGTTTTTCTTAAAGTTTATAGTTTTTTTAACATTTTGATTTGACAACAAACGGTTTAAATTAAGAGTGACATATTTTTTTGAACAAATAACTCATCAAACATCCGTGTTTATCATCATCAAGAAAGAAAAGATTGCTGGTGGAACTAGCAAACGCCGTAAATATTCATACTCACATATTTTGACTAATCAATGTTTTTGATGATGACAAACAAAATCCTCTTCATTAGTAAATGTTTTGGACATGAGAATGGCGAAAACAATCATTTTTAGAAGATCTTGAAGCTGGAAGATTGAAAACCAAAAAGTCATCTTGTGATTCATGCCAAAAACAAGAATATTGAAAAAAGAATAAACTTAAATTATTCCAGAAATATCATAGATAAACCAAACCAAACAAACCCAACATATCACACCCGGAGGTGGGGTCTGGGAAGGGTAAGATGTACGCATACCCGACGTTGTTTCCGTGAAGACGGTCTACTTGTGAGTTGTGAAAAGTGTGTGAAAACGAGAAATGTAGATATGCAAAGCTATTAACAAACAGAAGCAGGTACACGAGAAACATAAACAATGAAAGGAAAATACACACCCCTGGTCCAACTCACTAGCCCTATCTCTAACCCACTACCTCTCCAGCTCCCTTCCACCCGACTACGCTAGCTATAGCTTCCCACCCCTAGCCCGCTACCCTAATCCTGTGTCTCCAAGAGCTCCTATCTGAGGCAATGTCCATGGAAATACCTGAAGCTACCATGTTCAACCTAAGTTGCTCATCCCATTCCCATGTCCTCCTTGGGCTGCCCCTCCCCCTCGCACCCTCAACCGTCACCTTTTCTATCCTCTCACGGGAGCCGCCATCTGTCTCCTACTAATGTGACCAAACCGCCGCAATCTCCTTTCCCTCAATTTATCCGTCATAGATAAGTCTTCTAATAGTGATTCTAAATATAATGGTCCCAATAAGTTGTTAAAATAATTTGATTCACAAAAAGTTACAAATCTGGCAACTATCCCTTCTTGTAAAGCTGATTCAAAAAGATGTCTGACTCATATATCTAACATACAGTTGGCATTAAATGCATTAATTTTCACAGAGGTAGGGAGTCCACCTAGGGTTAGAGAGACGTCTGCCTAGGGTGAGACGAATGCCTGTGTTTATCAAATTTTAAATGAATGCCATCAGCAGATCTAGCCACTCCTAACACACTCTAAACACAACTTGTCGAGCATTAGTTTTTCATTCTTGAAGGTTGATTTTCACACCCTTTTGAATAGAAGTGTAAAATTGAAAGCTTTTGCTTGCAAGATAAATACCGGTCACTAATAACAATGCTATGTAAACGACTACCCACAAAAGCCACACTTCAATTTTCAACAGTGAACTTATATATGAAAGAAATCAAATTAATATAATAAATCTTGCTGAAGAAGTGAATAGCTTTACCAAGATATTCCCATGAATCAGGAGGGGCCCCAAGTGCTCGTCTGGTCAAGTAAGATGCATCTTCCCAAGAATAAGAAGTTTGGTTAATCTTGTATCTCCAGTACCAAGACCCATACCATAAAACTAGCTGGAGAATAAAACTTCAAAATTAAGGTCTGCTTTTATATTATGTATGTCTTGTAGGAGGACAATAGTTTTATATCTGATGGCATATGCCACAATCTGTTTGATGTTGTCAACTTTCAAACGACAAAATATACAAAACTACCTTTCCAAGAGTGTACGGCAAAAGTATAAATCGAACACCAAGAAGTCCCCACATCGATGGCTTTTCAGCACCTTTTATCTGCAGTTCAAGTTCCTTGCTAAGGTCTTCTTGTGTTTTCCTGTCATAAGAAATGTTCCTTGATTAATTTTCAAGGAGATGGTCCATCTTTGCTAGGAGAGTAGTCTTGAACAATGGGTAAAAATCGAATTGAATAATGGCAAAAAGAATAAGCTTCAGAACATAATGAAAACAGTCAAACACTAAATGTGATTACGCATTATGCTTTCATACTTGTCGATCTTGTAACCACCCTTCTTTTTGCTTGACATTACCCCGGTGCGTTCAAGTTCCAATGCCTTCAACTTATTTTTGTAAGCTGGCGTCCTCTTGACCATGTCAATAGCCTATGAAATAATGATGCATAAAAAGTAATAATGTAAGAGATACTAAAAACAAAAGGAAAAGAGCAAAATAGACATTTACTCCTGATATTTATGCATCTATAACATCTTTTAGTGGACTAAAAACTTCTTTTACTACAAGGCCTATTTCTTGATTCGTGTTTATGATCCATGGTTTAAGCCATTGACTTCAACATTTCAATCTTATTATAATTAAAGCTATACTAGCATATAATTTACCTGATGATACCTTGTCCACTGATTTAGGTATTGAAATGCTGAGAGGACTAGAAGAAGACCCACCAAAACAGCACGAGGATCCTGGCAATTGAAAACTTAATACATTATTATTAACCACGATGAATGAATTTACTAAAGCTCTGTTATAATCTTCAAAGAAGAAAATACAAATTGCAAGTTTTAACCCACCGTTTTGTGTCCATAGTAAGCATGATAATAACGAGCAGCGTTATAGAATACCTACAATTGAAAGGTGAGGGGTGGGACATTAATATTATTGATATCAGTAAAAATTATGGTAATCTAGCTACTTTAAAAAGTCATCAAACAAGAATAAACACTTCATAGTGGTTGCATGTTCCCTGATGAAAAAGAGAGTGGTATATTTGCTATGGAAAGAAAAGAGCAAGAACACAAGTTTATGACATCTGACATGGTTGGTGCGAATGAAAACTATATGATGTGCACTCGTCTATTTGTTGGAAGATAAGTTGTTTGCATTAGAAAACTCATATTCTTGCAAAAACACTGCAAGTATATTTTAACCAGACAAAGAGATTGTTTCTTGATTGCTCTATATATGTTTGGTGATCAACATACTAAGCTATTGCCTACTCGGCCAAGCCGATTTAGCAGGTATTCCAAATAGTAACTTACCTCCTCTGGGTGCTCAATTGCATAATCATATTGCCCTCTTGTAACTTCATCTTTTAAGATCTGTGAAAGAGAATGGAAAGTGACAAGTAAGTGTCATGAGTTTCCATACAAAAGAAGTCCTTGTACATATGTTATCAACTATTTCAATATATGAACATCAAGCTCTAAGCAATTAACTAATTTCATCAAGACAGAAGTTGCCAGCTCTTTGATAGTTAGATGAGTTAACAAGCTCAAAGGTGCCGCCAAGACACTTTCTTTCCTCCTTCTGGTGGATTACTTTTTTCTCTTTTTCCTAATGGGTTATGGGTGTTCATATTGCAAAGCCGAAACTGAAGACTTATTTCTGGAGGATTTATTAAATCTGGCCATCCTGAGTTGAAGGCTAAGGTGAGTTAAGATTAGTTGGAAAAAAGTGAAAAAGATTGCATCACAATGGTTAAGCCTTCAACTATGTTTGGAATGCATACCCAACAGTCAATATGGGTTCACTTTTAGCCTACCTCTCCTTACAGAATTATGTGTATTAAGCCTACTATATCTATATGTAAAAATGAACAATACATATGCACCAAGACTCCTTGTCGTAACAAGGATTGCAGAGGGAAGTCCTTGTATGCAACATTTCCGTTGGATTTTGCAAAGAGATTGTTCGCAAGACTAAAACCCATGACCTTTTGGCCACAAATATGTATCTAAAGAACATAAATACTTCATCACATTACAAGCCTATTACAAACTAGTTGAATAGATCCAAAATTGAGAACCATGTTGTTATCTTTTCAGCAGCTTATTCCTTTCTATTTCCAGTACTTTACATATAGCTTAACACATCAATGTATCAACCAAATTAATACAATTTTTGATGTCAAACCTAGGACGATTCAATTCCAAGATTGATAAAAATCTGGATTACAGTAGCTGTCCTAGATGCAGCACATCTCAAGAATGTTTAATGCAGTTAACAAACTATCTCCACATGTTCAAAATCTTTATCAATTTTGAAATTGATAGGTAACTTGTTTGACATCAAGAGTCAACTTATGGTCTTTTTTAGGAACGGAAAGAGTATATCAAGTACCAAACTGCAAACAATTCAATAGAGAAGTTCAAATAAGATTTGGTTACCTCATAGGCATTTGCAATTTTTACAAACAATTTTTTCGATTCAGGATCTGGATTTTTATCCGGATGGCTGTCAAAAGAAAAATGAACTCAAATCAAACAACAAATTCAATCCAACTGTACATTTTGCATAATTAACAAGAAACTTACTGTTTCAACGAGAGCTTGTAGTAAGCTTTCTTGATTTCAGATGAATTCGCATTTTGCGAAACCCTATAGAAAACAATCAAGAAAAATTTAGCTCAAAATTAAAGATATTTATAGGTAAACAGAGGGGGGGGGGGGGTAATGTGTTGCTAACCCGAGTAGATCGTAGCAATCATCTTCGTCACAGTAGATGGAGATCGAAGGTTGTACGAAGAAGATCACGAGAAGCGATATGACGACGTAACAACGGAACGGCGTCGTAGCCATCGTCTTCTTCAGTTTGCTCCGAGAACTCAGATTTCGCCGTGAACTCCTTTTTGTCTCCGACGAAGAACGTGAAATTACGTTCTTACCCTCAAACTTCGTTGAATTGCTTCTTGTGAATGAAATGTTATGGGCCTCACGTACCTTCTTATTGGGCTGTTTGAATTTGGGTTTTATCTGGGTCGGTAATTTACAGGGCTAAATGAATAAAATAACAACACATTTTATATTTTTTTTTTATTATAGTATTGTTTTTTTTTGAACGGCAAGTTAACACACGCACACGTTCCCGGGGTATCCGGGCTCCCACTTAAGGGTGTCACCCGACTAATCCCCGTCGACCACGACCCAGCCCAATTAAGGGTACCACTAAGTGGCAGACTCATGATCATGGATGTCACAGGATGCTCACCGCGGGGTTCGAACCTGGGTAGTTAGGGATACCATCCACTGACCCCCAGGATGTTACCATACCACTGGGCTACAACATGAAGGACTTTTATTATAGTATTGTGCTTTCATTTTTTTCTTATTAAGCAGTGCGATTTCAAATTTTTTGGAACATTTAAAATGAAAGTAAAATACTGTAATAAGAAAATTTATGATGTACAATACTATACATATGAAAATAATTCAAAAAAAAATGTGCTTTGGTTTGATGGAATGGTTTTGAGGGATTTGGATTTCGTGGAATGATTTGGAATTGGAGTGATTTTAAAAGGATATGGAATCTTTGGTGTTTGGTTTGTAGGATTTGAAATGGAAATGAATTTCATTCTTTATAAATAACTAGTAACATACCCGCACACGATGGCGCACGAAATATTTCGATTTTGAAGTCGAGAACTCGAAACGACAATCTTGTTTATTTCACCCCTGCCACTCTTGATGCAAAGTTTATAGTTTGTTGTGATTTTAAATCAAGAATCAAATATCATTAAAATGCAAAGTTGATATTTACAATTGGTCAAAGCTTTTGAAATGGAATAGCCAGATAATAGTGTTTTTAAACACATGTCCTTTGTTGTTCTTACCTTTTAAAAACTAACTTGTGCATTAGTAGTTTGTAGTTTTTGCAACTTACAATTAAAACATAAAACCCAAAAAAAAAAATTGCAACTTACAATTAAAACATAAAATCCAAAATTTATGTTTAAATAATCTCAAGCTAAAACCATTTGCAAGAAACATGATAAGAATACTCAAAACTATGTTTGCTAGTAGGTACCAGGAAATCTCAAAAAGAAAGACGAATAGTAAAATGAAGCAATTGAATTGAACAGCATGGCTTCGGGACTCTCATATTCCATATAGGAACTATGCATGAAAATCAAGTTGATTTATTTAATTTAGAAAGATGGAACATTAACCTAGAAACATGTGGCTTCATATTAAAAAGATGATTTAGCAGACAGATCAATGTTTATGGATAAATGGAACTTGTACTTAAACAAAAGACAAATCAATGTTTATGGATAAATGGAACTTGTACTTAAACAAAAAAAAAAAAGACAGTTAGAAAAGAATAATTGGCATATCCATCAAAAAACATTAATACAAAATGTATTCCCTAAACACTTTTGTTAGATCAGGAAAATTGTAAAATTATACAATTGTAAAATAGTTGCTAGTTCACCATCACACTGATCGTTCCATGAACCTGTGCATAACATACTCATCCCTAGTAAAAGAACATCAACACAAAAGAGCAACAAAATTAATAACAAAATTGAACACATATCCACTAAAAAACTTTAATTAACAAACTAAGATCTCTTGTTGTGGTCGTATATCCACCGACACACTAAGGCGCCGTTAACCAAACACTTAGCTACAATAATCACCAACTTCATTTACCTTATAGGGTAACAGTCCCGAGCATCAAAATTGATAGATGGTAAGCGTTTATAGCCAGATAAACGCTTACCAGGTAAGAGTCATCACCTTCAGTTACCCGATAAAACTCTCGATCCTTGTCTTCCTTTTACCGGGTAAGGTCCTTGTTATGTTCATCCGGTAAGATAATTGAACTGGTAAGCGCCTACGAAGGTAAGTATTTAGTAAACGACCTCTAAGAAACTTTAATTGACTAACTAAATTCTCTTATAACATCATTGCTCTTATCTCATATGAGCTATTTACAACCTTTTCTTTTACAAAAACAAATAATTATCAAGTAATGATATAGACATATAGTTACAAAATCAAAAAGTTATAATCCCTAAAATATTTAGCCGAGCTTCTTAATTATGTATACGTCGAATAATCAATTATCCTGGTCAAATATATTTGTGGAATCAAACCATGTTTTTAAGCCATACCTCTAGTAGATATAAAGATGTAAATGGTATTACCCTGATTCCCAACTGAACTTAATGGTTGTTGTTTATTACTTCTCTACATATCATTTCCGTCGAGTTTAAGGTGCTCTGTTCTTAAGAAAGGGTTGTTACATCACCTCTCTCTACTCTCTCTCTAAGATGTAGAATATAATTCTCCAAGATACGCATACAATTAAGCTCTCTACTCACAAGATTACAAAAGAAACACTATTTATACTAACAACAAATACAAGGAACACACAACTAAACTTAATCAAACAAGTTGACTTTGGTTGACTTTGACTTTCCACTTGATAACTTTGACTTTGCATTTGAAGGCTTTGACTTGAGCTTTTGACTTTCAATCTAGATGATCTTGAGGACAACAATGTATGCTCTAACAGGGACTCACAACAAGGGGTTGCTAGTAAATTAGATGGTGACACAATCTAAGGCATTTAACCCCAAAATAACTGAACATAATCCATCTGGATCTGATAACATCCTATGATAACAATCTTTGCATCAACCTCAAAATGACAACAAAAAGAAAAGATGACCAACCATTTATATCAATATTCTCCCCAGTTCTTCCCACTAACAGAAAGTTGGTTCTCTTCAGGTGTTAGGCCACAAGACTTCTAGAAAAAATGGCCATGCTAGATACGTCCTGCAAGGCCAATAAAAATGTGAGGGGAAGATGTGAAGCAAAAATTATCAAATACCAAAAAACAGAATATTAAGGGAATCAACAGGGAGATACTTTTATCACCTCTTAATATTTCATAATAGAACAATTATATAAACACTCCGAATATGACAAAAAAAACCCCACAAGCAATGGACTGTCAGACCCCTTAAAGAGATAGTAGATGAATATATATGCATTCTAGAATTCCATTATATATAGAAAATTTTAATCATGGATTAGGTTTGGAAACCTAGAAATCATTATAGGCATAAGTCAGCATAAGTCAAAGTAAAAAAGTATATAGTTATAAATGATATATAACCATTTCTAAGAGATAAGACATCCAATATTTGAAATTAAGCACCCACAAGTAATAAACTCTTTATCAATATCAAACATGCACAAGATCTTAGTAATTAATTATGCTTCCTAGTAGAAAATGGAGACTACTAAAATTCGGATAACAAAAGATTTTCTAGCACTAAAAAACATTTTCGAGTCTACGGATGTAAACCAAATAGAAATGATTTATGCAAGAACAGAAATTAGCACATTGATGTCAAAGTTGCTAAAAGAAATTAATAGATGTCATACACCATATACACTAAGTGAAAATGCAATGAACCTGGAAAGATACCTAACCATGGAAACCATCAAATTTGTATTTAACGCCATCTAGTTGGTGATTCTCCAAATATATCATCAAAGAACATGTCATTTGATCTATCACTAGTAAGAAATTTAGAAACAAAATCCAACTACTTACAAATCCATACATATTTAGGCTTACCATTTCACGGACTATAGGTGAAGATTCTCCAAATATATCATTACCATTTGACCGCTTACTGTGTAGTATTGTTTATTTAAATATAAATCACATGTATAGAACCTAACCAGTTATTTTAAGAAGTCCAAAAAAACACCGCACCTTTGTAGTACCTGTGAATGTAAAATCCCAAACAATCAAGCAATTCTCATCAAGAATCAACAATATGAACTAGAGAGAGAGAGAAAGTAGATCTTCAAGTCATATATCTCACAATCTGAAATGTTTACAATGACGTGCTTACAAAACATAAGGAACTAAAACCTATTTATACCACAAGTCTATTACAAGACTTAATCACAAAGTAAACTAAAACAACTTTGACAAATCTTGACTTTGACATTTGTTGACTTTACAACTTTGACTTTCCTATTAAATCTTGGATACAATATTTTGACCTAACAATATCCCCCTTTGTATTCAAGATTTAATAAAAAATTTGACACTAGTCTTCAGCTCTTGATTCTTCAACTTTTGTCTCTAACAACTTTGAACATTGAAACTTTGACAGTCTTCAGTCTTTCAGCCTTTGAAGAATCTTGAAAAGTCTTTTACACTTTGTAGCTTTGAAAGTCAACATGTCTTGAACAGGAAACAAAATTCTTTAAACTTTTGAAACTTCATCTTTGAAACATCTTTGAAATCTTTGAAAACTTCTTTGAAAACTGTCTTTGAACTTTGAAACAACTTTGAGGAATCTCTGATATTGAATCTTCATCTCTTGTGATCTCTGAACCGTCTTCAGAAAAACAAACTTTCACAAATCTTGATTTATCTTTGAATTATCTTCAAAACTTTCTCAAAACATCTTCAACACTTTTCTCAAATCATCTTCATTCGGAAATTGAATCATCTTGGAATGATTTCTTTTCACAGAACTTTCTTTCTTTATAACTTTGAAATTGAATCTTTGTAAAATTCTCCACAAATCTTTTCACATAACTTTCTTTCTTTATGACTTTGAAATTGAATCTTTGTAAAATTCTCCCCCTTTTTGATGATTGTGAGCATCATGATCATCAAAACTTCTTCAATTTCAGCGCTATCTTTGATTACCCCCTTTTTGTAATGAACAAACAATCTCCCCTTTATAATGATTTGATATTCTCCACCCTTTGATCTGAATAACCGTCAATTCATAAAATATATATATCCGAATCTTTTCAAATTCAGACATAATGAACGTGTAACCCTGATTCAACGGATGAAACAGTTAGGAATGCCTGTCAGTAACACAAAGTGTTAGAGCATAAATCTGTTGGATACAAGATCAAGAAGACTGAAGGTTAAAGTTCAAGAAAGTCAAAGCTGAAAGAAAGTCAATTCTCATCAAAGTCAAAGTCTTTTGTAATAAAAGTCAATGTAGTTTGTATTTGTTTTTCCTTGTATTAGTTGTAGATATAAATAGTCTTGTATTCTTTGTATTTTCACGTGTAAGTAACAAACAGAAGAAAATTCAGTTGTATGTTTTGAGAGAGAAATCTTGTAGAGAGAGAGAGAGAGAGAGTGTTCTAGAGAGAGAAAGTTTGTAATTGAATTGAGAAGTGAAATCAAAACAGGTAATTGATTCTTGTTTGTGTTTTGTTTGTTTAATTGTGATTAGAAACTAGAATCTGGGTATAACAATTGGTATTAGAGCAGATCCAAATCGAAAAATCAAGAAATACGAATGTTCGTACAGTGTTCTTCAAGTCCAGGTCGATTTTTGAGTTTTAGTGAGTTTTTGGAGTTGTAATCGATTAGGTTTTGTTAGGAAAGTGAAATCGATCGAGTTTGTATAGAAAGATTTGTCAATAGCACTGTAATCAATTCGAATTTTCGAATTTTTGTGGTTTTTGTGTTAACGAGTTCTTGACACTGTGTCTATATCAAATTTGTAATTTTTGTGTATTTGATCGAAAATCAGTGTTAGTTTTGTGTTCTAGATGTTTAAACGAGTGATTTATCGAAGTTTAGTGTTGAAATTCTAGGTCTAGATGAGTGTTTGGTGAATTTGATTGTTTTTCAAGGTTTGCGGGTGTTCTTTAGGTTTGCGTTTGATTCATCGAGATTTGCGTTCCATTCAAACAGGTTTGCGGGTCATTCATCAAGATATGTGTAAGTTCTTCAGAGGTTTGCGGGTCATTCAAAGTTTGCGGGTGTATTCAACGAGACACGCAAAGTGATATTTGCGTTTTCAACAAGAACCGAGAAGCAAGCTTTGCGTCTGTAACTACAAACGCAAAGTAGGGTTTGCGTCTCTAACTACAAACGCAAAGTTGGGTTTGCGTTTGTAATGTGAAACGCGAAGTTCGTCGTTTTATTTTTCTAGAAACGCAAAGTTGAGTTCAGAGATAAGGTTTGCGTTTGTCTCTTGAACCACAAAGTAGGGTTTGCGCTTCTAACTTGAACCGCAAAGTAAGGTTTGCGTTTGCCTTTGGAAACGCAAAGTAAAGGTTTGCCACTTGACATGCAAAGTTTGATTTGCGTTTGCTTCTCGACACGCAAAGTGAGGTTTGCGTTCCCTGTGAGGGGGACATAGTTCTTTTTGCGTTCCCCCGTGCTAAGTCTGCCTAGGGGGACATAGTTCTTTTTGTGATCAAAATTTCTGAATTTTTATTTCAAGTTTTTCTGTATTTCTTGAGATTTCATATTTTGGATTAACGATCATTTTTGTCAAAGTTCTTTTTGTTTACAGGTATTCAAGATGGGATATCTTTCTGATGGTGATGAAAAGAAGATTCACAAGCTCAAATTAGAAAACAAAAATCTTGCTTCCTCAGTTGACTACTACACAAAGAAGTCAAAGAGATATTCTGATGAAAGGAAGCTACTGAGAGAAGAAGTCAGTGTGTTAAAGAAGATAAATGAAGATCTGCTGAAACAGACTTCTGGGATTATTGAAGAAAATGTCTTGTTTTTGGAAGCTGAAAACACAAAGCTAAAGAACAAGATTTCTGATTTAGAAGATCACATTGTTAAGATTTCTGAATTAACTGGGTGTGATAATGAAAAGAAGATCTTTGAATTAGAACTGCAAATTATTGAAGAAAGATCAGTTTTTGAGAAAGAAAAGAAAGAGTTTGCTAAGAAGTTCTCCGAGTTTTCCAGAAAATGTGCTGATGAAAAGAAGACAGTTGAGCTGAAATGTTTAAAACTTTCTCAACAAATCTCTGATTTTGAGAAAGTAATCATTCTGGAAAGGGAAAATTTTGCCAAAGAGAAGAAGTTAATAGAGCAAAAGAATGTTGGGATATTCAAAGAAATATCTGGTCAGAGGACAAATGCTGAAATGGGCTTTGAGGAAGAAAGAAGATTATTTGAAGCAGAGATAAAGAAGCTAACTGCAAAGCTATCTGAGCTATCTACTTGTGTGCTTAAAGAGCAGCAAACAAAGTCTGAATTCAAGACGAAGATTGATCTTCTTGTAAAAGAAAGAGACAGTTATTCTTCAAAGGTAAAAGAGCTTGAAAACATTGTTTCAAAGGTGGTGGTGACTGAGCAAACGACTCCAGAGTCTAAAATCCACTCACCTAGAAATAGTTCAGTTGCTTCTTTCAAGACAGCTACAAGCTCACATCAGAAAACTGTTTCTTCAAGATGGTCAATTAAATCTTTTGATCAAATTCGTACAACTAACATTTTCTATGATCAAAATGTAGATGGTTCAGGTGCACATAGAAGAAGAAGAAGATATGAAAAAGAGAAGTTGGTTTGGAAGATAAAACCAGTTGAAGATGAGAAGAATGATGAGAAGAAGGAAGAAAAGAAAGGAAAGAAGGAAGAGAAGAAAAGTAACAAATCATTTGTATCTGCCTCAAATGCAAAGAAGAACAAAGTGCTGAAAGGTAAACCTGATCTTGTTTACTCGAGAGATCAAATGATCAGGTTATCTAAAAAGAGGTATTGTTCTTATTGTCATACATATGATTTTGTTCATAAAGCAAGTGATCATTACTAGTATGGTTCTTATTCAGTTACTCCCATTCGAACTGCAACTAACACACATGGACCCAAATACCAGTGGGTACCAAAACCGAAAATTGATTCTATGTTGCAGGCACCACAAGTCAAGGGGGAGTAAGAGAACAATGGCTCTTGAATAATACAGTTCAAGACCCGCACCCCAATGTCAAGAACCAAGGCTTCTAAGTAAATCAGCTTAGGACCCGTACTTCAACGAAGTTTGACTTCTAAACACAACAGTTTAGGACTCGCTCTTCAATGATGAAAAAGAAATGCTACTCCCGGGCTGATAAGGGAGTGTACTCAGATACTCAGAAGAGGAAATCAACTTTCAAGGGGGAGTACATAAATTTTTCTGGAAATATGTATTCGGAAGATATGATGAACTACACTTCAAAAGGAGTTGTAGATCTCTATCATGTGCTTTTTCACTGATAAATTTCAGATGCATATTTTCCGGGGGAGTAAGAATTATGATTTCTGATTATCTCAGATCAGAACTCGTACAATCAACGTTTTATTGCTTTATGTCTTTTCATTTTTGAATAAATTTTTGAGAATAAATTTGTTTTTGACTAGACTTTGAGACTTGTGCAGGATGAGAGATGCTTACAAGATCATATCTTTATGACTTACAGCGTGACTTTATGAGAATTAAGATTGAGCGAAAAGGTAAATTTCTTATCTTAATCTGAAATGTATCTAAAAGAAGGACAACTTTCAGATATAGAAAACATGTTCTGAAATGTTCAAACCACTTCCCGATTCTTAAACAGATTTTATAATTTGGAAGTGTGATTTTAAATGTTTTCATTTTATTTTTGTGCTTAATTGATAAACAAACCGTGTGTTTCCAAAGATAAATACTTGCGTATTGTCTTTTCTACATACTTTCAAGTATTCACACACATCGGTTTAATTTTTGATCAAATTGTTCTTACCATGTCTCTAAATTGAAACAATTTTTCGATGGTAAGACACCCCGCCTGTACTTCAAAGAATTTTGAGCGTTAATTCATTTCGAAACGTCATTTCAAGAATGTCTATATTTTGTTTCGTATGGACAATATCTGTTGTTTTTGACCTTAAGCTTTGATTTTTATATCATTCATTTCTGATCATTTTCATACAATGTCAGATTTTCAAACAAGTCTTTTGCATTCATATTCATTCATTCAATATACTTGTTTGAAAATACTTCAATGTTTTAAAATGCTCATATCTTCATGATTATATTCTGAGCATACATTCATCTGACATTTGTATTTGAGCTTTAACTGATAAAGTTAAACCATTTGAGCAACATTATGCTTTCATAGGATTATATGGGTTCTTTGTGCTAGGAATTAACTGAATTTCTATGAAATCACGTTAACCAGTGATTTCTACCCAAGAAGTTAATCCTTTAGTGATTGAGTGTGAGGAGTCGAAAAGAAATGAGTGTGGGTGTGATGAGGTAAAATGGAAAAGAGAGTTTGGTTAGTAGTGAGCTTAATGATTAAAAAGAAAGAAGGTGTGAGATCAGAGTAAAAGAATATCAAACTCTGCACCAACTACTTTTTGAGCCGGGCAGCCACATTACTAATGTTTCACATTTCTTCATGAACGTTATTGAAACAGGCAAATAGCCCATGCCAACTCTTGATCAAACCCCACCATCTACTCATTTTCTTCTCAAAAAGAAAATGTTTCATATTTTCTGGGGACGTAGCACATAATCTATCTGATTTTTATTTGGAAAATCTGGATATTGAAAAAGAAGGAAGTCTGCCCCACCTTCGCACTTCAATCATGCACATTGAGTCTGTGTTTATCTACTGTTGTCTCAGTGGTTTACACAACTTTGAGCCTTATTAAAAGAAATAATTCGTGCTTAATTCTTTCTACACATGCACGAACACACAAGAAATATGTTTTCTTGTCATAACATTCATAGAAATTGCCTTTGTGGTATTTCGATGATTGGATGGAATCCCTGGGGGAGTGAACATCAAAAAGCTCCTTTATATTGTGTATTCGTTACACACAGTGACTTCGTGTTACTGACAGGCATTCTAACTGATTCATTTGTTGATTCAGGAGTTACATGTTCTTATTTTGTCTGGATTTGCAAAGATCTAGATGAATACTTGGGTATGGATCACAGAATCAGAGGCTCAGTTTGACAGATCAGAATGGTCAAAGACATTTCTTGGGCGAAAAGTTTTGATGATATAGATGCTCAAATCATCAAAAAGGGGGAGATGATATCAAGAAATGTTAAAGTTTTGTAGTTTGGGGGAGATGGTATTAAGAATTGATAAAGTTTTGAGAGAAGATTTTCCGAAATGTCTTAGTCAGAAGATTCAAAGTAAAGATTCTAAGAAGATCAAAGAATTTCTGAAGATTTGAGGAAATTTTCTTCAAAGATTATTTGCTAAAGCAATTCGAGCTGAATCTGAAGATAATTTCTTTCCAAAGTCTGAAAGTATCTTGTAAAAGTTTTGGGGAGATTGTTAAACGTTTCAAGACAGTTTTGGAAAGAATACCGTCAAAGAAAAAGGGGAGATTGTACTGACAGAGCTTAAAGTGAAGACTGAGTTGCTAGATCTTTCAACAATGATCTTGAATCCAAAGGGGGAGATTGTTAGAGCATAAATCTGTTGGATACAAGATCAAGAAGACTGAAGGTCAAAGTTCAAGAAAGTCAAAGCTGAAAGAAAGTCAATTCTCATCAAAGTCAAAGTCTTTTGTAATAAAAGTCAATGTATTTTGTATTTGTTTTTCCTTGTATTAGTTGTAGATATAAATAGTCTTGTATTCTTTGTATTTTCACGTGTAAGTAACAAACAGAAGAAAATTCAGTTGTATGTTTTGAGAGAGAAATCTTGTAGAGAGAGAGAGAGAGAGAGTTCTAGAGAGAGAAAGTTTGTAATTGAATTGAGAAGTGAAATCAAAACAAGTAATTGATTCTTGTTTGTGTTTTGTTTGTTTAATTGTGATTAGAAACTAGAATCTGGGTATAACACTCGAATTCCATAAAGATCCGCATGGGCATTTCATCCTTTTTTGTTATATTTCCCACTCGTTGACAGCGGTCACAACGAGAAATGAATTCCCTTGCCTCCTTAAACAATGACGGCCAAAAGAAGCCAGACCGTAGGACTTTCGCCACTGTTCTTTCGGTGCTGAAATGACCGCCACATTCTAATGTTTGACAATGATTTAGAATATCGACTTTTTCTTTGTTTGGTATACATATTCGGATCATGCCATCAACACATAACTTGTAGAGATAAGGGTCGTCCCAATAATACCTTTTTGCGTATGAAAAGAACTTCTTCTTTTGATGGGAATTCGTATTGTAAGGCACAACTGCTCCTACCATATAGTTCACCAAATCCGCATACCAAGGCTCCGAATGATTTACCTTCAACAATTGCTCGTCCGGAAATGAATCATTTGTGACAGATTCGTCTTTTACTCCATTCTCCTCGAGTCTGGATAAGTGATCTGCCACCGTATTCTCTAAGCCCTTCTTGTCCAGAATCTCCAAATCAAATTCTTGGAGTAACAGTACCCAACGAATAAGCATGGGTCTCGCATCCTTCTTGGTCATCAAATATTTAAGTGTCGAGTGGTCAGTGTAAACTATTACCTTTGCACCCACCAAGTAGGATCTGAACTTTTCACACGCATAGACAACAACCAAGAGCTCTTTCTCAGTAGTAGCATGGTTAACTTGAGCTTCATCCAGTGTCTTGCTTGCATAATAAATAACATGTATTCGCTTATCCTTCCTCTGTACCAACACGACACCAACAACGGTATCACTTGCATCGCACATCAATACAAACGAAAGGCTCCAATCAGGTGCTGTCAGGATTGGTGCTGAAGTGATCTCCTTTTTTAACCTGTCAAAGACAGAAATACACTCATCAGAAAATTCAAATTTAGCATCCTTAAGTAATAAAGAACATAAAGGCTTTGTAATCTTCGAAAAATCCTTGATAAAGCGCCAGTAAAATCCAGCGTGTCCCAAGAAGCTCCGAACGCCCTTGACCGAGTTCGGGTATGGTAGATTTTCTATGACTGCAACTTTGGCTTTATCCACTTCAATGCCTTCTCTTGAGACTTTGTGGCCAAGCACAATCCCTTCAGTCATCATGAAGTGACACTTACCCCAATTCAGCACTAAACTCGTTTCCTTGCATCTTTGCAGAACCGCTTCCAGATGAGCCAAGCAAGTGTCAAAAGATGGTCCAAATACTGAGATGTCCTCCATGAATATCTCTATCGTCCTTTCAACCATACATGAGAAGATTTCCATCATGCATCACTGGAAAGTAGCCGGAGCATTACACAGCCCAAATGGCATCCTCCGGTAAGCGAATGTGCTGTAAAGACATGTAAATGTTGTCTTGTCTTGATCTTCCGTGGCTATGGGTATTTGATTATACCCGGAATATCCGTCTAGGAAGCAGTAATACTCGTTCCCGGCAAAGCGTTCCAACATTTGGTCAATAAATGGAAGAGGGAAGTGATATTTCTTTGTAGCGTCGTTTAACTTCCGGTAATCGATACAAACTCTCCATACAGTGACTGTCCGTGAGGGGATAAGATCGTTATTGTTGTTTCGAACGATTGTAATCCCTTTTTTCTTTGGCACTACTTGAACCGGATGACCCATGGATTATCCGGAACTGGATAGATGATTCCAGCATCAAGGAGTTTGAGTATTTTCTTACGAATGACCTCTTTCATGTTTGGATTGAGACGACGTTGGTGTTGAACCGATGGACGATGCCCTTCCTGAAGATTTATTCTGTGAGTACAAAAAGTAGGGCTTAATCCCTTAAGGTCGGCAATGGTCCACCCAATAGCCGCTTGATGCTCTCTAAGGACTCTCAGTAGTTTCTTTTTCTTTCCAGCACTCAAATGAGATGATATGATCATAGGTAAGGTCTCGTGATCCCCAAATATGCATATTCAAGATGTTCCGGAACCTGTTTAAGTTCAAGCTTTGGTAGGACTTGTGATGAAGGTTGAGACTTTGGGATAGGTGCTCCTAAATCCTCAATTTGTGGTCTTCGAGGCCCTTTGAATGTAGGTAATGCATTTAATTGCATCACCTCTTCACTTTCCAAATCTGTCTTATTACCGGTCAATGCTTTCATTAGCAGATCATCTGACACTTGTTGACTATAGGTATCTCTGAGAAGGGAATCAATAGTATCTACTCGATAGCATTTATTAGATTCCATGCTATGCTTTGTTGCCCGTAACACATTTAATACAACCTCTTCTTCACCTACTCTCAGTGTCAACTTACCACCTCTCACATCGATCAGAGCTCCTCTGGTGGCTAGAAATGGTCCGCCAAGGATAAGTGCTATCTCTTTGTCCTTGACCATGTCCAATAACACAAAGTCCACTGGAAAATAGAATTTGTCCACTTTCATCAAGACCTCTTCAATCACTCCATACGGGTTGGATTGTGATGGTTCTCGGCTGCACTTCTCCTAATCCAAGCTTCCTGAAAATAGACAACGACATTAGATTAATACTCACACCTAAATCACATAAAGCTTTGCTAAATTCAAAAGTCCATATATGAACGGGAATAGTAAAACTCCCAGGATCCTTTACCTTAGGGGAAGCTTGTGCTGGAAGATTGCACTACACTCTTCAGTAACTGCGACAGTGGCTTGTTCCTCTATTTTCCTTTTGTTGGAAAGGATATCTGTCAAGAACTTCACGTAGGATGGCATTTGTGCCAAGGCATCTGCAAAAGGGATATTAATATGTAATTTTTTAAACACTTCTAGAAATTTGGCAAAATTTACATCATCCTTGTGAACTTTCAGGCGGTTAGGATATGTCACTTTAGGAATGGTAGGCTTGACTGGCGGCTTCACTGTGGTGCCTTCTTGCCTTTTTTATTTATCCTTAACTTCTAGCCTTTCCATCTCTATCTCTTCATCCGCCTCACTCTCTTCCACTTCAATCGGATCCACCTTAGTACCTTTGCATTTAGGGTATCAGTGACTTGTTCTCGGGTCGAATCGTCGATCAATTGCTTACCACTTCACAGATGGATAGCCTTGCAATCCTCTCTTGGTTTCCGTTCTGTCTGACTCAGAAATTGACCCTGATTGTGAGATTACAAAGCTTTAGCTATTTGACCCATTAGTCTTTCTAAGATCTGGATGGAAGCAGTATTCTGTTCCGTTGCTGCTTTCATAGTGCCGATAGTGGTAGTCAAATTGCTTATGAAAGAAGTAATTTCATCAACAGTATTGTCCATCTTTGTGATGAACTTCATCAGAACATCTTCTAAACTAGGTTTCTTCTCTCTAGATTGTCCTTCCTCCTGCCTTCTCTGATTATAACATGGGGGACGATAAACATTATTAGCATGAGAAGAAGGATTAAAATTAGAACTGATACCATACTGTTACCGTTGTTGTCCCATAGTCTATCTCGGTTGATTTTGCGGTTGATTCCATGAGAGGTTGGGATGCCTTTTCTGCCCTTCATTGTAGGTATTAGAGAATGGATCATTTCGAGGGCGATTATTCCGATTTTGTAGGAATTGAACCTATTTAGGTTCATGAGAAATAGGGAACAAATCAGAAATGTCTCCCTCATAGTGATGTGCAGGTTGGATGGAAGCTCCTTTCAGTTGATTTGTGATGGCGGCCAGTTGGGCTTTTATCGCCTTTAGCTCATCAGATTCTTGAATATTAGCTACACGTCTGGTATCGGATTGTGGAGTGGTATAACTGTGTTCAACCAAGTTTTCAATCAGCTTAATTGCCTCTTCATACGTATTGTTCATCAAGGCACCACCCGCTGCTGCAGTAATATCATTCTTGTACTGCAGGTGAAGTCCACCAAAGAAAGTTTGGATTATAACCCAACCATGTAACCCGTGATGTGGACACTTTTTGAGCATGTCCTTATACCTTTCCTATGCCTCATAGGGTGTCTCCTGGTCCCATTGAGCAAAGGGGGTTATTTTAGTCATTAACTATGTTGTTCTACCCGGTGGAAAGAATTTTTGTAGGAACGCTGCAGTCATTTCTGCCCATGTACGGATCTGATTAGTTGGTAGACTCTCTTCCCATATTTGTTCCCTTCACTTCAGTGAGAAGTTGAACAACCTCAGTTTAACTACGTCATCTGACACTCCATTGATCTTAAATGTGTTACAGATCTTTTTGAATGTACGGAGATGTGCATGAGGGTCTTCTGTTGGTGCTCCGCCAAACTATTTTTTTTTTTGCATCATATGGATCGTGCCATACTTTATCTCAAAGTTGTTTGCTCCTACTGCTGGGGCTTAAATACCTCTATTGATAGCTGCCATATTCGGATTGGCAAAGAATCTCATTGGTACTCTTCCCAGAGGCGGGGATGGAGGTGGCAATGGTATCTGCTCGTTTATGGGTCTTTCTTCACCCATTTCTATTCTCCTTCTAACCTTTGATGCTTTTCTCAGATGGCGTGCGGTTCGTTCGATTTCTGGATCTATAGGCTCTACTTTTTCCTCGAGTACCTCTTGGCATAAACCAATTAGTACCTACAAAATCAGAAAAGAGAATTTAGTAACCAGAAGTCAAACAGTAAAAATAACTATAATAAAATAAAATGTTCAATGTAATAATGCCTATAACTGGTAGTGCTATCAGTACAAATTAGCTCCCCGGCAATGGCGCCAAAAACTTGATAGGTGGGTTTACACCCCCTAATCTAACCGCAAGTGTACGGGTCGAATAAAGTAATATGTACTTGAAAGTACGAGTATTGAACCAAGGGAATTAAGAACTGAGTATCACAATGACTATATTCACTATTAACTGAACGGTCAAAAAGGTTGAATTTTTAGGAGTGATTAATTAAATACTAATAAAAATAAATCAAATAAACACACTATTCAAATAACGACTTTGGAAAACTTTTATGGAGACAAATAGTTGAGGGTTGGAAATCCTATGATTTTCACTAATGAACAATATTCTTGAAACACTTATCAGTTAAACCCTTTAATGAAAATCTAATATGTAAAATCACCGTTGTTCTTTCTCAAGCAACAACGGATTTTATTTTGAAAACACAAGTCTTATCTCTCGATCTTAACACACAAGTTCAAAACACATTAAGTTCCCGATTATAATGATACTAAGGTTTAGTGGGTATATCTCTATCCAATTTCTCACCCTAGGCATATAATTGTAGTTCTTGTTAACAATTAGTTCTCTCGAATTGAAATTTTAACAAACAAATCAGATGAAATTTGGCCAAACTCACAAAAGCATTAAAACCCAAATCATATGCTTCATTAGTTAAGAAAAACTGATAAAAATCCCAAATCACATGTTCATTAGCTTAAACCAAAGTCAAACCAACCCCCACCATCTAAAGATTAGTTCATGTTGGGGGTATTAAACAAGAAAGTAGTAGAAGAAGTCATAGATCTAAGAAAGGTTCTCTCAAACATCAAAGATTGAAAACTCCCTTTTGATTATGTAATACCGACGAAGAATTGGAATAATCTGTGTGTAAGAATCGTGTCCCAAGATGTTTCCTAGCTTCAATTCGGTGTTCTCCTCTTGCAAATATCGCCCCTATGTTGCCCCCTTGCTTTCTCCCGTCACCAATTTCAGAGTAGAGTGAAAAGTGTCTTCAAACCCTAAGAGATAGTCATTAAAAACGTTCAACCCCTTCTCGTGGGTTGCAAGTGGGTTCAACTTCAACAACTCACATGAAAGTCCCCTAATTTCCATTCTGGTGGGTTGCAAGTGGGTTCAGCTTCAGCAACCTACATAAAATTCCCTTCAGCCACTGATTTTTGGCCCACATTTGAACTTGAATTTTCTTCTTAACCACACTTTTTCACCGGCGAATTCTCGAGTTTGGAACTTGGCGGACGTTATGCTCGATTATCGTTCGGAAACGTACTTTTCGCATTCATTCTTGGCTATCTCATTACATGATGAAATTCCTGAAACACTTGATTTAAATCATAAAATTTTCGTTAAATCTACTTGGAAAAAGCAATTTTACCCAATTAGTGATATGAAAATAACACCAAAAAGGTGTTATCAGTATCAGAGTTTGATAAGATTGAATTGTGCAAATCTCTTTGAAATTTTTGAGATTTGAAGATTTTTTGGGTTTCTTGAAAATTTCTTGAAATTTTTTCGAATCTTCAAATTTTTGTTTGGATTGTTGTTGTAAATGATGAATTGATCATCAATGATCAAGAAGAAATCGATATGTTTCACTGATTTCATCATTTTATTTGAATCTAGATCAGAATTTTGGATTTCTGAAAAAGTTTGTGTTCTTCGAATTTTAATCGATTTTGGAAAATTTGATGATTGTGTGTTAAAATCGTTTTTCACAGATCATTTTTTCTATTGATTCTCATCAATTTATCAAATAATGGTAAGAAAATTGAAGTTGTTTTGTGTTTTTTAAATATGGAGGTGCCGACATTCATACTTATCGCATGAATTCCTTTGAATGTTCATAGTTGTCGCATGGTTTTACTTTGAATCTTCATAATTATCGCGTGGTGCATACTTATCTTACACCACACAACTGCATCTTTATCGCACAATATAAGTAGTCAACTGTGTTGTTTTGGTCAATGATTGCAGATGTGAATTCATATATCAAATACCATGTTAGCTGTTGTGTTTGATGATCAACTGGGATCATCAACAATAAGTCAACGATTGCAACTACTGTTCATATTTGCTGTTGCTTTGTGTTTTTTTATTAAGTTCAATCGATAAAGCTATTGTTCTTGATTGTTGAAGATCATATCTATCACATGATGAACATCATAGTCCTTACATGACTTGCTTCCTCATGAGTCTGTGTTTGTTGTGAAAAAATTTTCCAAGTAAAAATTGTTTTTTATCGCACAGTATGGAGGCTTATGTTATCGCACACCATTGGCTTTCCCATGTTATCGCATGATACTGGAATTTTTTATCGCACCATATACATTCAATTTTATCGCATGAAATTGTGAGTATCCAGGTTGTCGCATGAAGCTTGTAATTTTTTATCGCACGATATGTGTTTCTTGTTAATTTCTCGGTATTTGGAGATTCATTTGACTCATGCCTCAATCACTTGGAAGCAGTTCTCCAACGATGCCAAGAGACGAGCTTAGTACTTAATTGGGAGAAGTGCCACTTTATGGTAACTGAAGGCTTTGTCTTGGGGCATAAAATCTCCAAGAATGGTATAAAGGGGGATAAGGCGAAAATGGCAGTCATCGAGAATCTTCCTTACCCAACCTCAGTGAAAGGAGTGTGGAGTTTCTTCGGAGACGCGGGGCTTTATCGTCGATTTATCAAATATTTTTCTAAAATTACTAAACCCTTGTGTTGTTTACTTCTTAGAGATGCTAAGTTTCAATTTACTAATGAATGCATTATTGCTTTTGACATGTTGAAAAAGGAGCTCATTTCTACACCTATCTTGATTGCACCCGATTGGAGTCTTACATTTGAGTTGATGTGTAATGCGAGCGACACAACAATCAGATTAATCTTGGGATAGAGGAAAAAGAATAGGTTGCATGTGATTTACTATGCAAGAAAAACGTTGGATGATGCTCAGGTTAATTATGCAACAACTAAGAAGGAGCTCCTGGCCGTGGTTTATGCACGTGAGAAGTTCCGCTCATATTTGGTGGGGTGAAAGATCATCATCTATACCGACCATTCTACATTGAAGTACTTAATGACAAAGAAAGATGCCAAACCATGACTCATTCGATGGGTATTACTTCTACAAGAGTTAAACATTGAGATTCAGGACAAGAAGGGTTCGGGGAATACAGTCGCAGATCATCTATCAAGACTTGAAGACAATGGATCAAGGACACATGATGATCGACCAATCAATGAATCTTTTCCTAATGAACAACTTTTTACTGTAAGTTCTTCTCTTCCATGGTTTGTTGACTTTGTAAACTATTTGGCAGGTAACGTCACACCACATGGATTCAACTCACATCAACGCCGGAAATTCTTTGCGGATGTAAAGATGTACTTTTGGGACGAGTCATGCTTGTACATGCGATGTGGTGATGGGATGATTAGAAGATGTGTACCAGACGAGGAAAAGGAATGAATTGTGACTCATTGCCATACCTTAGAGTGTAGAGGACACTTCAGTACCAACCGGATGGTTACGAAGATATTACAATCCAGTTTCTTTTGGCCTACAATGTTAAAGGATTCCCGGAAATTCATTGCACGGTGTGACAGGTGTCAGAGAGTGGGAAACATCACAAAGAAAGATGTTGATGCAAGTATTCATGGAGGTGGAGTTATTCGACATGTGGGGCATTGACTTTATAGGGCCAATTATGCCATCCTTCTAAATCGAGTACATTTTAGTCACTTCGACTATGTTTCTAAATGGGTGGAGGCCATTTCCAACTCGAAGAATGATTCAAGGGTGGTGATCAATTTTCTGAAGAAGAATATTTTTACAAGATTTGGAGTACCGAGGGCCTTAATTAGTGATGAAGGAACTCACTTCTGCAATAAATATTTAGAGGCGATACTCAAGAAATACTCGGTGAAGCATAAGGTAACAACTCTATATCATCCAAAGCAAACGGGTTGGCGGAAGTATCAAATAGAGAGTTGAAACAAATCTTGGAAAAGACAGTGAGTTCTTCAAGAAAAGATTGGTCCTCGAAGCTTGATGAAGCTCTATGGGCATACCGTACATCATATTAAACTCCAATTGGGACCACTCCTTATCGATGGTGTTCAGTAAGTCTTGCCACTTACTAATTGAGTTGGAACAGAACGCATACTGGGCCATGAGAAAGCTGAACATGGATCTGAACAAAGCAGGGCAAAATAGATCCGACAAGATGCATACGAGAATGCATCTATCTATAAGGAATGGACAAGGAAATTCTATGATCAACGACTTCGTGAGAAGGTACTTATTCTTGGAATGCAAGTTTTGTTATTTATTTCACATTTACGTTTATTTCCAGGTAAACTGAAGTCGAAGTGGTCGGGTCGTTCATAGTAGTAGAAGTTTACCCGTATGGCGCAGTCGAATTACAAGGAGTGGATAGGCAAACATTTAAGGTAAATGGTCAGAGGGTTAATCCATACCTAGGATGAGAGACGAAGGGAACATCCAACATATTCCTTAATACACCCATGGGGTGATCGAAGCGGCAAGGTCGTGCTACGACTTTAAACAAGGCGTTGGGTGGGAGGCAACCCACCGTAGGATAGTTGTTCTTTATTATTTTCTTATATTATTTTTATGTCATTTTCTTGCTCCTTGAGGTATGGAATTATAGTAGTGGAAACGGGTTTAGAATGCAGCAAGGAAACCAAGCAGTAGTGCGGATGGCGACGCGACTAAACCCGCGGGGAAACCCACAGCAGACATTGTCTTTATAGAAAATTTAGATTTAATGCGAGATTCAGTGCGGACAAATCTGCGGTGAAAACCGTAGAAAGCACTATGTCTTTGCAAAAGATCCACGACATGGGATTTAGCGCGGACAAACACGCGGTGAAAGCCGCATGAGACACTAGGGTTCTTTCCATACGAAACATCATTGTGGTTTTATACGCGGATAAACCCACATGATAACCCACGATGCTAGTTTTGTGAGATATCTGACGCATGGAAGTCCATTTGTGGAATGTTATTCCGTGTGAGTTTGTGGAGTTTTATGAAGTATTATTTTATAACGCATTGCTATGCATAAGTGAACTGTGAAATGCATAGGCTTTAATTATGTTGCATATAAATTTATGAGTTTATTCAGCGTCGTGTCTCATGCAAGTTTTGTCGAAAAGTGTCACTTTATTTTACATTACGATAAAAAGGGAAACTCTGAAAATTTTGAAATTTTGACATTCGTCTTATGGTTTTATGTTGGGGAGCGAAGGTTTTGACGCCGTTTGTTCTTAGCATCAATGAGTTTTATGAAAATTTGGTTGCGCCATATGGAGTTTTGGTTTTACGACATTTTGCGTCGCGTATATAAAATTTTGGGACATGTATATTTGAATTGTTGTGTGCGTTAAATTTTGGGTTGTTGTTTAACATTATTGTCTAATGCGGGTTTTGTACGTGTCATTTTGCAACCGTACAGGACGTCTTAAGAGTCTTAGTGACGCATGATTGAATCTTGAGTTTTACACAAGTATATTTGTACACTATTTGGTGTTTGAATTGATTTACGCTTGTATGAGTAATCATAGGAAAGATTTATGATAATTCAGGTTGAACTTTTGCTTTGAGCATACTTCAATTGTTGATTTTATTGTTATAGTTCCGCGCGATGCACTATATTGATTTACTCGTATTCGTGGCATTATAGCCACCATTTTGGGCCAAAGAGCGTTTTACCCGTGCGGTTAAAAGTTTGAAGTCGATCTAAATTACTTTATGTTTGACCATATCGCCAGCACTTATCGCTTTACAAAATTGGTGAAATAAACTAATGTATGCGGGTTTTGTTGGGAGAACTTACTTCCATGTCATTGTGTGGTCAAAAAGAGAAATTTTGTAGTTTGAAATTATGAAGATCTTATTTTGGAATTTATACAAATTATCTTTCATGTCATTTTACGGCATAGATTGATGCATGCTAGGACCATAGTGGTCCATTTGAAAATTTTGTTGCACATTTTTTGTTATTGGCATTATTAACGTTAGTATTGATCAAATGAATTTTGAAATAGTTTATTATGTGTGGCATTGGTGATCACTATGCACACCTACCGAGTAAACGGTAGTAGATTTTTGCACGTACGGTTAAATATTATGGAACTTTTGCATTTGAAAGTCTTTATAAAATTTTAAGTTGGCCTGTTAGTTGAAAAACCATGAACTCATTAGGGCTATAGATTTAAAACCCTACCTTGAAAAGAGTTATAATTGGGGACTAGATGAGTCCTTGGGAATTGTAGCGTTAGATGATCTGACTTGTGGCCAATCTTGAATTTTGGGTTTCAGTTTTGGATCTGTGCACGCACGAATAATGGATGTATTAGATTTATGTCTTCCCTGTTGATTAAGGGGTGATCTTTATGCTTCGGTAAACCTATGGGATGAGGTCTTGTGTGATTACCTGTGTGTGGCGGGTTCATTTTGATGGGTTGCTTGTCTATTTGACATCACATTATATGTTGACGGTGTACCGTCGTACTGGGTTTTCGTGAACAAAGGAAATTTTTTGGTCCGTTTGTTAGGGATGTAAGATCGGGAATAATAGTCTTCTGTTAGGTGTCAACCTTAATGCGACAATACTTCTGGGATAAAATATCGAACGAGATGTCCACGTTTTCGTTATCACTGTTTTGGTTTTAGACGTCGACTTGTTTTCTTGAAGTCCATGAATCTTGGAATGTTTGGAAGTATCCCCATTAGATCATGAGAAATGTTGACTTCTCGGTGGTGGAATTTAAAGG
The DNA here is from genome assembly GCA_954870635.1 of Arctium minus. Lineage (NCBI taxonomy): Eukaryota > Viridiplantae > Streptophyta > Magnoliopsida > Asterales > Asteraceae > Arctium > Arctium minus. The sequence continues at coordinate 87,387,819 of OX941088.1, read as the reverse complement.
AAGATTAGAGGTTGGTAATTAAGTATTGACGTGCATAGGTTTTCCTGATGTAGTAAAGATCTTATTGAGGGAATGTTTTGAGGTTGAGAGTAGATCAGAGTTGAGTGGTAACCATATCTGGATGAACCAACTACCCGAAGAGCGTATTGGTACGCCCTTGGAAGGACGACCTTATCAATATCAAGAATGGATCATCAAGAGTTTTGAAAATTCTTTGGGGTTTGGTGTCGATCGTTGGTTTTGGGTTCAAAAACATGTGGATCTTAGGTGAATTGGTCGGTGAGAAGTCGAGATCACAAACTACCCTTGAGGTAGTACGTGTCACCCAATGGTGGGAGACAACCGCATTCTCATGATTAAAGGCTACGTTAGTAGCATAATTATTCATTCAGATATAAGTGTGATGTGCCCAAAGGGACATTTATTGTGAGGACCAGCATAAGGTTATGGTGGTAGTTTTGGTAAGCGGTGTAGAGACAATCTATCCTGTGGGCAACGTTTCATGGAAATCTACATTTCGAGGACGAAATATCTTTTAAGGTTGGTAGGATTGTAACACCCGTAATTTTCGGTAAGTAAAGGCCACCCGTACGTTTTTGTAATTTATAAATGGTGGGATTCTTGGTGGGAAATCATTATTTAAAGTCACTTAGAGTATCGGGGGTATTGGCGTTGAAAAATTCGAGTTTCGGGGCTTGGTCGGGCACGACTACAATGCCTAACTGTCATTATCGCAGCAAAAGTCAAAAGCCATGGGGAGGTTGGCGACATTGCCATGCGACAATGTCCAGGGCATTGTCGCTCGTCAATGTCGCACCAGGGGTGCAATGGTATGTTAAGTCGCGAATTCCAACCTTTTTCTCATTTCTCACTTCTCAAATCCCACCCTTTCTCTCCCAAACCGATTTCCCTCTTCTTGGTTCAAACCTTAGCCATTCCTATGGCCATTCACCTTGATTTTTGAAACATTTCCATCACCATCTAAGTCTTGGAAGTCTAGGATTCAAGAAGCTACCATTCCACCATCTCCATTGACGTATCCTTCAAGAAAATTCTAGGGTTTTGAGTTCTATCAAAACCCACTAGTGTAAGTTCATCCATTTTATTTCTAACACTTTAATCAACTTACAAATGATCCATCTATGACCTCCTAGTGTTTTTATTTATCAAACTTTGGGTTGGATGATTTTGGGGAAGTTAGGTCAAATTAGGGTTTTTGGCCAAAATAGAAATTTTGATATAAGATGTTTGGAGATCGATTCTATATGGTTGAAGATGTGTATTTATGGTTGGAAATTTATGGATCTAGGTTTTTGAAGGATTTTGCTTGTGGGCTCGGATTTCTTCAAGGAAGCTCAAGTTAGGGTAAAATCTAGATTTAGCCTAAATCTAGCAAGGTGAGTTCAAGTTGATTTGGGAAAATGGTGTACTTGCCAAAATGTTATTTTAAAGTGTTTATGTGTTTTACGTGAATTTGTTAACTGTTGATTATCTGATAAATTTTGGTTATTTGGAAGTGTTTGACTTCATAAACTTGTAAAACACCCATCCTTGGGATTTCTGGGATTTTGATAAATGTATCATAATGAAAATGATTTGATAACCATTTTCATAAATGGAGGGTATTTGGTGAAAATACATTTTATGGTTATTGGTAATAGGTGTATTTCGGGTTGTAAAATTGTTTGAAAATACCAACGGGTTGGAGTTTGGTCATTCCCAACCTTGTGAATATTTCGGATATTGTAAATCTTTGTGGTTATAAACTTGTTTAGAAAATGGTTTGCTCAAATCTAAATAATATTGGATTGCATTCATACATTTTGGAGTATGTGGTTGCATAGTCATGGTCAGCTGCATTTTATTGCATTTTGCGGATTTTAGCATATGGGCATTTGTTGGTGGGGCTTAAGGCTCAGTTTTTGTAATCACCAAGCCTTGGGGACATTTGTCTGGTTCAATAGTTTAAAGTGGAGCTTTGGGGTGAGTGTTGCATTTATTGCACTTTATTTTGGAGAATACATGTTCGAGTGCGTGTGTCATTCATTTGGAGTCATGTATCATAGACTGTAATGCATTGGATCCATAGGCATGTAAGTCAGTCGTAATTTAATGGTGAGGACGCTTGGGATTCTCACTTTGGGAAATGATGTCGTGTTGGCATTAATGTTGTCCCGGTTTTTTGGCGAAGAAGAACCTTTATGGCTTGTACTTCAGGACCATGGGTCTTGAGATTGGGTGTCTAATTCTTGTGCACGAGGGTTAGACATCGGGAGTTATCAAGTAAGGAGTTGTGACTCCTATCTTGAATGCTAGGGAGTAGGCACTAGGGGTCGAATGAGTACCCTGAGGATGAAACTCCACTAGAGACCGAACAGGAAATAAGATCGTGTATCCTTGAGGTGTCGCTCGACGGAGCAGGCAATAGGGGATACGATGTTTTGGGGACTTGAAATAAAGTCCGACTGGAGGTGTAGCTCGGCAGAGTAGGCAATACAGGTACGATCTAAGGTGTAGTTCGACAACGTGGCTAATTGGCTTAACTTTGTGTTCTGACACATACCACGGAATCGGGTCTCCCCCGTCACTGGAAGGTGTTATTTAGGTATTAAATGGTATTATTTTATCATCCATGTTTTCAGTGACGTATTGTAATATACGGATTTTAGTCGTGATTTATGGGCCGAGTATTATGCCCTCCCGTGTTTGGGTGTTTCGAGAAATAAAGTCTTATCCACAAGTTTATAAATTGGGAGTTTAATTTACTATTCACGTTTTACGAAAGAGTGTTCTGTTGGATCAAATAATTGTATTCAAGATTAAAGTCAAATTAGAGGGTCTAAACTGTATTTATTTGATAGTTAAAGTTTGGGGTTTAAATTGTAATAAGTTGTAAATGGGCCTCATATCTCAAGCCCAAGCCCATTAAGCTTAAAGCCCACATGGCCTAGGTATTTATAGTTTTGATTAATTAGTTTTAGGTTTGTTAAAGCACATATTTATTGGATTCAAGATCATAATTATCTGAAGATGGAAAACTAAAGTCAAAGATGGAAAAGTCGTCTCAACAAATAGTTTAGGGTTCTTTTTGTAATAATAGTCAAAGTTTATTTTCCGTATTTTATTATTAGTCTTTTATTATTAAATAAGTTTAGTTTTAGTTGTTGGGCCTAAACCTTGTCAAGCCCATTAGGCTTAGTTAGCCTAAGTATAAATTAGCTTTGTTTATGCTAATTAGGTTAGAGAAGAAAAGGAGCTTAATTAGAGAAATTAATATTGAGAGGAGGTTGTGTTGGTTTGGTGTGCGTCGTGAACAAGAAAGAAGCAGATAGGATTTCGATTTCATCTTGTAACCTGTTGAATCAATTGAATAATCATATCAGGTTTGGATTATCGTTATTGCTTATTTGTTTTGCTTGATTGAATGATTCATTATTGGGACACACAAGGTTTAACTCTGATAATTTTCTAAATAGTAGCCATACGTTTTCTCTGTAATCCTACATTCAAGGTATCAAGAACACACAAGGTTTTCATTGAATATTCAAGGGATTGGTATGTTATTCTAATCTTTATATCTCTTGATCTATATTGTGTTTGTGTGTTTAATTATCAACTAGATTAAACTGGGATAACAAGTGGTATCAGAGCCTGAAGAATCAAGTTTTTAGGATTAAACATGTGTTTATCGATTTACTGTGTTCATCGACTTATCTGGGTTCAAAAAGTGAAAATCAATTTCATGATTTAAGGTGTTTTTATGCTTGAAATTGATATGATTAGATGAGTTTTATGCTATTGAAGGTTGTCTGATTGGTTAATTGCATTTAAATTCACAAATTGATTGATTTTTTTGATGATTTTTGATTTCTGGGTTCATAAACTGTCGACATCTGCTTCTATCGAATTGATGCATGAAAGTTGAGTTTAGTTGTTAATTTTGATTATGTTGTGATCGATACATGCTAGTGGGTACAAAAGTATGATTTTTGCTTTCAATTTGAGTGTTTGATGTGTTTTCTGGACTGAACATCGTCGTTCTGGGTCGACCTGTGAAGAACATACCGGTCGAGTGTTCATTACTCCATCCCGGACGATATTTAAGTCTACGGTATCCAGGTCGACCGCATCACATCGGTCAATACACAATCCCGTTCGACCTCGGTTCACTTCGGTCGCTCGGTTAACACATAGTCTACCCCGGTCGAATACAGTTTACCGGTCAGCCCACTCACAATTATTATCGGTGGACTCATTATCGGTGGACTCATTATCGGTCGAACGCTTTATCGGTCGAAGACCAATACCGGTCGAAGATCAATACCGGTCGAATAGATCAGGTCGCATCTTACCGATCTCCTAACAATCATATCGGTCGAAATACCGGTCGGTCAAACACCGGTCGACTCTCTTGTCCGGTCGACAAGATACCGGTCGAAGCATCGGTCGTGCAACATCCCGGTCGAACAGAACACCGGTAGAGCGAGACCCCGGTCAAGCAAGACCCCGGTCGATCTCACTTTGCGCCAGTGCCTACTCGCGAAAACCGCACTTTGCGCCACCCGAGGCTCGCGCAAACCTCACTTTGCGCACCCACATCTCACGCAAACCTCTGTTTGCACCACCCGCGGCTCACGCGAATTCCTTCTTTGCGCCATCCACTGCTCGAGAGAACCTTTTCTTTGCGCCATCCTTCACTAGCGCAAAACCTCACTTTGCGCGACCTGCTTCTCGCACAAACTGTTCTCTTGCGGCAGATTTTCTGTGGTTACTCTATTTGTGTATTTTTACTGTGAGTATACTGCATTTAATTATTTTTGGAAATTTATTTTTCTGAAATTTTTTGAGTGTAGTCTTTATTCTAATTCTTGATTCTAACGATCTCATCTAGTTGGTTGTATTGATACAGTTAAGTTTGATTACTAACCATACAGCTAGGATGTCAAATCAGCTTCTCTCAATGGGCTCTCAGTCCAAACCTCTTGTCCTCATGGCTGATGAATATCAGCAATGGAAGAAGAGAATGATCCAGTTTCAGAATCACAAAAACAAAGACTATATGGAATCAATCATCAATGGTCCAGTAAATCCAATGATCAGAGTACAGGGTCAAGCTGAAACTGAAACATCTCCAGAAATTCCTGATAGATTCGTCCCTAAACCTTATCAGTACTTTACTGAAAAGCAGAAAGAACAGTACAAGACAGATGAAGCGGCTCTTATTTATCGGACCATGGCAAATCCGAATGACATCTACAACCGAGTAGACAGTCGGAACTCTGCAAAAGAGGTCTGGGATGAACTATCAAGACAGTTTGAAGGAAGTGAAGCCTCCATCCAAGCTAAGCAGAATCTATGCATAAATGCATACGAGGGATTTCACGCAAAAGAAGGAGAGACGTTGCTAGAGACCTACAACAGATACAACATCATTCTCAATGACCTGCGGAGGAACAATATCTCTAAACCAGCTTCAGAGATAAATTACAAGTTCATCAAGAACCTGAATCCTGAATGGAAGAACTTTGCCATTAACCTTCAGATGTCAAAGAACATGGCTCAGGAAAACGTCACTGATACCTTCTCTACTCTTTCTCAGCATGAGGATGAGGTGAGAACGATTAATAATGAGTCCAATAATCTGAAGGAGTCCATAGCTCTCATTGCTGGCAAAGGAAAGAGTTCAGTTCCGATATCCTCTACAAGGTCAAAGAAAAAGATGTCTAAAGCTTTAGTTACTGAGGTTACTGAATCCGAATCTGATTCAAGTGATGAAGAACTGGAGGTTGATTCTGATCCAGATATTCAGAAGTTTTCTGAGGACTTAGCTCTAATTACTCGACGATTCAAGAAGAGCTTTGGCAAGAAGAAATTCTACTCAAAGCCAAAGTATGACAGATACAAGAAAGAGAAGTCTGAGATGCGATACAAGTCAAGGCATGGAAGGAGAGAGGAAGGCTGAGAAGACAGGAAGGAAGATAGAAGAGAAGGAAAAAGAGAGGAAAAGCGTGAAGAAAGAAAGGATGAACCAGGAAGATGCTACAACTGTGGCAAATTTGGGCATTTCTCAAGAGACTGCAAGTTCAAGAAGGTAAAGAACTCAGAGTATTATGCAAGAAAGTCACTCATTCCCAAGAAAGTTGAAGAAGGAAAAGTGTTGATGGCTGAAGAAGAAAACTGGTTGTTCCAAAGTTCTGATGATGAGGAGCAGGCACACTTCACCCAAGTTTCATATATGGCAAAACTGGATGGTGACGATGAAGATTCTGAGGCACAATCTGAAGATGCAAACTCTGAGGTAAGTGATAATTCTGAACTCATTGAATCTTTGATGGCCCAAATACATAGTATGAAAGATGAATTTGCTTTATTAAAAGGTAAACTTAGCTCTGCACATCAAGATGTTTTGAGTTTCCGTGATGAAAATGCTTTGCTAAAAGTTGTTGTGGAAGAAAAAGAAAAGGAAAAGGAAAAGGAAAAGGAGGGTTTAAAAGCTGAAAAAGATTCTTTAAAAAGAAAAATATCTGGTTTAGAAAATGATCTTGTGAATCTTAATGCTGAAAAGGGTGAGTTTAAAATCAAATTTGAAGTTTGTTATCAAGAAAGAAATGAAGCTTTCACCAAAATCAAGCAATTGGAGGATATTAATATGAAACGAGGTCAGACTGAGCAGACATTAAATTTGTTGACCAATAAACTCCAAGACGAAAGGTTTTATAAACTTAAACCAGGTTTGGGTGTGCCAACTAATGAAATTTTGAAAAAGGCACCGGAGCACTTATATAATTTTGATAAATTCGGCTCCACAATCAGACCCATTCCTAACATTCGTGCAACCTTTGTTGAAGCAAGTACTTCTAAACCTTTTACAGAGACCAAAGGTCGAGAAGAAATAGGGAAGGACAAGTCCTGTGAAACTGATTCTCAAAATTCTTTTAAAACAGTTGGTTTTAAATACAGTGATTTGAACAAAAGCTATGAAACTCGAAAGATCGAATTAACTAAGTTTGAATCACTGTTTACCACACCTTCCAAAGAACCAATCAGCACAAACACAGTTCCACCTGAGACTGAATGCAAATATGATGAGTATGAATCGGATGTTGATCCTTTTACTATACCATCAGTCTCAAATCCCATTGCTTCTAAAGCTTTACTTGTTGAAGAAGAAACTACTATCACGAATGAATTTTGTTCTAAAAATGAAAAAATGGAGTTTATTGAGTCCATGACTGAAGAAAAATTTTCTGACATGATGAATGCTTGTGACTCTGATCCTGTTTCTGATTTAAAGAAGTCAAATTCTGTGAATTATCATACATCTGAATTGATGAAGCAAATTGATATGTTGCAACAGAGTCTTGATGAGGTTGAAGATGAAAACTTTGATCTCAAATTTAAACTTGAAAATTCTTTAAAAGAAAATCAAGAGATTTGCACAGAGATCAATGATTTGAAAATTACTTTGTTTAAAAATGCTTCAAATGATAAACAAATGTTCAATGATCCAAGGTGGAAGGTAAGAACTAATCCAGAATTTGATGCTCCTGCAAAACTTTCAGTTGTTTACTCTGATTGTCCTGAATATCCACCAAGTATTTTTGAGAAGGGTGAGACTTCAAGTAGCTCTAGAAAAGAACCACCCTCTAAGATAGAGACTAACAAGGTTCTTGTTTTTGTTTCAGATATAAAAGGAAAAGGAGTTGGGAGGAGTAAGAAGAATAAAGATAATAGTTTGAATAAGAATGATAGGTTATCTAGTGAAACTTTTTGTACTTCAGACAGTGTTATTTTGAAAAGTAATTCTTTTAATGAACATGAATGTAAGATTTGTTCCGATAAATCTAAGTTTATGAATTTTGCTCGAAAGAATCTATATTGCAAACACTGTTGGGATAACTCATTCAAATACTACTCCCTTCCAAAGTCCAAACAGAGTAAGAGAAAAGCTAAACTGAACCTTAAGTCTAATTCTAATTTTGATTTTTCCACACACCCAAAGTGTTTCGTGCTAAGGTTGCCAATCCTAAATCTAAGAAGCATTTTCAGGAATTAAATGTTAAGATGGTTTGGAAATGGGTTCCAAAACCCCGTTATGAATGGAGAGTTAAAGTTAAACCTGCTGATATTCCTGAATTGCGTGAAGCTATTCGCGAAGGACCCATCTTGATATGGGTACCTAAGCAAAACTAATTGTCTCTTTTGCAGGCATGTCGACTGTGGGTGATAGATTCCGGATGTTTACGCCACATGACAGGATTCAAGCACCTCTTGCATAAATATGTGGAGGAGCCTGTCGGAGCAGTTAGATTTGCAAATTCTGAAGTAGAGGGACACGTCAGAGGATATGGCATGCTCGATAATGGAGTTGTGAAGATTCAAAGAGTTGTATATGTAGAAGGGCTTGATCATAACTTGTTTAGCACCAGTCACTTCTGTGACATGAAATATCAAGTCCGCTTCACAACCACTCATTGCTATCTAGAGGATCCCGATGGTTACGAAGTTTTCAAAGCTGAACGCCATGGAAATCTATACTATGTAGATTTTCCAACACTGTCTGCCACACGTCCAGTATGCCTATTAGCCAAAGCAACTAAAGCACAATCATGGACGTGGCATCGTCGCTTGTCTCATCAGAATTTCAGATCCATAGCTAAGCTACAGAGACAAGGTCTGGTCAAAGGTCTACCAGAAATGAGGTTTGAGAAAGACTCACTGTGTTCTGCATGTGAGTTAGGAAAAATGAAGCGAAGCTCCTTCAAGTCCAAAGTTGAATCATCGACCTCATCTGTACTGGAACTTCTTCATATGGACCTTTGTGGCCCAATGCGAACAACATCTATCAACGGGAAGAAGTATGTTTTAGTAATGATAGATGACTATTCAAGGTATACATGGCTCGAGTTTCTTCGCAACAAGTCAGATGCGCCAGAGTTGATTATCGCTTTTATCAAGCGCATCCAAGTACGTCTTCAATTGCCAGTTCGAACGATTCACAGTGATAACGACACGGAGTTCAAGAATGCCACCTTGCAGAGCTATCTTATCTCTATAGGAATTTCACATAACTTCTCTGCAACCTACATTCCATAGCAAAACGACATTGTTGAACGGAAGAACCGCACTCTTGTTGAAGCAGCTCGTACTATGCTTTCTTATTCAGATCTACCTATGTACCTTTGGGCCGAGGCAGTCGCGACATCATTCTTTACACAGAATCGTACCATTGTGGTCAAGCGCTTTAATAAAACAACATATGAGTTAATCAACAATCGTAAGCCTAACATCAAATTCTTTCTTGTTTTTGGTTGCAGGTGTTACATTCTTCGAGAGCGTCAAGGATTATCAAAATTTGATAAGAAAGCAGATGAAGGATATCTCGTTGGATACTCTTTGACATCCAAAGCTTATCGAATTTACATTATTCGAACTAAGACGGTTGTTGAGAGCATGAATGTCTCCTTTGATGAGAATTCTACTAGGACTTCTGGACACAATAGTTCAGAACTCGGAATTAAGGACAAAGCTTCTATTTAATCCAGAATAGAACCAGCTTCTAAAGGATCCACTTCTTCTAACTCTAAATCTACTTCATCTGAGTTAGATTTATTGTTTATTGATGCCTTCGATGATATTTGTGCAGATTTTGATAAAGGCATATCTACATCAATAACAAGCTCGGAGGTCCCTACTATTTCTGAAGACATGTCTGGACCATCCGAAGAAGTCACTGAAACTTCATCTCCATCAGGCACAAATAAACCGTTAGTTTTTTACTCTACTAATGCTGAATCTGTCTCTACAGATAGTTCTTCTGGAAATGAAGTCACGAGTACTTCAACCGCTAGTCCAGAAGCTTCAGTATCAGGAACTCCTGTACAAGATGTCCCGAGTACAACTATGGATCTACCTGCCATGCATGATGAAAACGATGCATCAAATACGCAACAAATAGTTGAATCCTTACCAAGCACACATCGTTGGACTAAGGATCATCCCCTGCATAATGTGATAGGTGACGTACATTCTGGTGTCACGACAAGGTCCGCATCAGCAAACTTCGGCATGTTTTCAAGCTTCCTTAGTTCCTTAGAGCCAAAGAAAGCGTCTGAAGCTCTACGTGATCCCTTCTGGATTTCAGCTATGCAAGACGAGCTTCTATGTTGCGAAAGGAACAAGGTATGGCACTTGATCCCACTACCTAAAGGTAAATCTGTTATTGGAACTAAGTGGGTTTTTAGAAATAAGAAAGACGAAGTTGGAGTAGTTGTGAGAAACAAAGCTCGTTTGGTCGCAAAAGTGTACTGTCAACAGGAGGGCATTGACTATGACGAAACATTCGCCCCTGTTGCAAGGATCGAAGCCATCAGAATCTTCCTAGCCTATGCAGTTACGGACAAAAACTTTACAGTCTATCAAATGGATGTAAAGTCAACTTTCCTGAATGGCGTTCTACATGAGGAGGTCTACGTGGCACGACCTGAAAGTTTCGTTGATCCTCATCACCCTGGTCATGTCTATGTTTTAGACAAAGCGCTTTATGGTCTTAAACAAGCACCACGAGCCTGGTATGAAACTCTCACTAAATTTCTCTTAGCTTCTGGTTTCAAGAAAGGTACAGTTGATACTACCTTATTTCTTAAAAGGCAAGGTGAGGACTTGATTCTCATTCAGATTTATGTTGATGACATAATATTTGGGTCGACAAATCAGAAATTTTGCAAGAACTTTTCAAAAATAATGGAAACAAAGTTTGAAATGTCGATGATGGGTGAATTGAATTTCTTTCTTGGTTTACAAGTAAAGCAATTACCCGAAGGCATATTTATTAATCAAGCTAAATACATAAAAGATGTTTTGAAAAAGTTCAATATGTCAGATAGTTCTGTCATGAAAACACCAATGGCTACTGGTACACTCTTAGACGCAGATCCCTCCGGGAAACCTGTTGATCAAAAGGTGTATCGTAGCATGATTGGTTCTTTACTTTATCTGACTGCCAGTCTCCGAGATATAATGTTTGCCACATGTTTTTGTGCGAGGTATCAGTCTAATCCTAAAGAGTCTCACTATAATGTTGTTAAGCGAATCCTTAGTTATCTCAAAGGCACTCCTAATTTAGGCCTTTGGTATCCAAAGGATTCTTGTTTTGATCTAACCGCCTTTACAGATGCTGATCATGCAGAATGTAAGCTAGACCGGAAAAGCACCTCTGGATCATGTCAATTTTAGGTGACAAACTTGTAAGTTGGACTTCAAAGAAACAAAACTGTGTTTCAACATCCACTGCCGAGGCTGAATATGTAGCTGCTGCAAGCTGCTGTTCTCAAGTTCTCTGGATGAAGACACAGTTAAGGGACTTTGGATACAACTACAATCGTGTTCCTATTTATTGTGATTCCAAGAGCGCAATCGCCATAACTGCTAACCTGGTACAACATTCGAAGACCAAGCATATAGATGTACGCTATCACTTCATCAAAGATCATGTAGAAAAAGGTGATATCGAAATGCACTTCGTTCAAACTGATTTCCAGTTAGCTGACCTTTTCACCAAGCCGTTGGATGAAAATAGGTTCCAATTTCTAATCAGCAAACTTGGTATGTTGAACATGTCTTAGACCTTACTCATGATTCTAGGGGGGGTATTCTGAGTTTCAATCTTGTGTTTTCTACATTTTCCAACCGCTGCTAACATTCGAGGAATCATTTTCACAAATGATTACCATGATTTCTTTTATATGCAGGTATGTTCAAGTGACTATGGCTTCTAATCACATCAGATTAGAACCCGCACTTCAGTGCTTTATTCTTCTGTTTTCATTTATTTCCAAAAAAAAAAACTGAAGTTGAGGGGGAGCTTAATCGTCTATAAGCTTAATTGAAAAACTCCTTTAAAGCTTAAATTGTCAAACTCTTTTTAGTTTGAGGGGGAGAATTGCATCGTCAAACATAACTGTTTTGACTTCTCCGAAATTTTTTATTCTTCATGTAACTCTGTGCTTATTTGTGCTTTCATGTACAATAGCCTGTTGAACAACAAGTTCTTTTTAGGAAATTACATGGGATTCAGTGTGTGAGCCTAACAGAACTTCCATGGATTCACGATAACTAGTGGTTCCTACCCAGGAAGTATTCCCTGAGTGATTGAGGGAGAGGGGTCAAAAGAACTGAGTGATGGTGTGTGAAGAGGTAAAATGGAAAAGAGAGATTGGTTAGAAGTGAGCATTAAAAGAAAGAGGGTGAGTGAACAGAGTAAAAGAATATTAAACTCTGCACCAAACTTCTTTCTGAGCCGGGCAGCCACATAATCTGATTGGTTCACATTCTTTGGTGACCATCATTGAAAAAGGCACCTAGCCCATGCCATCTCTTGCATACAACCCCACCAGCTACTCATTCTTTTCTCAAAAAGAGAATGTTTCACATTTCCTGGGGAAGCAACACATACGCTATTGGTTCTTCATTTGGAAGATACTAATATTGAAAAAGAAGGAAAGTTGCCCCACCTTCGAACCCTTTCTCATGCACATTGAGTCTTTGTAGAATTTGTTGCTGTCTCAACAAGTTTACATACTTTGAGCCTATATTGAAAAGCAATCATCTATGCTTAATTCTTTCATACACATGCACGAGCACACATAAATTTGTTTTCTGTCAGAACGTTCATAGATAACCATGTGTTATTCAATGATTGAATGGAAGTCCTGGGGAGCCAACATCAAACCAGCTCTTTATATAGTAACTTCGTGTTACTCAGTAACTTTGTGTTACTGATAGGCATTCTAACTGAGTCATTTGTTGATTCAGGGTTACCATTTTTTATTATTTGAATCTGAAAAGATTGAAATAATCACTCTTTCCATTTGGAGAGACTGCTCTTATTTCACACAGGGCTCGTTACATGAAGACAGTGCTAAAATTGATGACCATATTCAAAGGGGGATATTGTTTTGCAAAGTTTTGATGATGATTCTCACCACTCATCAAAAAGGGGGAGAATATACAAAAAGGGAGAACAATCAAAGAAGGAGAATAAAAAGAAGATTTCAAGAATTTTGAAATAAAGGTTGCTGAAGACTTCAAAGTTTCAAAGATAAAGATGAAGACTGTTTCTGAAGTTTCCAAGAAAAGTGAAGACCCGAAGACTATTCCAAATTTTTTTTAATCTTGAATCCAAAGGGGGAGATTGTTGGATCAAATAATTGTATTCAAGATTAAAGTCAAATTAAAGGGTCTAAACTGTATTTATTTGATAGTTAAAGTTTGGGGTTTAAATTGTAATAAGTTGTAAATGGGCCTCATATCTCAAGCCCAAGCCCATTAAGCTTAAAGCCCATATGGCCTAGGTATTTATAGTGTTGATTAATTAGTTTTAGGTTTAACTCTGATAATTTTCTAAATAGTAGCCGTACGTTTTCTCTGTAATCCTACATTCAAGGTATCAAGAACACACAAGGTTTTCATTGAATATTCAAGGGATTGGTATGTTATTCTAATCTTTATATATCTTGATCTATATTGTGTTTGTGTGTTTAATTATCAACTAGATTAAACTGGGATAACATGTTCATTTTAGGTTGCTTGTTTTTAAAGGTGTGTGTTATTGGAAAACGAGTCGTCTAATATTTATAGTAAATCATTTTGAAAGATAATGATTTAAGCTGCATTCTTACCTTTAACAAATATATCTATTTCATGTTGTAAACTCTTGAACTCACTAGGCGTTAGCCTAACCTTTTTATTTGTCGTCATGTGCATCAGGTTCCGGATGGGGTAAAAGGTTCTAGCATTTTGGTGAAGTGTTGAGTGCTAGAAGTATGTGCAAGGGTGAGTGGCTTGATGAAGTCTCTCGCTTTAGTCTTTGAGAAGAGTAATTGTTATTGGGTTTTAGTAACACCCGACTTTAATTAGCCTCTATACCAGACTCGACCTATTAATTGTTGAAGTTTAACCTAGATTTCTATTCATGGCGACTCTAGTGATGTTTTGAAGAATAGATTATATCCTTAACTGATGTATATTTGAAAATTTTATATTAGTTGCTCTTTCCATTCTCGAGGGTGTTACACAATAAATTGGATGTTTTTCTTGGGTAGGTCCTTCCGGTTCTGGATTGACCATAGAAACATTAAAATCCCTAACACTCCTTTAATTCGCCAAAATAGAATGTTCAAGTAGACATTGAAGTATGAATCAAAGCATTAAAGTACGAGTCCTGAATTGGTTTGTTCATAAGTCAATATGAAAATTTAACAACATGGTACTCCCCCTCAAAAGATGGCATAAACCTTGATTGTAGTAATGTGACGTGAATAATCTGAATTAAATCACACATGACATTCCTGCAAAACATATTAGGAAGATTTTGGTTTTGGTATCCATGCTGTGATGGATCTTTGATGGTTAGTTGCCTTGGCTTTGAATCTATTAAACTGAGGATTGGGGATGCTATAAGTATCATACCAACTATTAACGTACCTTGGATGGACAAAGTCACTCTTTCCACTGTGAGTGCAACAGATCTTTGTTCGGTTTAGACTGATCAACTTTGCTGTAGAATAGACATAAGTAGGTGAATCAGTCTTGGAAACAGATGACTTTGTATAAACTACAGGAGAATCATGAGACTTGTTTCCATCACTACTTTCTGTAGTTGATTTCTTTTTCCAAACCATCTTGACTTTTCGAAACACTTGATTATTTGAATCATCAACAAGAGAATTATAGAAAAGATTTGAAGGACGAATCCAATCTTTTGAAAATTCAATGGATTTTACAAAACTCTTCGAGGAAATAGTTGTAGAAGTTGAACTTGAATAATAAGGAGACTGAAGAACAGTATCAGGAGTAGCTTGTTCAAATAAATCAGCTTTAGGATTTATTTCTTCAAGTTCCTTGACTTTTGAGGATAAAACATTTCTTTCTTCTAGAATCAAGTCAATTTGATTTTGTAAATCGGATTTTACCTTTGGTTCTTTCAAAATCTCTGTTGCTAATCCAGATAATTTCTTTGAAAGCTTATGAATCTCAGTTTCGAAAATATTTCTTTCACTTTCAAAATCTTTTTGTATATTGTTGCGTTTATCAGATATCTCTTTAAAATTCGCAACATTCTTCTTCTCAACATTTTCTATTCACTCTCAAAACCATTTCACTCTTTCTCAAAAGAATCTCTCACAATTATCAAAACATTTTCAAAATCAGAAATTTGTTTTGAAAGTTTAGCATGCTTGAGCTCAAAGGTTTATCTTTCGTCAAAAACTTTCTTTGAAAGATCAAAAATCTTTTTTTCATTTGAAAAATCAATGTTTTCTTTTTTAAAAACAGCAAGTCGTTTCTTCATGTCGAGAGCTGCAATCTTTGCATTGTGATAAAAAAATGGGTACATAAGACATTGTTACTTGCAAAGCTTGAAGTCCAGGGACTGATTGACAAGGGATGAAACTTTAAAGTGAAACTTGAAAGTTTAGGGGTCAAAAAATGACCGAAGATTGAAACTTTTGAAGTACGGGGACTAAAAGTGACACAAACTAAAACTTAAAACTACAAGGACTAAAAGTGACAAAAAATTAACTTTAAACTAGAAGGACCAAAAATGACATATATTAAAACTACAAACTAGAGGGACTAAGAGTGTAAAAATTGAAATTTCTCACGGACTTAACTGAAAACTAACGAAAAAGGACTAAAAATGAAATAAAACTAACCAATCTAACAAACTAACGGACGATAACTGGACTAACGGAAAAAGGACCAAAATGTAAAGAATTTAACCGTCACTTAATGGAAACACTATTCATCATCTTCTTCGTTGAGACGACCTGCAAAACTCGAAACGGTTAGATATATTCAATGCAAACCGATCGTTAAAGCTCCTTGATCACTCCTCAACTGACTAAAACTCAAACGATCAACTCACGATCCAAACGAACCAACCGAAAACTTTTTGGAAAACGATCAACAACTTAAAAACTCGATATGGGCTAAAACTTTTTGACCAAAATCGATCGTTTATATTCCCTTAAGATCCCTTAACTGATTAGAACTCGAAACAAACTCTCGAACCAAGCAACCGAATTTTTTTTTCGGAAACCGAACGAAAACTTAAAAATTTAACATGGGTTGAAAATTTTCGATCAAGAATGTTCGTTTAGACTTCGTAAGCAACCCTTAACAATTTAAAATTAAAAAACTTCGTCTACAATCGCTACCGAATCAACCGAAAAGCATATTGAAACCGATCGAAAAATCGAAAACTTATTGTGTGTCTAAAGGGTTAGAAACTAGCAACCAGTTAAACCCTCCACTTCGGCTAATTGATTCTCAGAAAAGATTTGGGAGCAACAACAGAAGAAAAAATCATTTTGCTTTAGGGTTTATCAATATTCATTTGATGATTCGGCAACCATTTTAGGCGGATTAGAAGTCAACCTAAGAGAAGTTCAATTTGTACCAAGACATGTTGACCAAAAGATGGAGATTTCTACAAGTGTTGAAAAATGGAAGCTACCTGAAGAAAACTCAGAGGTGGTGTATGCCGAAATAAAAAAAAAACAAGTCTTGGTTATGTAAGAGAACCTGGAGTTATTTGAGGGAACCGGGAGTTATTTGAGGGAACCGGGAGTTAGTGAAACACGGTACACACGCCCGAACCAAATCCGGTACGAAACTCGGGGTAACGAGAGACCCGGGGAAGTGCCAGGAAGCTCCTAAACCCGGGACGCAGTCCAGGAAAGGAGTAACCCAAGGTTGGCACTAAACCCTGTTTTTAAGAACCAGGAGACAGCGGGATCAAGGACCCGGGAGTTCAAAAAATTTATGTGTTCTTCGAATTCTTCGATAAAATCGACGATAAGACCCAAATTCGACAAAACAAACCTTTTCTAATGAAAAAAATAATCACCAATTATGTTTAGAAAAACAAACCCATATCGAATTGGATATAAAACTAACTAGAGCCCAAACCTAATACTTTGATTTTGAAGAACATAGAAAAGCGGTTGAATAAAACCAAAAAAATCGATAAACACAAAGGGATTTTAGATAAACCTTTTGATCATATCGAATGAAAATTTATTCGATCCCACTCTGATGCCAATTGTAGATCCCAGAACAGTGCAATCACAATAGTAATAAATGATTAACAATAAAGAATAAGGATTGAATCACAAATGTTGGTCATATGATTAAATTGATCGATAAAGGGTATAAGGTTTACAGAGAGAATTTCTTGAATGTACGTGTAAACCTTCTAATGATCATTAACCTATGTTAAACCCTAAACACACTAAACAATCCTTTAAATACTTAGGGTTAAAACCTAATGGGCCAAGCCCATTAACCAAACAAGCCCATCAACAAACAAGGCTTTTTACAACGCATTAAATAAAACCAATTAAACTCTATAAATGTGTTATACAACTTTCAACGCACTAGGACTTTCAGTCCTAACAGAGCTTTAAGGAGATTAGATGTTAGTAATTAAGTATCGATGAGTAAGATTTTCGGAATTCTTTGGATTTGGTGTTGATCATTGGAATACAGATTCAGAATCGTGTTGAGCTGGGGCGAGTTAGTCAGTGATAAGTCGAGGTCACAAACTACCCATGAGGTAGTACGTGTCACCTAAGGTTGGGAGGCAATCGAGATCATAGGGCTAGAAATTACTCAAACAATGTTCGATGTTCACTCTGGTATGAGTGTGACGTACCGAAGTGGATATTAGATGGAAGGTCAACATGAAATTCAACATGTCTATTTTGACAGGAACTTATCGAGTTTCAGTTAAGGTTGAAATAGGTTAGACACACATCCTTGGAAAGGGAAATGGTTGTTTTGTGAAATGATGTTATTTAAGCCTCATATCAATAGAATGTTACCCTTTTGGGATGAGTAGATGACAAGATAATTATCGTACTGATGATCAGTATTTTGTAGGATAAAATTTATATGTATGAACTAGATTTCGAGGACAAAATCTTTTATAAGGTTAGGAGGATTGTAACATCCTGATTTTTATCCCAATTGAAGAAAAATGTTGAACTGGGTGAATCGGTAAAGGAAGAACCACATATGGAGTATGGCTATAGTTCCATGTGGTTGTGACACTTGTCACAATAGCACCAATGATATTGATTATAGTCGTCTCGGCTATAGTGCCATGTGGTTGTGACACTGGTCACAATATCACCAATGGTACTGAGAGTATGGTCGTCTCGGCTATAGTGCCATGTGGTTGTGACACATGTCACAATAGCTCCAATGTTACTAAGAGTATGGTCGTCTCGGCGATAATGACATGTGATTGTGACATATGTCATAGTAGCACTAACGTTACCGAGTGTTCTTTCGATCCAACGAATGTGCCATAAAATTATGATAATGGCACGGTAACTGGCATAATAACATCAAATGTTCTAAGAGAACGGTCAAGGAACGGCCGGGAAAATGGTCGGGAAAGCCGTCGAGAAAGCGGTCGAGAAAACGGTCGAAGAACGGTCGAAAAACTTGCATACGGGCCAGGCTATAGTGTCTGGCGACTGTGCCAATGGTACTATGGCATGTCATGGTCGCCAAGGGGTAAAAATGACTTTCGGTACACTCTGGAAGACCTTTCCATGACTTTGTGACATGTCACAATCGCATGTCACAATCGCGGTGGGGTGCAGTGCATAAAATCGAATTTGAGCCTCTTTCATCATTTGGTCATATCTCTCTCATCGTAGCTCTGATTTTTGACGATTCTTTTTGCTATGGTTTCGTTTTTGAGAGTTTTGCAAGGATATATTGTTAGTTTTAGGAATATCCAAGAATGTTTGGTGGTGGAGTGGAAGCAAAGGTCAAGAGTTCATCATCATCATCTACATCTTCAAGAAATTTAGTGTTTTCTAGGTTTTCACCAAACCTAAGTGATGAGTTTATCCTCCAAGTTTCTAAACTTTATTATGAGTCATAAATTCTCCATTGATGACTTCCTATTGTTTATGTTTATCAAATTTCGGTTTAGAGGATTTTGGGGAAGTTGGGTCAAAACTATGGTTTTGGTCAAAATGGAGATTTTGATATAAGATGTTTAGGGAATGATTCTAAGTGCTTGGATATGTGTATTTATGGTTGTAAACTTATGGATCTAGGTTTTTGAAAGATTTGGCTTGAGGATTCAAATTTATTCAAAGGAGCTCAAGTTGGGGGGAAATCTAGATTTAGCCTAAATCTAGCAATGTGAGTTCAATTTGATTTGTGAAAACAATGTACATGCCTAAAATGTTCGTTTTGAAGTATTAAAATGTTTTACTTGGTGTTATCAAATGTGTTGTCTATTTGATGAAATTTACATTTTGGATACATTTGATTTTATAAATATTGTAAAATGCCACATTTAGGTTTTTGGGACATTTTGGTAAGGAAATCATATTTACATGTTCTTTTGATAATTTATTCTATAAATGGAGGTCATATGATGTAAATTCATTTTTAGTGTATTTGGTTTTATGAAAAATGTATATTATTGAGTTATAAAACATGTTGGAATTATAAATGGTATAGTTTTCAGTTGGAAAACGATTCATCCCAAATCATGATGTTTACTTGAGTTATCCAAGTATGTGGAGAATGTTTTTACATTTATTGCATATTATTTGAGAATTACATGTTTTGAATGTGTTAGTTCATTCATTTGGAGTCATGTAATGTGTTAGACTGTAATGCATTGGATCCATAGGCATAAGAGTTAGTCAGTTAGTTTAATTAGGAACTTTATCCATGTTTTGGTACTGGAAATATTTATGGTTAACGGGAATTCGAGGTATAGATCATTGGTGGTTGAACTCTATGACCGTGTAACCTTTAGCGAATGACTCGAGGTATAGATCATGTGTAGTTGAATTCGATGTCCATGTAATCCAGTCTATTTAGTCAACGTGGAATTTTGGTGTCCGCGTTTAAGTCTAGTGAGTGGTCCCCAAATCATGTTTTTATGTAAGCTTGTGGTGGTGTTCTATAGAGCCATATACAGATCTAAGTCTTGCAGTGGTGCCCATGGTGAGCCGGATACGAGGACTTGTGACTTTTATGGTGACACTCATCTAGAGGTCAAGTATACACTAGGGTTCATTTGGGTATCATGCGGTGGTTGATCAGAGGAGCATATACGGGGATCTATGGCCCTATGTGAATCTCGAGAACGTTGATAAGTGGCTTAACTTTGTGCGTCCGCCAAATTCAATGGAATTCGGGTCTCCCCCGTCACCGAAAGGTGTTGTTTGGGTATTGAGTTTTAGTATCCATGTTTTCGGTGACGTTTTATATATATGGATTTTATCCATGTTTTATGGGTTTAGTATTATGCCCCACCCATGTTTTGGGTGTTTCGGGATATGAAGTTTTATCCGCGTTTTCATAAATTGGGAGTTCGATTTCTATTCACGTTTTGAGTGAGTGTTGGGTTGCATCATTTCATGAAGGAACGTTTTGTATTGGGACGTTCACCTTTAAAAATGTGTGTTATTGGAAAAAAGGGTCGTTTTCATATTTAAAGTAAATAATTTTGAAATATTATGATTTAAGTTGCATTCTTTCTTTTAACGACATATTTATTCATGTTGAAAACTCTTGAACTCACTAAGTGTTAAGCCTAGCCCTTTTTATTTGTCGGCATGTGCATTAGGTCTTTGTTGGGGGAAAGTTATTAGCGGCACCGTAAAGAACGGAATACTAGTTAGATGTCCATGAAGGATCTAGATGTTTGAAGATGTCTTCCGCTTCCGGAGATAGCGACTATTATGGGGTTTTAGTAACACCCGATCTTTAATTAGTCGTTACGTAAGACTTTATTTTTTTTATGGTTAAAACTAGAATCGTATTTCAAGTATGGACTTGTCGTAAGAGATTTTACCCTTCATTTGATGTATTATTGAAAGTTTTAATTTAGTTGCTCTTTCCGGATTTGAGGGTGTTACAACCTTCATTGTTCCCTAATCCCTACTTCCAGGACTTTACATCACTGGCTTTGTAATTGCTCCAACCATCTTCTTCTTCAAACTCCATCGCCACATCAACCTTCCACCCACAATCCACTGCTGACCTCCACCCACCACACATCTCTCGTATCATCTCATTATCTGTTATGTAGGAGAGTGTTATCCCAATCCAACCAAAACAGTAAATCGTCCCTCCCTCTCTCTCTTTCTCTCTCTCTCTCTCTCTCTCTAACAATAGCTTCGTAAATGATAGATCCGTCATGGTGGGGTTTGTGTGTCATGGGTATGAGTATGTGTGTTGTGTGTATATGTGTTGTTGGAGGGGGTTTAATGAAGGAAGTGGGTCTCTTGAAGGAAGTTGCAGGTTAATGGAGGAAATCAGTGTTATTGAAGAAAGTTGCAAGTTAATGGAGGAAGTGGCTTGAGGGAGAGCTAGTTCCAGACAAGACAATTGACCAAATCTACAAGGGAATTTTGTAATAAACTGCAAATCATAGGGACCAAATCCATTTATTTTATGCCAAATAATATAGAGGTAATCAGTTACCTCTAAACAGGTAATCGAAGCCCTTAAATAAATGAAAATTTTGTTTCAGACCCTAAAATGATAGTTTTCCAAGTTTGTTCCTTGAAATAGGAATTAATCTAAAGTTGGTTCCATTTTGATTAAATTTTCCCTTGTTAGATTTATAAAAATATGTCTCTTGTAACTTACAAATTCATATATTAATATTTTAAAATAAGCTAAAACTAAAACTAAATTAAAAAATACAAATATTATATATACATTATATAGTTAAAATATATCTTTTATAAACAAATATTTTTAATTATGAATATAAAAAAATAGAGTAAATTATGGATTTGGTCCCTCAGGTTTGGCGTTTGTTACGTAATTACATGATGACCCTCCCACTATGCATTTTGTTATGGATTTGGTCCCGCGAGCGAAGACCGTCTAACTGACCGTTAACCACGAGGGTATTATCATCATTTTACCCTATTTTATTTATTTTTACATTTTTTAATTAATTATAATTTTTGTTCTTGAATGTTCATCTTCTTGAACAAGAACCCTAAATCATAAACCCAAATTTAAATCTAAATCAAAACCCAAAATTATAAACTTAAATCAAACTTAAAATCATAAACCTAAATCAAACCCAAATTTAAAAAAACCTAAATCAAACCTACATTTAAAAATAAAAAATGGAGATTGAGATGTTGAGATGATGAGTTGATCAACAATGGAGCTTGAAGAAAGACATCCATGGCTGCCACCGAAAAACCTCTTGTTGCTTCTTCTATCTTCTCTCTCAAATCCTCACTCCTCACCTCCAAATCACTCCCTCTACCCACCTGCACACACACCTCCGTTGAACAGATCTGAGAGAACAAATCTGGAGAGAAGAGAGAGAGAGAGATCAAGAGAAGAGAGAGAGAAAGAACCGTTAAACACAGGGACGAAAACCGCTGAACCCTTGGTCGTCGACCTCGTCTTCTCATGCGACCTCCGGCGACCTCATCTTCTTCGACGACCTCGTGTTCTTCGGCGACCTCGTCTTCTCCCTGTGTGCGTCTTCTCTCGATCTCTCTATCTATCTCAGATCTCTCGGTCTCTCTCTCAATCTCAGATCTCTCTCTCTCTCTCTCTTCTCCCTCTCCTGTTTTTTAATTGGGTTTGATTAGGTTTAAATCTAAGATTTATTTAGGTTTTCGATTTTTATATCTAAGTTTTATTTAGGTTTTTTAAATTTGGGTTTGATTTAGGTTTTTGAATATGAATTTGATTTTGGGTTTTGATTTAGGTTTAAATTTGGGTTTATGATTTAGGTTTAAATTTAGGTTCTTGGTTTGATTTGGGTTTTTTTAATTTGGGTTTGATTTAGGATTTTGGTCTTTGAATATGAGTTTGATTTAGGATTTTTGATTGTTAACATGAGTTTGATTTGGGTTTTTTGAATCTTGGTGTTATTGGTGTTCTTGAGGTAAGGGATGAGTATTCAAGTAAAATAATAAAAAAATAATAAAATAAAAAAAATAAGTAAAATGACCATAATACCCGTCGTGCTTAACTGAAGAAATAGACGTTTGTTGGCTCGAGGGACCAAATCCATAACAAAATTCATCCCGGAGGGACCAAATCCATAACAATATGTATACTGACAGGGTTATCATGTAATTTTTGAAGTTAAATGACCAATTTCGTAACAAACGCCAAACCTGAGGGACCAAATCCTTAATTTACTCAAAAAAATATGAATTTAAAAGAATTGTTATTATATAAAAAAACAAATTTAATTCAAATAATTGTTAGAATAATTAAAATTATTATTATATAATAAAAAAATGGAGATAGATGAGAGAGAAACTAATGATGGATTCTTTTATAGAAATTATATCAGCCTGATGAAATCGATAGTAAGTTTATAAGTTACAAAACATTTTGATCGACAAGAATTTATGATTTTCAAAAGAAAGTTAAACAAATAAATATATTTATATAATATATAAAATATATATGTTATTATTTCGGGTTTTCGGATGGGTCGAGTGGCCACAGATCAAACCCAACCCGAACCCAAATATCCTCACAAAAATCGAGTTCCGGATTTTCGGATTTTGGGGTATGCGGGTTTTGCAAAAACATCTTATTTTCGGATCAGGTTCGGGTTCAAATTTCGGATTATTCGGGTTTTGCACACCCCT